>QTSX02005699.1:0-668639 GCA_014839935.2 Entomophthora muscae
AGGTATCCACCGTAAAGGATCATCATTTGCTCATGTTGATGGATTTGGTAATTTGAGTTGACTTCCTAGTCTGGCTTTAGGTGACTGGATAATTGGATTGCGGGTCACAAACCCGCTTGGTTGGAACCTTGCTGGCGGGTTGAGCCTGCTGTTTTGACATGGATAAAATGCCTCTGGTCCTAAATTGGATAGCTGTTGATTGGCTTTTAAACTGTTATTTTTCTATTTTAGGCTTCTCATACTACACATCTTGTGTGAGTTCATTTTGTTTTGTGCTTGTGTAATCTTGCTTCTAGATTGCTCCAATTTTGTTTCACTTTAGTCCTTCTGTTGGTGCCTCATATGAATCCTGCTTGGATTATAATATACTCCAGAATAGCATCCATCCATTTCAGTTGTTGTGTCAGTTCATTTTGTTTGTGGTTTGAACTACACCGCTTGATGTTTGATATAATTTTGTATGATGGGCTAGTGAAATTTCATTTTTGGTTTGACAGTTTATTTATTAACCAAAAAATATTTGAATTAATTGAATCTGAATCTTGCGCAACTTGGATTTTGTTTAAATCTGAAATAATTTTGTTTAAATCTGCAGAATTTTTGCTTGTTGCCATAGCTTTTAAAACTACTGTAGACCAAAGGACCCCACACTACAAACTTATTGCCATTTTTGAATAAGGTTATGTTATTTTGGCTTATACAGCTACTACCCCATTTTGTATTTGCCTTCTACCAAATTGGTACGAGATCTCACAGCCCTCTTATCCCACCGCCCACAGTTTTCTGTCCACCAGGTGTACCCTTCAGGCTTGTTCACTTCACTGAATACCCCTTGAAGCCCAAATATAAGGACTATACCCCAGAAAAGATACTCAAACTTGATCCTTTGGCCCGCATACAATCTACTGTTAGATACAATTGTCAAGGCCTGTGGATATTCTCAACACCAAAATTGTTTAGAGGAAAATTAAACTACCTTCCTGCTTAAAATATCCATATGGAACCACCTGTGACACCCAAACCTATGCCTACTTCCTTGTCTGACCTCCCAACTGACCATACTAGCAAGCTCTTCAGAATTGTGTACATCACACTCACAGGGGTGATCGACACTATTTACCAGCTACTGGCCCGTGGTCTTGGGTGAGGAAGTCTGTTTCCTACCTTCTTAAGTTAGCTCCTCTCTTGTGGTGGGCCCTGCCCACTAAAACACCAGCCCAAGTTACCCCTGAAAACAACAGGCCGGCCGCCCAAGACTGAATCCCTGGCAAAATTGAAGGTTTGTACACTATTTTGCCACTAACTGGCCCCATTTTTATTGTATATTTATAATTATTAGGTGATTATTAGTCTAGATAAGTGTTTTTTGTTATATTTATATATAGAGGTTTGAGATAGGGCTAAATTTTAATATCAAAAAGTTACAAGTTTTGTTATCATAACTTTGGAGCCTTGTATGCTATAACTGCTATTAAATGAACCCTCTATTTTATTGCATATTTTGGAGTTTTTGGGATTTTTTGAGTTAGCTTTGTTTTTTTTTGAAAATCTTTATGCCATTTATTTTGTGTTTAAAGTTATAAGACCTGATTAAGACAGATATTCAAGATGGACTTTCTAGATACTGTTGTTCTAGATGGTGTTTTTGAACAGATTTTCTAAACAAGGTCATTATAAATGCTACTTTCTAGACTTTGTCTTTCTAGATAGGGTATTCTGCTGATGAGGTACAACTCTGGGGGAGATTAGAAGATAGTTTCAATGAAGAAGAATAATTTTATTGATAATGTTTTAGGCTTATATATTATGTTTGGTGTGGCAGGAACTTGATTCAGATCAAGTGGTCAGAGATCAGGGGCGTGACTTGGATCAGGACAGCTGAATATCCAGACAAATAACAGGAAATTGATTTTTTTACCAATTCAGTAATGCTGAATCATAAATTGGATTCACACCAAACCAGGCAATGACTGGATGTTAATTGTGTTAGTGTTTGTCAGAAAACTTATACATCCAGATCTTTGACACCTGCAACACAGCTCCCTATGTGGTCCTTCACAGGTGGCACAAGTCTTCTGTTCTCAAACACTATTCTCAGGGAAACTTTGTAGCTGATAATCTCTTCAGTAGCAGGTGGGCTACAGTTTTTGCTTCTGCTTTCATTGGCTTTCTCAATTGAGGGATTACTGATAAGCCAACTGCTAAGGATGTCATCTCAGCGTAAGAGTGGCAGCTCTGTATTGGTTTAAAGGTATCTTCATGTAAAATAGCAGGGAAATCTCATTAGAAGAGGGTTCTGGGAAAGTCACAGGATGAATTGAGCGCAAAAAATGGGCAGCTGGGTGCCTGGTCTTTGGTTCTGGAAGCCTGAAGGCTAGGCGGACCAGAGTTTGATTCCTGTGTTTTAGCCTGTAGTAGGAGGTGTTGAGCAACTTGTGTTATTGCTGGTATTTTCAAAGCTACAGATAGATTTTAGCCTTTTCAATGTACTCTACATAATCCTATTCAAGAGCACTACAGACTACAATAGAATAGAACTTCGAAGATAATTACGTTTATTGATACTGGAGTACAATCTAGCCAGCGGCTGCAATCTATCCAGGTGTAAATAAGAACTTTTTATCCTTTCAGGCGTCTGTATCAATATATACTGCAACAACCCTTGTTCTTGTCCTTTCAGACAGTTCTCAGTGGCTACCTTTGCAATAGATCCATCTTTGCTAGCTGCACCTATCCTGATTGGTTGTCCTTGGCACGTGTGTTGCTACTGGCCTTTGCAGGCGTACATGACACTTCAGCTACAGCCTACGCTCTTCTTGAGCTATCCTACTGTCATTTATCAATTGGCTGTATCTTACACGCCTATTATTGCACTGGGAAACTATGCTGTATTTAGTTGACGCTTATAAATGGTCCTTAATCTGTCTTCCAGTATTGAAAGGTGGAATTTTGGTATTCCATTTGTAGGGCTTAATCAGTGATTCTTTTCTGGCTGGCAAGTCTTCTGCTTATTAATGCAACAGGTCAAATTAGGGATTATACGCCATATAATAGCAGACTTGATCCAGTATTGACCCGTGAATTATCCGCCGTGTAATGCTGACCCAAACCAATAAGAAACCCAATTATATGCCATGTAGCTCTGACCCAAACTCAGTATTTCCTGATCTTTTGCATATCACTTGTTTGATATGAGCATAAAAGCCCATCAGGAAGTGTGGGGCTGGGTTGATAAAACTTCCAGTATGGTGAATTGGGAAGTAAGTGATAGATGATCTTTAGGTTATATGGCGTAGAATCAATGATAATCACTATGTTGGCTAACGTTTATATGGCGTATAATTGTTACATCAATTATAATAAAGCAAGTAATATACAGCGTACAATCAGTACACATTAGAATGATGATCAGTGATAATATGGTGTATAGTTCCAACATCTATTATAATACACTAACAACTACACAGTGTGTAACTGCCATATCTACTATAATAAACTAATGATTATACAGCGTATAATTACTACACTTGATTAAATGATAACAAAGTGATAATACAGCGCGTAACTGATTAAGATCTGCATGTGATGATTAGCCTGATCATTTGTGGTCAATCAGCCTAACCTCACAGGAGGAAATGTCATTCATGACAATTGCCCATTATGTATTAAGAAAACTACTAGTGTTTCAATATCTAAAATTGATCCCTCTTTAGAACTTAATTCCCGGAGTGATTCTCCAACTAATCATTAAGTTGGTGGCATACTTATCAATCACCCATCTAATAAAGAGATCAGACTTTCAAATCCTAAATGAAACACTGCTTAGACAAGCCTCATGACTACCATGACATACATAGCCAGTATGTGGCTTCTCATTATAATATATAATACTATAAACTCTTAACAATAATTATCATTCTCTTTCTAATCACCCCCTTTATTTTGTTTATTATACTTCTCAGAAGTATATTCACAACACTAGTTTATAAGTACTGTAAATTCAGAAACTAATAGTATAAATGTGGGATTGTTAAATCCTTGGTATAAATTTAAAATTAATTTTCGGGATGACCTTTTTAATCAGATTGAAGTCTGTGTATTTTTATTTGAATATTTAAAATTTCAGAAAATCATAGAAACCTTGCAGATTTCAAGTTGAGCTGCATATTTCATATGCTTGGAATGAATTAACTGGAATCAGTTTTGAAGTGTTCAAATCCATCAACCATTTTCATTAAGTTTGCTATGTTTTTTGGAATTGCAGGATTGCCAAATCCAATAACCAAATTTCAAATCACTTTTGAATGCCACTAGTAGACTCAAATAATATTATGAAGAAACCAAAATAAACTTTGAATACTGTAGATTCAGAACTGTGACAGATCCAGGAAATTCATACTTGCTTTTTCATTACCCCGGTCTGACTCTTTTACAGTTTGACAGGGAATCCTTTATGTAAGCTTTGATGAGCTTGGATTCCAGGCAAACAATCTTGGTGTTAAACTCGTTGCCATCTGGTGATCACTTCCATATTTTTTGGTTCCCATAGTCTTATCTGCAGACCATCTCTTTCATTCCATGGTAGAATTATTTCAGTTAAAAGCCAAAAACATAAAACATAAAAATATTGAGGGAAAAGCAACCATCTTCACAATAAGCATCATTTTTTTATTAATTATTATCATGTTTTCATTATATACCAATTGGGGTACATTTGGCTGAAAACCCCTCCGGTTCTGGAATCACACCTGGATTCTTATCACATGGTTTATGACATAACGACGTCATCCAATCTAGATCTTTACCAAAAAGGTCTTCACACTCTTAACCTATAAGAATGTGCCCTAATACATTCCAGAATCACCTGATTCCTTCTGTGAAAATGTATTGTTTTGGCTTGAAGCATTCCAGACTTCTGGCGCCAAAACCCTGTGTAATATACATATTCCAGATCCAGATCTTTACCCAAAAGATCTTACACTTCTCAACCTATGAGAGGATACCTAGATCATTCCAGAATCACTTGACTCTTTACGGTGGAATGTCTTGTTTTGGCTTGAAGCATTCCAGACTTCCGGTGCCAAAACCCTGTGGAATCATGTATTCCAGATCCAAGCTATTGGTGTTCCAACTGGGAACCAGCTTATCAATCCTAAATACCCAGGCATCATTTCCTGTATTTAGACAATTTCCTTCTGTCAATTGAACCTATCAATTAACTTAATTAACCTTTGCAGTTAATTAATTCACACCAAAGACCACATGTCATTGTTAATTGATCAGTATGATTACACACTGTATAATCACTTTTATTAACACTTATACCCCTTATTATTACTAGTCCACATAGTAATAACCATACATTACACGGCGGATATCTTTAGATTTGATGCTGGATTGAGTCAGCTAATATACAGCGTATAATCACTAACTCAAACCATCATCTTTGCAACTTGACTTGGCGTACTTGTTAAGAGAGTTGACTCTATCCACTAAGCAACACTTTTAATTTGAATTTGAATTTAATAAAAGTGTGCTCAATCATAGTATATATAAAGTATATTTGGTTTAACATTCCACACAGACTGTACAATGCACAAGGATACTGGGGGAGGCAAGAAGAAGAGTCTTGGCAAGCATGGGGCAGCAAAAGCGCCATACGTGAAGCCTGGCTTGGAGGCAGTTTTTCCTGACGCCTGGGACAACAACCAGGCCAGTGTTGATCAGAGCAAGGGGGAATTTCCCATCAATGACAATAAAATCATTGCTGCTGACGTGGCAGTGGGTCCAGGGAGTGAAACAGACAATCCTAATTGGCTATAGAATGCTGATGCAACTGCTAAGCACACACTGGAAGCCACACTTTCTGCTAAGTAGAGGAGAGAAATTCTGGGCAGACAGAAATTAGTTCAGGAATTATTATCACTCTACAATATTGATAGTACCACTGCACAAGAGTGAGAAAATGAAGGTATTTGCCTACAAGATGTATTAAGATGGTGCAGTTTAAATTTTTCTCTTGGTCAAGCAAAACAGTGGCTAAAGTACCAATTTTCAGTAGATGAAGCCACCAAATGGCACTGTGCCAGTGTAAATGTTGATGCTGCAACCATTTTCCGCAAGCATCAGGTACCAAGAGATGAGGCAATGGCATGGGTCAATACTGGGATGCCTCTTGACTACATTACATACATTGTTAGATTCCAAGTACCATTTGATCAAGCTGAACCTTGGCTGATGAATAAATATCCGGCTACTGAAATTATTGAATTCATTAAGTCAGGTCTGCCTGGAGAACATGCAGCCGCAATCATGGAACTTGGACTTTCCCTGACTGAAGCCAAAAATTATTTTGCGGTGTTCCCGGATGCTACAGCCTGGGCATGGGCTAAAGCCAACATCACTCTGGAAAATGCTAGAGAATGGGCTAAGTTTGGTTGAACCCCAGTGGACTGTGAAACCTGGGCTAAGACTAACTTTACCCCTCTCAAAGCGCAAGCGTGGGCAGCCAAAGGATTAGACTGCATCCAAGCAGCGCATATGTCTAATGCTGGTTAGTCGCCTAAGTTGTATCTTGAGTGGGGTCCTTTCACTTCTATTCCATATGGCAGAGCGTGCAAGTGGAGAGACTCTGGATACCCGGCCACTGTAATGCGGTACTGGGAAAGTCAGCACATTTTGATTGATGAAGCCCTGGCTTGGGCACAGTTGGGCGTAGATGCAAGTATTCATAGTAAGACATCATACTTAAACATGGGTAAGTTTTCCCTCAAAACCTGGCTGACGTGGAAGGCAGTCGGGTTTGGATACCTTTGCGCTGCAGAGTGGTTTGTTAATTCATTTAATGCAGAGGCAGCCGTAGCCTGGGCTGAAGCAGGGTTCAGCCCGGAGGATGCTGACCTACTCCGCTTGGACCAAGTCAACCCTGAGATGGCCAGAGAATGGGCATTGGAGGGTTTTGCAGCAAAGGACATCAAGGAATGGGTGCAGGCTTCTGCCTCCCCGGACCTTGCATTTGAATTCTTTGCTACAGGCATGCCAGCTGGGGAAGCTGCAGAATGGATTGACAATGAGGTGGACGCTAAGGTGGCTCTTATTTTCAAGAATGAGAAGTGGAGCCCCATTGACCTGCAGACCTGGTGCGTAGCAAGAGGCCAGAGCTTTCAGGAGGTGGCCACCTTTATCCAGGAAGGGTTTGCCCCAGACAAAGCTGCTGACTGGTTAGCCAAGGATATGGACTGGCCCATGGCCAAGGCCTGGACCGACATGGGGATTGACTTGGCTCACACAACCAAGTTTCACTTTCAAAACATTGAGCCCGGCAAGCTGTCCAAATGGGTCAAGGCAGAATACACCACCAATGAAGCAGTCTTCTGGATCCTCCAGAAGGTACCTCTGGCTCATGCTAGTCCTCCCAAGCGTAAGAGTCAGGCCCAGCAGGAAGGGTTCACCTACAGCTCCTTGTGCAACACCAAGGGAGCATGGAAGGGCAACATGTCCTTTGAAGAGTACGTCTGAGAAAAACTCAATGGCCCTGCTATGGATCATATGGCGCCCAAGTCTGTAATAAACAATGCAATCCGCCTCTCTTTACATGAACTGCCCAAGAGTGATCATGAAGGTTATATGCAGGCCATCAAGACATTCTTTGAGAGCAAGTTCCCAAATGCCCAGCTTTGGTTCCACTATGCTATTGAACAGAACTACTTGGACGTAGGGTTTCTTGATGCCAAGTCTAGAGACAAGGCAGAAAAGAAGGGCATTGGTTACAAGGGTGAGAACATCTGACTGGAGAGGACCTCTTTCATCAACAAGCGCACCAAGTGGATATCTTTCACCAACATGCCAACTGAATGTGAAGATAGCGTGTGGGTGCAAGATGCTATCAAGACCGGTCTTAGCTACTATGGGGACATTGTGGCATGGCACACTGAATGCGCAGATATATTGCCATCTAACTTTGTACCCACTACAATCCATGCCCTTCTAGACCCCTCTCCCACAGTTCAGGAAAAGAAAATCTCTATTCCATGCTTCATTTGTATCCCTGGGAACCCCAAGGTGATTGCAGTTGAAGTGGAAGGGGAGAAGCAGGTGTGCCGGTTCTGCTACAGTTTAGGTCACACACTCAGCCACTGTCACCACAGACTTAATGCCTACTACCAAGACATCATCTATGAACCTGAAGATGGGGTGACAAGAATTAAGAATTGTACATTTCTTCACCCAAATCCAGTGGCATGAATACCTTCTAGTTTTTCTCATCCCCATGAACTACTGGCCACCAGAGCTATGCTGGCTCAGAGACACGTTAAAGCCCGGGCTGATATGGCATCCAAGTTTGATAATGAGATCACAGTGCCCTTCTGTGATCCCACAGCCCCGCCTGAGGTTGAGCTCCCCCAGCAGGACTCCCCTATCCGGAAACCACATGATGAGTGGAAGAAGAAAGAAGAGGCTAAGTGGAACCAGAAACCCAAGAAGGGTAAGACTGCTAGACCCAATCCCCCTAGTGAACCCAAGCCCACTGTGAACTCTAAGCCAACTAGCAAGCCCTCTGCAAACCCTAAACCAACCAGAAAAGCCCCCAAGAGAACCCCTCATGCCATGCCTATGGATGTAGATGACATGGAACAGGACTTTAGTACTGCAGAGATGGCTGAAGCTAAGGCCTCAGCTAAAATGGCCCCTGGCCCCTTCCTCGCTAAGAGCAAGTGGAACCCGGAGTCCTCCACCATGGCTGATCCGTCCCCTAACCTCCCCAACCAACAAAACCCCCCGCTGATGCAGCGCCTCATACCCGTGGGTCAGGCGACCAGTTATAAGGATTGCAACTATCAACGTGAGGGGGATTGCAACGTTGAAATTGAGGCAGGAGAAACTACACTATATAAAAACAAATAATAGTATTGACCTGATGATCATGACAGAAATCCAGGCTCACCGGCTTACAACCAAACCAGTCTTCTCACCAGACCCAGCAGCACACACATGGTCAAGAGAGAGTAAACTGAACAGACTCTGGACAGATCACGTAGCAATTGTGGCCCTGAGAGAGAACACTGCCATCAGCTTTGTGGCTATGCACCTAGATGGCCAAATTCTAGTGGCAAAAGTCAAAGATGTTATGAATGATAAGACACTCACAGTTGTTGGTGTATACCTGGAACCTGGCGGAACCCAGGAAAGTAGGGAAGGATGGCAGATACTGTTGTCACTTGACCTCCCTGACCGTACTCTTTACAGTGGGGACTTCAACACATATACCAATAACCAAAGAGATACTTACCCATGCCGTCAGCAACGTCATCCCTCTGCGCACCTGATGGAGGGGTTTCTGGAAGCACAAGGGGTGGTTGAGACTATTGCCAACGAGGACCTGGACCTCACCCAGCTGACAAGGTGGGGTTATGGGGACGGGTTTCCGGTGTCAGGTGCCAGACTGGACCATATCTTAATCTCTGGTGATATCTCAGAGGAATTTACTGTATCCCAGGTTCAGGTAGCTCATATCTCAGATCATCATATTGTGTATATTGACTGGGACTCTGGTGTCACCCAATGTGCTACGCAATGGTGGGTCATACGGCTGTCCACGTTTTGTATACACAAGTGGAAGGAGATGATTGAGAGAGCCATCCTGGCAATGACCTCCCCCCAGATGGGCCCAGTGAAATCACCCAGTGACACATGGTTGGGCATCAAAAGGGAAATTTGATCATCCATCATCTCCTTTCAGAAGAGGCAGTGGAACAATGAGCTCACAACACTGCATGCTTTGGAGAAAGAATATAAGGAAATGGCCAAGAAGGACATTCTGAAGTTCAACACTCTCCATTGCCAGATCAAAAGGCTGCAGATGACCATTGAGAAGTACCGTTGGACCAATGCAACATACAAATTCCAATGTAGCTTTGATACATCTACAAAGGATGGACTATGTAGCCTTGCTCAACGTCAGAGAGGATCTCCTTTCACTGAGATTGATACAGGGTGTGGTCTGAAATCTAAAGACAAGTCTGTGATTAAGCAGAAGATACAGGAGTTCTACTCTGGTCTGTATGCTCATGCAGATGTGGATAAGGATGCCCTCTCTTCACTAATGACAGAGGCTGGTTCAGAGCTCACACAATGTTCCCTGGCAATGTGTGGACCTTTGACAGCAGATATCACACTGGAGGAGACTCTTGCAGCCATTAAAGAGTCCCCAAATGGCAAAACACCAGGTCCAGACTTTATTCTAGCAGATGTGTATAAGCCTATTAGAAATCTGATAGCACCCCATCTGACTAGACTCTTCAACTATGTCCTTTCCTCAGCCACCCAATTTCCTGAGGGGAATGAGGTGTCAATTTGCCTCCTCTTCAAGAACAAGGGTCATAGGAGCAATGTTAAGAACTGGAGATCAATTTCATTGTCTAATGTGGATTACAAACTGCTGACCCAGATTCTGTCTAACAAAATCATGAAAATTGCAGATGTGATCCTACACCCAATGCAGTTTGGCTTTGTTTGGGGCTGTTCCATCTGGGATAATATTCACATGGTTCAAAATACTCTCCAGAATAGGGTTAGATCAAATAAGGGCTACCTGCTATTTCTGGACATGGAGAAGGTGTATGACTGTGTTCTGTGGTCATATCTCTATGCTAGTATGCGGGCTGTAAACCTGCCGGAGGAATGGATCTGTTGGATAAAGACGCTGTACCTGAACCTTCAGGCGCGCATTATTGTCAATGGTGACCTGACTGAGAACATTGAAATTTGCCAGGGATTGAGACAAGGGGATCCTCTGTCTCCCATCCTGTTCAATTTTGCAGCAAATTTGTTCTTGGCAGCTGGAAACACTAGGCTGAGAGGCGTCACTCATCCTAGTCAGAATGCACTCCGTATGGCGGCCTTTGTAGATGACACCATTGTGGGCCTGACCACAAAGGAGGACTCACAAAAGCTGACAACCCTTCTGGAGCTCTACCAGAGGGCATCCAACACAAAAGTTAACATTGAGAAGACAACACTGGTTAAAATAGGTGTGCCAAACTTTGCACCACCACATGGCCTCACGTCTATCCCAGCCTGTGAAGCCTTTAGACACTTGGGAGTGTGGTTCAACTCTATAGATATCGATCTGCAGACCAATGAACAGATACTTCTCAAGGCTATTGCAAACAAGATCAACGGGTGGCGTCATTTCTGGTTCAATGTAATTGGACAGGTTACTGCCCTCAACATCTTTGTGTTCTCCAAGATGTGGTATGTAGCACACATTGTACCCTTCTCCAAAGCCTTTGAGAAGAAGGTGTCAGCCATGACCCACAACTTTTTGTGGGGTACTCCCCATATGTCCCCCGTAAAAATGTCAGTGGTCTCTCTCCCCAGGTCAGCAGGAGGACTGGGTCTGATAGATCATGTCCAGCATTGCAGAAGGATGTGGGAAAAAGGACTAAGGAAACTACTAGCAGCCCATACTAACTCACCAGCAGCGGGCAGAGCAGTTAACTGGGCGCAGGCTATCCAGATACCCAACCCTTTGACATTTGGTCTAAGACAATGGTTCTTGAAGAGAAAGAGATTCACACCCCCCAAAGACACTCTGGAGTACTGGCGCAGCTGCTTGGCAGTAATGCAAGCCAATGAATGGGAAATCTCTAAGAATCTTGATCCTGCTGGTCCACAGAATTGGGACCTCAAGGGCTTGCATCTGGCAGACAGAAATAGAAAGATCATTTACAATCTGGATATGAAGAGCATTGTCACACGCCAGAAGACGGTGGTGTCCAAGTGTGGGAAGAAGGTTGTTCAGGACCCAAAGCCCATGCCAGAATACCCCAAGATGGTTCGCAAGTGGGTAGAAGCCGGCAGATTGGTCACAATCACCCCCAAAGAAATGGCTACTCTGACGCGGGCACCAATGGTGATAACAGGTGCACAGACTCTGACCTGGAGACTGTTCAACGAGGCCTTCTGGAGTGAGTCAAAATTCCCAGTGGACCACCAAATTTGCCAGTGTGGGCTTTGCCTATTCAAAGATGCCAATCTGGAGCACAAATTCTTTGATTGTATAGTTGTGTCGCGGTTCTGGACAGAAGTTGCCCACATGCTGAACCTCTCTGTCCATTTTCAACCAAAGTTTGACATCTTTTTCATAAGGAGTCTCAAGCGGGAACCCCCAGTAGTTTGAGCAGTTGCTTATCATCTTGCACTGTGGACCATCTACACTACCCATAAAGATGTAATCTTTGACAATGGACCTAACCTGGTGTCACTCATGAAGGAGAAATTCCGCTCCCTAATGGACAATACTATGATCTGTACAGAAAAATTTGGCCACACAATTCCTGATAACAGGAAACTTATGGACACCATTGTTGACTCATCCCATCTCATAGTTGAGGGAGTCATACAATGGAAAGACAGGCACACAGAGGGCCTGCAGACAGCTATCCCTTCCTCTGGTATCCCTCACTTCCCTCCCCCCACGGCCGTGTTTCCTTTTAAACGCTGTCTCTGAACCCTAATAAACCTGTGTTCCCTCAAAAAAAACTTGGCGTACTTGTTAAGCTCAATATAAACTCATTGCTCAATTAAATGAGGTCAAGGTTTGAATACCTATCAGGGTTTTCCTTCTTTTTTACCCTAAGTATCAATTAACCTCCATGGTTAATTAAATGGTTTGAGACACCTAGTCTCATAATCTGAATTGCTCAGATTACTCATTTCAGCCCTCAATTAGTCCAGCCTAATTGATTCCTGGGTATCAATTAACCTCCATGGTTAATTAGGCGGTTTGAGACACCTAGTCTCATAATCTGAATTGCTCAGATTATTCATTTCGGCCCTCAATTATACAGCCTAATTGATTCCTGGGTAACAATTACTACGCTGGAAAGTCTCTCCAAAGCCAATCCTATTGTGATGAATTTAAACCTATGAAATTCATCACAATTCAACCTCTTTGTGAAACCACAGCCCAATGTGACTGTAGTACAGTCACAAGAACCTAAAGGTAAAAATGTGGGACTGTCAAATTCTTTTGCGTAAACTCACCAACTTGCTGGAATATTTTTCATCCTTTTATATAAAAAGTAAGTTGTTATGGGATGAAAATTACTCCATTAAGTTGGTGAGTTCATGCAAAAGAATTTGACAATCCCACATTTTTACCTTTAGGTTCTGAACTTACAGTACATGTTAAGTACACTAGGAAACATTAACCCAAATTGAGAAACACCATTAACTAAAATCAAATGAAAAATTCAATCTTGATAGCCATGTTTAGACATAAAAATCAAATAAAATGTAAAATTGTCTTAATTAGGCTCTAGTAAAATATTACATGTTTCAAATCACTAGTATAGAAATTCTATTGCTATTCAAGGCTAAATCAAGAGAAAAAAATAACCCAAAAAGCTAAAAATATATAATAATAAATGGAGTGTATATCTTAGTAAATTTTATTGTCAAGTATGTTTAATTTGATGGATAGTATAAAATTATTTTTATTCTGAAATTTAAAAAATTAATCTTTTACATTACAAGTGATTCTCAAAAGAATCACTGTGGATCCATGTGGGATCCTTTGCCCTCCTTTTAACATTACTAAGAAGTAAATATATTTTAAATTCACTTTATTTGAAATTTGAAATTTGGTTGTTAGGTTTGAAAATCCTGCAATTTTAAGATCTTTTTACTTATTTCAGGCTGTCCTCATATTAATAGAAATCAAGGAAATATCAAATTGTATATTATGATCCTGCATTTCTGATGCATTTATACCTCATTTGTTTGATGAGTTTTTTAAGATACTAATTGGATTTTTTGTACCTGGTATTTAGAATTTGAAATTTTATAAAATAATTGTGAAATGATAGATCAAATGCTTGATTTTATTAAATGCTTTTTTGACACATCTAAAATTCTTGCTTTTCAGATTTCAAATCCTGCAAATTAGACTGGAAATCCCATATTTTGTCAAACAGGTTCTAAATATACAGTATCTGTGGAAATTAAAGTATATACATCTCTTTAAAAATTGAAACAATGGGATCAACCCCAGGAAGACATTGAATTAACTGAAAGGATCTGTGGTTCAACCCATTTATTTAGAGTCCTAAATTCAAGTTATTCAAGCTGTATCCGCCAGCTGAGACTTCATAGCTTATAGTTCTCAAATAAAGGGTGCGATTAATTTGCTCCAAGAATAATTCCTCAGCTAAAAGGACTCTTCTCCTCCCTGAAGCCACATAAAAAACTATAAAATTCACTCATTATAAAATAAATATATTACTAGTCTAATATATTTTCCCCGCTATAACTCCGTCAAAATAGCACAATTACGACAAAAAATGTTTCATAAGATTCATCAAAGAAAGGGTTCCTTTTTGATTTTTGATTGTGTTTCCCTAGCACATCATTTATCAATTTTTTTAAAAAATACCATTAATCATCCAACTTTTGTTACTTGGTTCATTTAGAAAAAATGTCGGATTTCACTGGCTTGTCATTTTTTGCCCAGCATAAAATGTATTTAAATTCGAATCGCTCACGTATTTCCTGATGTGGGAGAACACATACTTCTGACTGCATGTTTACACAATAGATAAGATGTTTCGGCCGTAGAGTTAGAATGCCATAAATCATAAACCAAAGTGGATGATTTCCAATTTTCTCTAAAGAGATAGTCCACTAATAATTTAGTGATCTACTCAAAGTTCTTACAAAAAAGTAAAGTTGCGTGCTCTATCTCTGACTAGGATGATCCAATCAGATCAGTTCATTGCAAGCTGAATGGCAAAAGTGGCTGCAAAATGTGCCAATGAATCCTCGCTTAACTGGCACGAGATGATGAAACAAATTTGAATGCATTTTATTTTCAAGAGAATAAATGCAATCAGTGTGATTCGCGGCGATCTTGAGTGAATATCCACTTCAACGTGGCTAAAAGATAGACATTCTACGTCATGGGGTTTAGTCGCATGCATGAGCTATTCTCATTGTTTATGTTGGTCAAGAAATAAGTGGCATTAACTCCCACAATTTAAAGCGCATAAAATACGTTTAAAGTTAAAATAATTCAATCTTTTACTTAACTATTGTGGGCATATAAAGAGAAATGGCATATATTAAATAAATCCTTCGACGTTGCGATTTCTATCCTGCCTACTAAACAGCTGATGTGGAGCCTTCTCTCCATTTCCAGTACCTCATCCCTTCATGCTACTAAACCTGGGGTAAATCCACTGTGGCTAGGTTAGGTGGGTAGGTTCGGTAAATTCAATTGTAAAGTGAACCTTTTAATAGTTTATGCCAAGAACTTGCACTTTCAAATAGTGCAACCTGCCGTATCAGTCTAACTAATTCCTTATCCTTTCGGGTGTTGATTTGTAGAATTTAATTCAGTATGAAAACTTGTTTATTCGTGAAGAGCAACATGAGTGATGTGATTCTATTATTAATGGATAATAATCTGATCATCCAACGCCAATCAGATGTGGCAACTTGGACAATACCAACTTGGACATTACATCATTTACACTGCCCAGCAGCATTAGAGATCAAGTTTCACATTTAGTCGTCTTATTGAGCATCTCTTAAAACCCATTTATATCTTAGAAATTTAAGTAATAAATCTACTATATAAAACAAATGTACTAAAATGGCGATATCCGATTGATAGTCCATCATTTGATTGCAGCGTAGTGTCCAAAGCTGGGTATCTGATTTTGAATAAATCAGGATATGATTAAGGTTATGGACTATCTATACGCATGCGGTTATAGTCATTCATCGGATCTTCACCTGCATATAGGCACAGAGAAAACTCAATAAAAGGAACCATATTCACCTCCCTCTGTAGAAGTTCTTGGCCAATCAAATAAAAAATATAAAATGGCAGAGATAGATTGTTTAAAAAATGGGGAAATAGGGATTAAAATAAAGTTTGAAAAGGATATAGTTATTGATAATTAATTCAAGTTAAATCAGTATCAAATATTTCTAAATATCCTAATAGAGTACCCCAGTGTTATACTCAAAGCGAATTGATTATATTTTAATGTTATAAATATTTTTGGGTCATCATCAAGCATCTGCACACCAATGGTGTATTTCGATTCAAAAAGATAACATATTAAGCTTTGAGATTGTTATGGCAATGTTTAATATCGATTAAATTTACCACAAATATGGATGACCAAGCAACAACTTTTAATAAATACTTTTAAAGTATCATATTTTTTATTTGCTTAAAGGAATCTTATAAAATAATAAAAGAGGAAAATAGAAGTTAATAATGTCTTTAATAAAACCATAATATATAACTTTTAGCTGTAAATACGGTGCATCACATTCATATAGTTCACATGTCATTATTTTGATATTTTGGAAAACAAGGAGGATCCTAGTAGAATATTTATATCAGATCTTGGGACCAAATTCTAGTAGGTCACCGGGGTGATTTGCAGCAAGTAGTTTCCTGAGAGGGAGAAATCAATGGTTTTGCAATAGTTATATGATTTTAACACATGATTTAGTTGATTTGAAATATTTCAAATTGATACTAGACTTGATATAATATTATAATAATTCTTTTAAAATGCTGGTTTAGCAGAGCTATAAAAGATAAAATATGATTATATTAGACTATATATTCATTTATAATAAAGTAAGTATACATTTTGTGAAGTGACTTTCAGAGGGAAAGTTACCTTCTTAGCTGAGGCAATATTCCTTAAGCAAACTGAATTTTCCCCTTATTTAAAAGCTGTTATCTGGTATGTCTCAGGCTACATATTGGCTTGTAAAATAATGAATTCAGGTCTTTACTTGCTTTATTCAACTACTTTAAATTGTAGTCTTGCAGGGGTATCAATAAAGATTTGGTTTATCCCTAAATTTTTGAGAGAAATGTAGTAACAATCCTATATCAAAAATGTATTAGTATCAGTAAAAAATAAATCTTAAGGAGAGTTGAAGTTCTAAACTATAATTATCTGCTATTACTTTTGGCTACACCAATATTTTTAGGATCCATATTTATATGTTTGGCTCTTACAATTTGCCGCAGGACCGGTATTTACTAATATTAAAGCACATTCTTTGAAGATTTTACCAAAATATAACTTTTTTGGGGGGCGGTTGAAAAAAGAAACACATGGTTTTATTATTTTTATTTTTATTTGAGCTATATAATACAGTAGTTTTAAAAGCTATGGCAACTAGCAAAAATTCTTCAGATTTAAACAAAATGATTTCAGATTTAAACAAAATCCAAGTTTCAGGTCAAAATATATACTCTGTTAACAGGGTTTATTGGCGTTAATGGGCAAAATGGGTCAACACAGCAACAAAAAGCTCACACGCAAAGCAAAACCATTCAAAATATAATCCAAAATACATTGATTCACAAACAAAATGGTGTGAATTGACTTTTGGTGTACATATGTTTACTATGTGAATTGGTGAAAAAATACACCCAAGCAAGGTGTGTCAAAACTCAATCCAAAAACAAAACACAATTGCAACTCACAATGTAAACAAAATCACTCACACAATGTGTGCAATGGATTGTAATCATGAATGATACCAAGGTGTCTAAAATAAGACACAAGATCTGAAACATAAATTTTAAAAATATTGTGTTGGGTGTTTGAATTTGGCAGTAAAATCTAGGAAAATGAGTGGATTTTTTTTGAGTATTCTAAAATGGGCATTGTAACACCAAAAACAACTAACTAAGAAATAAAAATCTATAATTGGGATATTGGGTGGGAAAAAAATAATAATTGAATATCCATAAACAGATAAAAGCAAAAATTAAAATTAGAGAGTAACTTAATTAAGTTTTATTTAATATTTTATTAAATTCTAAAAATGGAAGGAACACAACAACAGACTACTATTGCACCTGTTGTGCGCTGCGGTTGCGGTTGCCCCCGCGGGTCAAAGAATAGACTTAGTACAACACAAGTGCCTATTCAGGAGGGAGGTGGGAGAGGAGAGTTCCATAGTGACGCTGCATTGACACAGCTGGTTCAAGGAGCACAAGCTGCTAGGGTGCAGAGCATCAACCCTTGGGTCCCAAAGCTGACCCGGAAGCCCACCAAGGTTACCACGACAAAAATGGTTAGAAACAAGGAGGTAGAACTTACTTCATATGTGTTTGACGTTGTGTACCGGCAAGAGTCGGTCCCGTCAGCCATGCTGGAGAAGGTGAAGCCTATACTTGATACTAGCTATGAACCCTATGTCAGTGATGGCAATCAGGAGGATGACAAGGAGCCCCAGTTCTACCAAACCAATGAGGGACAGCTGGTGCTAAAAGAAAGTTGCAGCCTTTTACAACAAGGTGCCCATGCCTTGCAATCCTGTCATCAATCAGGATCCTGGCTTGTCTGAACCCACAAAGCCCGCCCAGAAGTGCATCCCCGACATCAAATGCATCATCCTGATTAAGCTAATGCAGTAATTGGGTGACTACAAGGCGGGCACGGCCCTTGTTGGGGTGGATCCCAAGTACGCCAGCAAGACCTTCAACAAGTTCATTGATACTGGACAAGTCCTTGCCGCGGAGAAATCCTTGCGTGTTTCCACTATGCTCACCAAGGAGCACAAATGGGCAATCCACCAGTGGATCACCCGGGACTGCCATCTTGAACTGGCAAATATACAGGCTATGGTCAAGTCCGCTTTTATGATCAAGGCCTCAATTTCTGTTTACTACCATCTGGTCAAGGGAATGCAATTTTCCTGGAAAAAACTTGGGGTATCCCCATACAATTGGAACAGCCCAGCCAATACTGAGACCTGGAAAACTACACAGAGGTGTATACTGCCCTCAAAGCCAAGGGGACAGTCAAATTTTACTATATTGACAAATCAGCATTTGCCTTTTCAATGTGCAATGAGTTTGAGTATGTCCCCAGAGGCTCAAATGACGGGATGGCTTGGTGTGCTGCAGTCCGCGCCACAGCCTATTCAATGGTGGCTCTCCTTGGTCCAAAGGGGGTCAAGCTCTACCAAATGATACTAGGCTTCCACAATAGCTGGACCTTCCTGTCATTTCTCTGATTGGTCCAGGAGCACCTGAGGCGCACAAGCCCGGGCTTCACCAACATAATTGTGTTGGACAACGTTGGTCTCCACAAGGTGGCTGATATTCTTGAAGAATTTCCATCAATTGACAAGAGCATTGCAGTAGGCCCCCAGCAATTGGCCACAGCAAATATGCGCCTTCTCTTCCTCCCTGCCTATTTGCCCTTCCTAAATCCCATCAAGGAAGACTTTGGGTGGCTCAAGCGAGTTGTCAAGCAAGGAACCCCAACTGGGACTGAGGACCTGTTTGATTTGCTGCAGGCCAGGATTCATACCCTCCCAGCTGAGACCATGGCCAAATTCTATGGCCACACTGATTTGTTGATCCCTGTGTGCCTAACCAAACAGCCAATCAATTAAAGGCTTAGTGTGTCCAATTTTTTTATATTCTCTATTTTATTATTCAACATTTATTAATTATCATTTTATATTTAGATGTTTCTACACCCACAATCACATTCAGAAGATCCATCAATAGATGTAAGTAATTTATTTATTTTATTGTATATTATTTTATTATGCCATCTAAGGGTATCCCAAACGCTTGATACTGGATTATGCAAACGCATTAATATCACATTTGGAAAATAAATATAATAATCAAAAAAGTTAATGTAATGTGTCCAAATCAGAAGTAGATTTTATTGAAATATATTATTATGCTTTTATTAAAGCCTTCTCTGGGATATATTCTGCAGATCTTGTTTGCTAAGATAGGAATTAAAAAAAATTATTATAATAAAAATATTATAAATTGCAATGGAATTATTTGGAAGAGAGAATTTATTAAGATCACTTATAGTGAGTTTGGCGGTATGTACCCACCCCACAATGAAGGAGGTGCACAACCTCCACCGCCACACTGTGGACAGTGAATACACCCTGGTTAAAATATTCACAGCAGCTGGTAAAAGGGAGTATTGTTAGGGGGAATGGAGTAGCAGCTTTTTGGGCGGGGCTGCAAACCCGTAAATCCCTGCCAGGACCAGGGCGTCTTGGATGACGTGATCCACCGAGTTGTACCCGGGGGGACCTTCTTCTCATCCAGGGAGAGCCTGGTCTTGTCAAACCCCAGAAGGACCCCATCCAGGTCCTCAACCAACGCGCCCATCCTGAAGAAGAATAAAACCCCAGGTAAACAACAAGGTGAAGCCTTTGCCCAGCAAAGGCTTCTGTAAACTCGCATAGTTTATTATAAACTGTTCTTATCTTCTTGTTGTGCCTAGTTTTTGCAAAGGTCAGCTCCATGGCTGCAGGACCCCCGTCTCATTGGCACTCCAGGCCAGCCCAAAGTCTGTCAGGAGGATTTTGGTCTTTTTTACAGCTGTTGTGTCTGCAACAGCCAATTTGCCCACCTTGCGCCCAAAGTTGTCCAGAAGGTAAGATAGGGTATGCTCCAACGGAAAGCAGAAGCAAGCAGCCGCATGAGCCTGGCCCATCTCCTGTACATTCTTGAATGGGAGTGTCACCAGGACGTCCCAAACAAGCTCAATGGAGTTTACACAGTAAACTCCACTGAGTGATACCGGGTCCAGAAGGACCAGTTGGGCATCCTTGTAGGCAGTAACTTTCCCACTCAGATGCCCCCTCTCCATGCATCAGCCCAGCCAATGCCTCCCTGGACATAGGAAAGGACCTGTGAATACAGTATTCAAGCTCCTGCAAGACAGGGGGGATAGGAAAAGCTACTTGGCCACATGAGTGGCGTAGTTGGCGTAGAATGTGGTGGGGACAAAAGGGACCAGGACCCAGCAGAGTTCACCATTGACTTCTTCTAAAAAAAGGTAAGTATTTGGAAATTTTTATTAATTATTATTTTAGGTTACCTTCTGCAGTCTCCTCCTTGCCTGCAGCCTCAGCAGTCTTTGCTATTCTTGGTGTAACCAGTTGTGCTGGCTGCTCAGTGTCATCTGTTTGGGTACGTTTTGCGGGTCTTAGATGGGCATACATTTCTGGGTCATCTGTCCAGACAGACAGCGCAGAGAGGGCAAAGGACTTGAATTGAAGGCCTTCCACAACGTGCTTCTGGACGTTTAAAAGTTGCTCAATTGTTGTTTCAGTGGTGTCTGGAATCTTGGCCGTGAGTGCTTTGGCAGACACCTTTTCAATTTTGTCCCCTTCAAGGACAGCAGACTTAACTCTTGCTTTGACCTTGCAGTCAATCTCTTTAATTTTGGCAATCACCAAGTCAAGGTCTTTTAGCAGCTTTTCAAGTTCTCTCATTTTATTTTTTATTAACCTTTCCATATGTTTTTATAGCTTTTGCCCCAAAAATTCTGTATTATTTTGATACTGTTGCCTCTTTGTTTATTCCTTTTTTTCTGTTTATTACATTATCCCATCTTTTTACTCATTGTTTATATGTTTTACGCTCATCTCAATATGCGTCATTTGCTTTGTGTTGGCATTCTTTCCTTGATTACCATATTATTTTTAGCGCTTAATATAGCCCCTTGTGAAAACATTAACAAAGATTTGGTGATCAGCTAAATTTGAATTATAAAATTATAGGTTAACTTTTTTAGATAAAGTTGTTACTGATCCAAATTCAAAACCTTAATGATAAACTTTAAGCCAATCAGGAGCCAAGTGATAAAGTGATTGTTGTGACATAAAGGGTCATTCAATAATTCTTTGATGCATGTGCGCTAATTAATATGATTGGCTGGATGTTTTGTCATTATACGACATTGCCACTGTGGCAAGTTGTTGATGGACTAGTGCCCAATCAGCTTCTGGGTTAGCACTAGTCCATCAACAACTCACCACAGCGGCAATGGCGTACAATGGAAAAACATCCTGCCAATCATATTAATTAGCGCACATGCATCAAAGAATTATTGAATGACCCTTTATGTCACAACAATCACTTTATCACTTGGCTCCTGATTGGCTTAAAGTTTATCATTAAGGTTTTGAATTTGGATCAGTAACAACTTTATCTAAAAAAAGTTAACCTATAATTTTATAATTCAAATTTAGCTGATCACTAAATCTTTGTTAATGTTTTCACAAGGGGCTATGGTTGGGTGCTAAAAATAACTGTGTTCAGGATCTAGATACACACCTTAGTAAATATATGATTTTATAGAAATAAGCTGAACATAAAGAATAAAATCAACTATAAACAAAGAGAACATGAACAATTGAAATTCAAAAAAAGATAATATAAATATAAATTTTTTGGTGACGGGGGTTTATTGGGGCAGGGAAGAGTGATGCCTAGTAGGCAGAATGGCGCGGGAAGGAGGATGTAGAGGTGGTGCTGGCCTGGGGAGTCTGGGATTGGATGGGTTGGGTTTGCAAGCAGGGGGAGTTGGTGGCAGGGGTGGAGGCAGGAGGATTGTGCGTGATGGCTGCTATATACTGCTCATTGTACTCCTCATCAGTAATTGGCTGGATGGGCTGGTAGGTGGCTGTGACACAGGGTGGGAGGCGCTTATCCTTGCGTGATTGGTTGCCCATGTTCACATGGAAAACCATTTGCGCAAACAAGTCAGCCACCATTTGGTGACCAAAGAGAAAATTGTGATCAAAGACCCCAAGATAGAGGTTGTTGAAAGCCTGAGGGCGGTGCTCCTGTAGTGTATCTCCAATGTTGAAAAAGACAACATGAGCCAGATGGACGTTGGCATGGCCAGCGGGGTAGACTGAGGCCTGGTGCCTGCGTCCCTGGATGGCCTTGAGGGCGGTGGAGCTTTCCTCCATCTGGTGGCTCAAGAAAACCTGGTATTTGGAATTCAAGCCATCCCAGGAGTTGAGCAATCCACCAAGGATGTGGTCGTATGAGTACCCATTGATGAAATCAGGGTTTGTCCAATAGTAGACAAAACCCTTGGCTGAAACAGCCAGAAATGCACCAATGAAAGTCCCCTTCTTGACCTTCTTCCTTCCATTCTTGGTGGCGGCTTTTCCTTGGGTGCCAAAATCATCAAAAGCTATGGATAGCTTATAGTAAGAGATGAACATTTTATCATCTGACAGACTAGTCAGGCATCAGACCAGGGTGGATTCAATGGTTGGATTATACGGGGAATCCTCAGCGCCATCCTATTGGTTGCCGGTAAAATTGGTAAGAACCCGTATGAAAGCCACCTTCCCATACATCTAGAGCTGCACCATGCGCTTGGAGACTCTTATGTTATGGTGCGCAAGCTGCTTCTGGACCTGGGTCAAGGAAAGCTTGGGGTCCTGCTGGAGGAGGTCAAGCATTATTGGGTAGGCCTTGGTTATCTGGGACTCTGTGGCCTTCTTTGGCTTCTTGGCTGTCCCAATCAGATTCCCCTTATTCATTAGGTTGTTGAACTCCCGCATTATGGTGGCTCAGGTAAATTGCAACTGGGCAGCAATCTGATCCCAGGACAGACCCTGCAGGTTGAGTGCCACAATTTCCTGAAGAATTTGGATGGTGATGATTCGCCGCTTGGGGCACTGGGCCAGGGGAGCTGAAGCCAGATTGGCTGAGGGGGGAGCAGGTTGGCTGGTGGCAGAAAGATGTTCCAAATCAGGGTTGTCATCCTAATTGGTTAGTTGATGGGCAGCTTGTGCAGGGGTGGGTGTGGGAGCAGGGGCAGAGCTAGACGCTAAGTGACTCTCAAACAAGTCAAAGCCATAGGGGTCGGTGGTAAGGTACAGGTCAGCTTCCTTGTTACCCGCCTCAAAAGCTTGGGTGTAAACGGGTGCCTCCACGTTCTGAGCCTCATCTCCATTGAAGCTGGCTTGGCTGCTGCTGGCTTGGCTACTGGCGCAGTTGAGGATGTTGTTATTAAAAACCATTGTAAAAAACCTAGGATAAAATCACTAAAAGTAGAAATTTTAAAATTTAATGAATTTTTTTATTGTAATCTCAAGTCCATATTTAGAAGGTTCTCAAAACCGTTTCATACAAATCTGGAGCCATGAAAATGGATAAAATGCCTCTGGTCCTAAATTGGATAGCTGTTGATTGGCTGTTAAACTGTTATTTTTCTATTTTAGGCTGCTCATACTACACATCTTGTGTGAGTTTATTTTTTTGTGCTTGTGTAATCTTGCTTCTAGACTGCTCCAATTTTGTTTTACTTTAGTCCTTCTGTTGGTGCCTCATATGAATCCTGCTTGGATTATAATATACTTTGGAATAGCATCCATCCATTTCAGTTGTTGTGTCAGTTCATTTTGTTTGTGGTTTGAACTACACCGCTTGATATTTGACATAATTTTGTATGATGGGCTAGTGAAATTTTGTTTTTGGTTTGACAGTTCATTTATTAACCAAAAATATTTAAATTAATTGAATCCTGAATCTTGCGCGACTTGGATTTTGTTTAAATCTGAAATCATTTTGTTTAAATCTGAAGAATTTTCACTTGTTGCCATAGCTTTTAAAACTAATGTAAGGATTTCTTTTTGAGTGCTAATAATGTTAATCAATATTCTTAAAACTGCCAGATTTTTAAAGCCATAAAGTTTGATGATGTAATTTTAATACCAAAGTTAAGAGAAACATATTCAAAGCTCTATATTTGGTGAAAAAGGGTATTTTTATTATACCATTCTCCTTACTTTGATTTATACATACTTTATAAGTCAAGTATATTTTTGAAAAAAATGTGGCTATAGCTAGGGCACCAAACAACTCATAGGTGGAAAGCAGGAAATATTAATTCTTTATGGCTTCTTTTTGAAGCTCATTAGTCTCTTAAAATGTGATAATATATCTCCTTATTGGTCATAAATAATACTGCAGCTGTATAGGGTGATTGTGATCAATATATTACTATTTTTGTAAGCATCTTATTTATAACCCCCTAATTTTTAAAGCAAATTTATGAAGCTATGGCATCATTTTGTGTAATTCAAAAACTTAATTTATTCAAAATACCCAAAATTATGTCATAGTTTTTTATGAAATATGTTTCTATAAATGAGTATATTAGGAATAAGGTGGACAATACTTATTTATTAGAATCCAATGTATTTTAAAAGAGTGATATGCTTGTTGATTGTTGGCAATTGACTTGTAGATTAGCTTTTCTTTGAGAAACCTTTGACTGAGTTGGATGTAAATCCCAATACATTAATGCAGAGATAGCACTGATAAAGTCTTCTGGAAAATTAGGGTATTTTTTGACAATAAAATTCTGATTCATATCATTTATATCAGGTAAAAAGGCATTGAGAATTCTATAACCTCATACATTTATGCTTCCTAGTACATTTACCTAAGCTAATTTTTCTCCTAGTGTTTCAGAAATTATTAAAGATGTATTTTCTTATGCAATTATTGTAGGGTAGACCTTCAGAAAAGTTCCAGGCAAGAAAAAAAGCCCCTCAACTTAGCTCAGTCTGCCCAAGACCAAATCCAGGACCAGACAAGCCAAGTTTGCCATCTGAGACACCACAGCTGAATAGTTTCATATATGTAACATGAAAATTCTCTAAAAATAGCGCCTTATATAAAAAGAATTCTTTCTACCCCAGAATTTCATTTTAAATGATTTATCATTTTCTATTATAAAATAAAGAAAACTACATTATGATATTTCCCCTCTTTTCTATAACTTCTAAAAAAACACAGTTACAAAAGTGAAAAGATTTTATCTTATTTATTTTTATATAAAAAAATCCTCTGGGAAGTTGATTTCAGTTACCAAGCGCCAAGTTTACTCAAACTGTACCTACCTGTGCATGGACTATTAAAATACTACAAATACAAGGTAATCCATCACAGTTGACTTAGACTATGTAAGCCAATAATTTCCTAAAGATAGAGTACCATCCCTGTAATAAAAAACAGCCCAAGCAATATAATACACACACTTCTGATAGCTTTCTGCCTGATTTCTTAGGTGATAAACCCCCAGGCCAAGAAAAAAGATATCACAACAAGCTCAAGCCCTCATAGGTTCATTTTAGACTCAATAAACCTATTTTTAATAAAAAAGACAATAGCACACTTCTAACAATATTATAATCTATATTCAAAAGCATTAAACCACTAAAACAATCCTAAAATGTTTTTGTCCTTTATAAATCAAACCAAATATCCTTTATGTCAGTATTATGATATATTGATAACTAACAGATTCAACCAATAATAGTAGGTATGCAGCTATGTGGCCATATTAATAGATTCAACATAATGCAGGTAACTGGGCTGTGGAATTGATAAATCAATAGTCAAATCATATCCTGGCATTAACAAAATCCATATCCCTAATTAATTAATAGAACCTGCAGATATTGTGAAATTAATTATTATACCTCAAAAAGCTATTATATATGCCCCTTATAATAAAAACTATTATAATATTTAATTATATATTAGAAAAAAAGGACCATCATATAGGACATCATCTGAATAACACCTAGAAGAGTCTTTAATGAATTTGGCTACCAGGCCAAAAGCTCTAAGATAAAAGTCCTGCAATCTCATTATATTAGAGTAGATCTGATCAAGTAAAACAATCACCTCTACCAACTAGAAGCCCTAATATCTGGATAGTCCTGGGTTGTTGTCCAGGTCACACTTGACTTCACTCATTGAAAATTTTAAGTGTGAAACTGATGCCTTACTCCAAACTAATATCTTTGGCCAACTGCCCTTTTTATACAGAATTACCTTATAAACATACTTTTAAACCTATCCCCAGCCTTTGCCTCCTGCTGCAACACCCTAATTATACCTCAGTCTCTATCTTATAATTATCAGCTAACTTCAGAATTAACATGGGCAGCTACTCTGACCTAAATGTCAGTCTATTTGAATAAAAGACTGATTTTATTTATGCTTTTCTCCTTTGTAATTACCAATGAAGTGTGTACCTTTCACTTATTGTCAAAACAGCAGGATCAATCCGCCAACAAGGTTTTGAGTAAGCAGGTTTGTGACCTGCAACCTGATTATCCAGTCACTTGAAGCCAGACTAGGAAGTCAACTTGAATTACCAAATCCAACAACAAGAACAAATGAAGATCCCTTACAGTGGATACCTTGTTTTGGAGCTTGACTCATTACCAGGATCAAGCCACCTCTTCACTATTCCACTTTGTGATCAACACTATCATTTTCCTGTTATCCATGAATCACATCAACTATATAATCATTATCTCTCAATAAAGAATATTATCTAGTTTCTAAATTTTTCCTCTTGTAACTCTGATAAACAGCACAGTTATGACTTTGGTAGCACAGGTAGGTTCCCCATCCTACTTTATTTCCCAAAATTCTGCCTGTTGCCTGTACTTGCTGCAACCAACAAAACCTTGATAGAATCATTTCTGGCCTTCCTATAGACTGGACTCTGTACACCCCTGGTGCCAAGATATCTGATGGTTTTGTCCTTTACCAGAGAACGGTAATCCCACTGCCTTCCTTCAATGCCATGTCTGCACAATGGTTCTTCCAGAAAGCTGCCACCATTCCACAACCAACTGACAAAAGCACCATGCCCGCCTATGTAACCCAAAGACTCCAAAGCACTGCCTTGAAACCTTTTGCTGGGGCCAACAATGACAACGCTGCCGCATGAATCCAGTCCGTCCAGAGAAAGCTGGCCCAAATGGAATGCCCACAGCAATTTTGGATTGCAGAAATCTCCATCTGGCTGACCCACAACGCTGGCACCTGGTGCAACAAGTGGTACAAAGAACATACCAAGAACAGGGATACCTTCAAACAAGTCTTCTTGGCAAGATTTGTGCTTGAGGACACCGTGCTCATGATCATATGTCAAGTAAAGAACTTAACCCAGACGGACACTGTGAAGGAACTCCAACTACACGCACCCTATGACATGGCCTTTGACACCCCAGCCACACACATCATGTACTATGACACACTCAAGTCACATGTAATGAGACACATGAACCTGGACCAGGTGACCAATCTACAGTCTGTATTTCAAAGCAGAGAAAGCAGAACAAACATCCAACACTCTTAACAAAGTGCAAACTGGAAAACAAGAGAGACCCAAAGACTCTCACACATGCATGCACTCCACTTGACCACCCCCAGGAAACAACAGAAACAACACAAACCATAAACCTGCAGGTTCAAATGGGCATGGAAGTGGGAACAATGGCAACAGCGCCCATGTTGACACTAAAAATGTCAACAGTGGCCATGTTGACACTTTTAATGTCAACACTATAGTAAAGTGACAACCCAGTTTTACTTAATGTCATTTCCTGGATGTTGACACTTTTTTAATTAACAAAACACTTTATCCTGAAAATTTTTAATATAAAAAATTATTTTAAAATACATTATTATACTAAATTAACCCCAGAGAGTTCAAAAATGCAATAAAAAATACCATAAGTAATAAGAATAAGGAGATATAAGCAAGTATTTTTCAACTTACTATGTAATTTACACTCTTTATTATAAAATTATTTTTTATTCCCATAAAAAATTAAAATTCCAATGAACCAAAAATAAAGATATTTTATATATCATAATAACTACAAAATATAAAAATTATATATTTAATTTATTATAATTTATATAAGCATAACTGAAAATATCTCATACCTTAAAGATAAATTAACAAAATATAAGATATTTCTTACTAAACCATACTTAAACTAAACATAAAGCTTACCATTTATAACTAAAAAGATTAGTACTATACAAAAAAATTAAAAAATTGAAAGTTTAAAAGTAAAAAATACATAGGCAAAGCAAAGCAAAGTTTATTTGGCTAATTAAAGCCACCAGCAAGAGCAGTGACGACATCTTCAAGGTATTTCTTTATCTCTGCCACCTTGTACTTCTTCTTCAATACCTTCTGCACGCCCTCCTGGTAGTCTTGCTCCTTAGACTTCCTCTTCTTGGGGGCCACCCGGTTAGCCAGGTTGCAGAACTTGGAGACAGTCCAGGCCTGCTCCTCTTGTAGCTTGGAGAAGAACTTGTTATAGTTGGGGTTGGTCCCAAACTTCACCTTCAGGTGCTTATGCCAAACCTCAAGGCTAGAGGTGGCCATCATCTCCCCCTTGAGGCAGGCACCTTGACAGTTCCAAGGGGCAGTGGCCCCACTCTTACCTCTCCGGACAGTCACCTTCTTGCCCACCCATTGCCGCTCAAAGTACTCCAGGTAGCCTTCAAAGATGGTGGAGTGCTTCTTGATGTAAGCATCCTCCAGAAGGGCCTCAAAGCCAAGCCCAGTATGCTCCAGGCGCACAAAAGCCAAGGCAGCAAACTGGGTCAGGACAAAGCAGCACTTCCTCTTACCATTGTTAAGATACTTGTCAAAAAGGTCCTTCTCACTCTTGAGATTATTGACAAGGGCCTGCCTAAATGGAAGAAGCAGCCCTGGACTTCTCCATCAAAGGTGGCCTGGAAGGCTCTTAACTGAGCCTGCTCAAAGTCCATTATTATAACCTTTGGCCCAAGTGAGCGCGCATGAGCTAGCTGCTCAGCGGCTAAGGTTGCCTCATCCTTCTCAGCAGAGGAGGGATTTTTCCTTGTGGTGTGGGTGGGAGGGGGAGCTGGTTGACAGGAAGGGAGCTCAAAGCATCCCGGACAATCTTGAAGGCTCTGGCATAGACCTCTGTCTTGGCACCAGGAAAAGAAAGAACACAAGAGGGATAACCTGGTCATTGAACTGCCTATGCAGGACCCAAAGCTGCTTAAAGAGAGGGTGCAAGTAGCAAATGTGCTGTTGCACAGCCAGGTGGTAGCAGTGTTCAGCTGCTCCAGGTTTTGGGTTGTGGCGTAGGCTACAATCCTATCCTCCACTTCCTGCCCATTGTCATGGAGCAGGAACATCTCACCATCCTCTGTCTTCTTGAGGGCATCTGTGAGGACCAGGTCCTTGATGTTGGTGACACTCTTGGCCAGGGGGTTTGAGGCTTGACACCTATCACTCACAAACTTGACCAACTGATTGTGGGTTGGCATCCTCTTCAAGTTGGTAGGGGACAGGTACTTGCAAGCAAGCATAGCCAGCTGGGTGGCAGAAAGGTCTTTGGAGGTGGGCATAATCTGCACCAGATACCATTTGAGAAGGCAGGAGATGGTAGTGTTGGGCATGATGCAGGTATGCTTGCCCTGTATGGTTTGGACCAGGTCCCAGCGCTCAGTGTTAAGCCACACTGGGCAGGAGCGGTCCTTGCAGGTGTAATGGCGGCTCTTGAAGCCCCAGTTGGCATTGTTGCAAGAGAAAATATACCCATTGGCCACCATGGCTGGCCCACCCTTTACGCTCATGATTGGGAAGTATTTGGGCAAGGAAGAGGGAACCTTGGACTTTCCATCAACGTTGCAGATGTTGTGGGCCACAAGAGGGTCCCAAGGGCCAGCAGGAGCATGGCAGAAGCCAGGGAAGTAATTGGGGTGGGGCTTCAAATCATCCTCAGATGAGCTTGAAGGGGGAGAGTTTGGCGGGGGTGGGGAAACAGAAGGGGGCTTGTTGTGGTGCTCCTCATGTGCAGGAGACTTATCCTTGGGTGGGGTCTTTTTGCCTTGTTGCTTCGTCTTGGTTGGCTCCTTGTCAGAAGCTGAGTTGTAAAAACTGTGCTCTGTAAGAGAGCCATCATTTTCCTCCCCCCAGTGGAATGAGCAGGGCTCTTCTCAGGGGAGGGCTTGGGGGATGGTTTGGGGGTGTCCTTCTTTGACAAGACAGGCTTTTTTTGGTGGCTTTGGTGGGCTTGGAGAGACGCTTGGTACCCTTTGGCTGTTTGGAAGTGGTCTTGTCCTAAAATAATAAGTAAAATGGTTTAAAATAAAGCAATGTACATAAAAAACAAACAAAACAACTTAAAAACCATAATATATAAAAATTAAATCTTAGATGGCTTTTCTTGGCATTTAAAAGTCAAAAATTATTTGTATAGTTTTTATTTTATTAAAGTTATAAATAACAAGTTAAAAGTTAAGAGAAATATGTGAAAGTATTATATTTATATATAGATTTTATTTTAAAAATTAGAAAATATGAAAGAGCAAAGTCAAAAATACAGCATATCAAAAAATGAGAAGTTTTTATTATATAAAACATAAAGTTTTATATGTGAGAACTGAAAAGTGTTGACATTATGAGTTACAATTAGTAAAAAAAGCTGAATTCTCACTGTCAATTACAAAAATTTTAGACATTATTTTTGACGACATTGTCACTGTCAACATTTTTTTGAAAAGTTACTATGAAAAAACATAGTACACTTAATTAAATTTACGCGGGCTAGCAAAAAATTAACTGTTTTCTGTGTGTTTTTGTTCACATAAAAATTAAAAAAATCATATAAAAATAAGTTAAAAAAGTATCAAGGTTCTTTATTTCTTTATTAAAAATTATATTTTGGAGGTGGTAATATGATATTTTACCATTGCGCTTATATGAAGTTGTTAAGAAGTGGTATTCAAGTATTGAAAAGGGTAAAGTGTTGACAACGTCACTTACGACATGCTTTATATGAGGTGGCATATTAATTTAAGCTTAATTGCGCCACTCTAATTTGCTTATCTCCATTCCTGGGGGATAATCACAAGCAAATAAACAACATTTACAAGTGTCAACATTATTTTTAATAATAAATTCTATAGTAACTTACATAGTAAGTCACACTTAAATTATTGGATCACCGTTAGCACCCAATCCACTTAATATATTAAAGCTGGAATAAGTGCCACATAAATATTTATAACATGAACCTTTCAACAATCAAATATATGCGCACTGTTTTTTCAATATAATAATTCAGTAAAAAAATATTTTTAAATGTGCACTTATTTTTTTACTGTAGATGCTTCAGTTTCGTTATTAAAAATAAGTTTGGCTTAAAAAGTGTTGACATTGACACTTTTACGTTGTGAAAACAAATAAAAACTAAACTAATTTTTATTAGTAAAAGTAAAGAAAAAATCAGGTTAAATCAAGTTTTTTATTAAGTCTAATATTAAATTGTGTCAAGATGGCCACAATTTTGTTGTGTTTTCTGGGTTTGCAACCCTGAACGCTTTAAAAAAAGAATTAAGCTAGCACAACTAGCAAAAAACATAGGAGATTTAGAGTTTCAAGTCAACAGTGGCCATGTTGACAAAGTGTCAACATTTTTAGTGTCAACATGGGTGCTGTTGTCAGAACAATGGCCAGTCAAATTGTACACATTTCCGTATCACTGCCACCCAAGGCAACCAAGACAAGGGAAAAGCCCGGGGAGGGCATTAAGCAAGCCAAGCTCTCCCTGCACAACTCCTGACTCGTCTAACAATGAATACTGACCCAAGGACGTGGACCAATGCCCAATGATCCAAGTGCCCTCAGAAGACCTGGTACTATACACCATTGCCAGACATCCCAATAAATTGATGTCATATCCTTTCCACTTTTGCAGTTTCACAGGCTTGGCACTCCTGGACTCAGGCGCAGATCAAACCCTGGTCAACATAAGCTTTATGGATAAGTTCAAGCTAGCCACTAATCCTTTGCAGATTAAAAATGTGGTTTTATCTGATGAACATCACATTGCCGTAACAAGGGAAGCTGCTGCCTTTTCCATCATTCTCAAGAACCTGCATTTCACTATCCAAGGCCCTGTCATTGACTTTCCAAAGTTTGAAATTGTACTGGGCTTGGATTGGTTATAAAGAAATACCCCCCACATAGACTGGACAACCTTGGTATTGACCATCAAACATGAAGGTGTCAACCACCAGATCTACCCTGACTCAGTGGATCAACTCCTACGCAACCATGTCTTTGTGCACATTACAGATACCCTGGACAAAAGGGAAAATCTGAAGACAATCAACTGGGACTCCTGCCAGTACAAGATCATACACTTCAAAGAACACCAGGATACCTCCACGCCTCAGGATTGCAAAATTGTAGCTCGCCATCCAGAAATTTTCAAGGAGGCCTTATCTGGGTTACCCCCGGAAAAACATATCCAACATTCCATTCAACTCAAAGGAGCTGTACCCAAAGCACAACCTATCTGCCGTCGGACCCCAAATGAAGACAGCACCCTATGTGCTTACCTCAAGTAAGCATTGGAGAAAGGACTTATCTGCCCTTCACAATCTCTCTTTGGGGCCGCTGTATTCTTTGTGGCCAAGAAAAATGGTACCCTGCGTCTGGTCACAGACTACCGAGCCCTAAACAAAGTTACTATCAAGAATTGTTACCCACTACCACTTATTTACGGCTTCTCTGACGCCTTGGGTGAAGCCACAGTCTTCTCCAAGAATGACCTAACCGCAGGCTACAATCAGATCCGTATTAAGGAGGAAGACATTCCAAAAACAGTCTTCCACACTAAATATGACTCATACAAGTGTATGGTACTCAACTTTGGTATGAAAAATGCCCCCTCAACCTTTGTGACCTTCATGAATGAGGTGTTTGCCCTGCACATAGGCAAGCATGCCTTAGTCTACCTAGACAACATCATTGTCTATAGCCCCTCAGTAGAGCAGCACCACAAGGACTTAGAGGCAGTCTTTGCTACCCTGGCACAACACAAGCTGCTGGCCAACCCCTCCAAATGCCAGTTCTTCTGCAAGCAACTGCCTTTCCTAGGACACATAGTCTCAAAAGACGACATCAAACCCAACAGTCAAAAGATACAGGCCATCTGCAGGATGCCATCACCCAAGATCAAGTTGGAACTCCACACATTCCTGAGGGTGATGGCCTATGTACGCCGCTTAATACCTGACTGTGGCGTCTTGACAACCCCCTTATCAGCCATAACTGGCGCAAAATCCAAGTTTGTGTGGACCCCCCCCCCCCCCCCCCAATGTGACCTCTGTTTTAGACGCCTCAAAGAGAAACTAACAACAGCACCTATCCTGAAATACCCCAAACATGACAGGGAGTACCAAATGGAAACCAATGCCTCAGGCGCATCCATTGGGAGAGTACTACAAATTAAGAATAGTGATGGTGACTTCCTGCCCGTAGCCTACAAATTGCGCAAACTGACAGATGGCAAGTGCCAACACCCTATCAATGACAAAGAAATGTTGGTCATTGTACACTGCCTAGCCAAATGGCGCTGTTATCTAGAACAACAGGAAGAATTAGCAGCACTGACCAACCACAAGTCACTCATATATTTCAAAACTCAAGCAAATCTATCCTGCCGTCAAGCCCTCTGGATGGAACTCTTAGAGAGATTCAATATGCTCATACAATAAAAACCTGGTTCAGAACGTGACATGGTGGATGCATTCTTGCGCCTGTACGTCAGTGCCACAAGAGGAGAAAATGGGCTTGACCCAGAATAGCCCCTCTTGGTACTTTGGACAAAGAACAAAGGCTTACCCCCTGGAACAACCAACATAGCAAAAGAAACAGTCATTAAGAACAAGCACTTATTTGCAGACGTGTATGAAACCTTGCATCAAAAAATTTCTGATGGAACCACCATTCCTTATATCCTCACACATCAGCAAGTTGTCACCATTCTACGTTACCATAGAGACCTAGGGCACACCAAAAGCCACAACCTACATGAGTTTCTTAAACACAAGGCCTGTTGGCCAACCCTGTACCATGCCGTTCAAGAAGTCCTGGACCAATTCAAAGTATGCAAGAAATTTGCAAAAAGCAAAGCCCCATCAAAATCAGTACTACCCATCCGCACACAGCTACCCTTCAAGGTGTGGGCCCTAGACATTGTTGGCCTCATGCCAGGAAAACATAATGATAAGAAATACATCATCATTGCAATAGACTTTTCTACACAATGGTCAGTAGCCCAAGCAGTAAAGACACACACTGGCAATGACGTGCAGTGGTTCATAGGGAAAAAATAATCAGCAAGTTTGGAAAGCCAGAACTCCTGATAACTGACAGAGGAAAAGAATTGACCTCTGAAGACACCAACATATACCTCACCAAGAATGGGGTCAAGCACACCGTGACAACACCATACCACCCTCAGGCCAATGGATGTGTGGAGTGGCTAAATGACAGCCTCGTGCAAGCCTTGGCCAAGCTCACTGCCAGTGTCAGTTTTCCTTTATTATTTTAGCTACTAGTATTTTCTCTCTTTGGACATTAATTTTATTTTTGAAGCCTTTATTGGTTATTTTCACCCATTGGCTTTCAAAACAAATTTCCTTAATTTTACTCTCTTGACTGGCTAAATTTGATCTATTTAACAGTTAGTTTCAAGTTCAAAGCTTACCTTGATTCCTAGACAATTCTCAAACTGTAGATATATATGTTAGTTTAAATTAATCAAAGCCAAAGTCAAATTACCTTTTTGCTTGTGCCGCTTATGCCAGCACTTTTGGATCAGGTTTTTCCCGCTCTTCCACTTTCTTTTTGCTTTCACATGTCTGCCAAAGCAACACCGTTCCCCTTGTTCATCTCCTTTACCTTGGTGTTAACTTTTTAAGTTTAAACTACAAGAAACATGTGCTTCTGTTTTTTTTCAACACCATGCTCACTAAGCAATCTTGGTTAATCCTATCACCTCAATTCTGCACCTCACAAACCAAGTGAAATAAAGAGGCTTGGTTTTCCAAACTTAACAGTAAGTTGAGATTTTTTGACTTGCACTCCAAAAAGGTACTTTTTAGGTTTTGTGGCTTGTTTTTCTCTTCAATTTTAGTTTTAGTTTTAATCCTTGGTCCCATGATTTCTTTTGACTTTATTCTTCACCAGTTAGGTAGTTTTTATAGTAGCACACACAATTTAATTGTTGATAGCTTTAATCCTCCCACTAGTGCAGACCATTTCCCAGACTTAGAGATTGAATTTTTAATCAAATCATCTGTCATTAAGACTGGTGTCTATTTTATCTTCTTAGGGTTAATAAACTGCCTTAGTCCTTATTTCACCTTGTATAAGCTTTTAGAAGCCTTAGTTCAGTTGCTATTGAAGACCTTGCCCACCTTTTTATATTTGATTAATATAAATATCACTGGGTTAAAATCTTTAGTTTATAATTATCTTCCCCAGACCTGAGACTTTACAGCCAGGAGACCTGAAGACTGGTATAAACAGCTATCAACTGCACTACTTGTATGCCAAACTTGTGTGAACAGATCTACTGGCAAAAGCCCGTTTGAGTTGGTATATAGCACACAGCCCAATATCATTCAAGCACTATCAGGACCCAAGCTGGAGATTCCAAAAAAGGTCCCTCTTGTTCAGATCCCCAGGTTATAGAGGCCAATGGTGATCAAACAGAAAGAGAAAACAAACGTCTACAAAAGACATTTGTCCCCGTCTAAGACAGACACAAAGTTGGTGATAAAGTTTGGGTCATGAACATTGAAAAAAGCAAACTACAACCCAAAAAATAGGCCCAGCAATCATCCTAAATGTAAACAAAAATAACACTTACCTTGTGCAAGGACTCAGGAAACATAAACAAGACAAAATCCTCCACCATGATTTCCTGAGACCCTGCAAAGCAAGACAGAGACAGTGCAAGACCGCCCTACCAGCCAAAGAACAACAGTTAGTCCAGCATGGCGCACGAGCTCCTGACAACCTCCCTGACAACCTGTCCCCAGAGGAGGCCAACCTTCAGTTGGTAGGGTGTCAAAACAGCATGCTTGAACCGCCAGCAAGGCTTCAAGTAAGCAGGTTTGTGACCTGCAACCTGATTATCCAGTCACTTGAAGCCAGACTAGGAAGTTAACTCAAATTTCCAAATCCAACAACATGAACAAATGATTATCCCTTACAGTAGATACCTTGTTTTGGCGCTTGATTTATTACCAGGATCAAGCCACCCCCTTCATCATCCCACTGTGTGATCAACACTATCATGTTCCTGTTATCCTTGATTCACATTGACTATATAATCATTATCTCACAATAAAGATTATTATCTAGCTTCTAAATATTTTTTCCCTTGTAACTCTGCTAAAACAGCACAATTATGACATTATTTTCTTTCCCTCAATTGTATTGTTAGTTTAGGGGAAATATTTACTATTTTCATACAGAACAATATTTTCATAGTATACTATAGATGAAAAATAACCCATTATCTATATATAAGAATAATGTCACCTTGCCTCTGGGATGTGGGCATTGTCAGACTTATTGCTTCTTACAAATACTACACTTTCTCACAGGCCATAGTATATGCCAAAGTCACAGGTTCTCCTGTATTTTTCTAGTGTTAGAAAACTTAGAATTTCCTACAGTAGATAATAATTTATCTTGGTTTTTAGTTTTCTGACACTTTGTATTCAGGGCTACTTTCTGGTTTTTTTACAAAAGTATGAAATCAGTTTTTATGCCATCAAATATATGGGTTCAGAAATCTTCTGTTTTCTTTTCTCCTATCTGTTCTCAATGCCACATTTACAACATTAGAAAAATTGAGAATATAAAATTAAATTGATTTAGGTATATATATAAATATGAGCAACCTCTATATCTGATATAGTTTATAAGAGAATGCCATGAAGCCTTAAATAGAATATATCTTTGATTATTCCCATGTATTGTGAGATATAGTGGTACCTGAACTGCCAGGCTCAGTTGCAATACTATTAAAAGGCTCATCCATATAAAAAGGAAACTTTTAATTAATTCAAATATTATTTATCTTATCCATAAAAATTATTGGTTGGTATTAGTTTTTTAAATAAGGCTTCTAGTTTTTATCAAATAAAATGCAGCAGTTTTCAGAGCTGAGGATAAGCAAAGCAAGTCAACCCAAAGCAAAAATCGCTCGACTCATAAAAATCAACTGATATCAAATCAAAACTAAACCCAATGAAATTATATTAAATTAAAATATATTTGGGATTCTTTTCTAATTTGTTCTGAGCTGATTTTGTTTTCGGCTGAGTTGATTTTGCTTTATAATGACGTATTTTTTATCTTTGCAGCTGTGAAAACTACTACATTTACTGATTTGATTTGATTCTAGTTTTATATTATTTCTCGATAATATCGATTTATCAACCTGATACTACTTTTAAATTAAATCGTATTCAATAGCTAATACTATAATTTTTCGGGTTTGTTGATAATAGTGTTAAGTTTTCCTGGACAACTATTATTTGCCTAGTATAAAATAATTGAATTTGAAGCCCATAGATATTTTCTGTTGTGGGAGCACACAAATTTCTGATTGGATGTTTGCACAACAAAAGAGATGTTTCGGCCGTAGAGTTAGAATGCCATAAATCATAAACCAAAGTGGATGATTTCCAATTTTCTCTAAAGAGATAGTCCACTAATAATTTAGTGATCTACTCAAAGTTCTTACAAAAAAGTAAAGGTGCGTGTTCTATTCCTGACACGGATGACCCAATCAGATAGGTTCATTGCACGCTGAATGCAAAAGTGGCTGCAAAATGTGCCAATGAATACTCGCTTAACTGGCACAAGATGATGAAACATTTTCAAATGCATTTTATTTTCAAGAGAATAAATGCAATCAGTGTGATTCGCGGCGATCTTGAGTGAATATCCACTTCAATGTGGCTAAAAGATAGGCATTCTACGTCATGGGGTTTAGTCGCACGTATGAGCTATTCTCATTAATTTATGCTGAGCCAGAAACAAGTGGCATTAACTCCCACAATTTAAAGCGCATAAAATACGTTTAAAGTTAAAATAATTCAATCTTTTACTTAACTATTGTGGGCATATAAAGAGAAATGGCATATATTAAATAAATCCTTCGATGTTGCGATTTCTATCCTGCCTACTAAACAGCTGATGTGGAGCCTTCTCTCCATTTTCAGTACCTCATCCCTTCATGCTACTAAACCTGGGGTAAATCCACTGTGGCTGGGTTAGGTGGGTAGTTCGGTAAATTCAATTGTAAAGTGAACCTTTTAATAGTTATGCCAAGAACTTGCACTTTCAAATAGTGCAAGCTGCCGTTATCAGCCTAACTGATTCCTTATCCTTTCAGGCGTTGATTTGTAGAATTTAATTCAGTATGAAAACGTGTTTATTAGTGAGGAGCAACATGAGTGATGTGATTCTATTATTATTGGATAATGATATGATCATCCAATGCCAATCAGATGTGGCAACTTAGACAATACCAACTTGGACATTACATCATTTACACTGCCCAGCAGCATTAGAGATCAAGTTTCACATTTAGTCGTCTTATTGAGCATCTCTTAAAACCCATTTATATTCTTAAAAATCAAGTCTCAAGTCCTCTTTATAAAACAATCGTTTCTTAAAAAGTTAGGATCCGGTTGTGATTCCCATTTGGGTTGATTTTGATTCTCCAGTGTAGATCTCCTGAATGCTAATCAAGCAATCCAAATGTTCGATTTATCCAAAATCAGGAACAAATATATTACAGATTAGAAATAGTAAGACCATTGGCTATAAAAAATTGCATTTAAATGTAGATTTATTAAATTAATACTTAATTTCTATTTTATAAATATTTTAAAGCAGCCCCTTCTATTTTTTCTGGGCTGGCTTTATTTTTATCTCAGCATGATTAAAACTAATTTGTAATAATTTTGTAAAAAACACATTGATATAATATGATTTCAAAACAAATGAAACTATTAGCCATTTTTAAGTTATAAAAAGCTATTTTTATGAACTTCTAACCCTTGACAAGGTGATGCTGTGAAGAAGCAAGAAATAGAGAAGAAAAGAAAATTATTGAATGCTATAAAATAGCCTTTTAAGGCATTTGTAAAACAGAAAAATAGATCAATGTATTTTCAGATGCATGAGAGGGTTTGGGAAAGTATTTTAGAAGTAAGATGAGTTAAAAAGAATAAGTAAAAAATAGCTATATTTGGATTACCAGATTTTTCAATCTTAATACTAGTTGCTTTGCCATTGTACACTATTGCCAATGTAGCAAGTTGTTTATGAACTGGTGATAGCCCAGCTACTGACTGCTCTATTATTAGTTCAAAAACAGCTTTTCATAACATCAATGACACACAATGACAAAACCTAGCCTTTCAGATATATTAGCGCTCAGGTATCAGAATATCTTTAAATATCCCTTTATGTCATAACAATCAATTAAATATGCTGCTCCTGATTGGCTTCAAGTTTATTGATATGGTTTTAAATTCAATCATAGATAACTACTTTACATAAAATAATCACATGATTTTTAATGTAAGATAAACTAAACAATAAACCCATTGTGTCTTTTGTTGGATTTTTGCGCAAAGTAGCGAGAAGGATTTGCCTTCAACAAATATTGAGTCAGCTCTTCAAAAGAGCTGAAATGTTAGCAAAGCTGGAGAAGGCAACTGCTATCATTTGCTAAAGTTAAAACAATGATCACAGCCTAAACACAGAATCTACTAGACTGGGTTTTGTTTTGGTAAATATATTTTAAATTGAGGTCAATTTACTTGCAATTCAAAAGGATCACACTCAAAAGTATTTACTTAGGGCAAGTTAATGATTAGTTTATTGATAATAAAAAAGTTAGGTATTTATACCCTTAAGCAGATTATGTGATCTCAAAGAATATATTAGTATATTTACACTATTTCTGCAGCTTGGATTAAAGGTTTTGACACCTTTGAAGAATTGAGCGCCTTTTTATTGCTTAGTAGTGGAGCCAATTTCACAGGACTCGTTCTGAAAGAAACTATTTTACCCATAATTCTAGATTTTGAGAGACTCAGTCCATCTGGCTCAGTTGTAGAAGATAAGTTTGAATTATTTTCAGAGTCAAGAGGTTTAACTAGAGACATGAAGTGTATCAACTCTCTGACAGGTGCTGTAGCCTGATTATCTGAAGGTCTATCTAATCAACTATTAAAAGGCAGTTGTTATTAACCAGGTTCATCAACTGATTTGCTTGATGACTGGTATCATGTTCAGGGTCAGCAAAGAGTCACAAGCAGAGCTAGACTCTTAATGACTGTCAACCAAGTCAAGCTCATATGAGTCATGAGTCAAGTATAGGTCAGCTTCCTAGTTACTCACATCAAAGATCTGGGTGTGGACAGATGCCTTGGCATACCAAGTCATCACTCTGCTTAAATTGTCTTGGATGCTATCTTGTTTGCTGAGGGCTTCAAAATTAATATTTCTGGTAAAGAACATTGTAAAAAAAACAAAGCAAAGATCCACTAAAAAAGAAGTCTAAAGTTTTATGATCTGAGTTTTATTATAATCTTGAGCCCCCATTTAGATATCCCTAAAACCATTATACAGAAATTAAAAGCCTTGAAACTTAGTAAAAATGTCTCTATTCTCAAATTGAATAGCCATGGATTGCCTGTTAAAATGTTTTTTCTTTATCTTCTAGGCTAAAATGTTATGTATCTTTGACAGCTTTATTTGTTTCATGTGTGTAAAATTTGCTTTTAGTTTGCTCTAACTTTGTCTCGGTTCAGCCCTTCTGTTGATGCCTTGTCAGCATCTTGATTGTAATATAATGCATCTTTAAACAATCCTAAATTATTTTGCATGTTGTACTGAGCTGCTTTTTTGTATTTTACAATGGGCTGTTTAATGTTTAATATACCTTTGCATTTCATGTGTGAGTATTACTGTTTTTTTTGGCCTTTTACCAGTTCACTAAAAAATTTGAATTTTTTACAGGCTGGAACTCACTTGACCTGAATTTTGTTTGTATATGAGTTCATTTTGGTTACATATTAGTTGATTTTGCTTAGTTTTATAGCTCTTAAGGCTAACCCAAAGACTGAAATTAGTTAGCTTGTGCCTTTCTTCAACTTAATGGCAACTATAGCAATATATCCTTATTTTTTCACTCTTGATTAATTAGAATCTAAGGTAAAATATAGGGATGCTGTCATACAGAATAATTTACTATCTTTAATTATAGATGTAAATCCAAACCACTACCAGATGTATAGAAGGGCACCTATTGCCTTCTGGGCTATGAGCCCAACCAAACTTCTTGCATCTGTAGCTTTCCTCATGGACTATTGTCTATGCCAAAACCACAGGTTCTTTGTTTACTATTTTAATTTTATAATAGCTGAGATTATCCTGGTAGATGATATAATACCAAGGAACTTGTCTGAAAATTTAGGGTTGAAGATACTCTTTTTAAATTATTTTTAGCCAGGTTTGGATTCCTTTTGTTGGTCTTATTTTGAAAGCTGCAGATTCATTCCTAAAAACTGCTCCAGTTTTTATCCCAAAAAACGCTTATTTTCTCCATCAATTTAAATACTTTCTTCGGTCTCATTAAATTACCAAGCACAAAAAATAAACCAAATTAAATCAAAGGCATATTTTGCTTTTAAGCCTTGTACATCAGTAATGGCAAACTGAGCTGAATGTGGTGTCTCAGTTAAAGGAGAACTAGTTTACATCGGGCGACTTTGTTTCAATTGAGGTGTTTAATATGGAAGCTACAAATGACCAAAACTTGATCTAAAACTTGGTTTCAGTTGTGTCTTAAACACCACTTTTATTCCAATCTGTGAAACTTCTGTATTCGGCATGTTCCGAGTTGAACGCTCACTGCGAGTTGAGTGGAGATTGTGGCTTAAGACATCGATGAAAAGTGAACCATCTTTTTGGAGCCAGAAAGATTTGACATACGTGTCATTGAATATATTAGGATTTTCGAGAAGTTGATTGAATCAGTATATATTTTTAAACTAGTGATCTGTATTGCGTCATCCTTGTTTAAAATGCGTACCACCGACAAGGATGGTTTGAACATGGATTATCTTTAATGATCCCCCGAGTTGGAATAAAAACCCAGCAATTGAAGCAAAAAATTCAAAATGAATACCAAACTTCTTTCTTTCTTCTTTTCCATAGCCCAAGCAGCAACCTCAACCAATTTCTTTTCTGATGGAGGCAAGTTCAATGTCACCCTCACCTGCGAGACGATGGATTCCAACTGCAGAGGAATCAAACACACATTCAAGCTGGTCACTGGCTTTATTGAGAATGCTCTCCTTCTCAAGGAGCAAATCAACATCAACGCCATGTACCTCTGGACGATAGACGGCAAGCCTTGGGAATCTAACAGCACTGCAGGGTATGGGAGCTCATCTGATTATCTCGATAACCACGAGGGGGCGTTGTACAACTACGCAAGCTCTATACTAAAGCAGCGGGGCGTGTTTAACAAAAATCCACGTTTGGATGATATCAAAATGTACATCAATCCTGCCACCAACTTCTACTTCCCAAGCATGTTTGGGAAAAAACAAACATCCAAGCAAATCGGTGCCATTGATGTTATTGGGCATGAACTTATTCACGGCATGGGCTTCGCTTCATTCATTGACAAGGAAGCAGACAACTCTAATCTTTCACCTGCCATTGGAGTCAAGGAATCCAGGAAGGATGGTTATGTTGAGATGGACTTCAGCGTGGGTGTCTTTGATAAATTCATGTATACCGAAGAGGACGAGTCAATAGCCCAGTTGATAAAGAAAATGAATCAAGAGAATCAAGTGCTACGCAAGTATGTTGGTAAGTCGATAACCCTGGCTCCACGGCATTTAAAAACGATGAAAAAAATCGAAACTTACGCAACAAAGCCAATGGGGCTCTACTTTAAACTCGGAACAGAGAAAGTCTATCTTGAAACACGATCCAATACTTTTGATCACGAGGCCTCCCTTTCCCATCTCGATTCTAGCTACAGGACAACCAATGACATGCTCATGACCAGGACCTCTAGAGTGGGCCATGGCGTGCACGAGCGTGCTAGCAATCCAAGCTGGATGACTTCGCCCTTTGGAAGCCGCACACTTGGGATCTTGGAAACCATTGGCTACAGGCTAAACAAAAACCCTTCATTTGAGAAGTCGCTTGGCGGCTTCATGGCTAAAAGGCATTAAGCTACTCCCATCCCAGCAAAAACCCATGCTAATCCCAATATGTTTATAAAAGATCCTAAAATCCCTTTATTCCAAAATCATTTCACCCTGGGTCAATTGAATAAGATCAAAGTTCCACAGGCCAAATACACAAAATTAAATTAAACAAAATATCAATTTCCAACATTGAATTCTAAAACTTAAATTTGCTATCAATTTTCAATAGTGACAACACTTTAATATAGATAATATTATAAAAATAATTAATATTTATTAAAAATATAACAGTTCTATATAACCCAAAGGGAATATCCAAATTTCTATATTTTGTTGATAAGAGTAGCTTATAAATCACCTTATATTATTCTGATATTCCATGGTCTGCATGGTTGGAAATATCTTTAGTGATATTAGGTGCCATTGAGGGAAGTGTCAAGTTTATTAATGACCATTTTAGGAAATAGTTCAAGTTTATCCATGATAAAAATTGAGATCAAGAAACCCCTGTTTCAGCACCTTTCCTCTTTGTACCATATAGGTTTTCCTTTGACAAGGCTATCAGGTGCATATTTACAATACTTGAACTAATCACTTATATTTTAGCAGCAGTAAGCAATTTACTTTCATTTTGATAAATCTGAGCCTTGATGAGCCACAATTGATCATGATAAATTGTCTTATTACTGTATCATTTAGATAACTCATGAAACTTATGCACATGTTTAATTTTCCTGGAATAACTGGTGGGATCCATTTTCATGGGTTCAGTTTGGTTTATCAGGGTGCAAGATCCATAACTTTTCTCTGATCTTAGATCTCTGAAGATGTAATTTTTTGTGTAAATGCTTCATAAAGAACAGTTACAACAGAAGTAGCAGCAGTAGGTTTCATCCATACTATCAACTCAAGCCAAAATTGTATCTTCACTTATATGCAATAAATATGCCATCACCGTAGAACTAACACCCTCCCCAAAGGATGACAACACTGTGCCATAGAAACAGTAGTCCCTTATATTCTAAACCTCTGGAATAGACTCCTAATTCTTACATTGTTATTCAATGCCATCTCTGCCTTTAATAATTAAAAATGCTCTCCAGAAACATATCTCTCTGTAAAGCCTTTACAAATTGCTGACATATAATGCAATCAACTTTTTTACAATATTTGAAAACATATCTTATAATTAACAGGGGGTGCTCAATGAGTTACTTCATGTTGCATCCAACAACATTCCACTTTTTGGCTCAAATGTTGAAATACTGGGCAATATTTTTTTAAGGAGCAAGAAAATCAACCAAATTCCCTCAACAAGTTATTCAAAACTCAAACAATATTTGGATCACACCACCATACCACCTCCTTGTGACCATATTGCCACCTATCACAGTATATTATCTCCTATTTCTCAATTAATACATAACCTCATCCCAAATATATATTCTTTTTTGGACTATTGTCTACTCAATTCAAATACTCACCTATAAATAGTTCAGTTGCAACACATATTTTGTTTTTACCAAATCCAAATTTTGGATTTTGAAAAGCACAATTAAATATTCAATTAAAAACATTCCTATATTGGGAATTTTCATGCCCAAATGAACTCCACTATGAAATTTTCAAAAAAAACTTCTATATAGCCCACCAGCTGGCTTCATGAGAGCCATATTGCTCCCCTGAACTTTATAAATAGACCCAGTGCAACTATCAACAGTAAGTTTTATGCAATTTTAGAAAATAGTTTCTGAATTTTTCACTTTCCTAAATTTGGAAGTGCCAGAAAATAATTTTTAGGCTCTAGAGAAAATGCTTGAATTAAATTTATTTTAAAATTTTAAATATCTCTACTGAATTAATGCCAGGAAGAAAATATTTTTTGCCTGGCCTTGTGAATTACTCACCCAAAAATACCTGCTCATCAATCACAATCTTCATAATTTGGATGATGGCTTGAACAATTTTGTCAAATACCTTTTTACATCACAATTCCTGCCTCCCAACAACACATCAAACCAAGCTCTCTGAGCTTTGTGATTATGATGCTTAACCTTGACAGAATTAAAATAAATATGGCTTTCAATTAGTACTTTCACTTTCTCACAGTTTCACTTGTAATTTTTGGGCCTCTTTTTATTGAGAGAATTGAGTTTCCTGATACTGTTGTGAAGTGTTGTGATTTAATTGAGAAATATCTTCACCTGGAAAATTTCTGGTCTTGGCTTAACATTCCTTGCTGCCTTAAGACAGGGCTATAGTTCAGCTACTAAGCACACCACCTCCTTGAAGATGCTTAGTGCTGCTCACACTTCTGCCAAAAACTACCCTATTTTTTCCTTAAAGGCCTAAATAAACACCTTCTACAAGTGTCAGGATTCTCCTTTTATTTTATTCCTGATGCTAGTATTCACTTTTACTACAATTGGTCAATTTCTTTATTCTTTAGTTTAAAGAACTTCAAGATTTTAATCCCTCCATATACCCCTCCTCATTTCCTTACTGTCAAAACTGCAGGCTTGACCCGCCAGCAAAGTTCCAACTAAGCAGGTTTGTGACCCACAATCCAATTATCTAGTCACTCAAAGCCAGACTAGGAAGTCAACTCAAATTAACAAATCCAACAACATGAACAGATGATGATCCCTTATGGTGGATACCTCGGTTTAGCGCTTGACTATTACCAGGATCAAGCCACCCCCTTCTTCCATCCAGTCGTGTAATCACCAATCATGTTCCTGTTGCCCTTGATTCACATGAACTATATAATCACTATCTCACAATAAAGATTATTATATATCTTCTAAATATTTTCCCCGTGTAACTCTGCTAAAACAGCACAGTTATGACATTACTTTCTGGTTCAAATTAACCTAAAATTAACAGTTAGTTTTATTTTCAAACTTAACTTTCTTTTGCAAACAAAATTCAAACCCAGAACCTATGCACTAGGTTAGTTTAAACAAGTCCAAGATCAATTACCTTTTTTACTTTTGCTCTGATTTCCTTCCCGCTTACACCAGCAGCTTTGGACTAAGTTTTTCTGCTCTTCTTCCTCTGCTCTTCTTGGTTTAAGCAAACAATTAACCACTGGCTTCCCTGTTCTTCCCCTTACCTTACTTTAACTATTTTAAGTTAAGATAACTGTTATTATGTGCTTGTGGTTGGCCCTTATTCCTTATACCAAACTAACTACCTTTGGTTAGTCTCCATACCCTTTATCTTTACCTCAAAAACCCAGACTTGAATATAAGCTTGAGTTTTACTCAGTCTCAACTTAAGTTGAGATTGTTTGACTAGCAGCTCAAAAAGGTACTTGTTAGGTTTTGTGGCTTGTGTTTTCTTTTTTTTATCCTTGTATTCTCCATCTTAGATCCATGATGTCATTTTACTATATTTTTCAGCAGTTAGGAAGTTTTTATAGTGGTACTCACAATTTGATTGTGGATAGTTTTCATCCACCGGCTAGTGGTAACATTTCCCTGACCTAGAAATTGACTTTTTAACTAAAGCATAAGTCATTAAGACTGGGCTTTACTTTATTTTCTTAGGATTGATAAACCGCCTTAGACCTTATTTTACCTCATATAAGCTCTTAGGAGCCTTTATTCAGATACAATTACAAACTCTACCTACCTTTTTATATTTAACTAATATAAACATTATTGGTTTAAAGGCTTTAGTTTATAATAATTTTCCCCAGGCCTTGAGACCTTAAATTAAGCCCTTTGGAACACTTTAGTGGCCACCTCTTAGAAGGAAAATGACATGATTCCTTACACACTGAGCACCTGAATTATGATTATTTGTTACACAAGAATAATTTTCAATGTGGCTCTTTCTCCTGGGATCTTACCCCACTACTTCACTGCCCCCAATACTCAGTTTGCTAGACCACCCAATAACTATAACAGTGATAGTAACTTCAATTCAAGGGAATCCTGTGAGCACATTGCACTTTTGGTAGGGGACACTGCCATCCATGACTTGGCTTCTTCATCTTTCCTAGCTGCACTAGATGCTTTCAATAAATACACCTCTCATGATTTCTATCTTATCATCCATTTTTTATATTTTATCTTTACTATGAAAAGTTTAAAAGGATGAACATAATGGCTATGGTTGACCTATTGCATATAAAAATCTGGTTTATATCAATATAACCTGCCTTCTAAGCTTCCCTAACCATAAGGTTTTACTGTTAACCTTGGCAATACAGAGGCCTTTATCCCCACTTTGGTTACTACTAAGCAAGTTTCACTAACTCAATATGACATTAAATTAAGCCTGTCAGTCACCATTGAAAAAACCTTTGCTTCTAAAGTTCTGTTTGAATTGCAATGTGAGAACTCTCACAGTTAGCACTTTAAGGTGAGCCAAGGTATTTTATAGGTTAAACCCAAGGTAGCAATTCATCTTCTATAAGGTTTCTCTCCCACAGTATTCTCTCCAAACCCTTGACAGCTCCTGTTCCCCAAGACTTACAAGCCAATCTCTCACCCCAGTTTCTGGATTTTACACACTGTTTTGGCAATATTTTCTCTCTAATGCCCTTCATTATGAGCTCTCACTTATTTCTCTTTGATTTAAAAAGAATTCTTGTTCACTCAAGGTTTTTCTCTTCATGCCCTCAACAAAGTAGCCCAACAAAGCCTTGAAAACTACATCCAAGATAATCTCATCTGGAGTTCAATAGCTCCCAGCTGTTTTCCTGTGGTCCCCTATTTTTTGGTACTAAGATACAACAGAGAGCTCTTCCTGTGCATAAAGTTTAATTTTTGAACAGCAGATGTGATGAAGCTGGCTGCCAGTTTGTTGACCCCAATATTAAATGATGTGTAAGCTATTTAGGCTATTTTTACTAGTAATATAAGGGAAAACCCCAAAAACCAAAATTGATTCACAGGAAATTAACACTTTCTAATAGCTATGTTTGTCTAAGCACCAATTTAAGAGTAAATTATATTTAGGTTCACTGATAAAAATAAAACTGCCAATGCAAAAGTTTATAGAAGTAAGAGCAGCCCAGCTGACACTTTTTAAGCCTAAAACTAAGTTTTTAAGGTAAAAAACAAAACTTATGTTTTTGAGTATTTAATACTAGATATTTTTCATTATTACCCATAGTTGTAAAATAGGCTCCTAAGCACCATTAAACTGGATTTAGTTTTATATTGTTATTCAAGTACCTCTTGTTTTATACTATGTATATTATGAATTTCTATATCAATTGGTGCCACATATATTAAGCCTGGCTTATCAATCAATTTTGTATGTAATTTACTGAAAAATAAGGCTGGCTCTATTTCCAAAACTATCTTCTTGCCACATAATTATTATTGTAAAGTTACACCTCCACCTTGGGCCTCTACTTCAATCCTCACCAAATGCTTGGGGATCTCTTTCAACTTACTCCTGGATATTCCCCAAAGATATACTGAAAAAACCCCAAAAAAGGTCCTCACACTATTATTTCAGAATTAGTTTGAAAATGTCCCCACCTAACCCACCCAAGAGACACCTCTGGTTAAACATCATGTGCAAGAGCAGCTGGGAGAAGTGATAATTGCATTCAAGACAGGTTCCTCAATTTTTACTTGAGTCAGTTTTCTCTTTGATTTTGTCCATTTGGATTTTTTCAGATTTTCCTGCCTCAAGAGATGCATCCATATTCCCTCATATCATTGGTCAATCAGATTTGGACATTCAAATTCCCATCCAAATTCCATCTACTTCTTTTAAATGAATGCAAGAGTTATAAAATACATTGCTTCAGCATTCTCTAATCTAATAATGTTCAAATTTTGTTAGTCTAATTTGGCCTTCTGGGTTTGCCTGTTGCTTTTGGTGTTCAGTTGACTCCTTCCCCTCTTTGAACTACCCAGGAATTGTTGGCAACAACCTTTTGGTTATTGCTGAAACCTCAATTTTTATTGTAGTTGAGAGCTTGGGTTTATTTACTCGTAACCTTCTCCCCAATTCTCACAAGTATGGTATTTAACAAATCAAAGGCTCATATTTAAGCTTAAACCAATATGTGTTGCACTATGAGTGGTGATTGATACCCACCATATGGACACCTTATCAGGATGAGTAGTGAAGGGAGATTATTAAGGTTATAACACTCACTATGGTATATAACCCACTACCAATCTTTCCTAGCATAATAACAACCCCATGTAAGGATTAAAAATCCTTCCAAATTAAATCAGGTAATTAAAAAGTATCCTGACACAGGAAATTCTTGGCCTATAGACCATCTCAAAGAAGTTAAAATTATCCCTCCATCTTGGCTGCCTCAAATCTTAAATTTGGTGCTTGTTTGGACAAAAATTCAGCTTTTGGATAAGATGGTAATTGAAACTAGTCATTTTCAGCAAGATCAGAAACCAAGTAGCTTAAAGAGCCAACATTGTCTTTTGGATTTGAACCTGAAACCTCCAACCTGTGTTAAAAAATCTATATTGATTAATCAATTAGATAACAACATAAACAAAGGCTTGTTAATTGATTCAAATGTGGGAACAGGTTCTGTTACTGTCAGGAACCCACCCTGCGGGGGATAATCTCCTTACATAGTGGATTAAAGCAGAAGGGTTTAACCCAGTGATCATAGAACCTATAGATATAGAAACCATACTCAGGTGTAAGAACTCCCCTAGGATTTGGTATCTCTCAAGTAAGGGATTAAAACGTCCTAGGAAGGTGTACACTCCCAAGTAGGCAAGCAAAGAAACAGAGGCAAAAGGACAAAACAGACTGGTTTCCACAGGTTTGGTTGACACAGATTGACTTGTTGCTTGGTAGGAGGATTGATTGAGAACAATGAAGCTGTATACCATTTCCCTGGAACCACTGGTGCCCATTTCTCATTATCATAATACTCTGTGCTAGTTCCTGTCCCAAGGTGTGTCTCCATCTGAACAGAGGATTGTACTAAAGCACAAAGCAAAATTAGAGTCATACATTTAAGCCTGATTCCCTGTCAGGAAACGCCCTGACACATCTTGTATTACAAAAATGCTTTGGGAAAACTCTACTGTTCTCCACAATCCTAATGCTAGTTTGATGACTCTTCTAGCTGCTCTAGACAATGAGTTATGGCTTCTTAAAGTTTGGCCACCAGCCGAACTTCCTAACCAGTGTGAAATGACAAAATTATGCAACCAAGGCACAAGAATTGATACGAATCTTAATTTGAGCATAACTAAGCAACCACTGGACGGATTTGGACGTCTAAACACGCATTTTGTAGCCAAACACCAGGAGAGTCGATCTGTGCTAAATTTAGACAAAATGTGGATGCAAAGCCCGATGTGCGAGATTTTTCAAAGAAACATGAGTCATGCTGTTCAGAAGATGCCCCAAAACCCCAGCCTGATGCCACCAGCAGAGTCCCTAAGACTGTCTAGCAGATTTAGGAAGGTTCTAAAGAATCTTATAATGGTATATAGAGGTGTTTCTCACAATGATCCCCTTGTGATCATTCTAAGTTAGCCTTGAAATAAATTTTTAATTTAGTTTGATTCAAATATTAAGTTCAGTCAGATGGAAACCAGTCAAGACCCTCTGAGCCCTGACATTCCCCAAAAATGGGGAAAGATTAGGAAGTTTCATGAGAGAAATTCTAAAAGTCTTATAAGAAATAAAAGTATTTAAGTTTGGGGTAAAACTCATATTGATTGAGCAATTATGATTAACAACCCTCAGAAGCTCATATAGAAATTGGGTTTGTGGAAATTGGGAAGGAAATTAAACCTGAAACTGGGCAGTTGTGCAAAGGAAGTTTCAAAAATAAAGTATTCCTTAATAGTTCCAATATCAGTATTCTCATCACCAGTAAGATTTTTAACTTACTTTAACTGGAATTTTGGGTCTTGGGAGGTAGTTTGGCTTTATTATCATTAAAAGTTGGTTTGATTACTTGGTTTGAAACTACAATGGTTGTTTGAGTCTTTTTATAGCCTGCTACTCCTGCTAGCAGTTGATTAACGGCACCCAAACCCATCACAGCATATGATTGGCTGGAAACTTCACGTACAAGCTTAATTTTATCTTTGAAAAATAGGTTCAAACTAGCAGTTAAGGGGCATAGGAAGGTTCTAGTTTTGAGTTTTGGTCTGGACTTGCAAATAACCTTACTATTCAATTCACTGGGTGACTGCTTGTTTGTTGTTTTTTTACTTAAATCCAATTGTTCAGATAGAATTTGGCATTCTATTTCACAGTTTCCAGAACCCAAATAAACAAAAATTTCAGTATTTTCAGGAAGATTGGTGTTGTGATCATCATAATTGATGATCCTGACAGTTACTTCCCAGAAGCCTATATAACCAAAGGATGCAAAAACCATCCACATAAGCAACTGCCCATCCAATAATTGCTTGAAATCAACCAAACAAACCAATAATACTTGTCCATCAATTATAAGAATCCAAGAAAAGCATGTAATAGACAACTCTTTAAATAACCATGCAGATCAAACACAAATCACAGTACCAGCTTGGATTGACCACTCCAAGACCACAGTAAATAGCCTTCTATTCCTCACTCAACTAGCAGGTTTAGCTGCTGCAAGCTGTATCCTGCAGTCTTGTTGGCAGCAGACAGATCAAAGTGGCCAACCAAAAAGCAATTAAATTGTAAATCATTCACCCCAAATTCAACCTCACTTTATTCCACATTCCCCAAACTAACTTCCAAGTATTTAGTAAGGAGTATTGGGGCTTTCCCCAGTGCTCTAACAATTTCAATTACTTGATCAAATAAATTTGTAAACCTATATTATTTATTCCATTAGGTTAGTAGCTTTCTAAATTCAACTGATCTCAGATGGAATCGAAGCAGAAATTTCTTCTGCTCTTTTTCTGCCTCTCCTTCTGGTTCCCTCTTACTTAATGCTGCCAATTTGATTCTAATATCAGAGTCAAATATATCACCAAGACTTCAGCATGGGATTAGTTATACACTAAGCACCAAATTCTGCCTACTTTTTATAAAGTGCCACCTCCTCCTTCACCCCCTCCAGTAATTTGCCTGGGAGCACCATGATATGTGTTGACCTATGTTGCTGTATATTATGGATTAAATCACTTTTCTCCTTTCCTGGGTTCCTAAAAATTGTGGGGATATTTGGTGAACACAATGATGGTTGGGATTTCTGTATTTTCCTCTTTGGTGGGTTTTCATTACACTGCTCTTTTACATTACTTAGGTTCCTTCTTTCCTCAGGAGTGAATCCCTGGCACCCTAATAATCACCTTTATAGTTTTTTAATTTTTACCCATATTTTGCTTCTTAAAATTTGTATATTAAAAACCCTGATTTTTTCTACCTCTCTAAGATGTTGTTAATTTAAACAAGGTTTAAATGTAAAACACATAGCGTTTTGAAATTTTTGGTTGACTCTGGCAAAGTTGATAGTGGGAAGTTTAGCCTTTCTTGCTGGTTGGCAGTGCCAAACCCAACACTTTATATAATTTGGGTGGCTAAATCCTAATAAAACACATTTTACAGATAAAAAACTTATTCTTTCTCCTGATATAATTTATTATCCTCTTTAATACTTTTAATTTTTATGCTTTATTTTTTACTTTTTACTTTTTACTATATTTTACTGTGGTTTAGCCTTAAGAATCTATGCTTAACCTAATATCTTTCAGGTTTCACTAAATAAGCCCTTCCTTATATTTTAATTACCTTTGTTTGTCTACTTCTTCATTATACTTTTGATTTATTTCTCTTTTTTACTTTTTAAATCTTTTTATTGACTTTTTAAACATACTATTACTAAAATGTTTAGGCCCAGATCTACTGAGAACACAAACAATCAAAGTGCACTGCCGTTTTGTCCAATTAGTCTGCCTTCCCACCCAATAATTACAGAAGAGCCTTAAAGGCTAAGACCCCTACTCCCCAACATTTTTCTCTCTCTCACCACTCTTTCAATAAAAGCACCAATAATCTAACTTATCACTCCTTTTATAAGTCTGCCAGCAAATCTAATCCCATCAAGCAGATCCATACTGAGAAGGGATAAGAAGCTAAGAATTTTGCATCTTCTAATGAGAAAAAATCAGGCCTAAAGGCATGCCTTAAAGAACTCATTCTCTTTTTCTCCCAGTAGTCCTTCTTCTCTTCTCCTCAGCTCCTGATCATCAGGAGAATATTGAGGAGTATACCAAAAAGTTCAATAATACTGACCATGTTTCTTGGGATTCACTGGCTATCCATAACATTTGATGTGAATAGATATTTTAAGTCCCAAACCACTTTCCCTGGTACTTTATCATTATGTTAATGAAAAGCAACCCTAATTATGTTCCCAAAAAAGCATATTTAATTATAATAACCAAAAGTGTACTATCAAAATCAAGCACTTTGTTTGAAAGAAAAGGCCTTGAGGTAATCACCTCAATACTGAGGGCTGGAAAATATCATTTTTAAGAAAGAGAGCACTCCTGTTAGTCCCCTAATCACCTCATTACAAGGATGCTGAAATGGTATCTTATTCAAATGATCCCTAACTCCTCCCACCTCTGTACCTCAGATCTGGCCATCAAGGCCCTCAAGCACCTTAATTCTAACAACCTAAAGTTGGTGCCAACCCAAGAACAGCTCATCAAGTTTATAAGCAACAAGTGTATTGCCGCACATATGTCTTCCCTAAAGGCTTCAGACAACTTATTGAAGCACAGGCTCACAAATGAGCTTAAGCATCTCCCAAGTGTAGAGTACTTTCTCCTGTACAATAATGGGCCAAACTTTAAGAACCATATCATCTTTTATTTAACTCAGTAGAGCCTAATGAAGTTGAAAAGGGTATCAACCTGGATAGTTGATGGTAAATTTTCACCTGTCCCCAGATTTTTACCAGCTCTGGATATTCCATGATCAGATAAAAATCCAGGTAATTCTACCCATGTTTTTCCTTCTTCCTGGGTCTACCAAGGCCATTTAAACTAGGGCTTTCACCATCCTCTGTTTTGAGCTTGTCCTCTTTTTTTCTAATGACAACACCAAGAAGACCCCCCACACTTGAGCTAACCCCCCTGATTATGAAAAAGACCAGTTACCCTAAATGCTAAGAAAAAGGTATAAATTAGAGCTCTTGGTTCACAGGTATGCATAATGTACTTTTAGCCTGCTCAGTTTAATTTATATGTACAGCTATTTGATGGGAAAGTACAGGTGTGTCACTTTCATTTCCACTAGGCAGTTGCTTGCAATGTGTAAGACAATGTGAGTTAAGTATGTTGAGCCACAGGAATACCTTGGATACCTGAAAACTTGTGCGGGCACAATTCAGTGCCATGGCTTTTTTAAAGCCTGAGCACACTACACAGAAATTTAAGGTTCTTTTCAAGGATCTTTACATAGTTAAGCATACAGAGTTCAGGCCTGTTCTGGAGTATCTTGAGCCCTTTGGATTGAAATAGTAGCAAAAAAACATCAAGAAAAAGCCAGGACCAATTCATCCTGAATATTTACTGGGCTGTTATCAATCAGAAGCTGAAGATCATGTCTGCACTTTAAGCCTATCACAGGCATTTTAAGCTCAACTTTGGGATTCACCCCATATTCAGCAAGTTCTTTGTCCTCCTCCAGCAGGAGCAGGAGAAAACAATCTCCAAGCTGTGTGATCTGATCAACCAGGTCCCTCCCACCAAGTCTTCTAACAAGTCTTCCCTCTTCATAAATGTAATCCAGACTGTCACCAAGGCTAATTATAAGGCCTCTAAGCTCAAGAAGCAGATTGAGCTCATTGCAGCTGCCCTTCTCAAAGGGGTCAAGATGAAGAAGGCTAAAAGCCCAAGGAATAAAATTTTATTTGCTTTTTAAATTAAATGCTTTTATTTTTTAATATATAAATTTTAAGTTTAAAGTACTTTTATAAAAGTGGAAGTGAATGAAATATATTAGGCTTTAATATTTTACTAGAAAAAGATAAGATATTTTCAGTTGTTTTTTCAAAATTGTAATGAATAAGTACCATCATTTACATTTTTTGTATTGAATATATTATTTTTTAGGTTTATTTTTATATCTTTTGAATTTCAATTCTTAAATTAAAACAAATATTTTTATAGTAAAGAGTGTAAATCACAGAGAAAAATGAGAAACATTTGTCTACTTCTCCCTTTCCTTTATCATTTAAGGTATGTTTTTATTAGACTTTTGAGCTATCTGGTTTTGATTTGATATACTATAGCAGTATAGGGTTTTATAATGAAATTATTCAGTACATCAAGTACTGTTAGTTAAAAAGTGTCAAATTTCAGGAGTCAATTAGCCATAAATTAAATTATCACTTTAATTAATAATCAATTACAGATAGTTGACTTACCACAGTTACTCTATCATAGGAAAGCTTTTTGGGTGCTTTCCGCATATTGTGAGGTGTAATATTAGGATGATAGACCAAAAATGAACAGTCTAATAATTTCAATCAGATCTTAGAGATAACACACCGTATTACCACTGGTTTGATAAACTTCAATGAACTTATTATAGCTTTATAGTTGCTATTATATTAGTTTAACCAACAATTATACATCATATAATCACCATTCAATCAGAATTATTATAACTGTCTCACCCTATGGATATGAGATGATATTCTGCTTTTGCTAACAGCCCAATGGTTTTGCAATTGAGTAGATTGGAATTACATGATACATTATTCATTTGAAATGATAATTCATATTATATCTATATGCTATGTGATTTTCAATCAAATAAAAATTGAATTGTTCATTATATACTGTATAATCTGCAAAGCAAATTTACCTAAGTCATCCAAAGGCATGCTACCCAGCTAAAGAGCTCAATTTGAACCCAATATGGGAAAGAAGATATCAACATTCTGTGTACTGTATGCAGGAGGATGAGTTAGAAATGTTTGTAAGAACTCTTGTCAGGGCCCAAGGGCTTCTGACTCTGAACCATTAAATTGAAGATTGGATGTATTTATTTCAAGGACCAAAAATGACCACAAATGAAGGGCAGGGAAATCAGGCTCTTTTTATACAATTTGATCTTATTATTCCAGATCATTCTCAGAGGTTCTTGGGTCTTCATCTGGGCTCTCATTCTGTGAGTCTGAGACATCAGCTGATTACATGACATCATATTTCTTTGATAATCTTTTAACTTCATGCTTTGCTTTCTTTTATTGCCCAAAAATATCTCAAATCAAAGCTCCTGCTTTGTGGCTTCAATTTGAGCTTAAAAACGTCCAAATCCAATCAGTATCAGCTGAGATACACTAGTATTTGTCCGCGCAGCGTTGATTGTTGTCTTCATAGGCCTAATACCTAATCACATTTCCTTTTTAGGACGTATCAATGAGTTCACCTGGGCTTAAGGCAACCACCAGAATTAACTCATTCCACAATTTGGCTTAATATATGTTGATAATCAGAATTAAAAATACTTTAATGTCGACAGCATTGAAAAGTCAGAATTAAGTTTTAACTCATGCAGACTACTAAATGTTGACACTTTTTTAATAAGCAGAAACCTGTTTCCTGAACATTTTACTAACTAAAAATTAAGCTTCAAGATACTTTTTAGGGTAATGTGACAACATAGATTTTAAAAAGTCTATAAAAAGATATACATGAATATTAAAAAATTTCATAAAAATACACCTTTATTTTATTTTACTATGAAATTAGCTATCTTTACTATAATAAATTTTTTCCCACTTATAAAAACAAAAAAAATTCAATACACAAAAAGGTACTACATTAAATTTCACGTATTATAGCAAAATATAGCAATAAGAAACAGTAATATAAAGTTTTTTCTATATTGAAAACTACAAAAACATATAATTTACTAGTAAAATACCAATATAGGCCATGTAATACAGTCTAAAGCATCAAACTATCAATAAAAAAACAATGATTTTATAAAAGCAGTATCATAAAAGATTAATAATTTATTTAGAATAACTATTTATTTAAAAATATTATACTTAATATATAAGAACTATATAAAAAATTAGTCATACTCAATAAATTTAATGAAAAGCTAGACTGTAATAACCTGGTTGCCATTAAGAACTGTGGCAATCTTCTTGATGTATTCCCCAATCTCTGAAAGCTTATATTTGGCCTTGATAATGTCCTTGATCTTCTCTTGATACTGTTTCTCTTTGGTGGTTCTCTTCTTCTTGGATGGGCGGTTCTCAATATCTCTGATGGATGCAGCAGTCTTCCCCTGTTGGACTTTGAGATGCTCGTAGAAGGTGTTGTATCTGGGATTGATTCCAAAGGAGGACTTGATATGCTTATGCCAGCCCTCCAAAGAAGAAGTCGTTTTCATCTCATCCTTAAGAGCTGCCTGGTAGCAGTTCCAGTTGGCTTTGTCTCTGGGCTTGCTCCGGCGCTTAGTGACCTTACGTCTAATCCACTGTGGTTCATAATATTCAATGAAAGGGTAGAAGGCACCATCATGTTTCTTGGCATATGGATCCTGGCATAGGAGCTCAAAGGCTTGTCCAGCATGATCTGGCTTTACAAAGGCTAGTGCTACAAACTGCTGAATTAAGAACTTGCACTTTCCTGATGTATCTAGACGGTGGAGCTTGCTGAGCTCAGGTAGACCCTTTAGTTGCCTGTTGACAGCCTGTCAATAATGGAAAAAACACCCCTGTACCTCTCCATCAAAGGTATTTACAAAAGCGTTATACTGGGCAGTTTTATAGTCCATGATTATAGTTGAGGGGCCAAGTGCTTTATCTTGAGCTTCTTTTTCTGCAGCAAGGGTGGCTTCATTCTTTTCATCATCATCTGGATTGGCTCTAGTGTTATGGCCAGGGGGACTCTTTATATTACTGGGTAGGACTTTGATGCCCTCCTGAAGGATTTTAAAGGCACTTGTGTAGATCTCTTCTGTTGCCCCAGGAAGCAGAAAGTAGGCAAATGGGAGCACCTTGCCTTCAATGAGGGAATGTACAACCCATAGTTGGTAAAAAAGGCATGGGCATACTGCAAAGGTACCATCACATAACCAGGACTCTGAATCCCTCAACTGCTCAAGGTTCTGTTGTGTAGCATAGCATATAATTCTTGCCTCTGCTGTAGAACCATCATCATGTAAAAGGAATACCTCATCACCATTGAACATCTTTAACTCCTCTGTCAAGACTAACTCTCCTTGAACCATGGCTGATTTCTTATGGGGGACTAGGTCACGCCGTTTATCACATATGTACTTCACTAACTGGTCACGGTCAGGGATGAGCTTCAGGTTCTCATTACTTAGGTGTGTGGTGGCCTTAACTGCCAGATCAGAAGCCTTGACATCTTTGGAGACTGGGACCATTTGGTAGAGGTACCACTTTAGAAGCTTTTCAATAAGATTTATTGGAGCATTACATGTGTGCTCTCCTTTTTCACTAGTGACTTTATCCCATCCTTCTGTATTGATCCTGGCAGCACAGCTTCTATCTTCACATACATAATGCTTGCTTCTTCCTGCTCTCTTCTGATTGTTGCAATTGAAAACATAGCCATCACAGACTAAACTTGTACCTCCTTTAACAGACATTAGAGGGAAAAACCGAGGGAACTTCTTTGGGAGCTTAAACTCTCCTTTGGCGTTAAATATATTGTGAACCTTTAGGAGATCCCATGGGCCAATTGGTGCTTGATGATAGTCAGACAGGTAATCATCAGGATCTTCTTTATTGATACTTGATGAGGAGGATGGAGGTGCAGATTTGTTGGGTGGTGGAGGGGAATTATCTGGAGTTAGATTCTTGCACTTTCTGGACTAGGATGATCTTGATTCCTTGTGAATTGATTCCTTTGAGCTTAATTCATATGGACTTGGCTGGGGTTCTGGACTCTTGGGTGTCTTCTTTCTTTTTTGCTTGTTTAGTGGAACCTCATCTCCTTCTGATTGGTACCAGCTTGGAGAAGAGGAGTGGTCAGGGGAGGGCTCTTTGCTTTCAGGGCCTGGGGTCTTCTCCTTTGTCTTCTGTTTTGTTGAGGGCTCTTTGGCTGGTTTTTTGTTGGGGTAGGGGCTTTGGGCCTTCCCAGAGGCTTTGGGTACTTTCTTGGTTGACTTGGGGTTATTTTGTGGCTTCTTGGAAGATTTGTCCTACAATAATTAGAGTAGAGTTCATAAAGTAAGAATAATCATGTGAGATGTGAATAAAATTAAATAATAATCACTTGTTTTAAATTTTATTATTAAGTAAATAGTTTATAGAAGTATAGAAAGTAATTTTAGAGCTAGTTTATTATTAAAGAATAGAAAAAACCTATGTTTAAATAAAAAAGTCAACATTCTGGTAGTCACAGTAGTCAAAAATATTTAATTTAGTTTGTCAGCATAAAAAAACGCTTTAATATTGACGTCAACATACTGAAAGTCTGCATTAAAGTGGAAAAACACTATGTAAATCACTTATAAAGCTTGGTTAATATTTTCCGGAGTTGGTTTTTTAAGGCTGAAATTGATTATTTTTAAATTTGAAAAAATTAAAGATTTGCATATGTAACTTATGAAAACTAAATAATAGGGATTGTAGAGGGAAGTCTGAAGTACAGCCCTGGGTACTTTGGCCTGAATTATCATACCATTGTATGTGTGCTTTTTGTTAAGCGGCAGTGTTTTACTAATAAATAAGTGAAGGTGTCAACATTCAGGCAGTCAGCGTTCTTTTATAGCAACTCTCCTATTAAATCTTGCTTAAATTATGTCACTTTGTTTGCTTAGCCAAACCCCTTTGTTGCAATTTAGGCAACACGTCAATTTGACACAAAGTCAACATTATAATTACATATATAAATTCTAGTTTTAACATATGTGTGTTGGCTTAAGTGGACTTCCAGAAATAAGCTATAGTTTATCCAGTGAGTTTAAAATAACAGTAAATATCTGAACAATACAAAGAATGCTCTGAAAGTTGGCATATGTCTTTGTTCAATGCTTATCTTAATATATATTTAATAAAAACAGTAGTATAAAATATAAAAAGTAGTTATTTTTAGAATATTGTGTATTTTATTAAGAAATTTATGGATTCTTATTTGGGGTCAACATCCAGATATTACTTACTGTAGTTGACCTTAATGTAAAAGTACAAAGAAACTTACATTTTCATAGTAAATTACATTAGTTTTTTGGCTTAAACTTAAGCCTTTGTTTAAATAGTGTTGACATTATGTCTGTTCCTTTTTGATTTTGCAATTCTGACTTAATAATTCACTATGAAAAATTAGCTTATTTTTGAAAATGTCCAATTCAGGCAGATAAATACCAAAATAATGTCGACTTACTGAATGTCAACAATTTGTCAACATTCAGTAAGTCGACTTGCGGAATGAGTAAATTCTGGCGGTTGCCGGGCTGAATATTCAACCCGGATTAACTTCTGAACTAGTTCACCTAGGGAGACCATCAGAGGCTCGTTTTGACGGCAAGGATCTGCTCTATAAACCCAGAAAGTTAAAATGCAACTTTTGGAAATAATAATGACATGGCAGTTCATGACAACTCTCTCTCCCAAAATATAATCTGATAAAACTCTTTAGTGTCATCTGAGGTGTGCAAAGGACTAACTAATCAATAATTTTTAGTAGGCCAGCTCAAAAAAAGGGAATAAAGCTTTGGGGGTACTATTCACACCTTAAAAAGGCCATCAGTGGTAGCAGGATCAAAGACAGCCAAATAGACTAGGTGGAACCAGCAATAACACAATCACTTGCACAAGTAACCACTGAAAAATGTATGAAATACGAGGGCAGGAGCTGTTGGCTAGATTGAATCTAGTTTAATAAATAGCCATTGTCTATACAGCATGATTGACTACTGGCAAAGTTCTGCACAAGAGATCACATGCCACTTAACTTGACTTGTCTAGAACTTGAAGCTAAATGCAGAAGTCAAATCAAGCTATCAAGTAAGAAAATAGGAACCAATGTCAATCTTAACCAGGCTATCAGGATATACATCCCAGTGGAGGTTCCGTTGGCTTGGCTACCAGCTTGCTCTGTTGAGAGGAGGGAAGAGCCCATCATGGGAGGGGCATTAACTTGATAAGATAAGATGCTGATTGGCCTACCAGGGCCCAAGGTCTGGTAGAGGGTACCATGGTGTCAACTAACCCAGCCAAGGTAATGTAAGCTATGCCTGCATATTGACTGGCTGTGAGTGGAGAAAGATCTGAGATGGGGGCAGGCGTTCAGGTTTGTGTGTTGGGAGTGCTTTCATATTGGTCTGATAGGCAGGAAAATAGTTGTACTTCTCACATAATATGATAGCTGGGTGCTTGTACCAGGCATCTTTGTGAAAGACTGTTAAGGAAGTTCTCTTTGGGCCAAACAGTCAAAGCAGAGGATATTCTCCAAGGTAACCTCCTTTTATTCTGGCTTAAGTGGGTAGTCAGAGAAATGCAGCAGGCCAAAGAGTGCTCCAGGAGGACCATAAGACATGGGCTGGGTTTTGGGGACTTCCATAGGAACGCGGACTGTCAGGCCAGGATTTTATGTCGGAACAGTAGTAAAGTGGAAGACAACAAAGATTAAATAAGAAATAAAATGGTAGAACCAAGCTCTCATAAGATTATTTATTTAATATTAACAATATTGTTTTAACAAGACTTTATAGAGTTTAAATATCATTTAAGATGCTAAGTTTGGATTAAAATATCACCTGATAGCTGAGTTGCTCAGTTTCTTCTGGTCCAAGATTTTTGGGCCCATTCTAGGCCTTCTGGCCTGTCATTTCTTTTGTTGAAATGACCTCCATCTGATGGTCCAAAGATAACATCTTCATGGCTTCATCATTGCTACTGGTGTTTTCACCATCCTGGATCAAGAGACCTTCAGAAACTATAAGCTGTGTTAACCTTTGTCTCATGAACTGTGTATCTTTTGGAGTAACTTTATGGTCACTGCATGGCCAGAGATCACATAGCCAGGCAGCCTGGACTTCTAGCTAATCATCTGAATTCACTTTAGACTTTGACTCATCATGCTGAGCAGCAAACCCCTTTTCAGACAGCCTGTCAACTACAACAGGGGTGACATCATGTTGGTTCAGCGCTTCCGGCAACCTAGATTGGTCTGGATTAATCACCAGACTATGACACTCCTCTGTACTCTGCAAATTTGTGGCCAGGAAGGCCTGCAAATTCCCCTGATTAATCATATTTGAATCACTACCTATTCCAGCTTACTTATTGTCTAACTGTAAATACAGGCAGATGGCCCAAGGGTCCGCAGGATCCTCACAACCATCAGAGTCAGGTCCCAAGTTTGATTCTCCTAGTTGGGGTTTACCACTTTTTTTGGAGAAATGTCATTCAAGACACATGTGAAAACTCAATTTGGTGCTTCACTCATTAACAAGATCAAGCCACCCCCTTGTCTAATCCACTTGATTGATTGTCACAATCTTGTTACTCTTAAAATGATTCACTCCAATTATATAATCCCCCATATTTTAATAAAGGTGTTATCTAGTTTTCAAACGTTTTCCCTGTGTAACTGTGTTAATACAGCATAGTTACAACACCATTTACAAGTTATCTTCTACTGTTTTTTGTAGTGCTGTGGTACACAGAAAATTATATTATATGATACTAGCAAGGCTAACTAGACTGTCAAGACATTTTATAGCTTTGAAATTAGAAATAAAGCCCAGGATTGCTTCACATTAAATATATTGGTAACTAGACTGACAGGTGCAGTTGCAACATTATTAATTTTTAAAAAAATAAAACTTTATTAAAGCTCTTAAAGAGCAGCTGTAAAAAAACTGCAGCCTTAGGGAAAGTGGGGATATGTGGTCAGTATAATACTTTGTCATCATTGGATTTTCTGGTCAGTTCATGGTGGAAACTCCAACTATAGGTAAGGTCCAATGAGAACAGCCACATAAAGGCAGTATCAATATTAGAAGACTTAACTATATAAAAATAGATTTTTGTTGATTTACATATTTTTGAATTTAGGCATAAAAATTATTGATTGGCATCAGTTTTTCATAGAAGGATTCTAGATTTTACCAAATAAAATATTTAACAATTTGATTTTAGTTTTCATTTTGTTTCTCAGCAATATCAACTTATCAACTTGATATTATTTTTAAAAGTAATTGAATTCTATCATTGATACTATATTTTTATTTAGGTTCATTTATAATATTTGTTAAGTTTTCCTAGACAATCATAATTTTCCCAGTATAAAAAATTGGCAACTGTTAGAATGTAACCTCCTACATGCTGACAATCCCAAAAACCATATTGGCTCTATTTTTTATAATGCTATTTAAAGTTTTAAAATTGAAATTAAGTTTAGCTTTTATAATTAAGAACAAATATTTAAGCCAAAAAAGTAATCAAAAAACAATAAAATAGCAAAAATATTTTTTGGGAATTGTCAACTTGGAGGATGTTACGTTCTGACAGTTGCCAAAAAATTGAATTTGAAGCCCATATATTTTCTGTCGTGGGAGCACACAAATTTCTGATTGGATGTTTACACAACAAAAGAGATGTTTCGGCCGTAGAGTTAGAATGCCATAAATCATAAACCAAAGTGGATAATTTCCTGTTTTCTCTAAAGAGATAATCCACTAATAATTTAGTGACATATTCAAAGTTCTTACAAAAAAGTAAAGTTGCGTGCTCTATCTCTGACTAGGATGATCCAATCAGATCAGTTCATTGCAAGCTGAATGGCAAAAGTGGCTGCAAAATGTGCCGATGAATCCTCGCTTAACTGGCACAAGATGATGAAACATTTTCAAATGCATTTTATTTTCAAGAGAATAAATGCAATCAGTGTGATTCGCGGCGATCTTGAGTGAATATCCACTTCAATGTGGCTAAAAGATAGGCATTCTACGTCATGGGGTTAAGTCGCACGTATGAGCTATTCTCATTGTTTATGTTGATCAAGAAATAAGTGGAAGTGACTTCCACAATTTAAAGCGCATAAAATACGTTTAAAGTTAAAATAATTCAATCTTTTATTTAACTATTGTGGGCATATAAAGAGATATAGCATATATTAAATAAATCCTTCGATTTTTATGAACTCCATCTTGCATGCCAAAAGGCGATGTGGAGTTTTGCTTCCAACTCTTCTTTTGCCAAACCTGGGGTAAGTCCACTGTGGCTAGGTTAAGTGGGCAGGGAAGCTAAATTTAATTAATAAATGATGGTTTTGATGGCATCTACTAAGAACTTGAAATAACCATTGTAACTCTCCGCTATCAATCTAATAGGAGATAATGTTAAAATCGACAATAGTCCGACTAAGCAATTGCAAAATTGACGACAGCTCATGAGTGCATCGTATTAAGTATTGAGGGTGACGACAGCTACACCATCCTTTTTTTGAGGGAACACAAGTTTATTAGAGTTCATAAACGGCGTTGAGCTACACCATCCGACTGACGTAAAAACTACTCAAGTTTAATAAAATCGATAAAAACATAAATAATTCAATTATTTGCTTACTTTTTGAGTGTCAGTCAAGTCCATTTAGATTTAGCTATTGTGTCTAGTACAGCCTGTATCAAAACATTCAAATTTAAACTTTGTATGGAATAATATAAGTCTATATTTTTATGTATTAATAGTTAAATAACTTAAAATTAAATACAGTAGTTTTCAAAACCATGGCGCTAAGCGAAAATAACTCAGATGAAAACGTAATCAACTCATCTGAAAGCGAAATAAACTCAGATGTAAGCGAACGGAAGTGAACCCAAATCTACTGTTAATCAATATAAAGTAATTGGGTTTTGACTTCGCTTGCATCTGAGTCAATTTCGTTTACATCTGAGTTGTTTTCGCTTAGCGCCATAGCTTTGAAAGCCACTATATTTATATAAGTATTTCCATTAAAATAAGCTTTGTCAAAGATATAATATATTGATTTTTTCAGAATATAATGAGTCAACACTTTTATAAATTTACATAAGTATCAGCTTTTTACAACTCAAATGAAGTTTTTATTGGTCCCAACCAAACTACTTACTTTACATAAGAAATGCGTTAAATATTTAGCAGTTTAATTTAGTTAACCTTAAACACATGATAGAGCTTTCAAATGTCTCAAGATAAACAAAGTTAATTCCGACTTTACTGAAACCAACTCATCCCCCCCAAAAAAACAAAAAAACTAATACAATAGTTTTAAAAGCTATGGCGACAAGCGAAAATACTTTGGATTTACGTGAAAATAACTCAGATGTAAACGAAATTAAAAATAATTAATTCTATCATAAATTAATATAAATTTATTAGTTTTAATTTCGTTTACATCTGAGTTATTTTTGGTTAAATTCGAAGTATTTTCGCTTGTCGCCATAGCTTTTAAAACTACTGTACAATATATTGCTGAACAGTATAAATTATCCATTCCCTCTTTTCTCCTAGGCTAAACTAATTTTTTCAGGGCTGGCTTGATTTTTTATCTTGCCAGGATTAAAATTACTGTGTTAATTATTTTGTAAAAATTAACTTAACATAATACAAATTTTGAAACAACTGAAACTCTTAACCATTTCAAGCTATAAAAAGCTAATATTTTTATGCATTGCCAACCCTTTTGCTCAGGAAACTATGACTTTTTCTAATAAATTAATTTAAACTGTTACAATAAGCAACTAAACATCAAATGATCCTATTTAAGGTTAATAATTTTCACTTGACTACCAAGACAAACTTGAACCTTGGTTCTTATCATGATCAATTATGGAGTACAACCCCTAATAATTACCATTTTCAGTATTATACTTCTGATTGATATTCTCTCATGATAAATTTTTTTATAAAATCCAAATAAAATAATCATCTTTATATTCATATTTTACTTTGCCAAAGTCTATTCTCAATGCTGATAGCACAATAAAGGTGTCAAGAAGTTGCATTCCAAGTATTGACTTTGCTTTACCTGAGTAAAATTATAACAGCCAGATAGACTGTCAGGAAATCCTGATCTATCAGGGTTGACTGATCCATATTCCCATCACTAAAGCTATTTGGCTAACAATAGACGGGCCACAGCCAGGTTGAGTTTTCTATTCTGGAATACAGAGAAACTATATCAAGATTGTTATTGTTCAAATCCAGAAGACACCTGAGACATTCCTGGTCTCAGGTCACGGGCCAATCCAGAAGCTTCTATAATTAGATGCTAGGCATTCTGGAATCCCAAAGCAGACACAAACCCGCCCTACAAAATAAAGGTGGGAAAATACAAACATCCTGTTTCACCGAGAAATGAGACGGAAGACTGCCCGGGCAAATATTGCATACTAGACCAAAAATAAGACGGGGCCCAGGCTATGAATGTCAACTTAGCTGACTGCAACTAAGTCATGGGATATCTAGGATAAAGAGGAGAAATCAGCAGCCTAGAATATTACCTCATTCCAAGGCCTTATTCAGGTCTGGAATCCAACTCTGGGGGTGAAACTAGTAGCTTGGGGATGATAGGCTAGCTAGTAAGAGTTGTCCACAGCTAAACGCCAGTCTGGCCGCTAGCTGCACACTATAAAAAGTTCTTTCAAGATCACTTGGAAGGCAGAGAAAAATAATAATAATCAGCATTACTACTAAGCCAAATAGTAGTAGTGTCAAGTACAATAAGAGTGTATTATTGTTACTTCAGAATCCTGCCAAACTATCAAAGACAGTGTCACGTCCCAAAGACCACAGGACTTCTATATCACTTGGCTCAAGCAGCAATGAAACACAGCCTGTTGCAGCACCCATCCACATCAATTAGAAGCGCATCTGTCTTCATACAGATATCCCTATCCCAAAATGCATAATACAACTAATAAAAAACTATATCTTTTCTTCCTCAAGATCTAAAAATCTTGACATAGACAAAACTTTCTTATCCCACTGGCATTCTGAGATACCAATATAAGAAGCCTTTTTATATATTACAATCAGTTTTAATTGATCTCAGAAGCCCTCAATAAAATATACCTTGGACAATAACACAAAGGCAATTAGGAGCACACAAGGTCATCAATTGAGGTCAAATACTGATTGAAAGAATTATTCCAGAATACTCTGGCGCCCTGCTGGGTCATAAGTAAAACAGGGTTGATATTCAGGCACCAAGGAGTTTACAAGATTTTCAAATAATAAGAATAGTTGGCACTAATTTTCACTGACAATCCACCATTGCTACTAAAAATTCAAATTGTCAAGATTGCTTAGCTATGTGGAAGTTATGCTCTAAAAATAGAACAATCAATTGGTGCTGTCATCATCAGCATGCTAATTAATTATGTATAGCTATGAAGTAAATAGTACCCAGCGCAGGGTACTATGTGATTGCATCTCATGCCATTGCATGGATTTATGACTCTGGGGGTTGATGCCTGCAGTCTGGGGATGAAAAAACGGGCCAAGCAAGAGCTAGAAGCACCAGATGTTACTCTTTGCAATAGTGTGTTAGTAAATTAAAAGCTCTTTATTGGGCTGATGAAAGGCAGACAAGTAAGACATATATACTGTAAAAACGTTTTCAAAAGCAGAAAAATAATCCAAGTTCAAAGACAATTGTCAGTTCTTAAAGATCCTGTCGTAACTGTGCTGTTTTAGCAGAGTTACATGGGGAAAAATATTTAGAAGATAGATAATAATTATATAGTTTGTGTGAATCAAGGATAGAAGAAACAAGATTGGTGATCACACGGCTGGATGTAAGAATGGGGGTGGCTTGATCCTGATAATGAGTCAAGCGCCAAATCAAGGTATCCACCGTGAAGGATCATCATCTGTTCATGTTGATGGATTTGGTAATTTGAGTTGACTTCCTAGTCTGGCTTCGGGTGACTGGATAATTGGATTGCAGGTCACAAACCCGCTTGGTTGGAACCTTGCTGGCGGGTCGAGCCTGCAGTTTTGACAATCCCAATAAGCAGCCTCTGTCAGGGACCCACTTAAAAGGGAAAAAGTCCCCAATTTTGTGAGCCAAGGCCCCTAAGTTAAGCCCTTCAATCACCAAACCAATAGGAACTGTAACCATAGCAAGGTGATTAAAATGTCCAAGGTATGCAAACGTTCTCATCATGGAGCTGAACCTTCCCAGTAGGTAATATCCTACCAAGTATGTCAACAGGTAGAAGAATGCATTGGGTCTAATCAAGGAAGTTTTGGCTGGTAAAGGTGATGTTGTGGAGCAGCTGTAATGAAACTTTCTTCCCCAGTGTCCTGAGGGATATTTGAACCACCCATTAGCCAAGGACTCCTTCTGGCGGGAGTTATCAGGTGAGGAGTTATGTCAGTCTTTAGTGGGAGTTGGGTTTTCCAGAGCCAGTACCACAGATAGGAAAAGAACTAGAAACCAAGATAGGAAAAGAATTCCCTCATGGCTTCAGAAAAGGAGTGTTATCAAAATAGAGGAGTAGCTAAAGAGTAATAATCTTTATTGTTGGAACAAGTAGAGATAATATATAAAGCTCACTTAAATATCCCAATGGAAGGCTGTAAAAATTTAAGAGGATAATGTGATATGAGGGGATTTAAATTTTTATCTCACTATGCTTATGACTTAAATAAATAAAGTTACCATGTGTAGATAGACCTGGAACTTATTAAAAGTTGTAACTGTGCTGTTTTAGCAGAGTTACAAGGGGAAAATATTCAGAAGCTAGATAATAATCTTTATTGTGAGATAGTGATTATATAGTCAATGTGAATCAAGGATAACAGGAACATGATTGGTGATCACACGGCTGGATGAAAGAGGGGGATGGCTTGATCCTGGTAATGAGTCAAGCGCCAAAACAAGGTATCCACCATAAAGGATCATCATCTGTTCATGTTGATGGATTTGTTAATTTGAGTTGACTTCCTAGTCTGGCTTCAAGTGACCGGGTAATCAGATTGCGGGTCACAAACCCGCTTGGTTAGAACCTTGCTGGCGGGTTGAACCTGTGGTTTTGACACCCCCCAACTGAAGGTCGGCCTCCTCTGAGGGCAGGTTGTCAGGGAAGTTGTCAGGAGCCTGGGCGCTGTATTGGACCAATTGTTGTTCTGTGGCGGGCAGGGCGGTTTCTTGTTGTTTTTGTCTTGCTTTGCAGGATTGTAGGCAATCATGGTGTAGGGTCTTGTCTTGCTTACATTTTCCAAGCCCTTGCATGAGGAAAGTCTTATTGTCGTTTACCTTTAGAATGATTGCTGGCCCCATCTTCTTGGGCTGCAGTTTGCTCTTGTCAACATTCATGATCCAAATTTTGATCCCAACTTCATGTCTATTGCAGATGGGGACAAAGATTTTTTGTAGATGTTCATTCTCCTTCACTGTTTGTTTGCTGTTAGCTCTTACAACGTGAGGGTCTGAGCATGGAGGGACTTTACTTAGAATTTCCTGTTTAGGTCCAGTCAATGCATGAATGATATTTGGCTGTGTGTTTTATACCAGTTCAAACGGGCTTTTCCCAGTGGATCTGTTCACACGGGCTGGGCATACCAGCAATGTTGTCAGTAGTTTCTGCTTGTACCATTCCTCAGGTCTCCCGGCAGTGAGCTTGGCTAGGGCTTGCATAATGCTACTATTCAGCCACTCACCATGTCCATTGGCCTGTGGGTGGTGTGGCATTGTTACAGTGTGTCTGACCCCATTTTTTGTGAGGTATACATTGGTTATTTTGGAGGTTAATTCTTTCTCTCTATTGGTTATCAGGATTTCTGGCTTTCTAAACTTGCTGATTATCTCCTTGCCAATAAATTGTTGTACATCATTGCCAGTGTATGCCTTTACTGCTTGGGGTACTGGCCATCTTTTAGCAAAGTCAATGGCGGTGTGATGTATTTCTTGTTGTTGTGTTTTCCTGGAATGGGGCCAACAATGTCAAGAGCCCATACTTTGAAAGTTATCTGTGTGCAGATGGGAAGTACTGACATTGGCGGGGTTTTGCTCTTGGCAAACTTTTTGCATACTTCACATTGGTCTAGCACTTCTTGGACATTGCAATATAGGGTTGGCCACCAGGCCTTGTGCTTGAGGAACTCATATAGGTTTCAGCTCTTGGTATGTCCAAGATCTCTGTAATAGCATAGGATGGTGTCTACTCGCTGATGTGTGGGGATGTAGGAAATGGTTGTGCCATCAGACATTTTTCTGTGTAGAGTCTCATATACTTCAGCAATAGGTGTTCATCTTTGATGACTGTTTCCTTTGTTATGTCAGTTGTGCTGGGGGGTCAACCTTTGTCTTTTGTTTGTAGTACTAAGAGATGCCAGTCTGGGTCAAGCCCATTCTCTCCTCTTGAAGCACAGATATACAGGCGGGACAGGGCGTCCACCATGGCAAGCTTGGCCCCAGGCTGGTACTGGATGAGCATATTAAATCTCTCCAATAGCTCCATCCAGCAGGCTTGGCGGCGCGACAGATTTGCTTGAGTTTTGAAATAGATGAGTGAATTGTGGCTGGTTAATGCTGTGAATTCTTCCTGCCATTCTAGGTAACAGCCCCATTTGACTAGACAGTGCACAATAGCCAACAGTTCTTTGTTGTGGATAGGGTAATGACACTTGCCATCTGTCAATTTCTGCAATTCATAAGCTACGGGCAGGAAGTCACTGTCATTATTTTTGATTTGGAGTACTCCCCCAATGAATGCGTCTGAGGCGTCAGTCTCCATTTGGTATTCCCTGTCACGTTTGGGGTATTGCAGGATGGGAGCTGACGTGAGTTTCTCCTTGAGGCGTCTGAAACAAAGGTCACATTGGGGAGTCCACACAAACTTGGATTTGGCGCCTGTTATGGCGGATAAGGGGGCAGTCAAAACGCCATAGTTAGGTATGAAGCGGCATACATAGGACACCATTCCCAAGAAGGTGCAGAGTTCCGACTTGTCCTTGGGTTGTGGCATCTTGCAGATGGCCTGTATCTTTTTGCTGCTGGGTTTGATATAGTCCTTTGAGACTATGTGACCCAGAAAGGGTAGTTGCTTGCAAAAAACTGGCACTTAGAGGGCTTGGCTAACAGTTTGTGTTGTGCCAAAGTAGTAAAGACTACCTTGAGATCTTTGTGGTGTTGTTCCACCAAGGGGCTATAGACAATAATGTTGTCTAGATACACTAGGGTGTGCTTGCCTATGTGGGGTGCAAATACTTTGTTCATGAAGGTTACAAAGATGGACAGGGCATTTGTCATGCCAAAGTTGAGCACCACACATTTGTAGGAGCTGTATTTAGTGTGGAAGGCTGTTTTGGGGATATCTTCCTCTTTGATGTAAATCTGGTTGTAGCCTGCAGTCAGATCAATCTTGGAGAAGACCGTGGCTCCTCCCAAGGCATTGAAGAGGTTGTCAATCAGTGATAGTGGGTAGCAATTCTTGATGGTGACTTTGTTTAGGGCTTGGTAGTCTGTGACCAGACGTAAGGTACCGTCCTTTTTAGCCATAAAGAATACGGCGGCCCCAAAGGGAGACTGTGAGGGGCAGATAAGTCCTTTTTCTAGTGCCTCCTTAAGATAGGTGCACAGGGCATTGTCCTTGTTTGGGGTCAGCCTGTAAATGGGGCGCGCCTTGGGTACAGTCCCCTTGAGTTGAATGAAGTGCTGAAATTGGTTCTCAGGGGGCAGCCCAGGTAGCGCTTCCTTGAAGATTTCTGGATGGCAGGGCACAATTTTGCAATCCTGAGGCGTGGAGGTATCCTGGTGATCTTTGAAATGTATGATCTAGTACTGGAAGAAGTCCCAGTCAATTGCCTTCAGGTTTTCCTTTTCATCCAGGGCCTCTGTGATGCCTACAAAGATGTGGTCACGTGGGAGTTGGTCCACAGAGTCAGGGTAGATCTGGTGGTTGACACCTTCACGCTTGATGGTCAACACTGAGGTTTCCCAGTCTGCGTGAGAATTGTTTTTTTGTAACCAGTCTAGCCCCAGTACAATGTCAAACTTTGTGAAGTTGATGATGGGACCTTGAATGGTGGAGTGTAAGTTCTCAAGCATGACAGAGAAGGGGGCAGTTTCCCTTGTCACGGCAATGTGGTGTTCATCAGCCAGGACCACATTTTTAATCCGCAAAGGATTAGTGGCCAGCTTGAACTTGTCCACAAAGCTACTGTTGACCAGGGTTCAATCTGCGCCCAAGTCCAGGAGTGCTGAATCAGTGTAACTGCAAAAGCAGAAATGATAGGACATCAGTTTATTGGGATGTCTGGCAATGGTGTACAGTACCAGGTCCTTTGAGGGCACTTGGATCATTGGGCATTGGTTCACGTCCTTGGGTTGTTATTCATCATTGGGCAAGTCAGGAGTTGTGTGGGAAAAACTTGGCTTGCTTAGTGCTCTCCCTGGCCTTTCCCTTGTCTTGATTGCCTTGCGTGGCAGTAACACGGAAATGGGTCCAATTCAACTGGCCATTGTTTCTGTTTCCGTGTCCATTTGAACCCGTGGGTTTGTGGTTGGTGTTGTTCCTGTTGCCTCAAGGAGGTGGTTGAGTGGAGCGCCCGCCTGGAAGGGAATCCTTGGGTCTTTATTGTCTTCCAGTTTGTGCCTTATGAAGTGTGTTGGAGGTTTGTTCCGCTTTCTCCGCTTCATGATACAAGCTTTGCAGGTTGATCACCTGGTCCAGGTTCACATGTCTCATTATATGCAACTTGAGAGCGTTGCAGTGCATGATGTGTGTGGCTGGGGTGTCAAAAGCCATGTCGGATGGTGCACAAAGTCAGAGTTTCTTGTAGGCGCAGGTGAGTTCCTTCACGATGCCTGTCTGGGTTAGGTTATTTACTTGTTGTATTATCATGAGCACTGTGTCTTTAAGCACAAATCTTGCCAGGAAGTCTTGCTTAAAGGTGTCCCAGTTCTTGTTGGTGTGTTCCTTGTGCCACTTGTTGCACCAGGTGCCAGCATCATGGGTCAGGAAAATGAAAATTTCTGCAATCCAAAATTGCTATGGGCATTCCATCTGGGCCAGCTTGCTATGGGCGGACTGGATCCATGCGGCAGTGTTGTTATCATTATCCCCAGTGAAGGGTTCCAAGGCGGCGCTCTGTAGGTGGGCATGGTGCTTTTTTCAGCTGGTTGCAGCATTGAGGAGGGAGCCTGTGACAGAAATAACTGGATAATATGATGCCATTTCTAAATGATGGGGAATAACCACCCAAATCCACATAGAATTGATGATTAACCACCAACGCGGCTTCAGATATTTTTTTGTGAATTTTCCAATTGTAACTCCAGGATTAAGTAGAACAATCAATCCTAACCAGAGTAAACCAAGATAAATGACCTGGGAAAGCATCAATGCATCTTCAGCGTAGAATTCTGGGCATTGAGAAGTGACCCAATTTTCATCTTCAGGAATGGAGGGAGGAGCTACAAAATTGGCTGGCATGAAATTAACATTTTGTGGCGCCAACAACAAAGTTCCCAATGCCAGGCCCCATCTTCCTGAAATGATTCTGTTCAGAATCAGATTGTACAGGATATACCACAACAACCCAAGCACAGGATGCATTTTAAAATTTAAAATTAGAACTTGGGATAATTGATTTTTATTGAGTAAATTTAGGAGGACTCAACTCTTAGAGTTGAAACAGGGAAAATTATTCAATATATATCAGAAAAATTGACTAAGCAATACCACCTGAGTCTTGATCTCCTATTTCTTTGGCATCTTCAAGTAAGTATCTAGTCCAGGTTGCGAAGAAACCTTGTGTGACCAGTTTCTGACAGCCATTCCAATTAATGAGCTTATATCGGGTGACCCTCATATTACGTTGATTTATCAACATCAGTTTACAAGGGGGAGCTGGTTTCAGCTGGCATACTGGAGCAGCTGTGACCCATTTTCAATCAACTGTTTGGTTTAAATTCGTTAACTTGGTCAATTTTGATACAGGTTTTCTGGCCTTCCGTGCCTTCTTACTTGGACGGACAATACCCGGCATTATGAAACTTACCGTGACAGAGCCTGAAAGAAGCCCTGTGCAGACATGGCATTGAAGGCGGGTAGTGGAATCACTGTGTTCTGGTACAGGACAAAGCCATTGGGTATCTCAGCACCAGGGGTGTATGGAGTCTAGTCAGGCGGGAGGCCAGACATAATTCTGTCAAGGATTTGTTGGCCGCGGCGTGTGCAGGCAAAAGGTGGAATTTTTCAAGATAAGGTAGGATGGAGAACCTACCTGTGCTACCAATGTTTTAACTGTGCTGTTTTAGAAGAGTTACAAGGGAAAAAATATTTAGAAGCTAGATAATAATCTTTATTGTGAGATAGTGATTATATAGTCAATGTGAATCAAGGACAACAGGAACATGATTGATGATCACACAGTTGGATGGAAGAGGGGGGTGGCTTGATCCTGGTAATGAGTCAAGCGCCAAAACAAGGTATCCACTATGAAGGATCATCATCTGTTCATGTTGTTGGATTTGATAATTTGAGTTGACTTCCTAGTCTGGCTTCAAGTGACCGGGTAATTGGATTGTGGGTCACAAACCCGCTTGGTTGGAACCTTGCTAGCAGTTGAGCCTGCAGTTTTGACACAAGTTCCAAAAACCCAACCCCCTGATCACAGAAAGAGGCACTAAACTCAAGGCCACTGACACCAATATTTACCTCACCAAAACGGGATAAAACATATCATTACCAGCCCATATCACCCACAAGCAAATGGACAAGTAGAACAATTAAACAGCTCACTAGTGGAAGCCCTCAGCAAGTTATCAGCTAACAATCCAAAAGCCTGGGTTAACATGCTACCAACAGCACTCATGGTGTGCAGAACACAATTCAGTTGTAGCACGGGCAAAAGCTCATAAAAACTTGTCTATGGGCAGAAGCCTGTCCTTGTTAGTACTACCACAGGACCACAGTTACCTATATCAAAAAGGTGCCCAACAACAGTGATCCCAGCGTACAGAATGCTAAAAAGGACCAGGAAGATATAGAACAGAAAAGAATTGAGAGAGAGGCAATCCTACTACAGCAGGAAAGATTCCAAGTTGGGGGCAAAATCTGAACTGTCAACCATGATCAGCACAAGTTGGATCCAGGACTACGTGGGCCAGGCATTGTCATTAAGGTCAAACCCAACAATACCTACCTCATCAAAGGAATTGGCGCCCAAACTGAACTGAACTGAACTGAACTGAAACTCATCACCATGAACAACTCTGCCTGTGCAAAGCAAGAACAGCTCAGCGCAACTCCAGACTCCCTGCTCCCAATGCTAAACTAGACCAATACCAAGCCCGTATCCCCAACACTCTCAAGAAAATTCCCAAGGCTCCGCCTTTCAGCACCCCAGGGGGAGATGTCACAACATCTTCAATTACTCTCTCTCAGGAAATTAACACCCCAAGTAGTTCACTGAATGGCCTACCACACAACTCACCAACTAATCATTAACTCAGTGGCACTTCTATCATTTGCCCATCTATTACGGGGATCAAACAATCCAGATCCTAAAAGGAACACAACTTGAATAAGACTCATGACTTAAGAGGAACATTACTCAGATAAGCCTCATGACCTCCATGATGTACATGGACAGTATGTGGCTTTCTATGATGCTATATATTATCCTATATTCATATCCAATAAAGTATCATTCTCCTCTTAATTTCCCCTTTATCTTGTTTATTATACTTCATAAGAAGTATATACTCGACACATGTAATTTACTTGAGTCGCTCATTAAGACCTATATTGCTGTTATACCCTGTCTAGTCACGTACTCGATGTTTATTTTTTGTTCGATATGAGACTTTGACTTGTCCATCTCAACAGCTGTGAAAAGTACGGCACTTTAATTAAATTTTAAAAGGGTCCCACTAAAATGCGAATTTTGGTTTTCTCTGGAGGCCTCTAGCGTCTATCAAAGCATAATATGCCCCTTCGACTTGTTAATGGGGTTTTCTTTGGCACATCTATAGATCGACTGATATGTATTTCTTAACCTGTGACATCAGCATTTGAATCAAAAATCTGAATCTATCATTTGGAAGCGTTTTCGATAGAATCAAGCTTCATTAGGCTGGCGCTCTTTTTCCGGTTTAAAACGGATTGAGATTTGAAGCCAACGGAGGTTTCCTAATGCGGGAGCGCGTGTGTAAATCTGAAGTGATGTTAAAGGGGAATCTAGCCCTCTAGATCAAAACAGGAAAGAATAGGTTCTATCTTCTGTAACGAGATTGATCCACCAATATTTCAGTGACCCTTTCAAATAGCGTACAAAAAAAGTAAAGTTCCATATTCTATTTGAGATTGACATCGTCTGTACAAAAGTTCATTGCAACCGAGTGACAATAGTGGATGCTCGAAATGCCATTAAGTCCCCTTCTAACTGGCACGTGATTATAGACCATTTTCAATTGTCAGCTGTATATCCAGAAAAATGAACGCGGCCAATGCGATTTATGGTCATCTTAAGTGAATATCCTCTCCAGGCCGGCTAAAAAGTTAAACATTTACGTCATACGTCAATGTTGAACTTTGAAGCGGTTATCATTGTTTATGGTGAGTAGGAAATATGTGGAATTAACTTCCACAGAGGCAAACAAATATGTTCATAATTGAAAACATCAGGAGTTTATCTAATTCTTGTGGGTAATTCAAGAAATATGCTATGTTTGAAGCAATTCCTCGAAATTTTCCGAATCGTATCGCGTTTGCTAGAAAGTCAATGTAGACATTTGCTTCCAACTCTTCCTGATGCCAAACCTGGGTAGATCCACTGTGGTTTGGCTAAGTCAGCAAGGGCGGCAAATTCAATTAAGAAATAGATGAATGATTTGATGTATTCTTCCACGAACTTGCAATCATAAATATAACTCTGTGTTATCAACCTTATAGATTTCTTTCTTCGAGCGTTGGTTCATAGGAATTGATTTTATAAGCATAGCTTGTTTGTTAGTGTAGACCAAAACCATTAAATTTGAATCCTATTTCAGTTGGTTAATAATCAGATATGAACATTGCATATCTTCTTCAGCCAATAGCCTTGGAAACCAAAATTTACCTTGATCAACCCTATTGAGCATCTCTTAAAATTCATCTATGATTTCAATAGTTTAACCATTCTGCTTGTTCTATAAAAGAATGATAACCAAAAGTGGAAGCATCCGATTGAGATCCCAGCTTTCCTACAGTCTTTCGTGGAGTTAGGGCTCCTGAATTTTAATCAACGCAAGTAGATTTAAAAATCAGATCATATCTCAATAGCCTCATCAGTTGAAAGGTTAATGGAAATTTTATTTAAAAATCAATCACATTCCAATTGATATATTTGCTTTAACTTTATCTTTGGCTTTAACCCATTGTTGTTCTTCATTTGGAAATCATCCCAGGAATTTTATAAAAATAGCATTTCAAATTATGCCGCCTGGTTCGAATACGCTTCGTTAGATCGATTTTATTCAACGGCAAATAAAAGGGGCATGTGATCTTCCGTCAATCATTTTTCCGACAACTGATTTTCCGTGAAATTTGATCCAGCTATAATTTTCTTCACATGTAGATTTTGAACTTTGCAATAAATCAAAATTTCAAATATCCCCTATTTACTAACAAAAGCTATGTATACACACGATCATTTTTAATTTTATTTTTGTATTCAATAGGCTTAATTTTAAATCTTTACCTTTTAAAAGCCAATTAAATTAACTTCTCTGCTAGAAAATACAATAAGAGTATTAAAAGGTTTATAAAATAAATTTTATGGAGCAGGCTTTCTTCGTTTTGTATTTTCAATTTCTTTATCGCTGCAAATTTAAAAGCTTCACATGCAAAGAAAATTGTAGCTGGATCCGATTTCATGAAGGATCAGCCAGCGGAAACCTTTTTGACATAATATCTTCCTGCCCCAAAATAACCTGCTTTTACACATGTTGGTATAGTACGCCATCTATAACACATCGTTGCAGACCAACTGTTTTCACCTTTCAATTCCATATTTTACTCTTAACTCCACCAATGACAAAAATGGAAGTGACAAGTGTATACTTCTGGGAAGTATAATACATAGAAATAAAGGGGGAAATTAAGAAGAGAATGATACTTTATTTGATATGAATATAGGGTATTATATAGTATCATGGGAACCCACATACTGTCCCTGTACATCATGGTAGTCATGGGGCTTATCCAAGTAATTTTTTCTCTTAGATCATGAGGTTTGTCCAAGTAGTGTTTCTCTTAGGACTCAAAATGTTTGATCCCTGTAATAGATGGTCAAATGATAACTGTCACAGTAGATTCCATAATGGCGGGAATTATCTGCCCAAGTAAGAAAGCTCAAAAAGCTGGAAAAATGTTAAAAAAATTAACAGATTTGATAGATCTAAATCAAAAAGTTGATCAAAAATAGGTTACAGCCTCTCTGTTCTGCCAGTTGTATTTGATTCCCCCTTGTAAGCTGACATTGATAAATTGACGCAATATGAAAGTCACCAGATATGATCTTATTTATCAGCATAGTCATCAGAAGTTGGTCACACAAGGGTTCTTTGCAAACTGGAATAAATGTTCACTTGACAATGTAGAAGGGATAGGAGCCAAGGATCCAGGTGGTATTGCTTAGTCAAATTTTGATATATATTGAATAGTTTCCACTGTTTCAACTATTAAGGGTTGAGCCTCCTAAAATTTTACTCAATAAAAACCAAATATCCTCTGATCTAACTTTATTTATAAATGCATCCTGTAGTTGGCCTGCTGCACTACATTCCCTACAGTTTAACTCTTAGCCAAATCATTGCAGAAAGATGGGGCCAAGCTGTTGGCGCTTTGTCGTTGCCTCCGCCCAATGTCAATCTGATGTTGGTGAATCTAGAGTTTTCCCCACCCGTATCTGAAGCTGAGACATTTGTAACATCTCAATGTCCTGAATTCTACGCCAAAGACTCATTGGTTCTGCCTCAGGTTATTTATCTTAGGCTCCTTTGGTTAGGGTTAATAATTTTGCTTAACCCTAGTGTATTGTTTAGAAGTTTCATAAAACGGTATAGGAAGCTTTGTTGGTGATTAATCATCAACTCTATGTGAATTGGGGGGTGATTCCTCACCACCTGGAGACTGTTTCTTACTATCTGACAATTTCCGTCACAATAACAGTGCCACTGACTTAACAATTAGTCAGGGAATCATTCAGCAAGTCACTCGGGAAATTAGTTTTGTTGCAACTGAACAAATGATAGTTCAGTGTTTTATTGGGGAAGACAGAAGTCCAATATAAAGGACAAGAATGAATAGAATAAGATGAAGTCCATTGCAAAATATTGTGATTAATATACCATATGGGGAAAGCCACAGGGGGTGGCACCATGGCGGGTTCCATGTAAGGTTCAAAGCCAAGGAATAACTTGCACAGGGATCAGTAAAGTCAAATTGTCAGCACTTCTAATTAGGAGAAAGTGCTGGCAATTTGATATTGCCATCAGATTGGTTTATGTTGTTAGATACATCAAGGGGTGTCTCATTGAGCGCCCATGTGTATTGTAAGATATGTTAGCAGACAAGGAGAGAAACTTGCTTGCAACCCTCTCTTGCCCCCTGCTTGTTGTCAGACACCAGGATTGGAGCCTGCAGAAGATCTGGAAATGTCTTCACAAATAACTTTTTTATGGGGATGGTGCAGCAGGGGCGCAAGCAATTAAGGTGAAGCTTTTTGGTGTTTCCTTGGGCATCTTCAAGTTGATAGATGTGGTTTTCATAGACTGCAGCTATTTTGAAGGGTCCCAAATGGTTAGGTTCTAATTTGGAGGAATTGGGGTTGAGGGCATAGACAGGTCACCTACAGCGTATCTTGCCTCAAGGTGTTTTTTCCCTCCCTCAATTTTCTTGTGTTTAATGTCTCAGGCCTTGGCACGCTGCTGGCTCAGGGAGGGAGTAGTCAACAAGGGAGGCTTCTCGGGAACCATGGATTGTAATTTCCTTGTTCTACCCTTGTAAAGCTACCAGGAGTTCCAAAGGCTAAGGCACTGTGGCTGGATCAGGTGCCCCTGTTAATTCTTGCTTGTAATCTGAGTAGGGCAATGAGCAGGTGTTCAGTCCACACAGTATTGGGGTGCTCCTATGAGAGCTTGGCAATCAGTTGAACCAGAAAACCATTTAGGTGCTCCACACACCCATTGGCTTGGGGATGGTAGGGAGTTGTGACTAATTATTGAAGGGCATTCTTGGCGCAGTACGCCTTCATGACGTGCCCTACAAGCTTGGGTCCACCATCTGTGATAAGATGTTTGGGCCTCCCAAAGTGCGCCATAATTTCTTTTCCAATGAAGCAGGTGATGGTGTTGGCAGTATGGTTAGTGGTTGCCCACACTACTGGCCAACAGATGAAGTAATTGATGGCTGTAATAATGTACTTTTTGCCTAGTCTGTCTTTGGGAGGAGACCCAACAATGTCAAGGGCCCACTGCTCAAAGGGTTCCATGGCTTTGATGGGTATGACAGACTTGGGAGAGGCAGGTTTAAATATGTTCTTTTTGCACAACACACATTTTTTGAGGAGGCCCAAGATGTCTTGGCGCATACAGGGCCACCAAACCTTACGCTTCATGATTTTGAAGAGGTTACATCCTCTGATAAGACCCAAGGTGTGATGGTAGTGTAGTATGGTATCTCCTTGCTGTGTGGTGGGAATATAAGGTATCTTCTCACCTGTCTCTGCCTGGCAGAAGACGTTATCAGCGTCAGTGGTGAACTGGCTTTTGTTGTCCTTAAGCTTGGAAATAGTCACAGAATTAAGGCCCTCATAAAGGGTAGCTTTAGGACATATGTAGAGAATGGGCCAGTCTGGGTCTAAGCTGTTGTCTCCCATAATGAACACTACATCTAGTCTAGAGAGGGTGTCAGCTGTGTCAAGTTCCTTCCCAGGTTTGTATTTAATGTGCAATTGATAGGGGGACAGGCGTTTGACCCAGCCTGCTGGTGTTGCATCAAGTGATACTGTGTATTGGAGTACTGGAGTAACTTATGGTCTGTCAGGACGCGGGGTGGAAAGGTGGCACCTTCCAGGTAACAGGGCCATTTCTTGAAACAGTGCATAATTGCTGCTAACTCCTTGTCATGTATGGGATAGCTTTGCTCTGAGTTGGTGGGCTTCCTGGATTTGTAAGCCACAGGGAGGAAGACACCTTTGTCAATTTCCACCCTTAGCACACCTCCTATGGCTCTGTCAGAGGCGCCAGTCTTGAGTTTGTACTGGCAGTTCCAATTGGGGAACTGAAATACAGGTACAGTTTTAAGTCTCTGTTTCAATGTCTTGAAGGCTTGATCTCTGGCAGGGGTCCAGTGGAAGCGCTGTTTAGTGTTCAGGAGCTTGGTGAGAGGTGCAATAAGTTCTCCACAGTTGGGGATGAATTTACGCACATAAGCAACCATGCCCAAGAAGGTACACACCTGACCAACATCTGTGGGAGGTGGCATACTGGTGATTGCCTTGATCTTGGTAGGGTTGGGCTTTATTCCTTGAGCAGATATGGTGTGCCCAAGGAATAGGAGCTCTGACCTGAGGAATTTGCATTTGGAAGGCTTGGCTTTTAGCTGGTTCTTAAAGAGGGTGTTAAAGACAACACAAAGGTGTTGGAGATAGGTGGTTTGATCTTGACTGAAGTCAATAATGTTGTCAAGATACACAACCACACCTTTTTCAATTAAGTCCTCAAATGCTTTGTTCATCAACATGCAAAAGTGGAGGGAGTGTTGGTCATTCCAAAGTTCATAAAACAACACTCAAACAACATGTAGTGTGTGCAGAAGGCAGTTCTTGCCTCATCTCCTTATGCAATGCAGACCTGGTTTTGCCACGCAGTGAGATCAATCTTACTGAGGACCTTCAGACCTATAAGTGTGTTGAACAGGTCATCAATTAGCGGTAAGGTGTATTTGTTTTTGACAGTCATCTTGTTTAGAGCGCGGTAGTTGGTTATCAATTGGAGGAACTCATCTTTCTTGGATACAAAGAAGACTGCAGCCCCATATGGCAAGAGGGAGGGGAAAATGAAGCCCTTGTCAAGCGCGTCCACAAGGTGTTAACAGAGAGTCTCATCTTCCTTGGGCGTCAGACAATAAAGGGGATGTGCCATGGGCAGCAACCCTTGCAATTGTACAGAATGCTGTATTTCCCTTAGAGGAGACAAATGGTCTAATGCTTCACTGAAGACGTCCTTGTACTCCTCAAGGAGTACTATAAGTGCTGGCAGAGATGTGGTGGTCAAGGGAGGGGCTGCAGTGGACTCAGAGCAGATGACTTTGACCAAACAATAAGTAAAGTCCAGCTTCCCCCTTGAAGTTGTATGTATTAGTCTCTGTGAATCAGAAAAATATGGTGTTGTGAAGTAGTTTGCTCATCTTGACAGGGTAAATATGGAAACTCACCCCATTTATGTTGAAGATAATTACAGACATATACCAGTCAATTTAGGGACAGTTGTGCCAACACTAGTCAAGACCAGCAATGATGTTGTGGCTGATTCCTTCTATGATTGGCCCAGAGAGCTTGACCTGGAAGTTCCCCATTCTTATAGAGAGGAGTACCATATCATGGGTAATTGCCACTCTGCAGGAGTTAGCTACTTGTACTGCCTTGAATTGGCTGGGCACTTGGTCTAGTTGTTGAGAGTCAGCAAACTCATGGGTGACCATAGTGTGATTGGCCCCAGTGTCTACCAAAAGTTCATGGGCGTTCCCACAGAAACAGAAGGGGTAGGTCAAGCGGGTTACTTTATTTGAAGAATGGCTTGCTTGGAGAACGGTATTGTCACTATGGACCTGGAATACATTGTGAGTTTCAATGTCATGCACATTGTAGTTGCAGTGATTCTTTGCAAGAAGGGATTGAGAGTGGCAACCAAGCATGGTTGCATAACCTCTTTTATCTACAACCCCCAGGCTTTTCCCGGGTCCTCAATCTGAGCTAACTGGAGCTCCCCCTTGCAAGGACTTTAGCCTCATTCTCCTGCTGGCGGGACTGGCGGCAGCCCACCTGATAGTGGGAACTGCCAGTTGCAAGAAGAGACTGAGAGGGTGTGTCATTGGACCTACAAAGCCCATGGAAGCCTGATTGTTGGCCTCCACAATGGCCTTATAGCAGTCTTCAATGGAGGTACAACAGTTCACAGTAACCCACTTGAAAATGTGGGGCTTAAGCCCATTGACAATAAGAGTGAGCAACATGGCGTTTCTGTTGATGATAGCTTCAGGGGTGGCAGCAAGTGCTTGCTGCCAAGACACAAGGTATTTGGGGACATATCCTGTTTGTTTGATGACCAGTGTGACCGTACTACAGTCAAATTGGGCTGTGGTTTCACAAAGAGGTTGAATTGCTATGAATTTCATAGGTTGAAATTCAAAACAATAGGATTGGCCTTGGAGAGACTTTCCAGCGTAGCAATGATACCCAGGAATCAATTAGGCTTTACTAATTGAGGGCCGTAATGAATAATCTGAACAATTCAGATTATGAGACTAGGTGTCTCAAACCGTCTAATTAACCATGAAGGTTAATTGATACCCAGGAATAAATTGGGCTGTACTAATTGAGGGCTGTAATGAATAATCTGAATGATTCAGATTATGAGGCTAGGTGTCCCAAGCGTAATTTATTAACTGGGAAGGTTAATTAATTGATACCCTGGAATATGATTGATGAGGATTTAATCATAGGGCCAAAATGGACTTGACTGCCTCAAGTAAAGACTTGTTGTCTTCAAACAGATTAATTAACTGGGAAGGTTAATTAATATATTCTTGGAATATAATTAATGAGGATTTAATTATATTGTTTAATTGTCTTGACTGTATCAAGGAGTCTGGTTAAGGTTAGCCAAAAGTAAAACCCCAAATTGTGGTTTAAAAGCGCTGTTTTGGCAAATTAATTAGGTTAAAAGCACCACTGAACCGCCTAATTGATTTGTAAAGCGCCGCCCAGTGAATGTTTTAGGCGCCGCCTGGGAAAGTTCTTGGGCGCCGTGGTGGCGCCTGGTTTGAGTTTTGAAGCATTTTGATGGGTTTTTAACGCAAAAAACCATTAAATGTGAAAATAACTAAATGTAGACAATAGTGTCTATGCATTCAGGATTGATCAGCTGGTTCCCAGTTAGAACAAGGATAGCTTGGATCAGGAATACATATATTCCACAGGGTTTTGGCGCTGGAAGTCCGGAATGCTTCAAGCCAAAGCAATACATTTCCACGGAAAGAATCAGGTTATTCTGGAATGTATTAGGGCACATTCTTATAGGTTAAGAGTGTAAAGATCTTTTTGGTAAAGATCTGGATTGGATGACGCCATTATGTCATAAACCATGTGACAGGAATCCAGGTGTGATTCCGGAACCGGAGGGGTTTTCAGCCAAATGTACCCCAACTGGTATATAATGGAAACATGATAATAATTAATAAAAAATGATACTTATGTGTGACAATGATTGCTTTCCCCTCAATCTTTTTATTCTTTGTGTTTTTGGCTTTTAAATGAAATAAGACTACAATGGAATGAAAGAGATGGTCTGCAGCTAAGACTATGGGAAGCAAAAAATGTGAAAGTGATCATCAGATGGCAACAAGTTTAACACCAAGATTGCTTGCCCGGAATCCAAGCTCATCAAAGCTTATATAAAGGATTCCCCGTCAAACCGTAAAAGAGTCAGACCGGGATAATGAAAAAGCAAGCATAAATTTCCTGGATCTGTCACAACCAGGAGGGGAGTTCTCACTAAAATGGGTGAAAAGGTTTCACTGTAACAAGATCTGGCAGTGTCCCTAAATGTTGCCCATGTGACTTCCTGCTCTTGGCTTGCCCAGTTGGTAAACCACACTGCAGCAGGCCCTATAAGGCGCCCAGATGCAGTGGCAACTCACATATATTCAGGCACTTGGTAGATACAAAGGCGGGTTTCTGTGAAATGGAGCCAGTTAACAATGCCAGCCCCTTTCACACAACCCGCAAAAGACTCAAGCTGGAGACTTAACATGCATTGTGAGAGATCCAATTGAGGCATAGTGACACTTGTGTTGTGCTGCCCCAGGTGGAGAAATTGTACATTGTTGAGCAACTTGGGTTATTGCTGGTATGTTCAAAGCTACAGATAGATGTTAGCCTTGCCAATTTACTCTACCTAATTGTATGCAAGAGCACTACAGACTAAAATAGAATAGAAATTTGAAGATAATTACATTTATTGAAACTGGAGTAAAATATAGCTAGCAGCTGCAATCTATCCAGGTGTAATTAAGAACTTGGTATCATATTTTCAGGCGTCTGTATCAATATATAATGTAACAACCCTTGTACTTGTCCTTTCAGACAGTTCTCAGTGGCTACCTTTGCAATAGGCTCATATTTACTGGCTGCACCTATCCTGATTGGCTGTCCTTGGCATGTGTGTTGCTACTGGCCTTAGCAGGCGTATATGGCACTTCAGCTATAGCCTACTCTCTTCTTGAGCTAGCCTACTGTCATTTATTGATTGTCTGTATCTTACACGCCTATTATTGCGCAAGGAAACTAATCCATATTTAGTTGAAGCTTATAAATGGTCCCTAATCTGTCCTCCAACATTGGAAGGTATAATTCCAGTATTCCATTTTCAGGGCTTAATCAGTGATCCTTTTCTAGCAGCCGAGCCTTCTGCTTATTAATGCAACATGTCAAGTTGGGGATTATACTCTGTATAATAGCAGACTTGATCCAATATTGACTAATACATTATCCGTCATGTAATGCTGACCCAAACCAATAAGGAACCTAATTATATGCTGTGTAATGCTAATCCAAACTCAGTATTTCCTAGCCATTTGCATATCACTTTTTTGATATGACTCTATACGCCCATCAGGCTGTGTGGGACTGAGTTGATACAATGTTCATTAGGGTAGAATGGGAGATACATGATTGATGATCTTATGATTATACAGCGTGTAAGCAGTGATAATCATTTATAATAGCTAACAATTATACGGCACACAATATCTATATCAATTATAATAAACTAGTAATATACTGCGTATAATCATTAGACATTAGAATGACAATCAAGTGATAATACAGCGTATAATCATTAGACATTAGAATGACAATCAAGTGATAATACAGCGTATAATTGTTGCATCCATCATAATAAACTAACAATTACACGGTGTATACCTGCTATATCAATTAGAATATATTGGTGATTACACAGCGTATAATTACTACACTTAATAGAATATTGACCTAGTTGTAATACAGAGTGTAACTAATAGAGATCTGCGTGTGATAATTATCCTGATTATTTTTAGTCAATCAGCCTAATCTCACATACATACTTGTAAGCACCAGCTGGTCTCAATAGATAACTTATCCTTCAGGGATGGACCCCTTGGGAATTATAAGGAAGGTTTCTTGGTGGGGAGTAGCCATACAGCCCGTACTCTGTACTTTCTTGGGGGATTTTTCTCTTTGGTAGGTCATGAACCTACCACTTCTACCACTGTTTCAACTGAACCAATGATAGCTCAGTATTTGATTAGAGAAGACAACAGTTCAATAGAAAAGACAAGAATGAATATAATAAGATGTAGTTTATTATAGAATATTGTGATTAATATCATATGGAGAAAGCCACAGGGGGTAGCACAGTGGCGGGTTCCATATAAGGTTCAAAGCCAAGGAATAACTTGTGCAGGGATCAGTGAAGTCAAATTAGCAGTGCTCCTAATTAGGAGAAAGTGCCCAAAATATGATATTGCAATCATATTGATCCTGTTAGAGCTAGATGACAAGCTGCACTGTTTAAAGTAAATTTATGTGGATATAATAAACACAGAGTTAATTTTTTGAGTAACAGTAAGCCAAATTGAGAGAAGGGCTTGATCATTTTGGAACCGTGACCTGTGGAACATAAAATAGAGATAAAAATTGAGGTCAAGAAGATCATTTGCAGAGGAAAATTAAAATAGTAACAAGAAGTTGAGGTGATGCAAAAGGCAGGCCAAGAGACAGCAAAGGAGTCAGAAGCCAACTGAACTGTTGCCCCAGCAAAGTTGTCAAAGACAGGGGCCAACAGGCCCAAATACACAAACATGAGGTTAACTTTCTTTTTATTCCAAAGGTGAGTAAGATATCTAGAAATAAGTTTCTAGAGGGGAATGGGGAAAGTCTTAAGGTAGTTCAGGATGAGGGGAGGGGATTACACGGCTTCTGATTGGTTGGTACAAATATTTTCAGCAGTTGAAGGTCCTGCATTGGAATTTACGCTGATGACATCATAATTCAAAAAATTCCAGCAACCAGCGGGTCAAGTGCTTCTGTCATGAATGACATTTCAATACTTGTATTGAAAACCCAAGAGTCAAACACCAGTCCCCTGAAGGCAGATTGGACCCCCCAGGACAGTCCAGGACCTGCCAATCTGTTAAGTCACAGACTCAAATTGTTAAGTTGCCCCACAACCTGCCGGCCTAATATTGAGGATTCCCCAAATGATTGCCAGATTGCCGCCAAACTGGTGCCACTAGAGACCCATACCTACGCAGGAAATGCGGTCTGCCTAAAGGAGGTTGGGAAAAGACCTGCTACTAGCCCTGCCAACAAACACCAGCTGTTGCCAGTCACCAGTACAGAAAGAGAATTGCAATTAGCCCGCTCAGGTGACATGGTGAACCAAAGTGGCAAAATTAAGCACTGCCACTTCTGTTTGCCAGAACGTACCCAACCAGAACCTGATGCCCTCCAGACCCTAAGACAAGATCCATGCCCTATTGGCAAACCACCCATGGACCCAAAGCCTGTGAAAAGCAAAGAAACAAAATAATATGGTATAAGAACGCTGACAGCGTGGTGATGACCACATGGTCATTTTTGATAATAAAGTTTTATGAACCTTTGGTTTGAAAAAATCTTACCCTATCTAATCTTAGTGATCTTCCACCTCAACTCTGGCCAAGTAGACAACCAGGAAACTGACCCCTCCAGAGACCAACCTGCCAAACAACCCCTGGCATTATACCGTCCCCCAGTAGCCCCCTTTGGACCTGTGCACTTTACCAAGTACCCTCCAAACCCAGCCTATGCTGAGTTCAACTTGGAAAACATACTCCTTGTCAACCCCCTGGTAAGAACTAGAGAAACCAAAACAATAGTTCAAGAAGGAAAGTGATACGTTAGGCCACCCAGATTGTTCAAAGACAAGTACAACTGCCTGCCAGCGTATTTTGTTCCCATGACCCCACCTGTAACCCCTATACCAAACTGCCCTCTGGAACCTACCGCCGTAGCCAAGACCACCTCTACCCAACTGTTTGGAGTACTCTACATTACTTTAACAGGATTGGTGGATTCCATGATCCCCAACTCTGGACCCTGGTCCTTGCTTGGGTGATCTATATCTTACATTATCAAGTTAGCACCCATTCTATGGTGGGCCTTACCTGCCAGCTTGGCTGCACCACACCCCGAGCCGCCCAATGCCTCTACCTATGACTGGATTCCTGACAGCTTCCATCACCAAACAACGTATAACATGTGGTTTTCTTGTCATAATTGTTTGGATAAAAATACAGTAGCTCCAGATTTTCCAGGGCTATTTGAGCAACCCCAGCTTTGACCCATTTTTTTGTCAATTACAGCATTTAATTTGTCAATTTCTCTTAAGGGTTTGGCAGCGGTTCTTTGCTGGTTTTGGGTCTTACGGGGACGTACTATTCCTTTCATTTGGTTTTCTACTGTAACACCCTTTTTGATCATAAATATCCTGGGGTTTGCAAGGACCACGTGACAAAAATCCCTGGCATCAAATCTAAACACAAATCTGAGTTCATTTATTATCATGAAATGGTAAATTGGGAGGGTGATTGTTTGATTGCGCAATTAGGTGCTCAATTGCTTGCAGGATCTGATAATAGCTGTGGCACCTCAGCATGCTGCAGCAAAACCAAGGTTCATGTTATACCAGCCAATGACCTTCCATCCCCAGGCCCAAGTGCACAATTTCCAAGCCAAATTGCAAGTATCACTGAAAATGATGCCACCAGGCCTCTGGTAGCACAAAAGGCTAATTATTACACAGTAAGTATAATAAGTGAGGAGAAGAAGCCTTACTCACTGTTGAAATCCTAAAATAAATTACTTTATGCCCAGGACCCATTATTTTCTTGCAGGAATTATCTATTTTGCACCAATATAATCATTATGTTTGCATCTATTTGTGAATCCACTACACAATACAACCGCAACTATCTGTTCACTCCTGGTTCTTCTCCTGCCACTTTGGTTAAGCCACCTTGTGCCTTTGACTTGGAGTTCTTCCATCCTTATCACCTTGATCTTCCTACTGGCTAACCTAGAGTGTTCATCCTGACTACCATGAATGTTGGAAATCACGCCATTTTACGCTATTTTGATATTTCCTTCAAATAGTGATATTTACAAAGATTTGGTTGGTTTTTCTTTTGACTTCAGCTATTCCTTGCATTCCTTAAATGGGTTGACACCAATTTCCAGCCATTCCAAATTGCCATACCATACCATCCCTCCACTGATCCTGGTATGATTTGAACCCAATGTGACCCCCTCTACCACTATGTCTACCTATTGAGTGATCATCAACCCTTGTCTACTATTTAAGTAGAATCACTTCTCCTAATAAAGACAAGTTTATCCACATTTGTGCTGGCTTTAAAATTCTTCAGGCTTTTTCCTTTCCTTTTTTTCAAAAGGAATTATTCATCTTTTATTCCAGAAAATTATGGTATATGCCCTTAATTTTGCCCTGAAGCTAACCCAAGGCTAGCTTTGAACCTCAAATCTTTTTTATGAAGATTTCTTGCCATATCCTCCTGGATGTTGTCCCTAGGAGCCAAACACAACAAAATGGTGCTTGATACAGGGGCTTCAAGTCCCTTGATTACTCTGTTCCCCACACCTTCTCTGGCCTTTCTCCTTTTGTTTCTGAAGTACAAAAACAACCTAAAGTATCTAGTCCTCCTCTCAAGGAAGATATCACCAATTACCCCTCTACTCCCATGGTTATGGCGTTATCTCTCAGGCTTGAGTGAGCCCCCTTCCAGCTTTCTCTTTTAATTATGAACAATCTTGCGCTACCGCGCGCTCCCTCCTTCACACAGGCACTGTGACAATGCATACCATTCCTGGTCTCTGCCCTGGTTATGCCTCCTAAGATCTGTATTCCTTCCTCCTGGACTTTGGTCTCCCCTTTCCCTAATGGAGTCCATGGAAACTATTGGCGTGCTGGTCAATCAATTCATCCAACCTGCTTTAGTTCATCACCAGTTAGCGTTAGGATCACAGAACCAACTTTTGACTGTGGTAGCCACCGCTGTTTTCAACAATCATGCAAGAAATATGGCCTATCAAGAATGGTCTCATAGTCTATTTTCTTGTATTTCAGATAGCCAGCACAACTTTCTGGCCTCACAGAAATACTTAATTTTTTCTCTGAACTCTCTTTGCTCCTTGCTTCCTGGGAACATCAAGGACCAACTGTGAAAACTAGACAACCACCAAGCTACATGGCAAAAGCAGATCAAAGCAAATATCTTGAAATGGTGTCAAGATTTTGAGACCTTAGTTAACGAGCTCAACCAATTTTGAGAGCATGCCAACTCACAGCTCAAGTTGGTTGGAGCCCACATTAATAATTGGGTCCAAAATCTGCACCAACAATACAATTTGGATAAGGCCATGCTAGGAAACACTCTGTGTCAGGTTCAAAACTATGTTGATGATAGAGTAGCCTCAATTGAAGTGACTCCTCCCAATTCTTCTATTGAGGTCCTGTCTGCCTTTGAAGCTAAGGTATGGGAAGCCATAGCTGAACTCAAAGCCACTACACAACGCCAAGCCTCTTTTCCAAACTCTCTACTGGTAGAATCTATGCCTGAACCTTGCATTGCCTCACTGAAAGATCAAGTAGCTACTTTGCAAGGTGAGGTTAAGTATTTGAGACAATGCCTTTCTGACCCTGATGATTTGTCTTCTGACTCTGATGGCAAAGGAGAGACAGAGGTCACTGATACCCCTGCCCATACTGACCACGGGTGTTGCCCTGTCTTGGAAGGTTGTTGTGAATAACGGCATTCACCATGTTTTGATTTTGCCTTTGGTGGGCCATTTTGAAGACAAATATATTGCTTTTGCTTTTGAATCTTGAAATGAACTGGTTTCTGCATCAGGAAATATGATTGTTTGGTTTCCTGACTCTGCACAACTCACTTGCTCCACTCATGCTTGTGGCAAGTGATCCTACTGTCCTGGTAGTGTTTTGTGGTATTCCTAACCACTATATAATCCATTTCCTATTTTACCAATAAAATTAAGTTCTATTCACATTTTTGTCTTTGTGTCTTCTGTACTTCCGCGCCTCTCTCTAGCCACGCCTAGTAGAGATTATTCATCCAGGGCCGCAAGGTAAACACATTTACCTTCCCTGTCATCCAACCAAGACTTAATACAAATCCAATCCTAAGGTTAGGATTCCCTGTTATGTATCTGTGCCGCACCTCAGAACACAACAAAAATGGTGCTCACTACAGGGGCTGTAAGCCCCTTGGTTATCCCTTTTGCATCTACGTTTTCAGGTCCCTTGCCTCCGCCTATTTGAGAGTCAATCTCGCCTGAAATTACCAGCCCTCCTATTGAGGAAGACATTGCCAACCCGCCTATTGTCCCTACTGTACTGAACCTTGGGAAAGGTCCCTGCCTAGCTACTTACCCTATGGGTACCCTTGACTTGGAACAAGTCATTGCAGTAGCCCTTGGGATAGCTCAGGACAGGGCCATCCCTCACCTTCAGCTACAGTTTAGCCGTGCCAAATACTATGAGTTAATTGTGGCCCCTCAGTTTCCACAACATCTCCTCTCAGTGGCTGGCTCCGCTGAACACCTGCTGTCATCCTTTGTACAACCCGCCTTGGCCCACCACCAGATGATGTTGGGACTCCACGTTAAGAGATCTTGTCTCTACAAGCAGCTGTTACCCATCATTGGGACCAGTTTGCCGCCTACCAACAATGGATTTATTCCCTGTTCTCCCTGGTATCTGACAGTCAGTGTGATTTGGTCACCTCTCAAACACGTTAGTCAATTCTATTGAGCAAATGCGCCAGTCCATCCCTGAGTACGTTAGGGAGCAGCTACATGAGTTTCACCAGTTAGAACAACCCTGGCAAACTCAAGTAGACTCCACCCTAAACGCTTATCTTACCAACTTTAAACGCCTAGTGCAACAGCTCAATGCATTCAGTGTCTATTCCTTTGAGCAATTGCAACAGGTAGCTGATCTTGTTGCCCAAGGTCTAAATGAACTCAGTGCAGAATTTGATCAAGAGAGAGCTACCACTGCTGCTGCTATAGCCAAACTTCAGAGTCAGGTGAATGAGCTGTCTACTCCTAAACCTGATGTCCTGCCGTCTCCTCCTGCTGATGATTTGGTGGACAGAGAGCAGAGGATCTGGGAGGCCATCCAAGAATTACGCGCTTCCACTTGTAGCCAAGGAAGTCCTACTGAAATGCCTCAACCTGACCCCCAGGTTCTTGTGCTGACTGCTCAGGTTGCTGAACTACAGCAAGAGGTTGCTGCTTTACGTGAGGTAGTGACAGCTGCTGCTAGCCCACTTGGGGTTAACAAGGAAGATGGCTGTTGTCCTGGTTTGGCAGGGGCTCCTCAAATCCACTGTGCTAGGGAGTTGATTGCCCTGGCTAATGAGGTGGACCATTTGAAACGAGATCAGACTTAATTGGACAGAGACGTACAGGAGATGAGTGAGCTGATTGATTTGGTAAACAACAGATTTGCCCCCGGCCTATCAGTGGGGCCATCCCTTACTTTGCAACTGGCTGAGCTCTCCACTGTTGTCACTACCCAAGGATAACGCCTAGATGCTACTGAACAACAGAACACTCTAGCCAACACTACAGGTGCCAGAACTACCAAGACTCTGACAATCCTTGTAGAAAGTGTTTGACAACTATGGGCTAGACAACCCCCCTCTTAATCTGAAGCTGAGTTCTCCCCACGCATAAATGTACCCAATAGCAGCAATGGTGGTCCAGCTCCCAAGGCACACTTCAAGCCTACTTTTAAGCAAGTCTTTGATCCTAAAACCTCAACTATTGCAGCCTTCTTAACTATTTACAAGACTGCTATGAGACGAGCATCAGATGAAGTTAAGAAAGAACATATTCTGACTTGCCTACACCCAACCTGTCAAGAAGTAGTTGTGCCAGAGCTGCTGCCATTGAGACCTGGGAAGACATGAAACAGCTCCTGATTGACAAGTTTGGTGGTGATCTTATCCTGGAGGTGAAAAAGGATGCCTTCATGCACATATCTTTCAAGCCCAAAGAGACATTAGCCAAATTCACAGACAGATTTTACATGGAGGAACAACAATTAATAACAAGCAGACAATTTACGGCACATGAAGCGTATATGGCCTGCGCCCAGGCCCTCAAGGTAAATCAACTCCTGTGTCTTCATTTCAAGGCCCACAAAGCTATGCTGTCCTCCATGAAAAGTATAAAGACACTGCTACAGGATATGCATCTTACCCATTCTGGGCAGTTGTTTGGGAGAGTTGTGCCGCTTCCAACTCTGGCTCTTCTTCTTGCGGCCCTTGTATCCTCACTATGAACTCACAAAATCCTCCTCGACGTCAGGGTTACCACAACTGCGGACAGATAGGTCACCACTCTTGCGTCTGCACCAATCTGCGGGTTGAAGGAGCTGATCCCAAGGATCAGTTGGGAAAAGAACAGTCAACCTAGAGGCGGAGACACTCTTGGTTGACAATTCTTCCCAGTCTCCTTCTATACCTCCGCCTGCTACTGACTCTGAGCCTGCTGATGATGAGGCTCCTCCTATCCTCCTTCTGTTCCATGACATTTCTGATGATTCTGATGTGGATGAATCTGATTTTGAAGACCCTGATGCATATGGGTATTCTGTTCTTGCTGTCCCAGAGACTATTGCAGTTCCCTACAAGCTACAATCTGTGAAGACTAAAACTACCACCAAGCCCTTGTCTGAGGCCAAAGCAGTTGTCTCCCGCCCCTATCTTACTCAGGCAAAACGGTCCCTTGTATTAGTGGAATTATCAGAGGAAGCCGCTGAAGTTGCAGATGCGTTTTCAAGAATGTATCTGTCTCACTCCCTCTCCAAACCGTATATAAGGAGTTCTTGGGACTAAGATGTGTGATTGAGAAATGGGAAAAGGAACTAGCTGAGGCGCAGGATATCTTGGCTGTTCTGCCACCCTTTGGCTGCACTACCACCCAGGTAGAGATATCTATCCAGAAAGTAAAAATCAAAGCTGTCCTGGACACTGGTAATCCTGTCAACATTGTTTCTTCTAAACTGGCAAAGAAACTTAAGCTGGCCCCCAACCTCAACTACCATCAATCCTATGGCACTGCTGGTCTCTCCATGACTCACGCCATTGGCGCGTACTCCACCTTGCCAATGCAATTTGGTAAACTCCTGTTGGCTGCGCCGGCTATTGTTCTAGAAAATGAGAGCTACAACCTTTTGGTTGGTACCCAGTTCCTTCGGGAATATAATGGGATCATCAACCTAAAGGATGGTTATTTTTCTATCCTAGGGTACAAAGTCCCTCTGATCTTTGAGGAGCCAATCAAAGTTCCTGGTAAACGTTTAAAGACATGTACACTGGAGTACCCCACTGGGGTTTTCACACTAAAATACCAAACTATTCCACCAACATGAAGTGTCCTCCCATGGCTTGTCCTGCAACTGAGGGAATTCCTCTCATGGCCACATCTGCTGTCACCATTCCTCCAGGTTCTCAGGCCATCATAGACTCCCAGATATCATATGAACTACCTGAACAGACTTTTATTAGAGCTGTACTCCCCTCCTTTGCTGGGGCGTAACAAGCCTTACCTTTGTCCTGGAATTCTGGACGTCTCCCACAAGGATCCTGTTCAATTACTAGTTGCCAACCTTACCGCGCTTCCTATGACCGTATCCAGAGGACAGGTTGTTGGTTACGGAAAGTTGTTAAATGCCCCTGACGTCATGTCCCTTCACCCTTTTGGAACGTTTCATGACTTCAACTTACCTGAAAACAAGCCTCAAGTCCTATCTCTGTTCACTGCCCAAGACTTCCCTTAGTTGTCCCTGGTACAACAGAAAGAGGTGCTTGATTTACTAGACCAATTCTCAGACATCTTTGCTAAAGATAGCACTGATTATGGGCTGGCCAAAGGTGTGATTCATCAGATTGACACAGGAGATGCTCCTCCCTTTTGTGCCAAGCCATATTGCTGCAGCTGAGTGGAAGATGTGCAGGTTTCTAAGGAGCTCAAACAACTTCTGGACGCTGGACTGCTAGCTCCCTCTCAAAGTCCCTGGGCTTCTCCTCTGCTCATCTTAAAGAAAAAGGATGGGGGACACCGGATTGTGATGGACTATCAGAGGTTGAATTCTCTAACCAAGAAAGATTCCTATCCCTTACTGCACATTGATGACGCTCTTTGACGCCTTGGGGGTTCTAAGTTTTTCTCTGCCATGGATTTGGCGTCTGGTTACTGTCAAGTTGACCTCTCTCCTGAAGACTGTCAGAAGGCTGCGCTCATCACATCAGAAGGATTGTTTGAACCTACCTGCATGCCGCAAGGGCTTTTTAATGCCCTGGCAACTTTTCAGAGGGCCATGGACTCCATCCTGTGTGATTTGAAGTTGTTATGTGTCTTAGTCTACCTAGATGATATAACAGTCTTCAGCGCAACTTTCACTGATCACCTAGCACATCTTAAAGAGGTGTTCATAAAGATCCAAGAAGCTGGCCTCAAGTTAAAGCCCTCTAAGTGTGCTTTCTTCAAAGAACACATTGAATTCCTGGGCCATGAAGTAACCCAAACAGGAATTTGTCCAATGACCAAGAAGGTTGAAGCCATCAACAAAATGCTTCCGCCCACCAACCTACAAGAAGTACAAGTCTTTCTGGGCATGATGGGTTATTATAGACAATTAAACTCTGATTTTGCCAATACTAGTGAACCCCTGGTCCAACTATTGTGTAATGTCCCCTTCAAATGGACTGCCAGCCAACAGCAAGCCTTCAAGACTCTAAAACAGAAACTCAAAGAAGCGCCCATTTTAGTGTACCCTGATTACAATAAGGAATTCATCTTGTACACTGATGCTAGTGACCTTGCTATTGGGGCTATCCTGGCTCAACTCAACAACAAAGGTGTGGACCACCCTGTAGCCTATACTTCCTGTGTGCTGAATAAGCATGAGAAGAATTATAGTGTTACAGAGAAGGAATGCCTTGCTGTGCTGCATGCAGTCAAACAATTCCGCCACTACGTGTATGGTACCCATTTCACTGTTGTCACTGACCACGCTTTGCTCAAATGGTTAAAACAACTTAAGGAGCCTGAAGGACGCTTAGCTAGATGGGCTCTCTGCCAGCAAGGTTATGACTTCACTGTGCTCCATCACCCCGGGATTCAACATCAGAACACTGATGGGTTGTCCTAAATGCCCATCCTTGCCCTACATCCTGCTGAGGCAGACCGCCTGTACAAGCTAACTGGCTACCCTTATTCCTGGGAAAGTGAGACAGAAGAGGTTTGACTTTCCCTGTCCAAATTATCTAAAGACACCCTCATACGCAACAACCAACTCTTCAAGAAGGTGCGGGGTCAATACCTGCCATACGTGCACCCCAGTCTTTGCCTCTCCTTGGTGTCGCAAGCCCATAAAGAGACTGGCCATGGAGGCATTGCCAAGACCTTTGACTGGCTTCAGAAGAATTACTTCTGGGAGAATCTTTGCCTGTTGATACCAGATGTCATAGCTAGTTGCCATGACTGCCAACTTCAGAGGCCCTGAGCTGCTTCTCACGAGTTCAAATTGGTTTCCCCTCAACACGCTTTTCATATGGTTAGCATTGATGCTGTAGGCCCTCTCCCCTGCTCATGTTCTGGATGCTGCTTTATCTTGATTGCCGTCAACCACTTCAGCAAGTGAGTAGAAGCTCGCCCTACTACAGACATCACTGCTAAGACTACTGCTTCCTTCCTGCTGCAGGATGTTTTCTACCGCCATGGCTGCCCTCAAGTGCTGTTGTCAGACAACGGAACCAACTTCAATGCCAAACTTGTAACCTCTGTTGTTGAAGCTTTAGGAACTCACCAGTCTTTCTCTGCCCCCTATAATCCTTCCACTAATGGGGCAGTTGAGCGTGCCAACTTGAAACTGGTTTCTATCATGAGAAAACTCACCTACTCTGACGCTGCCAATTGGGATCTATACTTACCTGCTGCACTCTTTGCCTATTGTCTGAGCAGGCATTGAATCACAGGGTAATCCCCCTTTGTCATGTTGTATGGGCGTGAAGCCACCACTCTGTTGCTCTTGGGGGTTCCCCTACTCTCCTCTGATAAGGCCATGAACCCTGACAACCACATCAAAGACTTAGTCAACCACATCATTGATATACAGGCCACTGCCTACACTTTTGCATATAAGACTAAGGTGCTTGAGCTCTCTCCTGACAAAGCTGGGCGCTCCCCCTTGCCTGAGTTTGATGTTGGTGACCATTTCCTGTACTACCAACACCGTGTGAGTGGGCGCGCGCATAAGCTGGACTCCCTGTGGATTGGTCCTTTAGAGGTGAATTTCAAACAAGGATCTGAGTACACTATAAAGCTCCTCTCCAGTGGTCGTCCTTTTGCTTGCGTACACACCAAGTTCCTCTGCAAGTATCACCCCCTAAGGCCAATCTAGAGGGGGGCGTTGTTGTGAATAATGGCATTCACCATGTTTTGATTTTGCCTTTGGTGGGCCATTTTGAAGACAAATCTATTGCTTTTGCTTTTGAATCTTGAAATGAACTGGTTTCTGCATCAGGAAATATGATTGTTCAGTTTCCTGACTCTGCGCAACTCACTTGCTCCACTCATGCTTGTGGCAAGTGATCCTACTGTTCTGGTAGTGTTTTGTGGTATTCCTAACCACTATATAATCCATTTCCTATTTTACCAATAAAATTAAGTTCTATTCACATTTTTGTCTTTGTGTCTTCTGTACTTCTGCGCCTCTCTCTAGCCACGCCTAGTAGAGATTATTCATCCAGGGCCGCAAGGTAAACACATTTACCTTCCCTGTCATCCAACCAAGACTTAGTACAAATCCAATCCTAAGGTTAGGATTCCCTGTTATGTATCTGTGCCGCACCTCAGAACACGACAAAGGCCAACCCTGTATCAACTGTGTCCTCCAATTGGATCCTTTGGCAGCAGTGACAAATGATGTCACAGATAGGCAGGATACTCTGGAACGTGAGGTGCAGAACCTCACTTGCTTAACGGAAACAATGAATGAGCAGATGACCCCTCTGACAACCCAGGCTACCTTCTTAGCCACTTGTGTCAATGGTACTATCAGAACATTGGCAGTACAACATATAAAGATTGATTAATTTGGAGCTGCTACCATTACTGCCAGGGATATCAGTGGACAAAACTGCTCTATGCTAGACACCTTGGAAGAGAGTCTTTGACTTCTCTGGGCTAGACAACCAGCTGCAGAATCTGAGTTTGGGGGCAACCCCCACATTAAAGTTTTCAATCCAGGTGACAACAGCCAATCAACACTGTTGTCCATTGACCCCAATTGTAAGCATTTATTCAAACAAATATTTGACCCTAAAACCTCTACTATTGCTGCCTTTCTGACAATCTACAAAACTGCAATGTGTAGGGCTACTGACAAGCTTAAGAAGGCGCATATTTTTACCTATCTGCATCCTACTTGCCAAGAAGTTGTGGTCCTCAAACTCCCATCTTTTATCACTTGGGAAGATGTGAAACACCTACTTATTTGGAATTTGAAGGGAATCTCAGCTTTGAAAACAGGATATATGCATTTGTGCTATTTCCTTTAAGCCAAAGAAACTCTGACTGAGTTTTCTGACCGCTTCTATATTTAAGAGCAACAGCTAATCACCAGTTGTCATTTAACAACCTGAGAAGCATACACAGCATGCTCAAATGTGTTGAAGGTGAACCAGCTCCTATGACTATACTTTAAGGCACACAAAGCTTCTTTTCTTTCATGAAGATTATTAAGACCTTCTTGCAGGACATGCATTTGACCCATGGGGGTACTGTGATTTTCAAAAATAAAGCCAGCAACACTGGAACCACCTCCTGTACTCTGTTTATTAGGACTCTTGGTTCAAGTGGATAGCCTAAGAGACAAGGATGTAATATCTGTGGTAAAATAGACATCACTCACATACCTGCACCAATCCTCAGGTAGAAGGTTGCTTTTCAAAGGAGCAGGAGGGAAAAGAGAGGTCAGCTTAGAGGCAGAAACACTCTCTTCAGACAAATTCCCTCTGTCTCCTCCTGATCCTCCCTCTGAAAAGGAATATCCCCCTTCATCTGGACCAACTATCCTTCACCTGTTTCACAATATTTCTGGTGATTCTGAACCTGAAGACTCTGAGGCAATGAATCAGATAGTTATGGCTACTCTGTTTTGGCTGTCCCAGAAACTGTGTCAGTCCCTTACAAGCTTTGTTCAGGAAAAATCACAACTAAAACTTTCTCACCTTTGACTGAAGCCAAGGCCATGGTGGCTGTTGTGTTTTGAGGCGTGGCAAAGACACACAACAGGGTATTCTAACCTTAGGATTAAATTTGTACTAAGTCTTGGCTAGATGGCTGGTAAGGCCATGTGATTACCTTGTGGCCCTATATAATAATCTCTACTTTTTATGGCTAGAGAAAGGCGCTAAAGTACTTGGAGACAAAAAGAAAAAATGTGAATAGAACTTAAATTTTATTGGGTATAAAAATTAGGATTATATACTTTTTAGCTTTACCACAAAACATTACATGGACAGTAGGATCACTCGCCACAAGAATGAGTGGGGCAAGTGAGTTGCGCAGAGTCAGGAAACCAAAAATTGTATTTCCCAGTTTAGATATAGACTCATTTGAGAGGAAAAAGCAAGAGAGAGAGATTTGTCCTCAAAATAACCCATTGAAGGCAAAATTACAACATAGTGAATGGCAGCATTCACAATATTGCCCCCCTCTAGATTGGCCTTAGGGGGGTGATGCTTGCAGAGGAACTTGGCATGCACGCAAGCAAAAGGTTGACCACTAGAGAGGAGTTTCACAGTTACTCTGACTCTTGTTTTAAGGTCACTTCTAGAGGTCCAACCCACAACATATCTAGCTTGTAAGTACATCCTCCTACTCTATGCTGATAATAGAGAATGTGGTCCCCAACATTGATGTTGCAATTTGGGTATGGTGTATGAGTACAGTGATTGCTTAACTTAAATACGGCCTTAATAATTACTAAAAATTAGGTCAAGATATATATATAGCCTAATGTGTACAATAAAGTATAAGTTATGTAAATTCAATTCTTTATTTAAAGTCAAGAAGAGAGCTATATAGTAATTGAAGGATTAATGGGAGCCACAGAGCGCCAGGATCCTCTGTTCTGCAGCCAGGTTTATATATCACTTAGCCCATTATTAACCTAATGATTGGATGATCATTAGTTAATATAAATTTGGAGTTTAACTTAGTTGATCAATTGTACTGGTTATCATCCAGTACAAGAGTACCATTGTTCTATTGTTCACTGAGCTTAATGAATCAGTTAGTTGTTACAGCGAAGGCTAGTTTAAATCCAATCACTTCACAAAATTTCCTCCCACTAAACTAGACATTACTGTAAAAGTCTAACATCTCTCTCAGTATGGTAAACCAACCAAATAGGAACATAAAGCCAGTTGTACGCTACATGGATGTTCCAAACCCAAGAACCAGCAAGGACCAAAGGGGGATAACCAAAATTCCTGTTGACAACATACTGATTCACTCACCTGTGCTGGTCTCAGAGGAGACTGATTTCACCAGAATTTTGGGCGGTGAAATAGACGTAGCTCTCCCCAGCTCCTCTAGTACGGTTTCATATGAACCAAGCACCCCGTCAAGTAGCTCTGTAGCGCAAGACTCTGGTATGCCTACCTCTTCACAACTTTCCACTATTGCCAAGAAGAGGAACTGTATTAGCAAGAGAAAAACTCCTACACCTGTGTCCACTAATAGATCCAATGAACCTAACCCAAGCTTGACTGATCTCCTTTGAGAGTTAAATGAGGATGAAGTAGACCATTCTAATGGAATAATACAAGAGGATAGTCAATGTTCTTATATCAAAATGGCTGAAATTCTTTGTTGGGAAAAGATTCCTACTCTGCATTTCCATGGACTGGTGGTTATGTGGTTGACACTTATGTTAGCTCGGGAGAACCCTTACGTGATTTCCACAAAAAGACTTGAAGTAGGGAATAACATTCACTGGCATATACCTAGAGTAAAACTAATAAGATATGCCCAGTTGTGCCTTCAAGACTTCTCCTTTGACGGTTTATACTTAACATACAATCAGATATCTTGTGCCCTTAAACTTCTTGAGCTAGTTTTTACCGTGTGGTCTGATCCTAGGTCTGCTGCCGGCCTTGTGCCCTTGTGGCATGGTTCCAATAGTCACAAATATTGCTTGCAACAAGCTATGAGTACTACCCTGGACCTTTTCATTTATAATTGAGCAGAAAGCTGTCAGTCCATGATGTTTGTTGGAAACGTAGTGCTTAGTGACTCCAAATTTGTTTATCATCAGAGGCTGCACCATATGCCCAAGTATATTGAGTGGCTTCTTGGAGTCATGTACTCTGTAGGAGGTAAGACACCAGAGGAATATTCCCAGAGAGAGAGAGTCTTCTCTGGAAATGCGTCTTGCTTTGACTTGTGTTCCCTTATTCTATTGGCATAAACTGTGTCAATTTTCTTCCTGTAGATGAGTCTCCTTTTCTTCCTTTTGCATTCCATTGACTGCCTAGTGTCTGGTTAATCTAAGCAGAAGTTGCCAAGGTCCTCATTCAATTGCGTCTGGGGCTGAAAGCAGTAGCAACTTAATAAAGCACTGATTTGCCTGACCCATCCTATTCTTCTTACTATAAGCTTTATCACTTCTTGATGCAAAAAGGATAACAACCCATGGACTATTTTCATTAGGTTTTTCTTTTTCTGAATTTTTATCCATAAAGGAGTTTATTCTTGACCACTTGAAGCCTTGCACATATATTGCGCGTAGACTTGAGTGATCAGTTGGTCTGCTTCCAGATCCTTGAGAGTGTAGCTATCTACTCTCACTTTCTGGACTACTTTGACCGGGTATTGGCATAGTGAGGCAAGTTTTTTTTGCAACTTTACCCTCAGTTGCTGTAGAAGTATAAAAAGCTTCCTATCTTGTATGCAGGGAGGGCTGGCCAAGTTTTTACTGCACAATCCATATCTTTCTTCTTTGTCCCCAAATTGGTAGAGTATGTCTCAGACTGTAGCTTAATTAAAGTCTGTGCTAATTTCTTCAGATAAACGTTAGGAGTGAGAGAATTGTTGGTTTTAACTAAACTTTAGAGATGTGGGGAAGACTTGGTTGTCAACTGTAAAGAAGCTGGAAAGGGCTTTTTCTTGTGGCCCTGTGGAATCCTATGTTGTAAGCAAAAGTAGCTGCCAGAAGATAAGTATCCCATTCCATTTTGTGAAGATTGCTCAGCTTCCTTAAGATCTGTACAAGACTTCTGTTTGTTCTTTCTACCATTATATTTGTTTGAGGATGATATGGTGTTGACATGGTACCTCAAATACCCATAAGCTTGTTCAGCCTGGGTATTATGTATCCCATGAAGTTTGTCCCATTATCCGTTAGCAATGTCTGTGAGCAGCCATGTTTGTAGAGTATGTTCTCTAGAATGAATTTGGCTGTGGTCAATGCCAACTGATTAGGAATTGATTTTGTTTCTACCCATTTTGTGAGTTGATCCACGGCTACAATTATAAACTTATTCTTGCTGGCAGTAAGTGGAAGGGGTTCTACTACGTCTATAGCAACAGTGTGGAACGCAAAGCCAGGTCATATTAATTGGTTTTGATAGCGCAAGACCTTTGGTTGCTCTATAGTGCAGTCATGGAAAGCAGCCAGGGTTTACATTACATCCAAATGCATTCCTTCCCAGTAGCAATGTTGTTGTAGCAGTTTGAGGGTCTTATGGATACTGCCATGGCCCACAGTACATTGTGCTGATACTACTGCATCTGTACGTAAGGATGGACAAATGTATGGTAACCACTTCCCTTTATACAACTTAAAAAGCTAATTATATTTGACACAAGTGTCCACCACAAGAGCCTTCAGAATTTTCTGAATCTCAAGCGGCTCCTCCCCCCCATATAGAAGGTTTCAGCATCAACTTATCATAAAGTTTGTCTGCTGCAGAGGAAACCAGTGCAATAGTAGGGAGTTGTGAAAGGCAATCTGCATTATGGTGCATAGCACTGCACAATGAATTATCTCATAATCATAAGCCTGTAACTTAATAGCCAATTGTGCTAGTTGTCCTTCAGGGTCCTTCAGGGTTTTCAACCATTTAAGTGAGGCATGATCTGTTATCACTGTAAAGTGTACTCCATGGAGGTATACTCTGAATTGTTGACAGGCATAGATAACTGCCAGGCATTCCCTCTCAGTGACTGTGTAGTTCTATTCATGGCTATTAAGTGTACAGGAACAATATCCTACAGGGTAGTCTTTATCATCATTGTTCAACTGAGAAAAGACTGTGCAATTGCTGTCAAGCTAGCGTCTGTGTGCACAATGAAAGTTCAATCAAAGTTGGGGCATGCCAGTACTGGCTCCAATACCAATGTAGCTTTCAGGTCCTCAAAGGCTTGCTGGCATCCTGGTGTCCATGAAAATTCAAATTCAACTACAACAAATGAAAAAGCGGACCTCCTAGTTCTGCAAAGTTTGGGATAAATCTTCTTTATTAATCAATCATTCCTAGAACACCTGAACATCTCTTTTGTTGGACGGTGTTTGCATGTGTATAGTGGCTTCAACTTTAGCAGGGACTGGCTGTAAGCCATCTTTGCTGATAATATAACCAAGGAATTCCAAATGTTCTTTAAAAAAATTAAATTTTCTTGGTTTCTGCTTGAGATTAGCCGCAATAAGTTATTGGAATACTGCCTCTAAATGTTCTAAATGTTGGTCAAACGTTTGTGAAAAGACATTGATATTGTCAAGTTAAACCAGTACAAAATTTAGCTTAAGGTCTATAATCACAGAATCCATGGCTTGTTGGAAAGTTGTGGGGGCATTTGCAAGTCCTTGTGGCATCCTAGTTGGCTGGAAAAGGCCTTGTTCCGTAATAATGGCACACTTTTCCTGATCTGCCTTTGGAAGGTAAATCTGCCAGTAGCCACTGATCAGATCCATTGCACTAAAGTACTTTGCACCTCCTAAATAATCCAGTGTGTTGTCAATGCAAGGCAACAGGTAAGAATCTTTTTTGTGACTGAGTTCAACTTGCAATAATCCATTACCACACAATTTGACCCATCCTTTTCTTTACAATCAACAGTGGTGAAGACCAAGGACTCTTGCTGGGGACCAAAAGACCGGCTGTGAGTAGTTGCTGTAACTCTTCATTGACAATGGCTTGGTTGGCCAAACTGCGTCTTATTGGTCTTGAGTGTATAGGTGCAGTCCCTTGTGTATCCAATACATGTTCAACTCCCAGAGCTTTTCCTAGGTCATGATTGTTCTCCGCAAAGACGTTCTTGTATTTCTCAATAAGGTGTATAGCTTGGTCCTTCAGGTCTTCTGTCAGACCATTTAAAGAGCCGCACAGAATTAGCAATAGAACACTTGGCTGATTGCACGGCAGCGCAAAATTTCTGAATTCACTAAATGGGATGACATCTGTGAGGCTAGAGTTTTCTTCCAACTTCATATAGCCCAAAAGCTGATTTTCTTCACCTTCAGCGCTTTATCAGAAAGATTTCTCAAGAGTACTAGGATCTCATGTGAGGATGGCATGATAATACCAGGTAGAATCCATGGCTCTAGTTGCAAACCATTGTGGAGCCCAAATACTTTAACTTGCATCCCTTTTGGAAAACTAAGGCTCAGGCCTGTATTGTGAATTGCTTGGGATCCACTTGGAATGGAGGATTTGCTTGAAGAATACAAATGAATCCCTTTATACTCCTTGGTATCAAGCAACAATACCTTAATTTTGCGCTGTCACAAGGTGTATGCTACCGGCATGTCTCCATTGGCGTATTCCATATTGATATAGTGTACCTTTTTTAGGGAGATCTTTTGGTCTGTCACTGTGGTAAAACATAGTTACAGAGTGGCCTAAAATACTGAAGGTGCTATCCTTATTATTAATAATAGTACCATATGCTGCCATAAAGCTTGTTCCAATCAGAATATTGTAACTCTCATTGCGCAGCACTATTGCAGGGGCTGTCACTACCAATTTACCAAAGCATAGTGATAAGGATGATTAGGCTCCCAGTGCCTTTGTTCTTTCAGGTCTGGCAGTTCCAAATTCCTCACTGTAGTCCAAATGTTGCAACTGAGTTTCCAGACTTGCCTGCTAATGTATCTTACAATACACAGGGGGCGCTTGAGGAGCCGCCCCTTGACGTATCTAATGTTATGGATTAATCTGATTGCAATATTGAATGGCGGGTACTTCATCCTAATTACAAGCCCTGTCAATTTGAATTGCTGATTCCGCACAAGTTATTCCTTGGCTCCAAACCTTACATGGAACTTCCCACTATGCCACCCCCTTGTAGCTGTGTGGCTTTCCCCATATAGTATAATAATCACAATATTCTACAATAAACAATACCTTATTCTTATTATTATGTCCTTTCTATTTGACTGTTGTCTTCCCCAATTCCAAATACTGAATCCTCATTGGTTCAGTTGTAACAAAAATCCGGTGCAAATTTCAGCTTCTTGAGTAGCCTGGTTGAAAAAATGTTCCCAGGGGCTCCAGAGTCCAGAATTGCTCTTACTTGCTTTTTATGAACCACTAGTTTGATGTATGTACAGCTGTGTCTTTCTCCTTAATGTGAAGAGGTCTTTTTGTAACCTTATGTTTATCTAACCCTTTAAACTGGGCGAGAAATAATTCCAGCACAGTTGTTAATTTGGCTTTAGAGATTTTATGGTATCCAAGTTTGTGGAGACTTGCACAGACCTCAGTAGTTGGGATAATTTTTTAACATTGCCACTTTTGTGGGTGACCTCAGTATATGGCATGGAAAGTTGTTCAGTGTAAGATATAGAGATGGTATTAATGGCTTCTTTGGAAGATAGGCTTTCTGTACAAATTGCCTGCTTCCTTGTGATTGTGTTGACGGCTAAAACTCTATGGAGCAAGTCTTTGTTTATTTCTTCTTTATCAGTCAATTATCTCTCAGGGCAGGCCTCTTGGTCCAGCAGGCAGCCGTTGCAATCAGAAATGTTGGGGTCTGGGTCAATAGGTTGAGAGGGTTGATTACTATAGAAGTCAGGGTTTTCTCCTCAACCTGACTTCTTAGCATTTTTTTGACTCCTCACCATCTTCTTCTCTGTCCTTGTCTTCATCTTTGTCTTTGTCTCCTAGCTTTTCTTCTTTTCTGTCTTCCAGGCCCAAGTGCTGGACACTAGTTTTGGATTGCTTGCAATCCCAAGAAAGATGTCTTAATTGCCCAGACTTGTAACATGTGTGAGTGATTGTAGTACTGATGGTTGAATATGTTGCAACATTTGTTGATTTTTTCAAGAGATTCTTCTCCCAAGTCTTACCTTTGGGTTTTTTTGAAAAGGGGGATGTGGATTTCTTATAGTCTGGGAAAAGAACCTCAAACTGCTCTTTGAAAGATCCCAGGTAACACATGAGTTCAGGTACCATTCTTGCACCATAGATTCCAGACTTTAGAGCAATAGAAAGCTCTCTTTTATGACTTACATAGTTAAGAAGGGCTCCTTTTACATCAACAAAAGTAGCTGCACCCATTTACACTAAGGTATGTGCTTCCAGATAGAAGCCCTCTGAGAAATCCATTAGGCTTTCCCCCTTCTTAATTTTCTCTTCTATGAACTCCATTTTGCAGTAAAACAGAGCTTTCTCACTACCAAACTCTGCAATCAAGGCCCTGGACACGTTCTTGTAGGTCCATCCTTGCTCAGGTAGTCTTGACATTATTATAGTTTGCATTTCTGAATACAGACAGTTGAAAATGGCAGCGTTCTTCATGGCTTTGTCTGCTCCATACATGGAGTTATTATACAGACTGAGAAACATATTAACTTTTGCCTTTTTTTTCAAACTTAGGTAGATTAGTTGGCTTAAAATTCTGAATCACCAAGGAGGTGCTAAAGTTATAACTTCTTCTGGGCAGAGGCAAGGTATTCCTCTGGTTTGAGGCGCAGAATTGTGCTTTGGAGGCTGCATCCCTAGAATTGTGACTGGCCCTGGAAGTTAAAGCTGCCACACCAGGAAGGAGAGTCTTGCTGCTATCAAGTACTGTGTCAGGATTGACAATTCTTCCTCTCTGGAAACCTGGCCCGGGAGCAGGAATTAAACCCTGACCCTGGATTCCTTTGGGCCGCTGGGCGTGTGGACCGTGGGACCACCTGCGCTTTTCTGGGATCAAGCCCCCACAAGCTGACACTGAGAATGTTGACTCATACTGTAAAAAGAGCCAAAACAAAGAAATTATCACAACAAATGGAATATTAATCACAGTGCCTAATGGAGGTACTAATTTGGCAACTATTAGCTTCATAAAATTGAAGTCTACACCAGCAACAAATCAAGAGCCAACCCAGGAAAGAGGCACAGGCCCGCGGCCCGGTCCCATGACCCCAACACTAAAGCAAGATAAACAGGTAGCCAAATCAAGATTCTTGACCAATTAAAGAACTCCCGGGCCAAGTGCCATTTTACCGCCTTTAGACCCAAGCACCCAGTTCCCCCAGCCCTGGCCTTCCCAATGCCCTGATGAACCCCCCATGGAAAATGTTAAGTGCTGTGTTCTAGGGCGCAGCACAGACACACAATGGGAAATCCAAACCTTAGGATTGGATTCATACTAAGTCTTGGTTAGATGACAGGGAAGGCTATGCAATTACCTTGCGGCCCTGGAAGAATAATCTCTACTAGTTGTGGCTAGAGAGAGGCTTGGAAGTACTGGATGACAAAAAGACAAAAATGTATATAGAACTTAAGTTTATTAGAAAATAGGATATGGAATATATAGTTGTTTATATACCACAAAACAATATCAGGACAGTAGGATCACTTGCCACAGGCATGAGTGGGACAAGTGAGTTGCGCAGGATCAGGAAACCAAACAATTGTATTTCCTGATTCAGTCATCAACTCATTTTGAGAGGCAAACGCAAAAGCAAGATATTTGTCTTTGAAATGGCCCACCAAAGGCAAAATTGACACATGGTTAATAGCAGTATTCACAACATTAAGTCTGGAGGGGGGTACTATATAGACCCAAGGACCCCGCACTCCAAAGTTATTACCATTTTTGAATAAAGGTTATGTTATTTTGGCTCACACAGCTATTTCCTTATTTTGTATTCACTATCTACCAATTCAGTACAAGATCTCCTGGTACTCCTGCCCCACTGCCTGCAGTTTTCTGTCCTCCTGGTGTACCCTTTGGCCCCGTCCATTTCACTGACTACCCTTTGAAACCCAAGTACAAGGACTACACCCTGGAAAAGATACTCAAACTCAATCCCCTGGCCCGCATACAATCCACAGTTAGATACAACCAATAAGGCCCGTGGATAATTTCAACACCCAAGTTGTTCAGAGGGAAATTTAACTATCTCCCTGCTTACAACCTGTCCATGAAACCGCCTGTGGCCCCAAAACCTATGCCCACTTCTTTGCCCAACCTCCCAGTCAACCATTCTGGCAAGCTGTTTGGGATTGTGTACATCACCCTCACAGGGGTGATTGACACTATAATCCCAGCTGCTGGCCCGTGGTCTTGGGTGGTAAAGTCTGCCTCCTACCTTTTAAAGTTAGCTCCCCTCTTGTGGTGGGCATTGCCCACAAAAAAACCCGGCCCAAGTTACCCCTGAAAACAACAGGACAGCCGCCCAAGACTGGATCCCTGACATTATGGCAATCTTTATTAAACCTGGTATCCTGAGCCCCAAGATGTTGTTATTTCTTGGGGCATCTTGTATGCTTTTGCTATTGATAATCACTTATTACACCTATAGATGACCACAAACCTGATCTCTTCCATGTGGAAGAATGCAAACCCAAATGACCTAAAGAGACCCAACACCAATATTGCTGATGCCAACAAAGCTCCATCCTCCCAAGTGCAAAATGTGATTGTTAATCAGTCCCTCACAAAAGTGGAGATGCCTCAGATGGGAAAGCTCACGCTTGAGGAAGCTAGACGCGCCATGCCGTTCCTCTGCCTGCATTTCCATACCAACGCCCCCTCTTACACCAGTGACACCTAGAAAATCATTTGGGTTGCTTCAATGCTATCAGGGGACCCCTTGGACTGGTTTGGCAAGGCCACAGCTGAGGACGTAGAATTCTGCCTAGACTACACCAAGTTTGAGGCTATGTTAATGGTCACTGGGGAAGATTGCAACACTAAATACTACACCCTGAACATCCTTTTAGAAATTTGACAGGGTCCTCAACTTATCCAAGCGTATATTGACAAATTCCTCAAACTGAAACCCCACACCCAACTTAAGGACAAAAATGGCAGCCATTATCTTCTGAAAGGGCATCAACCTAGCAATGAAGGACCTGTTGAAGCACCATCCGCCCACCCTCAGACTAGACAAACTAATTCCCCTTTGCAAGGGTCTTAGCATGAACCAAGAGAACGCTGGCTTCTTCCAGACCAGCCAATCCCAAATACTGACCCCCAACAGAACAGGGATGACCCCTGAAGAGCTCCAACGACACTACCACAAAGCACTCTGCTTCCACTGCTACAAGGCGGGCTACTTAACCAGAGCCTGCCCTAAGAAGAACACTGCCCCAACATTGCTGGTGCAGATAAACACTTCTTCTCATTCTTACAAGTTCATCCAAGTAACCATAGAAGTAGAGGGGAACAAGCGCAAGATTAAAGCCTTTTTTATATACAGGGGTGGATGAAAGTTTTATTGACGCCAGTCTAGCAGAGGAATTAGGCTTGACAGCCTCAGAGTGCAGTCTACAAGTAATCATGGGAAACAGCTCCTTTGACACTGGCTATGAGTGTGAACAAGAACTCCTGTTGTCCATTGGACACAATGTATACCCATTGTCCCTGATCCTCTTGCCAGTACTACCCACCCCCTTATACTGGGTGACTCCTGGTCCAAAAGACACAGCCTGATCCTGAACTATCATGAGCAAACCGCCACCTTGGGCCAACCAGCATCCTGTGACACTGTTCCCTTTTGCATGAGCCATGAACAATCCCCTACCAACAAACTCTTGACCATGAAGATAGAACCTAGCGTTGGGATACTGCCTACCACCCTACAGAGATGGAACCATGTATTTAGTGAAGAAGCAGCCACAAAACTACACAGCCATTTGATCTACAACCACGTCATAGACCTATTACCAGGGACTCAACTGCACCACAGCCCCATCTACAGCTGTAACTACCACAAGCAAGTAGCCTTGAAAACATACCTCAAGGATATGAAAAAAAGGGTTCATCTGGGTGTCAAAGGACCCCTGCTTGTTGCCCATGCTGTTTGTAGGAAAAAAAGATGGTGGGATGTGTCTATGCGTGAATTATCAAAAACTGAATGACATTATAGTGAAGAACTGCTACCCCATCCCCAATGCCAACAACCTCTGTGATGTACTGACTGGGGCATAGGTGTAATCAAAAATTGATCTGAGAGACGCCTTCAACCAGATTAGAATCAAAGAAAGAGACAAATACAAGACAGCTTTCAAAACCAGATATGGGTTGTACAAATAGCTAGTTATGCTGTTTGGCTTGTGCAATGCCCCCAGTACTTTCTAAAGGAGGATCAACTCTGTCCTAGGCAAGTACCTCAACCAATTCTGTGTCACATATCTGGAAAACATTCTCATCTACAGCAAGTCTCACAAGGAACACCTGCGCCACCTGGACCTTATACTAGAGAAACTCTCCTAAGCAAACTTACACGCTAAGCTTAAGAAATGCAAATTCTTTTAGTATGAAGTTGAATTCCTGGGATACATAGTGAAGACTGGCAGCTTTGCTATGGCACAGGATAAAGTAGAAGCAATAACATCTTGGCTGGTGCCCAAAAGCAAGAAAGAGGTGAGAAGTTTTTTGGGCCTGGCAAATTATTGCAGGGATTTAATCCAAAGGTTTTCTCAGATTACCCTCCCCCTGACCCGCCTTTTCTCTGACAAGGTCACCTTTTCCTGGACTCCAGAGTGTACCACTGCCTTTGACACCTTGAAACTTGCCTTCACCTTCATCTCCTCCCCCGTCCTGGCCATGTCAGATCCCTCCAAACCTTTTGTTCTTGAAACCAACACGGCAGACTTTGTGGTGGGCAGGGTCCTTCTTCAGGAAGGATGGGATAGTATGCTACATCCTGTAGCATATTACTCCAAGAAAATGCTACCTGCAAAAGAAAACTACCCAATATATGAGAATGAGATGATAGCCATAATGAAGACCCTAAAACATTGGCGCCAATACCTATGTGGCGCTGAATATCCAGTAAAGGTCCTGACAGACCACAAGAACTTGGTCTACTTCTTCAAACCACGCCAGCTTAACCAACAACAAGCAAGATGTGCCTTAGAACTGGCTGACTACACTCTGATCATATACTACAAGCCAGGAAAGGTGAACGTGGTACCCAACGCTTTAAGTAGAAGAGCTGATCTGGTGCCTACCCACCTAGAAACCCGCAACCACAACACCCAAGTCCTCTTGGACACAGCAAGCCTAGGCATCCACCTAGGATTGATGAAAATCAGAGCCAGCAAGCCAGAAGTACTAAGATACCAAGCATAAGACAATTTCACCAAGACCTTGATCTCTGACCTCTCCAAATCCTTGGATACCGCCCACTACCAAAAAGGCTACTCATTAAAGGGAACCACGCTAATGCTCCACAACAGGATCTTTGTACCAGAAGGGGACATCAGAACCAATGTCTTGAGAGACTACCACAATTATGAGATGGTTGGACACCCGGGTAGGCTCAAGACCCTCCAGAGCATCAGAAGGAACTTTGCTTGGCCAAAAATGGATCAAGACGTAAGCTCATACCTGAAAGGGTGTGAGACCTATGAGCGGACCAAAACTCGTAGAAACAAACCAGAAGGACTTCTAAGACCCTTGAATATACCCCCTGAACCTTGGAGATCTGTCTCCATGAACTACATTGTGGAACTTCCATCATTCCTCTCCTACAATGCAATCCTGGTCATGGTAGACTGCTTCACCAAGATGGCATACTTTGTACCAACCACCACCAATTGCACGGCAGCAGAAACAGCCCAACACTTCTACAACCGCATCCTCACGCAACATAGAACACCTGAGGAAATCATCACAGACAGAGGACCCCAATTCACGTCAAACTACTGGACATGGGTGATGAAAGACTTAAGAATCAAGCAATGTGTATCTACCTCCTACCACCCACAGATAGACGGCCAAACTGAATGAGTGAACCAGATCCTTGAACAATACCTTTGATGCTATGCCAACACTGATCTAGAAAATTGGGTCAAAATGCTCCCCATGACTTAATTTGCCTACAACAGTAAGGACCAAGCCTTCACAGACATGTCCCCATTAAAATCCAACTATGGGTTTGACCCCACCTGGGACCCCCAGATTGGTAAAAAGGAATTAAACACCACTGGGCACTCCTGGATTGAACAGATTCACAACACACAAAAAACATGCTTGACCAACCTGAACTGTGCAGTGCAGACATACAAAGCCTTTGCTAACTGCAAATAAAATTCCAGGCCAACCCTTACAAGTTGGAGACAAAGTATACCTAGACTCCCGGAACGTACCCCTGCACGTGCCCTGCAGGAAACTAGCTCACAGAAGAAGCGGTCCCCACAAAATCACCAAACTAGTTGGTGAGGTTGCCTTCAAACTAGACCTACCCCCTCCTGGAATATTTATGATGTGTTCCACCGCTCCCTATTGTTAAAAAAGATGGGTATTTGCTCCCCCACCAACAGATTAAGACAGCCCCCCCACCCATCTAAACAGGCCACGCTGAGGAATATAAAGTTGAATACATACACGGCAACTGTCACAGATTAAATGGATTAGACATTAAGTTGTCCATCTAGGAATTGAGCAACAGAACAATTGCGTGATTGAGCTATTGCATCCTAATTCTACTTGTGATAAAGACGTTTAAAACGCCTCTAAAGCGGGTATTTGATTTGTCTTTTGAATGCACACAAGGCACGGTCTTCACTTCTGGGATTATAAATAGAACAAAAAAGTTATTTATATCTATCTCCTTAAGGAAAGCCGCGTGGAAGCAGTTGTTCTCTTGTGCATGGACTTTTAGCTGTGCCAATCCACTCTCCTCCATTTGGGAAGTCCTTCTGTCTGTGCCTCCCTGCCTCTGGTGGCAATTCCCCCGCCTCACTCTATATAAGTGCAATACTATCTAAATAAACACCTGTTTTTTCAGGAAGCCAGTTGTAGGTAGAGGCCTTGGGTGGCTTGGGATGAGGTATGGCCAAGCCGGTGGGTAGGGCCCACCATAGAATGGGTGCTAACTTGATAATATAAGATACAGATTGCCCAAGTAAGGACCAAGGTCCGGAGTAGGGGGACCATGGAATCTACCAATCCTGTCAAAGTAATGTAGAGTACTCCAAACAGTTGGGTAGAGGTAGTCTTGGCTGCGGCAGTGGGTTCCAACAGGTGGTCTGGTTGTGGTGTTAAAGGAGGAGTCATAGGAACAAAGTAGGCAGGCAGGTAATTGTACTTGTCTTTGAATAGTAAGGGCGGGATCTTGACCTTCTTTCTTTTGCGTCCTATGTACTTGGTACTTCTAGTACTTGCCAAAAGGTCGGCAATGAGGATGATTTCCAAGTCATACTTTGAATAGGCCGGGTTGGGGGGTATTCAGTAAAATGCATAGGTCCAAAGGGGGCTCCCGGGGGACGGTATAATGCCTGGGACAATTCAGCAGGTTGGTCTTGGGGGAGGGCGGCGGCCTGGTGGTCTACTTGACTGGAATTAAGATGGAAGATCACTAAGACTAGATAGGGTAAGATTTGTTCAAACCAAAGGTTCATAAAACTTTATTATCAAAAATGACAATGGGGGTTTTGCCGTACCACCAGGGTTTTTATACCCTGGGACTTTGCTTCTTCAATTTTTGCAGGGTTCAGGTTTGCAGACAAGGCACTGGCAGGACTTGGGTCTTGTCTTGGGGTCTTGAGGGCGGCAGATCCAGGTTGTGCCTGCTCTGGCAAATTGGAAAGGTGATGCTTTGTTTTGCCGCCACTGTTCACTATATCACCTGAGTAGTCCAATTGCACTACCCCTTCTGGGCGGGAGACTGACAGTTGCTGGTGGCCATTGGCAAGGTTAAAAATAAGTTTTTTCTTAACCTCCTTAAGGCAAGCTGCAACCTCTGCATAGGTTTGGGTCTTTGGTGGCTCAAGGTTGGCATCAATCTGATGACCATTTGGGGAATTGTCTCTGGGAGGCTGGCGGGTCTTGGAGTAACTTGTTAACTTGGTTTTGCAATTTAGCAAGTAGGCGGTTCCCTGTCCACTTTGTGTGACTTAAGTAATCTTTGGAGGGTCCTCTGTAGTAGGCCGGCAGAACGCGGAGTAATTTACCAATTTGAGCCCGTCTTTTAACGGATTGGCGGGTCCTGGACTGGTCTGGAGGGTTGGTTCTGTCTCCTGGGAACCAGGGTTTAACTCTTGGGTTTTCAATACAAGTATTGAAATGTCATTCATAACAAGTTTTGTCTTATTATCTTCATATATTATTCTGTCCTTACCCAGGCTGTCACTATACCACAACAGGTATAGTATTAAGATAAAGAAGTAGTAGATTAACTATTTGTAGAAATAAGCACCCAGGCTGTATATGTTACAACAATGGCGTTCATGTCTTACAACACCACCAGCCCCCACCCCCGCAATTATTTCAATGAGGAGGGAGGAATGCCCCTGGTCCAGTCTCCTGCCACTGCTTCTCCTTACCACCAGGCACCAGCCTTTACTGCTGCTAATGCCCATGCTGGGGAAAGAGCAGGCGCTCCCTATGGCCTGCTCAACCTAAGCCAATTCATGCCAGAACATCAACGCCCCCAGGCTATTGTTTTTGGTCAACCACTGCTCCTACAAGCCCCTGCCCCCTTGGAGATGGACGCCAACTCTTCACCTTCCAAGGACGCTATCTGTAACGCCATACACTCCATGAATGCTGGTGCTGCTGGCAATGGTTCTTGCTCTGAACACCTGGCCATTCAGCAGCCTTCTGCTGAAAACGCCTTGGGTTGCTTTCAGAATCTCTCCCAGGTCAACCCTGACCAGCTCCACCGTGACCTCTGTACTGTCAAACATATCAAAGACTACCTACAGCAATTCACCCATCCTGCTGTATGACATAACCAAATGCAACTGGGTTGCATCCAAAGCCTAGTTCATGACCAGGGAATACTGGTATCCAACCAACAGACGTTCCTCCAGTTCCTTTACTCTGAGCTTGGCAATACTTTCACCACCGTCAATCAGTACCTTGCTGAAGTTACCAACGCCCAGAACACCATGCTCCACTGGGTCAATGTCATCAAAACAGGTATAGCTAAGCTAGTTCCAGTGCATGTTGTCATAAATTGCGCTATTAATGCTATTTTGATTTGCCCTTCAAATATTGATAGTTGCAAAGATTTGACTGGTTTTGCCTTCAAGTTCAGAAATTCCTCACCTTCTGCAAATGGGTCTGGTTCAATATCCACCCATTCTGGATTATTGTACCTGTCTGTGGTTGATCCTGGTATGACCTCATCCCAGTGTGACCCCCTCAGCCACTCTGTCTTCCTATTGAGTGATCACTGCCTCTTGTCAACTATTTAAAGTAGAATCATTACTCCTAATAAAGACAAGCTTATCCACATTTGTGTTGGCTTTAATATTCTTCAAGATTTTTACTTTTCTTTCTGCCAAAAAGGAATTTCTCATCATGTATTCCAGGAAATTAAGCTTCAAACCTCAAATCTTTTGTAATAAAGATTTCCTGCTGTGTCCTTCGGGATGTTATCCCCTGGAGCCAAACACAACACATGTGGTACAAAACCTCACTCATCAGGGTGTAGACGCCAATTGGATTAGTGTGGTTACTACCCACATGCTTTAGACTGGCCCCATGGTTTGAATCCTGACTCATGAGGTAGAAGTATTAGCCCACTGCCTTGCCATCATCCCCTTGTTCACCCCCACATCTGCTGTCACAGAAAACTCCCCTTCTAGCCTCCTTCTTGGTTGAGAAATCCTTGAGCTCTTCAATCACAACAAGAAGATGCAGGCAAAATTGGTCCAGCAGAGCGCTGATCTTGCCTTCCTTTTTGATGGCTACCACACTGTTTAAGAGCTTCAGGATTATCTTAAACTTTGCCAATTGCATGACAGAGCCAACAGCCATACCCAAGTCAGGAAGGACAAGGAAGTAATAGACTTGCTCCAAGATGAGCTTGCCACCCATGAAAAGTGCATCACTTCTCTGAAAGATGACTTGGATATCACCTGTCAGGAGAACAAGGTCTACCAAGATGAGCTGGACAAGCAACAACTTCTCATGGACGCCTTCCAGAGCCGATTGGATAGGATGGACAGTAAGATTATGGCCGTCAACTTACAGGCTATGTCCATCAACTCCAAGAGTCACCACAGTCCACTGAGATCCTCTAGTCCTGAGTTCTATCATAGCTACAAAAGCAATGATGACCACATTTGGTTGGCTCCCAACGCTGTACAACTATTAGAGCCAGTACTGGAGTCCAAGGATGATGTCCTGGCCACCCCTGAAGCTTCTGGAGCTGCTAAAGACAGAGAAGGTGAACACAAAGCCCAGAAAGAGGAAAATTGTTGCTGCGCCTCTGAGGCTAGGTTTGCTGCCTCCACTCTCAGCCGTTCCTGTCTCACCCAATCTCTGGTGAGGATCACACCTGCTCCCCTCCAACATGGCTCCAACAACTTCAAGCCTGTCAATCTACTCAAGTTTGACCGCAAGAGCAATGTGGCCATGTTCTTACGTCTGTACCAGAACTCCATGTATGGCACAGACAATGCCATGAGGTACTCCACAACCATCAACTTTCTGGATGCTGAAACTCAAACCATTATCTTACCACGTCTCCCTGAGAATGGCTGGAATTTTGCCAACGTCTCCAGAGCCTTGACAGAAGAATTTGGTAGCCAAGAAGCATTCCTTGGTTGTAATATGGACTTTGCCAACACCAAGTTAAAGGTGGGGGAAACCCTAGAAGACTTCACTTCTAGGTTCTACCTTGAAGCTCAAACTCTGATGTCTATGATTGTGGTGCAGTTTATTGATGTGCAGTCAGCACTCCTTAATGCTGTACATGTCAACTGGGAACTATCTCTGGCTCTTAAGTCAGGAATTTACAATGCTTGCACTGTACCAGATCTGATCCGCCTCCTATGCACCTACAAGGAGGAGTTCAAAGTCCCTCTTCCTGAAGGCCGCCCTTGCCAGTAATCTGAGCATAGACTCCGCATAGCTGTTGAGATGCACAAGCCTTCCAACAAGGTTGGGCCTGATCCAGTCAACAATGGCCCCCGTACTTGCTTCAAATGTGATATGGCTGGCCACTTCTGTTGGGAATGAAGGAATCCACGCCAAAAGATCCATCATGTAGGCATGAAGGACACTGAATAGGACTATGCATGGGACGCTGATATTGAGGAGGACAATGAGGACCAGTCAAAAAACTACTAAGCAGCCAGGAAAAGGAGAAGTCCTTGGCTGCCTTTGTAATTTTGACACCCTCATCTCCCCCCATACCACTGCCCCCTGACAAACCAGATCAGAGGCCTTCTGCCTTGCCATTCTCTGGGACCAACCCTAAGAATGAACCCTCTCTTATTGACTTCAACTCCCAACCAATACATGATAATTTGAAGTCTGACGGAGTTCAAGAGGACCTCCTCCATTGAGTCCTCACTGTTAACACACAAACTCATTGGACTACACTTTGCCTTGAGGTGGTTATCCCCCAAATAGCTTGGAGAACAGTGTCTTTACTCTATGCTAAACAACTGGCTCAACCAGGCATTGAGGTCACTCATGAGGAGAACAGTGCTGAACAACTGACCAAACTGCTCCTCACAGTAAATGTCTCAGCACCGCTAGAATCCCTCAAGGAAGTAATCCCAGCTGTGGGAGCTGCCATGGCTACCTTCCTGGAGAAGTTCAAAGGACTAAGTGTACACCAGGTCTCAAAGATTGTGGAGATCAGAGAGGACCGCCAGGATTGCACCTATATTAACCTGGTAGTGAACAAGACTCATGTCTGGGCCATACTAGATACTGGTGCTCCTGGGAACATTATATCCTCACGGCTGGTTAAGAAGCTTAAGCTGGCACCGGACTTGGCCTATCATGAAGAGTTTGGTACTGCTGGGCCAAAGACCACTAGAGCAAAAAGAGCCTACTCTTCTCTCCCTCTTTGCTTTGAGAAGCTAATGGTCACTGCTCCTGCTATAGTTCTGGAAAACAACAGCTATGACATTCTTATTGAGACTAGCTTCATGGTTCAGTATGGCACTGTGACTAACCATGGAGACCATACATTTAGAATCTTGGGCTATTCCATATTCATGTTCTATCATGGTGATTGCCTGTCTGACCTGCCCTTACGCTGTCTGCACTACATCATTCTGGAGTACACCAATGGAGAGCTTTCAGTTGCTTATACACTGCGTAGTACAAAGGTCAATGTGCTACCTCTCTCAATTGGGGAAGCCAAAGGTATCCCAGTCTACGCCTCCTGTAATGTGACTATCCCACCTGACGCTCAGGTGATCCACAATACGGGCCTCTTGCTGGCTCTACCAGCTGGCACTCATGGAGAAATCTTTGGCATCCCTAATGCCTCCAGACTAGAACCATGGGTTGCACCAGGCATCCTCATTCCAAGTGAGAAGGAGGTACTCATACTCTTGGCCAACATGAGTTGTGAAGCTATGGTTGTCTCCAAACATCAACTTCTGGCTTATATACGGCTGGAAGAGCATGACAACCTGCAAGAGACCGCCCCCTTTGCGGACTTCTCAGAGTTGGGTCTACCTTGTGAGTAACCACTGGTGCTATTGGTCATAAGCCGCAACTCTCTATCTGGCCTCTCCAAAGAACAGAAGGATCAAGCTATGGATCTCTTTGCTCAGTATAAGAATGTGTTTGCCAAGGATGATTATGACTTGGGAAAGGCTACAGATGTTGCCCATCATATTAACATCCAAGACAGTCTACTTATCTGCTCCAGACCTATACAGCGTAGTCAAGCCAATTATGCCGTAGCCAATGTGGAGCTTCAGAAACTATTGGGATCTGGCTTAATAGTCCCCAGTAAAAGACCTTGGGCTTCCCCTCTCCTGATTTTCAAAAAGAAGTATGGCAGCAACCACATGGTAATTGACTACCACCGGCTGAATGCTGTTACCAAGAAGAATTTGTACCCTCTCCCTTGCATTGGCAATACCTTGGACCAACTGGGTGGCTCAAAGTTCTTCAGTGCCATGGACATTATCAGTGGGTACTGGCAGATTGATCTATCCCCCGCTGATCAAGGAAAATGTGCAATTATCACTGACCAAGGGCTATTCCAACCCACAAGGATACCTCAAGGTCTGTCCAATGCCCCAGATACCTTTTTTCGGGCTATGGATGCAGTGATGAGCAACCTCAAACTCACCAGTGTCTTGGTCTACCTGGATGACGTTAATGTGTTCTCCCAAACCTTTAATGATCACCTACAACACTTGGAGAAAGTCTTTCAGAGGTTAATTGCAGCTAATCTCAAGCTCAAGCCACGCAAGTGCAACTTCTTCAAGGAGCACCTTGAGTTCTTGGGGTTCATCATTAGCCAAGATGGACTCCGCCCTGTACCTCTGAAGGTAGAAGCCATTGATAAAATGCAGATCACAGCCAATAAGCAGGACGTGCAGGTCTTCCTGGTGATGATTGGGTACTACTGCCGCTTCATCCCCAACTTTGCATCCCTGGGTGATCCCCTTTTTCAGCTTCTCTGAGCTGATAAGGAATTTTTCTGGAGCCCAGCGTGCCAATCTGCCTTCAATGCTCTCAATGGAACACTGACTGCAGCCCCTGCACTGGCCTGACCTGACTTTGCCAAGCCGTTTGTGGTTCATAAAGATGCTAGTCTGACTGCAATTGGGGGTGTTCTCTCCCAACTGGACTCTGACAGACTTGAACACCCTGTTAGATACTGCTCACGTACGCTTAATGTTCACAAGAGGAACTACACTGTCACCAAACAAGAGTGTCTGGCTGTGATATACTCCTAACAACAATTCAGAGTCTATCTCCATGGGGTAAATTTCATGGTTGTAACAGACCATGCCTCCTTGCAATGTCTGAAGACCCTCAAGGACCCTGAAGGACGTCTGGTGTGTTGGGCCATTAAACTTCAGGCATATGACTACAAAATCATTCACTGAGCTGGCACAGTCCACCAAAATGCTGACTGTCTCTCCCGCCTTCCCACTGCTGCCTTAGTATCCCCCATGGCTGACATTCTCTATGACAAGCTTATGGAGGATCCTTCTTTGTGGGGGGGAGGGGCCAGTAGAGATACAGAGAGCTCTCAAGAAGCTAACTGTTGATACCAAGGTCTCTAAGGGACAACTCCTGAATCTTTGTGGAGAATTTTAGCTACCCTACATATGCCCATCCCTACGCATGGACTCATTGGTGGCCGCTCACAAGACTACTGGCTATAGTGGCATACAGAAGACGTTAGCTCTGCTACAGCAGCACTGCTTCTGGAAAGGAATGAACACTGACATAGTAGATACACTAGCCAACTATCATGACTGCAACATTGAGAGACCTAAGGTTGCCAAGTTCCAACACAGACTTGTATGCCCTGGGTTTGCCTTCCACACTGTAGCCATTGAAGAGTGTGTCCCTTGACAGTTACCAGCAGTTGCAACAAGTTCATCAATGTGGCTGTTGATCATCTGACTAAATGGGTAGAGGGCAAGAAAATTCCCAACTAATCTGCACTGGTGACAGCCACATTCATCCTGGAGAATACCATATACAAACATGGTTGCCCCCAGATTCTTCTGACAGACAATGGTACCAACTTCACCAATTATATCATCCCCCGCCTCAGCCAACTGATGGGAATTTGTGGGACACTATCCACTTCTTATGACCCACAGATAAATGGCATGGTAGAGCACACTAATGGGAGCCTGGTCCAGATACTCCAGAAGATCAGTCATCAACATGAGACTGAATGGGATACCTTCCTGCCTGCGGTCATCTTTGCATATACCATTGGGTACCATTGTGCCACTGGCAAGGCGCCCTTCCAACTGCTCTATGGCCGGCAACCAGGACTTCCCCCTTTACTATATTCCTTGATAAAGACCAGCCTGGCTGTGTCCCCAGAGCCTTACCTCAACAAGCTGGTTCAAATTCTTATTTGCTTACAATCAGAGGCCTACACCGTAAACTTAAACCATAAGTTGCAGGACCTAGAGCAAGCTGCATCCAAACAACCCGCCTTACCCACTTATCTGGTAGGAGACTCAGTCTACTTTTTCAGCAATAGAGGGTACAGCTGCAAATCCAAACTTTCCTCCCTTTGGCAATGCCCAGTTCAAGTTATCCAGAAGACTGGCCCCAACTCCTACACCCTTAAGGAGCCCCATTCTGGGCAATTGATCACTAGAGTACACGTAGTATATGCATGCTGCTCCTAGTGACCAAGAGTAAGCCCCAATGAGGACAACAACCCGGAAAAACAAAAGCCTAATTAAAAAATTCTATGGGTTGTTGTCCTGTTTGCAATAGTGTTGCACCAAAGTATGAGGAATAAGAATGAAAGAACAAGGCGTTTATTGGAGACTGAAAAGACTCTTCCTGTACCACACCAACTGTTCTAACAACTGAATGGCAGCCAGGAAACACAACTGGTTACCTACAGATCCACAAAGCCAATGAACAAGGATTGGGAAACAAACCCCCACCTAACAAGACATGTGATTGACCCCAACACCATAGCTGCTACTTAGAGACGTCAAGCCATTCTTGACCCTGTTGTCTAATCCAGTGGAGGGAAATGTTGCAGATTAAATGGATTAGACATTAAGTTGTCCATCTAGGAATTGAGCAACAGAAAAGTGACACTTTTTTTGTGAATAATGATATTCACCATGTTTCAATTTTGCCTTCTGTGGGCCATTTCAAAGACAAATCTCTTGCTTTTGCTTTTGCCTCTTGAAATGACTTGATGACTGAATCACAAAGTACAATTGTTTGGTTTCTTGACTCTACGCATCTCACTTGCCCCACTAATGCTGATGGCAAGTGATCCTACTGTCCTGATAGTGTTTTGTGGTATTATAACCACTATATATTCCATTTCACATTCACCAATAAAAATTAAGTTCTATTTACACTTTTGTCTTTGTGTCTTCTGTACTTCCGCGCCTCTCTCTAGCCACAACTAGTAGGGATTATTCTTCCAGAGCTGCAAGGTAAACACATAGTCTTCCCTGTCATCTAACCAAGACTTAGTACAAATCCAATCCTAAGGTTAGGATTTCCTGTTGTGTGTCTGTGCTGCGCCTCAGAACATAACAAAAATGGTGCTCACTACAGGGGCTGTAAGCCCCTTGGTTATTCCTGTTGCATCCACATTTTCAGGTCCTTTGCCTCCACCTATACAAGAGTTGACTTCACCTGAAATTACCAGTCCTCCTATTGAGGAAGATATTGCTGACCAGCCTATTATCCCCACTATACTGAACCTTGGTAATGGTCCCTGCCTAGTTGCTTACCCCATGGGTACCCCTGACTTGGAGCAAGTCATGTCAGTAGCCCTTGGGATAGCCCGTGAAGGAGCCATTCCTTGCCTTCAGTTGCAGTTCTGTTGAGCTGAATACTACAAATTAATTGTGGCACCTCAATTTCCACAACATCTCCTCTCCGCAGCTGGCTCTGCTGAGCACTTACTATTGTCCTTTGTGCAGCCTGCCACGGCCCACCATCAAATGGTGTTGGGGCTCCACGTCCAAGAAATCTTGTCTCTGCAAGCAGCGGTTACTCATCACTGGGATCAGTTTGCTGCCTACCAACAGTGGATTCATTCCCTGTTTTCTTTGGTATCTGACAATCAGCGCAACTCTGTCACCTCCCAGACCTGTTTGGTTAATTCTATCAAACAAATGCAACAGTCCATCCCCAAATACGTGAGAGAGTGTCTACACAAGTTTCACCAGCTAGAGCAACCCTGGCAAACTCAAGTAGATTCAACCCTAAACGCTTATCTCACTGACTTCAAATGATTTGTGCAACAGCTCAATGCATTCAGCATGTATTCCTTTGAGCAACTACAGCAGGTAGCGGCTTTGCTGTTAATGGCCTTAATGAACTCAGTGCAGCGTTTGATCAAGAAAGAGCTGCCACTTCTGCTGATATAGCCAAACTCCAGAGTCAGGTGAATGAGTTAGCTACGCCCAAGCCAGATGTTCCGCCCTCTCCCTCTTCTGATTACTTAGTGGATTGAGAACAAAGAATATTGGACGCTATTCAAGAGCTATGTATGACTACTTGCAGTCAGAGATGTCCTGCTGAAGCTCCTCAACCTGACCCCCAGGTGCTTGAATTGACTGCTCAAGTTGCAGAACTATAGCAAGAACTTGCCACCCTATGTGAAATGATGGCAACTGCTGCTAGTCTGGTTGGGGTTGTCAATGAAGATGGTTGCTGCCCTGGCTTACCAAGAACTCCTCAAATCCAATGCATTAGAGAACTAATTGCCCTAGCTAAAGAGGTGGATCAGTTAAAGCAGGACCATACTAACCTGGATAGAGACATACAAGAGATGAATGGCGTGATTGACTCTATGAATGATAGGTTTGCTCCTTGCCTCTCAGTGGAGCCATCCCTTAATTCTTGACTGGCTGAGCTCTCCACAATAGTGACCACCCAAGGTCAATGCCTAGATATTACTGCACAACAGACCACTCAAGCTTTTGATACAGGTGCCCACGCTGTTGAGACCCTGACTACCCTTGAAGAAAGTGTTTGCCAGCTATGGGCTAGGCAGCCCCCCTCAGAATCTAAGGCAGAGTTTTCTCTGTTTATAAATGTACTCAACAGCAACAATGATGGCCCAACTCCCAAAGCACACTTCAAGCCTACATTTAAGCAAGTCTTCAATCCCAAAACCTCAACCATTGTAGCTTTCTTGACTATCTATGAAACTGCCATGCGACAAGCATCAGACAAAGTTAAGAAAGAGCATATTCTGACCTGTCTACATCTGAATTGCCAAGAGGTGTGTTGCCTGAGCTGCCCTTCATTGAGACGTGAGAAGATATGAAGCATCTTCTGATTGACAAGTTTGGTGGTGACCTTAGCCTGGAAGTAAAGAAGGACGCCTTCATGCATATTGCTTTCAAGCCTAAAGAGACATTAGCCGAGTTTACAGACAGATTCTACATGGAAGGACAGCAACTAATAACAGGCAGACAGTTAACTGCCCATGAAGCCTACATGGCTTGCGCTCAAGCCCTCAAGGTTAATCAACTTCTGTGCCTTCACTTCAAAGCCCATAAAGCTATGCTTTCCTCCATGAAGAGCATAAAGATGTTGTTGCAGGATATGCACCTTACCCACTCTGGAGCAGTTGTTAGGGAAGGTCAAGCTACTTCTAACTCTGGTTCATCTTCCTGTGGTCCTTTTATTCTTACCATGAACTTGCAAACTCCCCCTTGACACCAAGGTTGCCACAACTGTGGTCAAATAGGTCATCATTCTTGAGTCTGCACCAATCCGCGGGTTGAAGGAGCTGATCCAAAAGAGCAGGCAGGAAAAGAACAGTCAACCTAGAGGCAGAGACACTCTTGGTTGAAAATTCTTCCCAGTCTCTTTCAATCCCTTCCTCTATAGCTGACTCTGAGCCTGCTGATAATGTGGCTCCTCCTATCCTCCTCTTTTTCCACAATATCTCTGATGACTCTGACCTGGATGACTCTGATACTGACAACACTGATGCATATGGGCACTCTGTTCTGGCTGTTCCCAAAACCATTGCAGTTCCTTATAAATTGCGCTCAGGAAAGTCTACAACTACTGCTAAGCCTTTTCCTGAAGCTAAAGAAATTGTCTCTTGCCCTTACCTCACTCAGGCTAAGAGGTCCCCCAGGCTAGTGGAGTTGTCAGAAGAAGCTTCTGAGGTTGCTGATGCTTTCTTCAAGAATGTATATGTTTTTTCTCCCCCTCCAGACTGTTTATAAGGAGTTCCCAGGATTAAGATGTATGATTGAGAAGTGGGATAAGGAGCTTGCAGAGGCTCAAGATATCTTGGCTGTCCTTCCCCCCTTTGGCTGCACTACCACTTGAGTAGAGATATCCATTCAAAAAGTGAAGATTAAGGCAGTTCTAGACACTGGCTTGCCAGTCAATGTTGTATCCTCCAAGCTTGTGAAGAAACTCAAACTTACCCCTGACCTTAATTATCACCAGTCATATGGCACAGCTGGACTATCTATGACCCGCGCCATAGGGGCTTATTCTGCTCTTCTTATGGGGTTTGGTAAACTAATCTTGGTTGCACCTGTGGTTGTCTTGGAGAATGAGAGCTACAACCTCCTAGTTAATACTCAATTCCTTGGGAATACAATGGGATCATCAACTTAACGTATGGCTACCTCTCTATCTTAGGGTACAAGGTCTCTCTGATTTTTGAAGAGTCAGTTAAAGTTCCCAGGAAACGGCTCAAGACATGTGCCTTGGAGTATCCCACTGGAGTTTTCAACCTCAAATATTGCACCCACTTCTCCAACATGAAGTGTCCACCTATGGCTTGTCCTGCGTCTGAAGGGATCTCTCTCCTAGCCACAAACGCTGTCACCATCCCACCTGGCTCCCAGGCCATCCTAGACTCCCAGATATCATATGAACTACCTAAACAAACCTTCCTGGAGTTGTACTCTCCCCCCTCATCAGGACTTAATGAACCTTATCTCTGTCCTGGGATCCTAGATGTCTCCCATAAGGACCCTGTTCAGTTGTTGGTAGCCAACCTGACTGCTCTCCCCATGACCGTTTCTAGGGGACAGGTTGTTGGATATGGCAAGTTGTTGAGTGCTCCTGATGTCCTGTCTCTTCATCCCTTTGGCACATTCCAAGACTTTAATCAACCTGAGGATGAGCCCCAAGTTCTATCCTTGTTTGCTGTGCAAGACTTTCCTCAGTTGTCTCTGGTTCAGCAGAAAGAGGTGCTAGACTTGCTAGACCAATTTCCTGACATCTTTGCTAAGGACAGTACCAACTATGGGTTAGCCAAAGGTGTTATCCATCAGATTGACACTGGCGACGTTCCTCCCTTCCAGGCTAAACCCTACTGCTGCCGTTGTGTAGAGGACGCCCAGGTATCTAAGGAGCTCAAACAACTGTTGGACGCTGGGCTGCTGGCTCCTTCCCAAAGTCCTTGGACATCCCTGCTACTCATCTTAAAGAAGAAGGATGGGGGTCATTGTATTGTGATGGACTATTACCAATTGAACTCTTTGACCAAGAAGGACTCATACCCCTTACCGCACATTGATGACGCTCTTTGACGCCTTGGAGGCTCTAAGTTTTTCTCTGCAATAGATCTGGCATCTGGATACTGGCAAATTGACCTATCACCCGAGAATTGTCAAAAAGCCGCGCTCATTACATCTGAAGGGCTGCTTGAGCCTACTTGCATGCCGCAGGGACTCTGCAGCGCCCCAGCCACCTTCCAAAGGGCTATGGACTCTATCCTCTGTGACTTGAAGTTGTTGTGCGTCCTAGTATACTTGGATGATATAACAGTTTTTAGTGCTACCTTCACCAATCACCTGGCTCATCTCAAAGAGGTGTTCATAAAGATTCAAGAAGCTGACCTCAAACTAAAACCTTCCAAGTGCGCTTTCTTCAAAGAGTGTCTTGAATTCTTGGGTCATGAAGTAACCCAGACAGGGATTTGCCCCATGGCTAAGAAGGTTGAAGCCATCAACAAAATGCTTTTGCCCACCAACCTGCAAGAGGTACAAGTCTTTCTAGTAATGATGGACTACTACAGACAGTTTATCCCAGACTTTGCCAATACTAGTGAACCTCTAGTCCAGCTGTTACATAATGTCCCTTTTGAATGGACCGCCAGTCAGCAGCAAGCCTTTGAGACCCTTAAGCAAAAACTCAAAGAGGCGCCAATCCTAGTGTATCCTGACTATGATAAGGAGTTCATCCTTTACACCAATGCTAGCAATATAGCTATTGTAGCCATTCTGGCCCAACTAGATGACAAGGGTGTAAATCATCCTGTGGCGTACACTTCCTGCATGCTAAACAAGCACAAGAGGAACTATAGTGTCACAGAAAAAGAGTGTCTTGCTGTGTTGCATGCAGTCAAGCAGTTTTGTCATTATGTATATGGTACCCACTTCACAGTTGTCACTGATCACGCTTTGCTTAAGTGGTTACAACAGCAAAGGAGCCTGAAGGGCACCTAGCTAGATGGGCCCTACGTCTTTAAGGTTACAACTTCACTGTTCTCCATTGCTCTGGGATTCAACAACAGAACGCTGATGAGCTCTCCAGAATGCCCATTCTTGCTTTGCATCCTGCGGAGGCCAATTGGTTATACAAACTAATTGGGTACCCTTCTTTTTAGGAAAGTGAGATAGAAGAGGTACAACTGGCCTTGTCCAAGCTATCTGAAGATACTCTCATACACAACAATCAGCTCTTCAAGAAGGTATGAGACCAGTATCTGCCTTATGTACAACCCAGCCTTTGCCTCTCATTAGTGTCACAAGCTCATAAAGAGACTGGGCATGGAGGCATTGCCAAGACTTTTGACTGGCTTTAAAATAATTACTTCTGGAAGAACCTTTTCCTGCTGATCCCAGACGTCATAGCTAGTTGCCACAACTGTCAGCTGCAGAGGCCTTGAGCTGCTGTCCACAAGTTCATATTAGTCCCCCCGCAACATGCCTTTCACACTGTCAGCATTTACGCAGTAGGTCCTCCCCTCCGCTCACGTTCTGGGTGTTGCTTTATTCTGATTGCTGTTGATCACTTCAGCAAGTGGGTAGAGGCTCACCCTACTAAGGACATCACAGCTAAGACACTGCTTCCTTCCTGTTGCAAGATGTTTTCTACCGCCATGGCTGTCCTCAAGTGTTGCTCTCAGATGATGGGACTAACTTTAATGCCAAGCTGGTAACCTCTGTTGTTGAAGCTTTGGGATCACACCAGTCCTTCTCTGCCCCTTACAATCCTTCTACCAATGGGGTATTTGAGCGTGAAAATTCAACACTGGTCTCTATCATGAGGAAGCTCACCTACTCTGACGCTGCCAACTGGGACCTATACTTACCTGCCTCTCTCTTTGCGTACTTCTCTAGCAAACATTGTGTCACTGAATACTCCCTTTTTTCTATGCTGTATGGGCAAGAGGCTACTACCCCATTGCTCTTGGGGCCCCCCTGCTTACCTCTGATAAGGCCATGAATCCTGACAACCACATCAAGGATTTAGTCAATCACATAATTGATATACAGGCCAATACCTAAACTTCTGCATACAAGACTAAGATGCTTGAGCTTTCTCCCAATAATGCTGGGTGCTCCCCCTTACCTGAATTCAATGTTGGTGACCATGTACTTTACTACCAACACAGAGTAGGTGGTTGCACACATAATCTGGACTCTCTGTGGATTGGCCCTTCAGAAGTGACTTTAGAACAAGGGTCCAAATACACTGTAAGGCTCCTCTCCAGTGGTCGTCCTTTTGCTCAAGTGCACACAAAGTTCCTTTGTAAATACTACCCCCCTAAGGCCAATCTAGGGGAGGGCAATGTTGTGAATACTGCTATTCACCATGTTTCAATTTTGCCTTCTGTGGCCCATTTCAAAAACAAATATCTTGCTTTTGCTTTTGCCTCTTGAAATGAGTTGATGACTGAATCAGGAACTACAATTGTTTGGTTACTTGACTCTACACATCTCACTTGCCTCACTAATGCTGGTGGCAAGTGATACTACTGTCCTGATAGTGTTTTGTGGTATTCATAACCACTATATTTTCCATTTCACATTCACTAATAAAAATTAAGTTCTATTCACATTTTTGTCTTTGTGTCTTCTGTACTTCTGCGCCTCTCTCTAGCCAAAACTAGTAGGGATCATTCTTCCAGAGCTGCAAGGTGAACACATAGCTTTCCCTGTCATCTAACCAAGACTTAGTACAAATCTAATCCCAAGGTTAGGATTTCCTTGTTGTGTGTCTATGCCGCGCCTCAGAACATGACATGATTGCTTTATTGGGTCCTGATTTTAAGAAGGATAAAAACATTTAAAACGCCTCTAAAACAGGTGTTTGAAGCGCCTTTCAAATGCGCATAAGGCATGGGGCTTTACTTCTGAGGTTAATAATAGAACAACAAAGTTATTTCTATTTGCCTCCTTAAGGAAAGCCACATAAACCCAGTTGTTCATTTGCGCAGGACTTTCTGTTGTGCCAATCCACTCTCCTCCATTAGGAAAGTCCTTCTGTCTGTGCCTCCCTTCCCCTGGTGGCAATTCCCCTGCCTCACACTATATAAGTGCAATACTATCCTAATAAACACTAGTTTTGTCTATACACCTATATATTCTTCTTTATTTTTACAGAATGCCACTATACCATCAACAGGTATAGTAATAAGAATTAGGTCCCTGACTAACTGTTTATAGAAATTAGCAACCCTTTGCTGCTAGCTTTACAACACTTTCAAAAGAACTGGCATTTGGAGGGTTTGGTCAACATTTTGTGTTGTGCCAAGGTCGTGAAGACTTCCTCCAGGTCTTTGTGGTGCTGTTTCACCAAGGGGCTGTAGACAATAATATTGTCCAGGTACACTAGGGCATGTTTGCCTATGTGTGGCAAAAATACTTTGTTCATGAAGGTTACAAAGGTGGATGGGACATTGGTCATGCCAAAGTTGAGTACCACACATTTGTAGGAACTGTACTTAGTGCGGAAGGCTGCCTTGAGGATGTCTTCCTCCTTGATGCAAATCTGATTGTAGCCTGCAGTTAGATCAATCTTGGAGAAGACAGAAGCTCCTCCCAAGGCGTCAAAGAGATTGTCAATCAGTGGTAATGGGTAACAATTCTTAATGGTGAATTTATTCAAGGCGCAGTAGTCTGTGACCAGGCGTAAGGTACCATCCTTTTTAGCTACAAAGAATACAGCGGCCCCAAAGGGAGACTATGAGGGGCGGATAAGTCCTTTCTCCAATGCTTACTTAAGGTAAGCACATAGGGTGTTGTCCTTGTTTGGGGTCAGCCTGTAAATGGGGCGTGCCTTGGGTACAGACCCCTTGAGTTGGATAGAGTGTTGAATGTGTTTCTCAGGGGGTATCTCAGGTAACACTTCCTTAAAGATTTCCAGATGGCGGGCCACAATGTTGCGGTCTTAAGGCGTGAAGATATCCTGGTGATCCTTGAAGTGTATGATTTAATAATGACTGGAGTCCCAGTTCTTTTCCTTCAGGTTTTCCTTCTTGTTCAAAGTCTCAGTGATGCGTACAAAGACGTGGTCACATAGGAGTTGGTCCACAGAGTTGGGGTAGATCTGGTAGTTGATGCTTTCACGCTTGATGGTCAACATGGAGGTTGCCCAGTCCACGTGGGGGTTATTTTTCTGTAACCAGCCTAGTCCCAGTACAATGTCAAACTTAGGGAAGTCAATGATGGGACCTTGGATGGTGGAGTGAAGGTTTTCAAGCATGACAGTGAAGGGGACAGTTTCCTTTGTCACGGCAATGTGGTGTTCATCAGCCAGGACCACGTTTTTAATCTGCAAAGGATTAGTGGCCAGCTTGAATTTATCCACAAAGCTGCTGTTGACTATAGTTTGATCTGCACCCGAGTCCAGGAGTGCTGAGCCTGTGTAACTGCAAAAGCAGAAAGGGTAGGAAATCAATTTATTGGGATGTCTGGCAATGGTGTATAGTACCGGGTCTTCCGAGGGCACTTGGATCATTGGGCATTGGTCCACGTCCTCGGGTTGGTATTCATTGTTGGGCAAGTCAGGAGTTGCGTGGGGAGAGCTTGGCTTGCTTAGTGCTCTCCCTGGGCTTTTCCCTCATCTTGGTTGCCTTGGGTGGTGGTGACACGGAAATGGGTACAATTTGACTGACTGTTATTTCCATTCCCATTCCCATTCCCATTTGAACCTTTGGGTTTGTGGTTGTTGTTGCTGCTGTTGCCTCCAGGAGGTGATCAAGAGGAGCATCTGCTTGGATGGGAGTCCTTGGGCTTTCTCATTTCCCAGTCTGTGCCTTGTGTAGAGCGTTGGATGTTTGTTCCGCTTTTTCTGCTTCACGGTACAGGCTTTGCAGGTTGGTTACCTGGTCCAGGTTCACATGTCTCATAACATGCAACTTGAGGGCGTTGTAGTACATGAGGTGTGTTGTTGGGGTATCAAAGGCCATGTCAGATGGGGCACAGAGACAGAGTTCCTTGTAGGCGCGGGTGAGTTCCTTAACAGTGCATGTCTGGGTCAGGTTCTTCACTTGACATATAATCATGAGTGCTGTATCCTTAAGCACAAACCTTGCCAAGAAGTCCTGTTTGAAGGTGTCCCAGTTCTTGTCAGTGTGCTCTTTGTGCCACTTGTCACACCAAGTGCCAGCGTCATGGGTCAGGCAAATGGAAATCTCTGTAATCCAAAATTGATGTGGGCATTCCATTTGAGCCGGCTTGCTTTGGGCGGACTGGATTCATGCGGCAGCATTGTTGTTGTTGGCCCTAGCAAAGGGCTCTAAGGCGGTGCTGCAAATTCTTTGTGCAACATAGGCAGGCATGGTGGTTTTGTCAGCTGGTTGCGGCATCAAGGAAGGTGCCTGAAAGAACCCTTGGGCAGACAGGGCATTGAAGGCAGGTAGCGGGATCACCATGTTTTGGTAGAGGACAAAACCATCAGGTATCTCGGTACCAGGAGTATATGGAGTCCAGTTGGGCAGGAGGCCAGACATAATTCTGTTGAGGATTTGTTGGCCACGGCGTGTGCGGGCAACAGGCGGAATTTTTCAAGATAAGGTAGGATGGAGAACCTACCTGTGCTACCAATGTTGTAACTGTGCTGTTTTAGAAGAGTTACACAGGGGAAAATATTTAGATGCTAGATAATAATCTTTATTGAGAGATAGTGATTATATATTTTATGTGAATCAAGGATAGTAGGAACAAGATTGGTGATCACACGGTTGGATGAAAGAAGGGGGTGGCTTGATCCTGATAGTGAGTCAAGCGCCAAATTGAGGTATCCACTGTGAAGGATCATCATCTGCTCATGTTGATGGATTTGGTAATTTGAGTTGACTTCCTAGTCTGGCTTCAGGTGACCAGATAATTGGATTGCGGGTCACAAACCTGCTTGGTTGGAACCTTGCTGGCAGTTTGAGCCTGCGGTTTTGCAATTGGATTCATACTAAGCCTTGTTTAGTTAGAAGGAAAGGTGACACAATTACCTTGTGTCCCTGAATAATAAGTCTCTACTAGTTGTGGCAAGAGAGAGGCACCAAAGTACTTTAAAATAAAAAGACAAGAATGTGAATATAACTTAAATTTTATTGAGGATAGGGAATCAAAATATATATTGTTCAGTGATACCACAAAACAATACTTGGACAGTAGGATCACTTGCCATAAGCATGAGTGGGGCAAGTGAGCTGTGCGGAATCAGAAAACCAAACAGTTAGATTTCCCATTTTGGAAATATAACCATTTTGAGGAACAAAAGCAAAATCAAGGGATCTTCCCTTGAAATAACCCAAAAAAGGCAAAATTGATAAAGCATGAATATTGGCATTCACGACAACAAAGAATATAGCTATTATCCACTGCTTAATGAAGTGGTGCTGCTATTTGGAAGGTGCACAAATATCCAAAGTGCTAACCAACTACAAGTCACTGGTATTCTTTAAAACACAAAAACACCTATCTAGACAACAATATGAATGGATGAACCTCATTCAAAGTTATCCAACAATAATCAGATATAAACCAGGCAAGGAGCTACATAATGCAGGCACCCTATCAAGGCTATACCATAAGCACCCACTCTTTGTTAATGAAGAAGACCCTGATTGACCCATGCTAATCATGGGGAATCTCCAAGAGAGGTTAGCACCTGTTACACCAATGGAACTTCAAGAAAAAGTCCTTAGGAACAAACATCTGTTCAAAAATTTATATGGCACTCTACACCACATATTATCAAGCAGCAATACAGTGCCCTATGTACTGTCAACATAAAATATTGAAACAATACTTTGCTATCACAGATATTTGGGTCACTTAAGTAGTAGGAATCTGCACAAATATCTTAAGACTTGCTACTGTTGGCCCAAAATGTGGGACAACATTAAGTAAGTTTGTGAACAATTTGAAGTATGTGGAAATTATGCACACTCTAAAGCACCCCCACCCAAGTCTGTAATGTCAGTATCAATCACTCAACTCTTTGAGTTATGGGCATTGGGCATTGTAGGGCCCATGCCTGGAGATGACAAAAGCAAAAAGTAAATCATCATAGCCATCAAATAAACAACAAGTTGGACTGTGGCACAAGCCACAAAAGAACACAAAGGAAATGATACATGACAATCTATTGGCAAAGAGGTGATAAACAAGTCTGGAAACCCTGAACTCAGAATCACTGGTGGATGAACAGAACTCACTGCCATCAATACCAACATCTACATTGCTAAAAATGGAATAAAGCATACAGTTGCCAGTCCTTATCACCCACAATCTAATGGTAGGGTGGAAAGACTGGAAGGTTCCATTATAGAGGCACTCAGTAAACTGTCTGCCAATAACCCACATCTTTGGGCTGACATTCTCCCTACAACACTATGGTATGCTGAACTCAAGTAAATCACAATGCAGGTAAAAGCTCATATAAACTCATCTATGGACACAAACCTTTCATTGTCAGTACTACATCAGGACCCTGATTATCTTTAACTAAGTAAGTATCATCTGGCAATGACCCCAACATACAACATGCCAGAAAGGACCAAGAGACCAAAAAAAAGAAAGATAAAGAGAGAAACAATCCACATCAACAAGAAAAATTCCAATATGGAGACAATGTTTGGGTTTTCAACCATTATTTACACAAGCTGGAACCAGGACTAAGAGGACCAGGGGTTTTCATGGAGGTAACCCCAACAATACCTGCCTTGTCAAAGGGATTGATGCCCCACTGGTTTACAATGTATTCACTATGGCTGGCTCTACCTATGTAAGGCTATAACTGCACAACACAACCCACAACTACCTGTCCCTGTTGTATTTGATGCAGCTTGGGGAGCTGAAATTCTACAATAGTTAGTCAGATGATCTTTAATCTTAACACTATACCTGTTGTTGGTATAGCTGCAGCCTAATTCAGGACAGAAGAATAAAGATGTTATGACAAAACTATTTTATTGGTTGTAACTATTGAAGGTTCTATAGAGGGGGGAAGATGGCTGATGTTTGGCTGGGGCATAAATATGGTCAGCTGTTCCTTGGGAAAAGTGGTGGCACAGGAATTATGGGGCAACAAAATGACCGGTTTCATGTGGCTTTCCATTTAAGAGAATCTGCGCAAACTAGCCACTGTGGAGGACCAAAACTTAAACTTACTTTGTGGGACTGTGTATGTAACCTGTTGAGGGTTTGCTTACCACATTTGTAGCCTCAGTTTACTTAAAAACTAGGATAAGAATCAGAACACACCAGAACAATTGTACAATCATACTATTGTTACATTGCTTTATCCAAGATGAGCAGCCTATTTTTTGTCTGTCTAGGGGCTGCAACAGCCCCCAATGCAAAACTAGATCAATACCAAGCCTTAATCCCCAACACTCTCAATATAATTCCTAAGGCTCCACCTTTCAGCACCCCAGGGGGAGATGTTGCAACATCTACAATTACTCCCTTTTGGAAAGTAATTTTTAACTAATTCCCCAACTAATTGTGAAGTTAGTGGCACTCTTATCAGCCGCCTGTCTTATACAGGAATCAACCCTTTTGAATTCTCAATGAGACATTGCTTAGATAAGACCCATGTCTACTTTCATGTACTTGGGCACAGCCAAGGGACACAACAGGAAATCCTAACAGTAGGATTGGATTTTTACTAAGCCAAGGGTTAGTCTTCAGGGATATATAAGGGCTTTACCTTAAGGCCCTTGGAATGATGGTTATCAGAAATATCCTCTAGCTAAAACTAGGGAGATGGTGCCAAAGTACAATAAAAATCATAAAGAGAAAATGTGGATAGAACATAAACTTTATTGTATGAATGTAATTGATTCTTATATGGCAGTTGTTTACCACAGAATTTTAGACAGACAGATATATCACTATCCACTCTCATAAGTGGGTTGAGGATTGCCCATGCCATCAGTTGGAACTTAAATGAGTCCTTCACCTGATTTGGAGTGAACTCCATTTTGAGTTGGGAAAGAGAGCTGAAGGATTTCACACTTAAAATGCAACTGCTCTAAAGGCAAAATCAAAAGAGCATGAATATTGTGGTTCATGACAACTACCATGATGTACCTGGACAGTATATGGCTTCTTGTGATACTATATAACCATCTATATTCATATCAAATAAAGTATCATTCTCTTCTTAAATTTCCCTTTATTCCGTTTGTTATACTTCTCAGAAGTATATACTTGACACTCCCAATGTATACCTTGATTAGGATGTACGGGTAACAGTGTGACGACTTCCTTTTTATATCTGATATCTTTGTTGGTTATTTCAGCTGCAATAAGGGGTTTGGGGTGGATTGAGATTTTCGCTTCAGTGCCTGGGTTCGTTTCCCCTGAACTTAATAGACAGGGTAGCTTTGGAGTACAACCGAAGTGATTTCATTCGTGTGATTGTTCAAGCTGTTGTTTTTTCTAAATAAGGTTGTTTGTACTGTGCATAATTTGTTGTATGTCTGGACATCTTTGCCCATTAACACCCTTCTGTCTGGGAAATTAGAGATTACCTTTACTAAAAAGTTGGGGTCTGTTCTGGACGGAACTGGTTTTGCTTTGGCTAGCATGTTTTTGTTAAGCTGAGCAGGTTATAAAGCTACTGTATTGACCGTTTTTACTTGCTCTCGCCGCTTTTATTGTCAGGTTACAAACTATAATTTATTGGTTACTTCGATAAATTTAATTATATGGGAATAACATAAATTATTTTTCGAGCTATGGCTTTTATTACAAAGTATAGCTTCAAGTAGAACATAAAATTATAACTTGTATCTACACCGCCACTAGAAGTTGGCTTGGATATATTCTCGTATAGACATTGGCTTTAAACCAACCACTAATGAAGCATCGTTGCCCTTGTTGATAACTCCACCATTCTCGATCTCTAGACGTAGAAGGTTGAGTGCTTTAGTCATCCCATAGGTAGATCCATCATCAAGGATTGCTTGGGCCTTTTCAGCTGGGATGTGTTCGATTTCAAAAGGTTTGGCTTTGATCTTGGCAGCATCGTTGGCGATATCAAGGAGAGTTGATTCATCTCCAGTAATGTTCAACTTGCTGTTTTTAGCCTGGGGTAGGTTGATGGTTCCAACAACAAACTTGGCCACGTCGTTCAAGGAGGTGACACTGACTTTTGTTTTGCCCTTTCCTACGATGGATACTTTGCAGTTTGGGATGTCAAAGCCCAAGTGTGGCATCATAAGACGCTCAATAAAAAACCCAGTGATATAATAAGTATACTCCAGGCCTGAAGACTCCAAGACCTCGCGTGTCTTGACTTTAGATACTAGGAAGGGTTTAGTGCTCCTAAAAGATAAGTACTATCGAGAATTTGATATATTACCCTTCAACGTCAATACTGAACTCAGAAGGAACAAACCTAACAACGCCTGCTTCTTTTGCTGCATTGATCAAGAGTCCCTGGTTTTCGAACAGGTCGTAAGAACCAAGGGCCGAGATAACTACGTGAGTGTTCTGCAGCGCAGATTTGATGCTTCCTTGGTCCTTGTAATCCACTTGTACGATCTCAGCGCCCTTTTGGCGGAATTCCTCATGTAGCTCAGTTGCTTTAGACTCCACTCTAGTCAGCACTTTAACTTTAAACGTTCCTTGAGAAAGAAATTCTCTTGTCAAGTACTGACCAAGCTTGCCAGTTCCACCAGCGATAGCTACATTCCGATAGTTGGTTGTCATCTTGATATCTGCATCCATACTCCTTTAATTTATACCATCCTTCCCAGGGGTACCGCTGTGGCACTAGTGATTTATCGCCAAATGTCAGATAAGAGATGATACTATCTCGGATCCCTTAGCGAAGTTTATATCCACATTAAGAAAATACATACCCTGCTTAACTGTCTATATGCTAAGCTCAATGTACGAGAACATTCCATATAACCACTGTTTCGATAATCGATCCAACCATCCCAGCATATATCGCAATCGGTTTGAAGCTCGACCCAAGGTTCCCATTGTGATAGCGAATTCGATTATTCATCGAATATTCGCTATTGACGATTACGTCAACTACACTATTTAAGTCCAAGCATAACGAAATAAACCTTTCCTCAATTCTCTTGAAATATCTCACATTTGTAAATTACCATTGTACCACTAAGTCTCACCCAGAGAAGCATCAGCGATATAAATTGGAGTTTAGTCATCAAAAGTCTGAATCACATAGCATTCCTGCTATGCCACATGCAAACTAACCAATCATATTATGCCACAGTTTAAGGAAATCCCCAAGCTCCATCCAACATAACCCTCCAATTAAAAGGTTGCATTTGAACCGAAGTCATTGAAGCCTGAAAGCCACTGTAAGATAACACTTGAAAAGTGGGCTTTTACAGGTCCAGTGGGTTCGTAAAGACAGAGGTAAAGATCTTCTGGATAGGTCTTGCCATGATGGGATTGCAGTGCATGATATGGATATTGTCCATATCGTCTGAAGGACCGAAATTAGAATTATGAAATATAACAAAAATATATCCCATCAGCTAGTGGTTGATATCGGAGAATATGGGGATAGGTTAGGGTTGCCACGAGACTGGTGCATAACGGCAAGATGGGGATTCAGGAGGTAGTTAAGCTGAAGGTCCAATTTTAGACCAAAACCAAGATTTCCCTTTAATTCACGGGAGCGTCAAGTATATACTTCCTGGAAGTATACGAAACAAGATAAAGAGGAGGATTAATAAGAGATTTATACTTTATTTGATTAAGAAGATATGATATTATACAGTATCGAGGGAAGCCACATGTTGTCCAGTAGACCATGTCAGTAATAGGGCTTTGAAAGATCCTGATTCCTTTGGAACCTGGATGTTTGATCCTAGTACAATATCTGGATCTTGTGACATGGCCACCCATACTTGTAGATCAAGTTGTTTATTGGGGAAACTATTTTCAAAGAGGAGGTTATCAAGGATGTTACAACAATGGGACTGGTCACAAGTTCACTATAGTGTAGAAATGACCCACCAGGATGCATCTTAGCACTCCTACTATACAAATTACCTTGTAATTGATCCTCTCTAAATTTAATAGTGATTAAAATTTAATTAGTAGGCAATAATAGTATAAGGCTTAGAAAAGCAAAGCTTAAAATGTTTCCGGTAAAGAAACTCCAGGGGTATATCTTGCAAGTACTTCCCATACCAGGTATATACCTCAAAGGAATCAATTATTGTAAACATTGCAATATGTAAGGCTGGAAGCTCTTGGGAAGATGGTTGTAGACTAAAGCCTTAAGGCCCAATATGTTTATATCTGTCACAGCCCATACCAGAGTCTGGCTGCACTCCCACAGGAGAGGCAGGCCAGGCCTGGAAGATCATGCACACAATAGATGTGATCCTGGTGTTGCAACTGAACCAATGAGAGTTCAGTATTTGGATTGGGGAAGATAACAGTCCAATATAAAGGACAAGAATAAACAAATAAGATATGGTTTATTGTAGAATATTGTGATTAGTATACTATATGGGGAGAGCCACAAGGGGGTGGCATGATGGCATGTTCCATGTAGGGTTCAAAGCCAAGGAATAACTTGTGTGGGGATCAGCAGGTCAAATTTATAGTGCTCTTAATTGGGAGAAAGTGCCCACAGTTTGACATTGCCATCAGATTGGTTCATGTTGTTAGATACATTAAGGGGCAACTCATCAAGCGCACCCTGTGTATTGTAAAAAATGTTGGCAGGCAAGCCAGGAAACTCAGTTGCAACACCCCCTTGCCCCCTGCTTGTTGTCAGACACCAGGATTGGAGCCTGCAGAAGATCTGGGAAGGTCTGCACAAACAGCTTTTGGGTGGGGATGGCACAACAGGGGCACAAGAAATTGTGGTGAATTTTCTTGGTGTTTCCTTGGGCATCTTCAAGCTGATAGGTGTGATCCTCATAGACCACGGCTACCTTGAAGGGCCCTAGGTGATTGGGTTCCAATTTGGCTGAATTGGGGTTGAGGGTGTAGACAGGGTCACCTACGGCATACCTGGCCTCAAGGTGCTTTGTCCCTCCCTCAATTTGCTTGTGTTCAATTCCTTGGGCTTTGGCACGCCACTGGATCAGGGATGGAGTTGCAACAAGGGGGGTTTCCGGGAACTGTGGACCATAAATTCCCTTGATCTACTCCTATCAAGCTGGCAGGCGTTCCAGAGGCCAAAGCTCTGGGGCTGAACCTGGTGCCCTGGTTGATTTGCGCTTGTAAGATGAGTAGGGCGGTGGGCAGGTGTTCAGTCCACGCGGTATTGGGATGTTCCTGTGAGAGCTTGGCAACCAGTTGAACCAGCAAGCCGTTCAATTTCTCTACGCGCCCATTGGCTTGCAGATGATAGGGGGTGGTGACTATTTGTTGGAGGGCATTCTTGGCATAGTACACCTTCATAACCATCCAACAATCTTGGGACCACCATCTATGATAAGACATTTGGGGCGCCCAAAGCAGGCCACAATTTCCTTGCCAATGAAGCGGGTGATTGTGGTGGAGGTGTGATTGGTGGTTGCCCATGCAATAGGCCAGCAGGTGGATCAATTGATGGCTGTTATGATGTAATTCTTCTCCAGTTGGTCTTTGGGGAGGGCCTGTTGTAAATTGTGCTATTAATGCCATTTCAATATGGCCTTCAAATATTGATATGTGTGAAGATCTGGTCGGTTTTGCTTTCAAATTTGGTAATTACTCCCCTTCTGCAAATGGGTCTGGTTCAATATCCACCCATTCCATAATATAATACCTGTCCTTGACTGATCCTGGTATAACCTCATCCCAACAGGACCCCTTCTACTACTCTGTCAACCTAATGAGTGATCATTGACCCTTGTCTACTATTTAAGTAGAATTATTTCTCCTAATAAAGACAAGTTTATCCACATTTGTGTTGGCTTTAATATTCTTCAAGATTTTTCCTTTCCTTTCTTCCAAAAGGAATTCCTCATCTTGTATTCCAGGAAATTAAGGTATGTGCCCTTAATTCTGCCCTGAAGGCTAACCCAAGGCTAGCTTTGAACCTCAAATCCTTTGTTGTAAAGATTTCCTGCTGTGTCCTCCTGAATGTTGTCCCCAGGAGCCAAACACGACAAAATGGTGCTCACTACAGGGGCTGCAAGCCCCTTGGTTACCCTGTTCCCACGTGCATTCTCTGGTCCTTCTCCCTTTGTTTCTGAAGTACCCGAGTTGTCACAAGTGACAAACTCTTATCAACTATGCTTATCAAAAAGCCCCAACTACGAAACTCAAACCCTGGCATCTCGCGGGCCGCTAGCCCGCAGGGCCAGCTGCCCAGCTCCCGCAGTTTTTTGGGCTCAAATCAGAACAGGATTTGACTTCAGAAAATCCTTTTAAGCTTGATGAACCAAATGCACCTACACCAATACTCTCCACACTGGGGGTTCCTGATAAGACAGCCAATCAACAGGCAGGCCCAGCCACTGATTCCAAAATAACTTGGGCCCGCACGGAAGGGGAAACAGAGAATTTTCCCATAGAACGCGGGCCACCCAGAGGCAATCAATCCCACAACCTGACTAGGGAATTTGAGCTCCCTCAGTTCAAACCAGCCAATGAAATAACCCACACAATTGATGCCACCAAAGACTGGGAAGACCTGGTAATTGGGAAAACCTGGGCCGACAGAATTTGTGAAAGTTTTACCATGACAGATGGGCATACTTATACCCTGGGCCGCCAGGAAGATGCCCATTGCCATCCTTGCAATAAAGTGACATGACCCTTTAGTTCAACCAGATCATACCATACTTGTTATTAGTTTTACTTCATCTACAGTCTACTCCTTGCGGCTCTGCTCCCTGTGCTCACCTACCCCAAGAAACCATGGACCAGCCGCCCAAACTTTACCGTCCACCAGGAGCTCCCTTTGGCCCAGTACATTTTACTGAGTACCCACCCAACCCGGCGTATTTGGAGTTTACTCTGGAGGAGATCCTCATCCACGGCCCTGAAGCTAGAACTAGAGAGACTGAAACCATGTACAGAGAAGGCATCAAAATCACCATACCTCCTCTGCTATTCCGAGACAAGTATAATTTCCTGCCCGCATATTTGGTTCCAATGATGCCGTCCCACACCCTGCGGCCCAACCGCCTGCAAGAATCCGTTGCCACTGATGAATCCACTTCCACCCAAGTATTTGGGGTGATGTATATCATCCTCACTGGATTGATTGATTCCATGGTGCCTACAAGCGGACCTTGGGCAGTCTTTGGAAAAACATTATCTTATATTGTAAAGTTAGCCCCAATCCTGTGGTGGGCTCTCCCTGCTGGGCCCGCGGGCCGTCTGCCCGCAAGTTCTCAGGAACTCCCCACAGGTTGGATCCCTGACATTATGGCAATCTACCTCAAACACAGTAACCTGGGCCCCAAGATGTTGTTAACTCTTGGGGCATCTTGTATGCTACTTTTATTGATTTCAGCTTACTATGCGTACAAGTTAGCTACCAACCTGATCACCTCAGTGACCCAACACCAAACCAACCCCAAAAAGAAAGACACACTGCCTGGCAAGGAGAAGACCAAGACCCCAAACTTGCAGGTGCAGAACATCATAGTAAACCAGACCACAACCCAGGTGGATATGCCCCAGATGGGGAAGCTCACCCTAGAAGAAGCCAGAAGAGCGAAGCCAGTCCTCCCCCTCCATTTTCAAGCCAACACAAATACATACTCCAACAACACTGAGAAAGTCCTTGGAGTATCCTCCATGCTCTCCGGCAATGACCTGGACTGGTTTGGGAAAGCAACCGCTGAGGACGTCAAGTTCTGCCTAGACTACTCCCAATTTGAGAGCAAACTGATGGCCACAGGCGATAACAAAGACACCCGCCACCACGCCCTGATCAGCTTACTGAATATCTGACAAGGACCACACTTGCTGCAAGCTTAAACCAACAAGTTCCTGAAATTGAAATCCAGAACTTAACTTGAGGACAAGTTATTGGCCATCCTGTACCACCAAGGAGCCTGCCCTGCCCTGAAAGAGCTCCTCAAGCACCACCCCCCTACGCTTGGCCTGGATGAACTAAACCTTTTGTGCAGAGGGTTGAGCCTCAACCAAGAAGGCACCCCGTCTTCTACCCAGCGCACAAGCTGAGCCCCAACGCCCGGCAGGCCAGGAATGTCCCCCAATGAACTACAGCATCACTACCGTGAAGGCTTGTGTTTCAATTGCCACAAACCTGGGCACCTCACCAAGGATTGCCACAAGAAGAGTCACCCCTCAGTTTCCTTGGCACAAATAAACACCTCTACTCAATTGTATAAATTTATCCAAGTTGAAGCAAAAACATCCACAACATCCCAGACTGTTGGAGCTTTCATTGATACCGTAGCAGAGGAGAGTTTTATCAATGTCACCCTTGCCAAGGACCTTGGACTGGAGGCCATCAACAAAAGCGTCAAAGTAATCATGGGAAACAGCTCCCATGACTTGGGTTTCAGGTGCACGACCAAATTGCCCCTGAAAATTGGGCGGAACTTGTACCCAGCGTTCCCTGTCATCCTGAAAGGGCTTTCTCACCCCCTGGTCCTAGGGGACTCCTGGTCCCAGAGACACAGTGCTATTCTGAACTTTCATAATCAAACAGTTGCCTTGAAGGGAGACAATTTGTTTGATGTGGTGCTGTTCCAGTTGGGCCCAACCAGTAAGGAACCCAACACACTCCTGACCCTGAGATTTAACCCAGTGTGAGTAGTCTTCCTGCCCCCTTGGAGAAGTGGAGCCACGTCTTCAGTGAGGAAGCAGCCACAAAACTACCCAGCCACTCAATCTACAACCACGCTATAGACCTACTACCAGGTACCCAACCCCACCATGGCCCATATACAGCTGAAATCACTGCAAACAAGCAGCACTGAAGACATACTTGGAGGACATGACAAAAAAGGGTTTCATCTGGGTGTCAAAAAGCCCTTGATCCTTGCCCATGCTGTTTGTAGGAAAGAAAGATGGCGGAATGTGTCCCTGCGTAAACTACCAAAAACTGAACAATATCACTATAAAGAACTGCTACCCCATCCCCAACGCTGACGACCTATGTGACATATTGACGGGAGCCCAGGTATACTCAAAAATTGACCTGAGAGACGCCTTCAACCAGATCAGAATCAAAGAAGGGGACAAATACAAGACAGCCTTCAAAACTAGATATGGGTTGTACAAGTACTTGGTCATGCCGTTTGGGTTGTGTAATGCCCCCAGCACTTTCCAAAGGATAATCAACTCTGTCCTTGGCAAGTACCTTGACCAGTTCTGCGTGGCGTATTTGGACAACATCCTCATATACAGCAAAACACATGAGGAACACCTCCAACACCTTGACCAAATACTGGAGAAACTCTCACAGGCCAACCTACACGCCAAGCTCAAGAAGTGTGAGTTCTTCCAACCCAAAGTGGAATTCCTGGGTTATGTGGTGAAGACTGGTGGGTTTGCAGTGGCACAGGACAAAGTAGAAGCTGTAACAGCCTGGCCAGTACCCAAATGCAGAAAAGACGTGAGAAGCTTTTTGGGCCTGGCAAATTATTGCAGGGATTACATCCAAAAAAATTCTCACATCACCCTGCCCCTGATCCGCCTGTGCTCTGACAAGGTTGCCTTTGTCTGGACCACAGAGTGCACTGCTGCCTTTGAGACCCTGAAGCTTGCCTTCATCTCTGCCCTGGTTCTTGCCATGCCTGACCCTGCTAAACCTTTTGTGCTGGAGACAGATGTGTCCGACTTTGCGGTGGGTGGGGTCCTTCTTCAGGAAGGAGGGGATGGTATGCTAAATCCTGTAGCATATTACTCCAAGAAGATGCTACCAGCTGAAGGGAACTGCCCAATATATAATAAGGAGATGTTAGCCATAATGAAGACATTGAAGCACTGGAGCAGGTATTTGTGCAGTGCTGAACATCCAGTAAAGGTTCTGACAGACCACAAGAACTTAGTCTACTTCTTCAAACCACAACAGCTTAACCAACAACAAGCAAGATGGGCCTTGGAACTAGCCAACTATACCTTGACCATAGACTACAAGCCAGGAAAGGTTAACATAGTACCAGATGCCTTGAGCAGGAGAGCTGACTTAACCTCCTCCTCTACAGAAATCAAGCACTGTAACACCCACACACTATTAGACCCTGCCAGCCTAGGGATACATCTGAAGTACTTAAAGATTGCCGCCAGTAAACCCAATGTGATAAAAGCCCAGAAACAGGACGCCTACTCAGTTGAGCTATTCAAAGCCCTGACAAAGGACCCGGAATGCCATCACTCAAAGAAAGGGTACTCCCTGAAAGGTATTACCCTATTGCTCCATAACAGAATCTATGTACCCAAAGGCCCAACCCAAACAAATGTATTGATTGACCACCACAATTCAGAGATGGCCGGCCACCCAGGTAGACACAAATCCCTCTCAAGTATCAAGCGGAACTACGCATGGCCAGGCATAGACAAAGAAGTAGCTGCCTACATTAACGGCTGTGAAACCTGCGGAAGAACCAAGACATGTTGCTCTAAGCCAGAAGGGTTACTGAGACCTCTGGACATCCCTGCTGCCCCCTGGAAGTCAGTGTCAATGGACTACATAGTAGAGCTCCCCCTTCAAAATCCTGGTCATGGTCGGCCGTTTCACCAAAATGGCCTACTTTGTTCCGACCACTACCCACTGCACAACAACTGAGACGGCCAGACACTTCCACAGCCACATATTAACACAACACGGCACCCCAGAAGAAATCATCACCAATAGAGGACCCCAGTTTACCTCCCACTACTGGACCCAAGTGATGAAAGACCTTGGAATAAAATGTTGCGTGTCAACCTCCTACCACCCAAAGACAGATGGACAAACTGAACAGGTCAACCAAATCCTGGAACAATACCTCCAATGCTATGCCAACGCCAACCAGGACAATTGGGCCAAGATGCTTCCCATGGCCCAGTTTTCATACAACAGCAAAGACCACACCTCCACTGGAATGTCCCCGTTCAAGGCCAATTATGAGTTTGATCCATCATGGGACCCTAGCATTGGCAGTAAGGAACAGAACACAGCAGGACAATCTTGGATTGAACAAATACATACCACCCAGAAAACCTGTCTAAGGAACTTAACCCATGCTGTTAAGACCTACAAAGAATTTGCCGACAAGAAAAGAGTCCCCAGGAAACCTCTGGAAATAGGCAATGAAGTTTACCTCAACTCATGAAACATTCCCCTACATGTACCCAGCAGAAAGCTAGCCCACCGCTGCTGTGGCCCTTACAAGATTGTAAAGCAAATAGGAGAAGTGGCGTACAAACTAGAGCTGCCGCCTACTTGGAAAATCCACAATGTCTTCCACCAATCACTGCTATTCAAGAAAGAAGGAACCTCCCTCCCCCACCAGAAGATAAAGACCAACCCTCCACCCATCTAAGAGGGGCGCTCAACCAAATACAAAGTAGATTACATCCATGGACACCGCCTCCACTACAAGACCCCACAGTACTACGTCAAATGGGTAGGTTACCCCCCCCCCCCAAAGAAAGCACTTGGGAACCGGTCTCCAACCTACCTAACACACAAGATGCCATACAACAATACCTGGAAAAGGGGACCTGGAAGGAGGAGGGCACCAGGAGAGAAAGGGATTATGTCACAAGTGACAACCTCTTATCAACTATCCTTATCAAAAAGCCCCAACTACAAAACTCAAACCCCAGCATCTTGCGGGCCGCCAGCCCGCAGTTTTTTGGGATCAAATCAGAACAGGATTTGACTTCAGAAAATTCTTTTAAGCTTGATGAACCAAATGTACCTACACCAATACTCTCCACACTGGGGGTTCCTGATAAGACAGCCAATCAACAGGCAGGCCCAGCCACTGATTCCAAAATAACTTGGGCCCGCACAGAATGGGAAACAGAGAATTTTCCCATAGAACGCGGGCCACCCAGAGGCAACCAATCCCATAACCTGACTAGGGAATTTGAGCTTCCTCAGTTCAAACCAGCCAATGAAATAACCCCTGCAATTAATGCCACCAAAGACTGGGAAGACCTGGTAATTGGGAAAACCTGGGCCGACAGAATTTGTGAAAGTTTTACCATGACAGATGGGCATACTTATACCCTGGGCCGCCAGGAAGATGCCCATTGCCATCCTTGCAATAAAGTGACATGACCCTTTAGTTCAACCAGATCATACCATACTTGTTATTAGTTTTACTTCATCTACAGTCTACTCCTTGCGGCTCTGCTCCCTGTGCTCACCTACCCCAAGAAACCATGGACCAGCTGCCCAAACTTTACCGTCCACCAGGAGCTCCCTTTGGCCCAGTACATTTTACTGAGTACCCACCCAACCCGGCGTATTTGGAGTTTACTCTGGAGGAGATCCTCATCCACGGCCCTGAAGCTAGAACTAGAGAGACTGAAACCATGTACAGAGAAGGCATCAAAATCACCATACCTCCTCTGCTATTCCAAGACAAGTATAATTTCCTGCCCGCATATTTGGTTCCAATGACGCCGCCCCACACCCCGCGGCCCAACCGCCTGCAAGAATCTGTTGCCACTGATAAATCCACTTCCACCCAAGTATTTGGGGTGATGTATATCATCCTCACTGGATTGATTGATTCCATGGTGCCTACAAGCAGACCTTGGGCAGTCCTTGGAAAATGGTTATTTTATATTGTAAAGTTAGCCCCAATCCTGTGGTGGGCTCTCTCTGCTGAGCCCGTGAGCCGTCTGCCTGCAAGTTCTCAGGAACTCTCCACAGGTTGGATCCCTGACACAAGCACCCTAAAGTCTCTAGTCCCCCTCTAGAAGAAGACATCATCAATGCCTCCTCAAATCCTATGGTATTGGTCCTTGTAAGGGTAAAGTAGAGAGAGACCTTGTTGTAATCAATCAAATGGGGAACATACACCCAAATTAGGATGACATTACCAGTTAGGAGGAGACAATGTGTGTTTACTTATAAATGATAACTGTCAGGGAACCAACCCTGACTGGCCAGCTTGCTAGCGTCTGGGAACTGGCAGGTTGCGGACTGGGTGGGCAGGGCCCACCAAAGGATTGGTGCTAACTTAATGAGGTAGGACATTGACTTGCCCAACCATAACCACAGACTGGCAGTGGGGACAATAGTATCTATTTCTCCCGTGAGAGTTATATATACAGTTCCAAAAAGCTTGTTGGTATGGCCCAGCGGGAGTTTGGTGGCAGAGGCGGGCATTGGCTTGGGGGTGACGGGTGGCTCCATGTCTATTTGGTAGGCAGGGAGGAAGTTGTATTTATCTCTGAACAGGCCAGGTTTGATAATCTACCAAGGGCCTTCTTGGTTGTATCTGGTTCTCTCAGTGATTCTGGCCCAGGGGTCCTGGGCTAGTATGTTGTTGGCGGTATAGTCTCTGTACTCTGGCTTTAGGGGGTACTCCGTGAAGTGGACGGGACCAAAGGGAGCACCTGGCGGGCAGTACGTAGCTGGCAGGTCAGAAGGGGGTTTGAGGATCTTTGAGTGAACTGACAGATTACAAGGATAAAATACAGCAATAATTGGGGAAACCAATATCTCATAACCTTTATTTAAAAATGACAATGGGGTTTTGGTCTTGGCCTGACAGGTATTTATCCCACACTGCCAGGCTTCACTTCTTGGTTGGGTTTTCTGGACTTGGGCGGTTTGGCATTGGGTGTCTCAGATGACAGTGTGGCACTTGGCACTGGGGGTTTGCCACTGGCTGCTTTGGGATGAGAAGACTTCAAATCCTTCTGTTGATTGATTTGAGTGTTGGGTGCCTCTTTGGGTTCAGTGCCTTCCCCGGGACTTTGGGAGAGTTCAGAATAACTCCCAGGGGAAGATTTGTCTATTTCACCAGGAAAACTACCGGTGTCAGGCGTTGGCACCTCGGGGGAATTCTTGGCATCTTGCACTGGCGGTTTGCTTGCAGAATCCTGCAGGACAGCTAAGGGTTTGGGTCCTGGCAGGCTGGTAGCAACTTCTTTAATTAGTAGCGGGTTGTCGTGTTCCCAGACTGTGAGTCTGGCGGTCTGCAAAATGTTTTGTCCAGGGTTTGACTCTGGTATTGTATTTTGAGATTTAGGAGCATCCAAATTGTCATTCCTGACATTATCCCCTTCTTTCCCCAAAATTCCCCCTTTCAGGGCCTTCTTCTCAAGGTATTGTTGGATGGCCTGTTTGGCATTGGTTAGATTGCTCAAGGGTTCCCAGGTGCTTTCTTCCAGGGGGTAGCCAGCCCACTTGGCGTAGTACTGGGGGGTCTTGTAGTGAACTCGGTCTCTGTGGATGTATTCAACTTTGTACTCAATTGAGTGGTCCTTCCGGATTGGCGGGGGGCTTGACTTGATCTTCTGGTGGGGTAGGGAGTTTCTGTCCTTTTTGAACAACAGGGAACGGTGGAAAATGTTATGGATCTTTCACGTGGGGGGTAGGTTTAACTTGAAGGCTACTTCTCCAATGAGCTTGGTGATCTTGTGTGGTCCACTTCTTCTGTGAGCTAGTTTTCTGCAAGGCACATGCAGGCGTACGTTACAGGAATCTAAATAGACCTTGTCTCCAACTTGGAGGGGTTTACCGAGGGTCTGTTTTCAATCAGCAAAAGCCTTGTATGTCTGTACAGCTTGGTTCAGGTTTGCTAGGCATACAGCTTGGGTGTCGTGGATCTGTTCAATCCAGGCATGTCCCAACGGGTTGGTTTCCTTGTTTTCAATGCTAGGGTCTCATGAGGGGGCATACCTGTAGTTGGCTTTGAAAGGGGACATTCCAGTAGATGCATGGTCTTTGCTGTTGTAGGCGTACTGTGCCATGGGTAACATCTCGGCCCAGTTATCTTGGCCGGCGTTGGCATAGCATTGTAGATACTGTTCAAGTATTTGGTTCACTTGTTCAGTCTGGCTGTCAGTCTGTGGGTGGTAGGAGGTTAATAAACAGCGCTTTACCCCCAAGTCCTTCATCACCTGAGCCCAGTAGTTGGAGCTGAATTGTGGTCCTCTATCAGTGATGATTTCCACCAGAGTGTTGTGTTGGGTTAGGATGTGATTGTGGAAATGTCTAGCTGTCTCTGCGGCAGTGCAGTGGGTGGTGGTAGGGACAAAATAGGACATTTTAGTGAATCTATCTACCATGAATAGGATTGCATTGAAAAAATTAGAAGGGGTAGTTCCACAATATAGTCCATTGACACGGACTGCCAGGGTCCCGCTGGTATGTCTAGTGGTCTTAGAAAGCCCGCAGGTTTGGATCTACGGAGTTTGGTTTGTCCACATGTCTCACAGCCTTTGATGTAGGCAGCCACGTCTTTGTCCAGTTGGGGCCAAGCATAATTCTTCTTGATTCTTTGGATTGTCTTGAGTCTGCCAGGATGGCCAGCCATCTCTGAATTGTGGTAGTCTATGAGTACTTTGGTCCTTTTTTCACCTTCTAGTACGTAGATTTGGTTGTGTAACAGCAGGGTAGTTCCTTTCAATGAGAATCTCTTCTTGTAGTGTCGGCTATCTGGGTCTGAGGTCAAGTTGGCAATGAGTTCCGCTAAATACTTGTCTAATTTCTGCGCCTCAATGATGTCAGGCTTACGGGCCATGATCTTCATGAACATCAGTTGGATGCCTAGGCTGGCGGGGTTGAGGAGTACATGGGTGTTGTGGTCCTTGGTCTCAGCTGTGGTGGGGATCATATCTGCTCTTCTGCTCAGTGCGTCTGGTACTATTTTGACTTTCCTGGGTTTGTAGTCAATTTTCATGGTGTAGTTGGCCAGTTCTAGAGCCCATCTGGCCTGTCTCTGGTTCAACTGTCTGGGTTTAAAGAAGTAAACCAAGTTTTTGTGGTCATTTAGGACTTTTACTGTGAATTCAGCGCCACATAGGTACTGGCACCAATGTTTCAGGGTCTTCATTATTGCAAGCATCTCCTTGTTGTAGATTGGGTAGTTTCCTTTGGCAGGCAGCATCTTCTTGGATTAATATGCTACAGGATGTAGCATACTATCCCCTCCTTCCTGAAGAAGGACCCCTCCCACCGCAAAGTTGGACGCGTTGGTTTCCAGTACAAAAGGTTTGGAGGGATCTGGCACGGCCAGGACAGGGGCAGAGGTGAAGGCGAGTTTCAAGGTCTCAAAAGCAGAGGTACACTCCGGAGTCCAGGCAAAGGTGACCTTGTCAGAGCAAAGGTGGGTCAGGGGGAGAGTAATGTGAGAAATACTTTTGATGAAATCTCTGAAATAATTTGCCAGACCCAAGAAACTTCTCACATCCTTTCTGTTTTTAGACACCAGCCAAGTTGTTATTGCTTCTACTTTGTCTTGTGCCATGGCAAAGCTGCCAGTCTTCACTATGTATCCCAAGAATTTAACCTCTGACTGGAAGAATTCACACTTCTGAACTTAGCGTGTAAATTAGCTTGGGAGAGTTTCTCTAATATGAGGTCCAGGTGACACAGGTGTTCTTTGTGAGACTTGCTATAGATGAGGATGTTGTCCGGATATGCCACACAGAAGCGGTCAAGGTATTCCCCCAGGACGGTGTTGATCATCCTTTGGAAGGTACTGGGAGAGTTACAGAGGCCAAAGGGCATCATCAGGTACTTGTACAGTCCATATTGGGTTTTAAAGGCAGTCTTGTATTTGTATCCTTCTTTGATTCTGATCTGGTTGAAGGCGTCTCTCAGGTCAATTTTTGAGTATACCTGGGCTCCAGTCAGTACATCACAGAGGTTGTTAGCATTGGGGATGGGATAGCGGTTCTTCACTGTGATGTTGTTCAGCTTTTGGTAATTTACGCAAGGACACATCCCACCGTCTTTTTTCCCTACAAACAGCATGGGCAACAAGCAGGGGGCTTTTGACACCCATATGAACCCTTTGTTTGTCATATCCTCAAGGTATGCTTTCAAGGCCACTTGCTTGTGGTGGTTACAGCTGTAGATGGGGCCGTGGTGCGGTTGAGTCCCTGGCAGCAGGTCTATGGAGTGGTTGTAGATTGAATGACTGGGTAGTTTGGTGGCTGCCTCTTCACTAAACACATGGTCCATTTCTGTAGGGGTGTGGGTTGTATTCCAACACTAGGTTCTATCTTTATGGTTAGGAGTTTATTGGTAGGGGTTAGGCCATAGCTCATGTAAAAGGGGACGGTGTTGCAAGATTCAGGTTGGCCCAACGTGACGGTTTTTTTATGATAGTTCAGGATTGGGCCATGTTTGTCAGACCAGGAGTTGCCCAGTATAAGGGGGTGGGGCAGTCTGGGTAGGAGGATCAGGGATAATGGGTACACATTATGTCCAATTGTCAACAGAAGTTCTTGTTCACACTCATAATCTGTGTCAAGGAAGTTGTTTCCCATGACCACTTGTAGGCTACGCTCTGAAGCTGTCATGCCTAGTTCCTTTGCCAGGCTGGCGTCAATGAAACTTTCATCAGCTCCTGTATCAATAAAAGCTTCAATCTGGCGCTTGTTTCCCAATAGTTCTATGGTCACTTGGATGAATTTGTAAGACTGGAAATAAGTGTTTATTTGCGCCAGTGAGATTGAGGCAGTGTTTTTCTTAGGGCAGGCTCTGGTCAAGTGGCCTGCCTCATGGCAGTGGAAACAGAATCCTTTGCAATAGTGTTGTTGGAGCTCTTCAGGTGTCATTCCTGTTCTGTTGGGGGTTAGTGTTTGGGTTTGGCGGGTCTGAGAGGGGCCAGAATTCTCTTGGTTCATGCTAAAGCCCTTGCACAGGGGGACCAGATTGTCTAGGCTGAGGGTGGGAGGATGGTGCTTCAACAAGTCCTTCATTGCTAGGTTGACTCCCTTTTGGAATATGATGGCCGCCAGTTTGTCTTCCAGTTGGGTGTGAGTCTTTAGCTTGAGAAATTTGTCAATGTAAGCTTGGATGGGACGGGCACCCTGTTGGATTTCCAACAAGGAGTTCAGGGCATAGTATCTGGTGTTGCGGTCTTCCCCTGTGGCCATCAGTTTGGCTTTGAACTTGGCATAGTCCAGGCAAAATTCCACGTCTTTGGCAGTGGCTTTGCCAAACCAATCAAGGGCGTCTCCTGATAGCATGGCAGCTACTCCCAGTACCTTTTATGTGTCACTGGAATAGGATGGGGCATTGGCTTGAAAATGTAGTTAGAGCACTGGCATGGTGTGGCAGGCCTCTTTGAGAGTGAGTTTTCCCATCCGGGGCATCTCCACTTTGGTGAGGAATTGGTTGACTATCACATTATGAGCCTGAGAGGAGGGTACTTTGGTGGGTTTGGCGTTGGGGTTGGAGTTCTTGGGATTATCTGGGGTTACATTTGTGTTCTTTCACACAGAAGAGATCAGGTTTTTGGTCATCATAAATGTGTAATAAGTTATTATCATTACAAAAAACATACAAGATGCCCCAAGAATAATCAACATCTTGGGGCTCAGGGTACCAGTGTTAAAATAGATTGTCAAAATGTCAGGGAACCAACCCTGACTGGCCAGCTTGCTAGCGTCTGGGAACTGGCGGGTTGCAGACTGGGTGGGCAGGGCCCACCAAAGGATTGGTGCTAACTTAATGAGATAGGACATTGACTTGCCTAACCACAACCACGGACCAGCGGCGGGGACAATAGTATCTATTTCTCCCGTGAGAGTTATATATACAATTCTGAAAAGCTTGTTGGTATGGTCTAGCAGGAGTTTGGCGGCGGAGGCGGGCATTGGCTTGGGGGTGACAGGTGACTCCATGTCTATTTGGTAGGCAGGGAGGAAGTTGTATTTATCTCTGAAAAGGCCAGGTTTGGTAATGTACCAAGGGCCTTCTTGATTGCATCTGGTTCTCTCAGTGATTCTAGCCAAGAGGTCCCAGGCTAGTATGTTGTTGGCGGTATAGTCTCTGTACTCTGACTTTAGGGGGTACTCCGTGAAGTGGACGGGACCAAAGGGAGCACCTGGCAGGCAGTACGTAGCTGTTGGGTTAGCAGAGGGGTTTGAGGATCTTTGAGTGAACTGACAGATTACAAGGATAAAATACTGCAATAATTAGGGAAACCAATATATCATAACCTTTATTTAAAAATGATGATGGGGTTTTGGTCTAGGCCTGACAGGTATTTATCCCACACTGCCAGGCTTCACTTATTGATTGGGTTTTCTGGACTTGGGCAGGTTGGCATTGGGTGTCTCAGATGACAGTGTGGCACTTGGCACTGGAGGTTTGCCACTGGCTGCTTTGGGGTGAGAAGACTTTGAATCCTTCTGTTGATTGATTTGGGTGTTGGGTGCCTCTTTGGGTTCAGTGCCTTCCCCAGGACTTTGGGAGAGTTTGGAATAACTCCCAGGAAGAGATTTGTCTACTTCACCAGGAAAACTGCTGGTGTCAGGCGTTGGCACCTTGGGGGGAATTCTTGGCATCTTGCACTGGCGGTTTGCTTGCAGAATCCTGCAGGACAGCTAAGGGTTTGGGTCCTGGCAGGCTGGTAGCAACTTCTTTAATTAGTAGCGGGTTGTCGTGTTCCCAGCCTGTGAGTCTGGCGGTCCGCAAAATGTTTTGTCCAGGGTTTGACTCTGGTTCCGTATTTTGAGATTTAGGAGCATCCAAATTGTCATTCCTGACAATAACCCTTGAAGAGTGAATAAGGAAAGTTGCAGCAGAAGATTATGCACAGGTACATCAGGAAGACCTTCATTTGGCTCAACATCAAGGAATCAGCAGCATAGATAGGCTCACATTCAATTTTGCGGGTTTCAGGAATCATTTCAGCAGGAGTTGGAAGATTACCAGGAAATCACAGAGGTGAGAAAGCAGAATCTAGCAGTCTAGTTATTACAAATCTGATTGGAAAATATTGAAATAAGTGAATCTTTGAGGCAAGATATTTATTGAGAGTAAAATATCAATCTACTAAGGTAGTTTGATGGGGACAATTGTTACTTAAAGCCTTTGGGTACATCTTGATGAGGTGGCCTCCTTGAATACAATATTTAGACAGCTTACAGATACCACCAATGGTGGTTCTGTAAGCTGTTACCTGACCTCAAAGGAGGTCAGGATTTGTTGACCAGCAGGTCAAGGAAGGGAAAATTGGGCGTGGGGCATCTGCACCCCACTCAGACCCAATTTCCCATGCACCACCCACTTACAATTGATCATTAGAATTAAATCAACAATTGCTGCAAGCAGGCGGGGCTTTGGGCCAGGTTTCCCCGGGTGGTGGGGCTTTGGCCAAGCCACACCCAGGAAAACTATGGCCATGGCAGTTCTGTCTCCTGGGCCCGTGTGGGCCCCCTTCCAGCTTTCTCTCTCAACTATGAGTAAGCTTGTGCTGCTGCCCGCTCTCTCCTCCACTCAGGCACTGTGGTGACGCACACTTTCCCTGGTCTCTGTCCCAGGTACGCTTCCAAAGACCTGTACTCCTTCCTCTTGGACTTTGGTCTCCCCCTGCGCTGATGGAGTCTATGGATACTATTGGCGTGTTAGTCAACTGATTTATTCAACCCACCCTGGTTCACCATCAACTTGCATTAGGGTCCCAGAACCAGCTTCTAAATGCAGTAGCCTCTGCTGTCTCAAACAAACATGCTCAAAATATGGCATATCAGAAATGGTCTCATAGTGTCAGGGACCCACTTGACAGGGAAAAAGTTTCCTAATTGGTGGGCCAAGGCCCCTAAGTTAAGCCCTGCTATTACTGAGCCAATGGGTACCGTGATCATGGCAAGATGTCCTAGGTGACCTAAGTAGGCAAATCTTCCAAGCATAGAGCTGAACCAACCAAGCATATAATATCCCACCACATACGTTAAAAGGTAGAAGGAGGCGTAAGGTCTAACCAGAGAAGGTTTGGCAGGAGGCGGAGTGAACAAGCAACCATATTGGAATTTACGTCCCCAGTGGCCAGAGGGGTACTTAAACCATCCATGGGCTAGGGATTCCTTTTGATGAGCGTCATCTGGAGAGGAGTTGTACCAATCAGTAGTGGGTGTTGGGGTTTCCAAGGTTAACACCACAGACAAGAAGGAAGCTAGAAACCAAAACAGGAATAGAATCCCTCTCTTGGCTTTAAAAATAAGGTATCAGAAGGTAAGTGATTGGCAGGTATAGAATAAAAGTCTTTATTGTTGGAACAACTAAGTTGAATAAGGTTTGCACACTTAAATAGCCTCCAAAATGGAGGCTGGGAAATTTAAGTGGATATTGGGGGGGGATAAGAGGGATTTGCCAATGATTTTCATAAATATCATGGTCAAAATTAATACCTGGGTAATATGGGCATTGATGTGGGACTAGAGATGGAATATAAACTTATAGTTAAATGAGAGGGAACCAAAATAAGCCACAAGATCATGATAATTTAAGTGGTTCTTTTCTTGAATAACAAGAGAGGTGAAGTGCAGAGCCTCAGTTTCATAATCTAATAGTAGATCCGTGAGCAGCAAGGTGCTACCCAGCAGCCAATCAAACGTCAAGTGGTAAGTGACATTTTCACTTAAGTTACTAATCTTTTTGGATTTGAATTGAAGTGCAAAAGCAAAAATTGATTCAATCTATGGATATAAATATGTAAAGTAAGTTGAATAGTTGATTCTATACTAACAATAGATGCTGGCTGAAGGTTCTGGGTTCAAATCCCGTTTAAATCAAAGATAGGAAAAAACTGGTGTCCCATACTTGGTGGTTGTGTTGCTGTGTGTTTGTTTTTCTATCCATTTCAATAAAATTAAAGGAGTCAGGGAAAGAATCCCTGACAAATTGCTTCTTTGTGTGTATTTTGGATAACCAGTGTGACTTGCTAGCCTCCCAAAAATACCTAACCTCATATATACTCCCTTTGCTCCTTGCTCCCTGGATATATCAAGGATCAACTGTGTGAATTGGATGAGCATCAAGCGCTGTGGCGTGGTCAAATCAAGGCCGCTCTCCTAAAACATCTTTAAGATTGTGAGATTCTGGTTACCAAACTCAACCAATTTTGAGAGCACATTAATTCTCAGCTTGAGTTGATTGGGACTCATGTTGATACCTGGGGCCACCATCTACAACATCATTATAGATTGGATAAGGCTGCATTGGGCAACACTCTATATCAAGTATAAAATTACATGGATGATAGAGTAGCGTCCATTGAGGTGACTCCTCCCGCTCCTTCTTTTAAGCTCCCGTCTGACTTTGAAGCCCAGGTATGGGAAGCCATAGCTGAGCTCAAGGCCACAACATGCCGTCAATCTTCTGTTAATAACCCTCCTCCAGTCAAAACTATGCCTGACCCTTGCATTGCCTTGCTCACTGATCAAGTAGCTACATTGTGAGGTGAAATTGAGTATTTAAGACAACACCTCTCTAATACTGAGGACTTGTCCTCTGAGTCTGAAGGTGAAGAGGAAGCTGAGGTTGTTAGTAATCCTGCTCATGGCAATCAGGGTTGTTGCCCTGGCTTAGAAGGCCAACCTCAAGTCAACTGCGCTCTTCCCATAGATCAACTGGCCAAAGTGACAAATGATGTTACAGATAGGCAGGACCCATTGGAACAAGAGGTACAAAGCCTCTCTTGCTTTACCAAGACAATGAATGGACAGGTTATCCCTTTGGTTGCTCAGACTAAATCTCTGACCACCCACCTCAATGGGATTGCTGGCACCTTATTGGTACAACAGATTAAGATTGATGAATTTGGAACTGCTGTTGCTGCTGCTAGAGATATTAGTGGGCAAAACAGTTCTACCTTAGATGCACTAGAGTAGAGCCTTCAACTTCTCTGGGCTAGACAACCTGCTGCTGAATCTGAGTTTAAGGGCAATTCCCACATTAACATCCTTAACCCAGGTGACAACAGCTAATCCACCTTGTTGTCCATTGACCCCAACTATAAGCCTTCATTCAAACAGATATTTGGCCCTAAAACCTCTACCATTGCTGCCTTCCTGACAATTTATGAGACTGCAATGTTTAGGGACACCAATGAACTTAAGAAGGAGCATATTCTTACCTGTCTGCATACCACATATCAAGAAGTTGTGGTCCCTGAACTCCCTTCAATTGTCACTTGGGAGGATATGAAGCGCCTCTTAATTGAGGAATTTGGCAGAGACCTCAGCTTGGAAGTCAAGAAGGATGCACTTATGCACATTGCTTTTAAGCCTAAGGAGACCCTAGCCAAGTTTGCTTATTGCTTCTACATTGAAGGACAACAGTTAACCACCAGCTGTCAGTTAACTCCCCGGGAAGCCTACACAGCTTGTTCAAACGCTTTAAAGGTGAACCAGCTCCTATGTCTGCACTTTAAGTCTCATAAAGCTTCCCTTACTTCAAGGAAGAGTATCAAGACCCTCTTGCAAGATATGTACTTGACTCATGGTGGTGCTGTGATACACAAAAATAAAGCCAACAATGCAGGAACCACCTCCTGTACTCCACGCATTATGACTCTGGGCTCAAGTGGACAATCTAAGAGGCAAGGATGTCATAACTGTGGTCAAATAAGACACCACTCAAGTACCTGCATCAACCCTTGAGTAGAGGGTTGTGACCCAAAGGAGCAGGCGGGAAAAGAGAGGTCAGCTTAGAGGCAGAGACACTCTCTGCTGACCAATCTCCCCTGTCTCCTCCTGATCCCCTGTCCAACAAGGAATCTTCTCCCTTGGCTGGCCCAACTATCCTTCACCTGTTCCACAATCTATCCAGTGATTCTGAACCCAAGTACTCTGATTGCAATGAGTCTGAGGGTTATGGTTACTCTGTGCTAGCAGTCCCGGAGACATTTTCTGTCCCTTACAAGCTGTGTTCAGGAAGAACCACAACTACACCTTGTCCAACCTCAAGCAAAGCTAAGGCCATAGTATCTCTTCCTTACTTAGCACAGGCCCATTGTCCCCCTGTTTTGGTAGATTCCTCTAAAGATGCTGCTGAATTAGCAGAGGCTCTCTTTCAGAATGTGACTGTATCTCTCCCCCTGCAGACTGTGTATAAAGAAATTCCTGCCTTATGCTGCATGTTGGCCAAGTGGGAGAAAGAAGTGGAAGCTGCTCAGAATGTTCTAGCTGTCCTGCCCCCCTTTGGAAAAGATACTAGACATGTGGAAGTATAAATCCAAAAGGTCAAAATCAAGGCTATCCTGGACACAGCTCTCCAGTCAATGTGGTATCTTCCAAGCTAATAAAGAAGCTTAAGCTGGCCCTTAACCTCAACTACACCCAATCATACGGTACTGCTGGCATGGATCAGACTCAGGCCATTGGTGCCTACTCTGCTCTGCCAATGAGGTTCAGGAAGCTTCTTATTGCTTCTCCTGCTGTTGTCTTAGAAAACAAAAGCTACAATCTCCCGGTGGGTACGCAATTCCTTTGAGAGTACAATGGGATTGTGAACCTTTGAGATGGGTACCTTTCACTCTTAGGGTATGAGATCCCCCTAATCTTTGAGGAACCCCTTTGCCTCCCGGGTAAACGCCTTAAGACTTGTGTGCTCGAGTACCCCACAGGTATTTTCTCACTCAAGTACAGGACTCATTCTTCCAATATGTGGTCCTCTCCTCCTTCCTGCCCTGCTGAGGAAGGTATTCCTCTTTTACCCCTACAGCTATCACTATCCTGCCTGGCTTGCAAGTGATTATAGACTCTCAGATATCCTATGAACTACCCAAGAAATTATTTCTGGAGCTATATTCACCTGATTCCCTAATATGTAGAGAGCCTAGGCTATGCCCTGGGATTCTGGACCAAACTCACAAAGAGCCTGTGCAGCTGTTTTTAGCTAACCTGAATGCCCTACCTATGCAGGTGACCAAAGGCCAGGTTGTTGGGCATGGTCGCATATTAGGTTCAGAGCAAGTGGTGTCCCTCTACCCGTTTGGAATGTTTAGTTATTTCAACTTGCCAGAAGAAGACCCCCAGGTTCTCTCCCTGTTCATTGCCGCAGACTTCCCTCAGCTGTCACCATTCAACAAAAAGACTTTCTGGAACTATTAGACCAGTTTAAAGATATCTTTGCCTCTGGACCTACCAACTATGGTTTAGCTAAGGGGATCATCCACCCAATAGACACAGGCAATGCCCCACTCTTTTGTGCCAAGCTGTATTGCTGCAGTAGAGTGGAAGATGTCAAGGTCTCTAAGGATCTTAAGCAGCTTCTAGATGCTGGGCTCCTAGCCCCCTCTCAGAGCCATTGGGCCTCCCCATTGTTGATCCTAAAGAAGAAGGATGGAGGCCACTGTATTGTGATGGACTACCGCTGTGTAAATTCACTCACCAAGAAGGACTCTTACCCTTTGCCTAGAATTGATGATACCTTCAGACAATTAAGAGGATCCAAGTTTTTCTCTACCATGGATCTAGCATCAGGGTACTGGCAGGTTGAATTGTCCCCTGAGGATAGAGAAAAGGCCACACTCATCACTTCAGAAGGTCTATACAAACCCACTTGAATGCCCCAGGGACTCTGCAACGCCCCGGCTACATTTCAACAGGCTATGGACTCCATCCTACAAGACATGTCCTCTCCTGCTTCCTTGTATACCTTGAAAATATTACTGTGTTTAGCTCCACCTTCACTGACCATCTAGACTACCTCAAAGCTGTCTTCATCAAAATTCAAGATGCAGGCCTGAAACTTAAGCCTTCTAAATGCTCTTTCTCCAAAGAACGGCTTGAATTCTTGGGCCACAAGGTCATCCAAATAGGAATACACCCTATGAGCAATAAGGTGGAAGCCATTGACAAGATGCTGCCTCCTACAAATCTACGGGAGGTCCAAGTATTTCTTGATATGATAGGGTATTATTGCCAGTTCATTCCCAATTTTGCTGAACTAAGCAAACCTCTTGTCCAGCTCCTCTGCAATGTACCCTTTGAGTGGACTGACAGCCAACAGCAATTCTTTGAGGCGTTGAAAGCTAAATTCAAGGAGGCTCCCATTCTTGTCTACCCTGACTAAAATAAGGAATTTATCTTGTATACTGCCACTAGTGGAGTAGCTGTGGGTGCCATCCTAGCCCAACTTGATGATGAGGGCGTTGACTGACCTATAGCCTATTACTTCTAAGTCCTTAACAAACATGAGAAGAACTATAGCACCATTGAAGAATAATGCCTAGCTGTTCTGCATGCAGTAAAGAAGTTCCAGCACTAAATCTATGGGACTCATTTCACGGTAGTCACAGACCACTCATCCCTTAAGTGGCTACAGCAATCAAAGGAGCCCAAAAGTCAACTAGCCCAATGGGCCTTACACCTGCAAGGATACAATTTCACTGTAGTACATTGTCCTGGTGCACAACATCAGAATGCCAATGGTTTGTCAAGGATGCCTATTCTAGCCATTCATCCTGCTGACGCTGATTGCCTATATAAGTTGATAGGGTACCCTGACTCCATGACCACTGAACCAGAGGACATTTGCTTGGCGTTGCAAGCCCTATCCAAGGATACTGTGATTCAAGATAAACAACTCTTCAAGAAGGTCAACAACGCCTATCTTACCTACGTCTGGACCAGTATGAAAATAGCCATCATCCTCCAAGCTCACATTGATACCAGCCATGTAGGTACAGCAAAAACTCATGACTGGTTGTGCAAAAACTTTTACTGGGAAAACATGCTCCTCCTAATCCCTGATGTCCTTGCCTCATGTCATTCTTGTCAGCTCTAACAGCCCTGACCTTCCCAACATCAGTTCAATCTCATCCCTCCTAAACATGCCTTCCACACTATGAGTATTGATGCTGTTGGGCCTCTCCCTCAGTCTAGGTCTGGGTGTTGATTCATCTTGGTAGCCATCAACTACTTTAGCAAATGGGTTGAAGCCAGAGAAACCAAAGATATAATTGCTAAGACCACTGCTAATTTCTTACTGCAAGATATCTTCTACCAACATGGCTGCCCTCAAATCCTGCTTTCTGACAATGACACCAATTTTAATGCTTGCCTCATCCTGTCTATTGTCAAAACTATGGGTACCCACCGATCCTTCTCTGCACCGTACAATCCATCAATCAACAGGACTGTGGAACAAGCCAATTCCGCCCTTGTATCCATCATGAGGAAGCTTACCTTCTCTGATGCCGCCAATTGGGATATGTTCCTCCCTGCTGCCCACTTTTTGTATAGACTAAGCAGACATTGGGTGACTGGCCAGTCCCCCTTTGCCATGTTGTACGGACAAGAAGACACTACCCCTCAGTCTTGGGACCCCCGTTGATTGAGGTTGACACCTCTGCTAATCCTGAAGCTCATGTCAAAGACTTGACTAATTGTATCATTGACATCCAAGCTACCGCCTATCTACTGCTTAAAAGGCCAAAAACCTGGAACTCTTGCCCTCTAATGCTGCCAGAGCCCCCCTCCCTGACTACCAAGTAGGTGACCTGGTCCTCTACTATCAAAATTGTACTTGAGGTTGTGCTCATAAGCTAGACTCCCTCTAGGTTGGGCCTTGTGAAGTCACCTACAAGAAGGGTGTCAAGTATACTGTGAAGCTACTGTCCTCTGGCCGCCCCTTTGCTTGAGTTCACTCCAAATTTCTCCACAAATATCAACTCCCTGTGTCAGATTTTGAGGGAGGGGCCTGCCGTAAATTGCACTATTAATGCCATTTCAACATGGCCTTTGAATATTGATATGTGTGAAGATTTGGTCGGATTTGCTTTCAAATTTGGTAATCCCTCCCCTTCTGAAAATGGGTCTGGTTCAATATCCACCCATTCCATAATATAATACCTGTCCTTGACTGATCCTGGTATGCCCTCATCCCAACGTGATCCCTTCTACCACTCTTTCTACCTAATGAGTGATCATTTATCCTTGTCTACTATTTAAGTAGAATCATTTCTACTAATAAATACAAGTTTATCCACATTTTCATTGGCTTTAATATTCTTCAAGATTTTTTCTTTCCTTCCTACTAAAAGGAATTCCTCATCTTTTATTCTAGGAAATTAAGGTATGTGCCCTTAATTCTGCCCTGAAGGCTAACCCAAGGCTAGCTTTAAACCTCAAATCTTTCATTATAAAGATTTCCTGTTGTGTCCTCCTGGATGTCATCCCCAGGAGCCAAACACAACAGGGCCCAAAAATATTGAGGGCCCACTGTTCAAAGGGTTCCATGGCCTTAATGGTCAGGACAGACTTAGGAGGTGCAGGTTTGGACGTGTTCTTTTTACACAGCACACATGTTTTGAGGAGATCCAAAATGTCTTGGCGCATACACGGCCACCAAACCTTACGTTTCATGATTTCAAAGAGGTTACGTCCTCTGATATGACCCAAGGTGCAGTGGTAGTGTAGTATGATGTCGCCTTGTTGTGTGATGGGAATATAGGGCGTCTTTTCACCTGTCTCTGCCTGACAGCAGACATTGCTAGAATTGATGGTGAACTGACTTTCATTGTACTTTATCTTGGAGATGGTTATCAAATTAAGGCCTTCATAGAGGGTTGCTTCAAGGCAGAGGTAAAGCATTGGCCAATTGGGTCCAAACCGTCATTCCCAGTGATGGACGCCACATAGAGCCTTGAGAGGGCATCTGCCATGACAAGCTCCTTCCCAGGCTTGTACTTGATGTGCAGCTGGTAGGGGGATAGGCACTTGACCCAGCCTTCTTGGAAGCGTATCAAGTGGGACTGTGTGTTGAAGTACTGGAGCAACTTGTGATCCGTCAGGACGCGGGGTGGAAAGGTGGCCCCTTCTGGGTAACAGCGCCACTTCTTAACGCAGTGCATGATTGCCGCTAATTCTTTAAAATGTATGGGATAATGTTGTTCTGAGTCAGTGGGCTTCCTGGATTTGTATACTATGGGAAGGAAAGTGCCCTTGTCAGTTTCTACACGTAACACACCCCCTATGGCTCTGTCAGAGGCTTAAGTCTCAAGTTTTTACTGACAGTTCCAATTGAGGAACTGCAATACAGGTGCAGTTTTAAGCCTTTGCTTCAACGTCTCAAAGGTTTGATCTCTGGCAGGGGTCCAATGGAAGCGCTTCTTAGTGTTTAGGAGTTCAGTGAAGGGCACAATTAGTTCTCTGCAATTGGGAATAAGCTTGTGCATGTAGGCAACCATGCCTAAGAATTTCCGCACCTGGCCCACATTGGTGGGAGGTGGCATGCTTGTGATTGCCTTGATCTTGGAAGAATCAGGCTCTATCCCTTGGGCAGAGATGGTGTGCCCAAGGAACAATAGCTCTGACTTGAGGAATTCACATTTGAATGGTTTAGCTTTTAGCTGATTTTTTCAAAGGGTGTCAAGGACAGCACAGAGGTGTTGGAGATGCATGGTTTGATCTTGATTGAAGATAATAATGTCATCAAGGTACACAACAACAAATTTCCATATCAATTCCTCAAATGCTTTGTTCATCAACATGGCAAAGGTAGAAGGAGCGTTGGTCATTCCAAAGTTCATGACCTGGCACTCAAACAACCCATAGCATGTGCAGAAGTCAGTTTTTGCCTCATCCCCTGGTGCAATGAGGACCTGGTTGTACCCCGCCGTGAGATTGATATTGCTAAAGACCTTTGCACCCGCAAGTGTGTCAAACAGGTTGTTAATCAACAGCAGGGGGTATTTATTATTAACAGTCACCTCATTTAAGGCTCAGTAATCTGTGACCAAGCAAAGGTACCTGTCCTTCTTGGCTACAAAGAAGACATATGCCCTGTACAGCAAAAGCAAGGGGAAGATAAAGCCCTTGTTGAGTGCATCTACAAGGTGTTGGTGGAGGGTCTCATCTTCTTTTGGTGTCAGGCAATAAAGGGACGTGCCTTGGGCAGTGACCCTTGCAGTTGTACAGCATACTGGATCTCTTGAGGAGGGAATAATTGGTCCAGTGTTTCACTAAAAACGTCCTTATATTCCTTGAGGATATCAACAAGTGCTGGTGGAGGTGGAGTGGTCAAGGGAGGAGCCGCAGATGGCTCAACACAGATAACTTCAACTGAACATTGATTAAAGTCTAGTTTCCCCCCTTGAAGTCATAAAAGCCTGTTTATGTAATCCTAACAAACACAGTATTGTGGAGTAACTTGCTAATCTTGACAGGATATATCTGAAAGCCCACCCCATTTCTATTGAGGATGATCACAGATGTATCCCAGTTGATGTAGGGGCGGGTGTGACAAAGCAGTCAAGGCCAGAAATTATGTTGTGGCTGAGCCCTGCCATGATTGTTCCAGAGAGCCTAACCTGGATGTTCCCCATTCTCATAGAGAAGGTTACCCTATCATGGGTAATTGCCACTCTGCGGGAATCAGCTACTTTTAATGCCTTGAATATGCTTGACACTTGGTCTAATTGTTGGGAGTCAGAAAATGCCTGGTCAACCATAATGTGTTTGGCTCTGGTATCTACCAATAGTTTTGTGGGTGTTTCCACAAAAACAGAAGGGATAGGCCAAGTGGGTTACTTTATTTGAAGAGTGGCTGGCTTGGAGTAGGGGGTTGTTGCTATGAACTTGGAAGACATCAAGGGCCTCAACTTCATGAACATTGTAATTGCAGGGGTTCTTTGCAAAGAGGGATTGAGAGTGAGAATCAAACGGGTTTGTAGAACCTCTTGTAACTACAACCCCCAGGCTTTTCCCTGGTCCTCAATTTGCGCATGTTGGAGTTCCCCCTTGCAGGGACGCTTAACCTCATTTTCCTGTTGGTGTGGCTGGCAGTGGCCTACTTGGTTGTGGGCACTGCCAGATGCGGGATGAGGTTGGGGTGGTGGGTCATTAAAACAGCAGAAGCCCATTGAAGCCTGATTATTGACCTCCACAATGGCCTTGTAGCAGTCATTAATGGAGGTCAATAACCTATGGGAACCCACGTGCAGATATGGGGCTTTAACCCATTGACTATCAAGGCAAGGAGCATGGTGTTTCTGATGGTTACAACTCCTAGAGCGGCAGCAAGATATTCAGGGACAGACTCAGTCTGTTAGATAGCTAGTAGGGGAGTCCCTACCACAATGGGTGAGAAGGTTTTGCTATAGCGGGACTTGGCAGCGTCTCAGAATGCCGCCCAGGTAATGTCAAGTTCTTGACTGGCCCAGTTGGTGAACCAATAGCAGCGGTCCAGGTGAGGCAACCAGACGCAGTGGCAACCCACATGGACTCAGGAACCTGACAGATACGGAGGCAGGTTTTATTAGATTGGAGCCAACTGACAATGTTGGCCCCTTTGACACCACCTGCAAAGGATTCCAGCTGGAGGTTGAGCATGTGTTGCAAGAGGTCTGACTGGGGTGGGGTGACGCTTATATTGTACTGCCCAAGATGGAGTCAGTTATACACACTTTTAAGTACCAGCTGGTCTTGATAAATGATGTACCTGTTGGGGATGTCCCCCTTGGGAATTGGCAGGAAGGTTTCTTGATGGGGAGTAGCCATATGGCCTGTACTCCATCCTTTCTTGAGAGGAATTTTCTTTTAGATAGGTTGTGAACCTACCACTGTTGCAACTGAACCAATGAAAGTTCAGTATTGGGATTGGGAAAGACAACAGTCCAATAGAAAGGATGGGAATAAATAGAATAAGGTATGGTTCATTGTAGAATATTATGATTAATATACTATATGGGGAAAGCCACAAGGGGGTGGCATGGTGGCATGTTTTATGTAGGGTTCAAAGCCAAGGAATAACTTGTGCAGGGATCAGCAGGTTTAATTGGTAGCGCTCCTAATTAGGAGAAAGTGCCTGCAGTTTGATATTGCCATCATATTAGTTCATATTGTTAGATGCGTCAAGGGGCAACTCATTGAACGCCCCCTGTGTATTGTAAGATACATTGGCGGGCAAGTCTGGAAACTCAGTTGCAACACTGGCAAGATAGTTTACAACAGTGGCCAGTGGAGGCCAACTTCCAGTATGGGGCACAGCCTGATTGACTAGCCCCAACACTGTAATATAGACAAACCCAAGTTTACTGAAATCTTGAGCAGGAGGCACACTAGGCAGGGGGAGTGACAGGTATTTTCTTCATAATGGTTGAAATCTGGCCTCTGTTGCAGCCAGGAGAAAGATCCAGGTGATGGGGGTGATAAAACTCCAAGTCAAGGGTGAAAGCTGGCGTATTCAAGGGGATGGGAGCAGGATCAAGAGTAAACAGATAGGCGCAGTTGTATTGTGTAGTGGATTCACAAATAGATGCAAACATAATGATTATATTATTGAAAAAATAGATAATTCCATCAAAAAAATAATGGATCCTGGGCATGATGTTGTTTATTTTAAGATGTCAACAGTGAAGAAAGCTTCTCCTCCTCACCATTTATACTTACTGGGAATAACTTAGTCTTTTGTGCCACCAGAGGTCTTGTCACGGTAGTGTCATTTTTGCCTGGGATAAATTGCCCAAAGAAGAAGAATGGGAACAGGAAAGCGGCAAAACCCTTGAAAGTATTGGATGATTTAAATCTAGTCATTGCCAAAAAATGGGCTAAAGCTGCACCTGTTGATAGTGAAGGAATTAATTTACATCTCCCCAAATTTTGCCCGAACAATTATGCTTTGAAAATTACGAGATATCACTACCCAGTGGCGCTTGGCGGTCAACCAGCTGGTTGCCCAAATTTATCAAATTATGACATCATTGACACTTTGGAAAAAGTCCCCAACCAAGAGGTGAAAATATTTCCAGCCGACCAATCAGATTTGAGTTTGTCCCTCCCAGTTGGTTCATAGTATCCCCCATCTCCCCTCTGAAAACTTGTTTTCATATAGTTTTACCTACTCTCAATAAAGTCATTCCCAATCTATGAAAGCTACCCTTGGGTCAAAAATACCCCCTTCTCAGGCCATGGCCGCCGCCGTCTTGGCATGGTTGAGAAAAGTCTCTACCCAGGATCAGCAGGTTTTGTACCCTTTATTGCAAAATCATTTCTTCTTGGTGGTCCATTTACATTTCCTGTTTTCTGTGTCTCTAATTGTTTTCATTCCGTGCTTTGTTCCCCTCTTCCGTAGATTTGTAGGTTTAAAGCTTCAGTGTAAATCTTTGTTCTTGGTTCTGATTTTAGTCTGGGCAATTTATCACCACAACTTTTATCTTAGCTTGGATCTTATTTATACGACTCTAACAGGTCTGGTGACATTATCTTCAGTGGTATTTGCAATTTTCTTGAAAAATTGCGTGCAGGGCCTAGGGATGGGTGTGCATTGGCTGCTTCTTCATAATGGTGGGTTTGTCACAGCATGCCCAGGTGCTACTGCTATTAATAGAACCCACAAGCAATTGGTTGCCCAATCAATCAATTGCTGGTACAACTTTTTATTTCCTGATATAAAGGGGACCTGATTTTGTGTTTAATGTCAATCCCAGTGTCGTTTTCTGAGGCGCGGCACAGACACACAATGGGGAATCCTAACCTTAGGATTGGATTTGTACTAAGTCTTGGTTAGATGACAGGGAAGGAAAATGTGTTTACCTTGTGGCCCTGGAAGAATAATCTCTACTAGTTGTGGCTAGAGAGAGGCGCAGAAGTACAGAAGACACAAAGACAAAAATGTGAATAGAACTTAAGATTTATTGGGTATAAAGATTTTGAATATATACTGTGTAGCTTTACCACAAAACAGTACATGGACGGTAGGATCACTCGCCACCAGCATTAGTGGGGCAAGTGAGTTGCGCAGGGATCAGGAAACCAAACAATTGTACTTCCTGAATCAGTCATAAACTCATTTTGAGAGGCAAAAGCAAAAGCAAGAGATTTGTCCTCAAAATGGCCCACCAAAGGCGAAATCAAAATACTGTGAATAGCTGCATTCACGACACCCAGGGTCTTGCAGCATGTAGGCCTTGCAAACCCCTGGTTATTTGCGGTCAAACAGGGGAGTTCCCTCTGAAAAGGCAATTGATAACTGTTTTCATGCAGCTTGTTATGCTGTATCCAGGCAGGCTAGCTGATTGTCTTGGGAATTCTGGGCCCTGGTGATCCCCCCGCATCTACGTTGTGTGAATAGATATGGTGTTACGGTAGAAAATCAAATGGAAGGGATAAAGCGTCCTCATAAAACCAGAAACCAACAAAGAACTGCAGCCAAACCCTTGAAAGAAATAGACAACTTAAATGACGTCATAGACAAAAAATGGGTCAAAGCTGGGGTTGCCCAAATAGCCCTGGAAAATCTAGACTTGCCTTATTTTTCCCCAAATAATTATGATAAGAAAATTATGTGTTATATGCTATTTTTGGGGATGGCAGCGCTTGACCTGCTGATTGCCCAAAATTTTCTGAATTATGACGTCATTGACTCAAATTCCAAGGCAGGACCCCCAACTGCTGAAAATATTCTTGCCAGCTAATCAGATACCACCAAACCCCCTCCTCTACCAGCCTGAATTCCCTTAAGGCTCCCCCATTTACATCTAGAAACAAGTTTCTAGATAGCTTATTTTCCCTCAAAATAAAAGAAAGTTTATCCCAAAATGATGGCTTATCTGGGGCTGTTAGCCACTGTCCTTGAAAGATTAGCTGTTGTGGCAGTCAAGGTTACCGTTGACTCCATGTCAGCAACCTGGCCCGCCCTTTACATGCTGATGTCTTCAGATTCTTTCTCTAATTTCCCTTTGCAAAGCATTTGCTTGTTGACAATTTTGACCTCCATCTTCTGCTACACCACTGTTGGATCCAAGATGTTGAAACCGTCCTCCCAATTTGGTCTACTGCTTGTTAAGCAACTCACAATCTGTTTATTATATCCACATTGTATTTCCTTGAATCATGCTGCATACTATTTCACTCTAACATATGGTCCTTATTTTTGGCTGAATCTGAAGGTAATTTTTCTGTTTGAATCAATGCTTTCTTTTTAGAGTTGTTTAATCAAGTTTTTATTTGAAGTAGTTGACCAATCCTGATGTAAGGGTTCTGAAGCATGTCTAACTTATTATTTTTCTATTTCTATTGTCAAAACAGCAGACTCAACCCGCCAGCAAGGGTCTGATTAAGCGGGTTTATGACCTGCAGCCTGGCTTCCCAGTGACTTGGAGCCAAACTAGGAAGTTGTTTTGAAATTTCAAATCCAACAACATGAACAAATGATGATCCTTTACAGTGGATACCTTGATTTGGCGCTTGACTCATTATCAGGATCAAGACACCCCCTTCATCATCCAGCCAAGTGATCAACACAATCATGCTCCTGTTATCCATGATTCACAATGACTATATAATACTTATCTCTCAATAAAGGATATTATCTAGTTTCCAAATATTTTTCCCCTTGTAACTCTGCTAAAACAGCACAGTTATGACACTACTTGAATTTCAGTGTGACTTAATTCATCTGCTTGCTGGGTTGACTTATGTTCTTATGCTCCTGAGCTTAACTCTAACTCATCTGACCCTAGTGATGTGTGGAGTCTGGATTGGTATGAGTGTTGCTCACACAATTTTATTGTGGCCAATGTGTTGTCCTGGATTTGAGGGTTGAGTTGGTACGGGTTTTTGTGGGCTGAGGGGGATGTTATTTAGCATGCCAGGGTGGATCCTGGCATCATGGCTTAGATAGGCAAGCTGACTAAATGAGGGGAAGTGCAAGAGGCAAAAGCAAGCTTAAAATAACGAGACCAGGACCTAACAAGTACTTCTTTGAAGTGCAAGTCAAACAATCCCAACTTGGTGCTGAGAGTGATGGTTCAAGGGATTTATTCCTTGCAGTGTTTGGTGTAAACGATGGGGAGAAAATTTAGCTTTTTCAAGAAAAATCAAGGTTGACAAATTTTTGGGGCGGAGACCTAAGAACTAACCAAAATAAGTTGATCCTTGTTTGGGTGGTAACCCGAAGTAAACATCAGGCGGTAAGGGGGAGCCCCAAAGGTGAAGACGAGCGAGGAACGGAGGTGGAAGAGCAAGAAACCCTAGGGGAAACTGACCCGAAGTCCAAAAAAAATAAAAGAGATTGGAACTTGAGCCGGAAGAGCGAATAAGTAAGTCTGAACAAAACTTAAACTAGCCTTTTATATTAGGGTAAGAGTTCGGAGCAAAAGAAAGTGGGGGTTCGTTAAGTGTTAACTTAACGCAAAGAAAGGGAAACGTTTTAAACGGAAGTTCAAATTTTTAAATTTAAACTTTTAAGAAAGGAAGTATGTGCTTCTGTGGGTAATGTGAGAAGATTAAACTTCCCATAATAGCAATGCAAACCTGAAATCCTGGCATAACTGCTAGTGTAACATGATGATGGATCTCAAGCAATATATCAATCCGCGATGAAAATAAAAATAGAGTTATAAAAATTGTTATTTATTAAACAAGGCAGGAAATTTTAGCTGGAGTGATGAAACCATAGCATATAGAGGAAATATTGTAGATTTACAAAGGATGTGAATGCAATCGAATTCTGAAAGAGACCTAACAATGATGGGGTTGATAAAAAGCACTCATCTATTCAGACAGGGCAAGAAACGCTGCCCTTGAACCCTAATAAGCTTGCGTTCCCCCCCAAAAAATATATATTCAGACAGGGCAAGGGAAAATTGAAAAGATACTAATTGGACCAACTAAATCATTAATGTCACAACCTACCTTTTTGGAGGCATCTAAACTAGACAAACTTGGATTAAAAGTGATTTTTATTTGTCGAAGTTTATTCGAGCCAATATCTATTTAAAATTCATACAGCCATCCATTCTTGATAACTTTTATTAGGGACAATATTTAGTAAAAGTTTAAGGTAGCTTCTAATAGAGCTTGGCAACTAATAGCAAGGAATTATTTTTCTGAATTTAAATTAAACTCTAGAACACCAAAGGAATTCATTTACATTGGTTTAAGGACAGCATTTAAAATTAAAATTTCAAGAACATGGCATTTTTATGAGACCTGATGCAAACTCAAACACGGAGAGCTAAAAATCCTCGTGGCCTTTTAATGCTACAGGTTGATGGGCCTGATGAAAGATGAAGTTGCCTCGGAAAAATTTGTATTATTGAATATATATAATGTCAACATTTCTCTTAAGCCCTTTCAGTTGGCAGCGGCCATGACGTTGAGCCCATGAAAAATCGCCGTATTTATTTAGAAAAGGTGTACTTTAGTCTAGGGGCTATGGAAAATCGGAGATTTTTTAGGAGACCTGCTCTAACATGATCTCCTCAAGCACGTTACAGTTAACCAATCATATCACAGGAGATTCTAATGATCGGATGACAAATCAGATGTGATACTTGTGTATAAAAGGGCAGGTATATGTGAAGATGTATTATTGAAGACAATAACTAAATGGCCACCAATTACCAAAACGTAACTATCATTGGCGGCACTGGTCAGCTTGGTCAGTACTTGACAAGAGAATTTCTTTCTCAAGGAACGTTTAAAGTTAAAGTGCTGACTAGAGTGGAGTCTAAAGCAACTGAGCTACATGAGGAATTCCGCCAAAAGGGCGCTGAGATCGTACAAGTGGATTACAAGGACCAAGGAAGCATCAAATCTGCGCTGCAGAACACTCACGTAGTTATCTCGGCCCTTGGTTCTTATGACCTGTTCGAAAACCAGGAGCGCTTCATCAACGCAGCCAAAGAAGCAGGCGTTGTTAGGTTTGTTCCCTCGGAATTTGGCATAGATGTTGAAGGGTATGATGTCATATTTATATGTCTAACGTTGTAGAAACACAAATCCCTTCTTTGCCCCTAAAGTCAAGACACGCCAGGCCTTGGAATCTTCGGGCCTAGAGTATACTTACTACAACACTGGATTCTTCATTGACCATCTTCTCTTGCCAATATTCGGCTTTGACATCCCAAACTGCAAAGTATCCATCGTAGGAAAGGGCAAAACAAAAGTCAGTGTCACCTCCTTGAACGACGTGGCCAAGTTTGTTGTTGGAACCATCAACCTACCCCAGGCTAAAAACAGCAAGTTGAACATTACTGGAGATGAATCAACTCTCCTTGATATCGCCAACGATGCTGCCAAGATCAAAGCCAAACCTTTTGAAATCGAACACATCCCAGCTGAAAAGGCCCAAGCAATCCTTGATGATGGATCTACCTATGGGATGACTAAAGCACTCAACCTTCTACGTCTAGAGATCGAGAATGGTGGAGTTATCAACAAGGGCAACGATGCTTCATTAGTGGTTGGTTTAAAGCCAATGTCTATACGAGAATACATCCAAGCCCAAATCTAGCATAATTCTAATACATTGCAGATACAGACATCCCCAATAAAAAACAATCCATCTCCAACTTTAAATTGAAATACGTTTTAATTTTTGAGATGAAATAATTGGTCTGATCTTCCAAAAAGGAAATTTATACTACAGAACCCAAGCGATCAAAAATAAAAAAGCTGTACTGTGGCTGTCCAACAGTCACTTTTAGTATTTAGCCAAATAAATACTCCAAAATATAAATATTTTCTGTTTTTGTTGTTTATTTTATATAGATAGGGTTGACAGGGATTCTTCCTATAAAGATTCCTGGAAACCAGGTATCTACATTTAATAAACAAATATAATATGGGTTGTCAGTTAGGCCATACTAACTAGCAAAATTGAGACAAGATTGGCCAAGTCAATCTTGGGGACTAGGTGTCTTGAAAACTTTTTAATTAACTCTGAATGTTAGTTAAATATACCCGCAGATATGATTGATGAGGATTTAATCATTGGGCCAAAATGGACTTGCCTGTGTCAAGTGAAGACTAGGTGTCTTTAAACCAAGTTGATTGATCATGTAGGTTAATCAATTTAATTAACAGGGTGTCAATTAACTGGCAAAAACTGAATACATGCAAAGATGCATGAGTATTCAGGTTTGATCGGCTGGGTCCCAGTTGGAACATTGATAGCTGAGTTTTGGGATGTGTATATTCTACAGGGATTTGGCGCCGGGAGCTGGGGAAGCTCCATGCAAAATCAATCCATTGAGGCAAAAGGTGCCATGTGATTTCTTCTCATTATAGGTTATTTCCCATAGGCTGAGAAAGGCAAGGATTTTTTGGGTAAAGATCTGGGTCATGATGGTATGGATGTCATTGACCATGTGGCATGAATCAAAGGTTGATTCAGGAACCAGAGGGGTTTTCAGCTGAATATGCCCCAGATGGTATATAAGCAAAAACAGCTAAATTTTAATAGAGATATATTATCAATTTTGACGCTTTCCCACAATTATTTTTTCAGTTATTATGTTGCCTTTGTTATCTTTGAAAGAGCAAGATTTGGAGTACTTTTTGTGGAAACAGCTGCTGCCAGGAAGGAAGTTCCCTCAAGTTCTTCCAAGGAAGCTTGAGGGAGTCTGGAGGTGACAAAGACTGTACCCCAGGAGTCTTTGGTAGAAGTGAAAGCTGCATATAAAGAATTATATTCCAGTTACTTTGGAAAGAAGCAACTCCTGCTTAAGAAAATCAAATCTATGTGTGGTATTCATGGAACCTGTTAGTAGGGTTTGACAAAGATTTATAACAGGTGAAAGCCAAGGCAAACCGTGAGATTGGGGCCCTAAGAGCAAGAGAGGAAAAGAGTGTCAAGATAATGGCTAGATGGCGGGATGACAATAAAGTGTTGTCCCATAAAATTGCCTCCCTGGAGGCAAAGCTCTTTGAAGCTTTGTCACAGAAAGGTAATGACAATAAGAGTCAAGGGCAGGATAATGATAAGTTGGACTGATTGGACCTGGATCCATCATAGACCTAAGCATAAGACAAAGGTGCAGGAGTCCAAGATAATGTAGCTGAAGCTGTAGATAAAAGAGTTAGAGCTAAAGCAGAGTGCAGGAGCCCAATACTCAAGTGCAGGAGTCCAAGACCAAGGTGAAGGAGCCCAAGACCAAATACAAGGAGTACAAGATATTGTTGGAGGACTTTGAGGTATTGGTAAACTCCTATTGTTTCCTAGACCCCCAGGCAATAAATCAGAAGGTTTCTAAGGGAGTCTTCTTTCTGGCCCTGAATAAAGACCTATTTTGACCCCTGCCCAAAGTTAAAAGTAGTACAAATAACCCTCATGAGTGAAATGCCCCATATATTTTACCCTGGCCAAGGGGGGAGAGGATATCTATTGTCAAAGTTGTAGAAGGTTTGCTACTAGTAAGACCTCCCAGAAAGAGTGGAAGAGATTGATTAGACACCTTGAAATGGCAGAAAGGGGGCAGGAGTTCATTGGGAATGAGTTTACTAGGTTACTGAAGGGCAGGTTGTCAGGATCATGCCTGACATAGCTCTGAATGGGGATCAAAGCAAAAATAAGCACAGTCTAGTGCAAAAGGGGAAGAATCACAAAATTCCTTATTGGGATGCCATTGCTCCATTAAGCATGACGTCATGGTTGTGTAGATAGCGTAATTCATGCAATCATATCTCGGCTTTTAATCAACAGATGCCAATGCCCAAACCCGCATTCAAAAGCTCTCAACAGCGCCTACAATTTACCTTAATAAATTAAGTCAGGTCAAAAGGCCAATCAAGAGCTAAATCAAGCAAAAGCAGTCCCCTTTTCATGAACTCCTGTTGCATAAAATGGTATCATCCATGCAAGTGTATCTCAGCAAATATGAAAGCAAAATAATTGATCAACCATTCATTTTAAAGCTCTTCATATTTTAAGCGTTATTTAATAATGATTAAGTACCCATTGAGAGTCCACCTTGCGCTTAAACCCAATTGGAGCACAAAATCTTGGAAGGAACCAATCAGATAAGTCCCATAATTAGGGGATGAAAATAGAGGCAATCCATGCAGTCCTTGAACAATTCAGGAATAAAATCCAAACCCTGGCCATCAATCCTGGCACCAACCAATGGGAATCTGGGACCCAGACCACTTGGTTTGTGCCAGAATCTTGCCAAACCTTACTGCCCAGTCTAAAATTAGACCTTGAGGAAGACTTAGGCCCATTTCCCCTCATGATAGTAAGCCATTGGCTACAACCAAGAATCAACAATCCAGACCCAGATAGTAGAAGAACAAAGGTTTGGCTATATTCCAAATGCCTGATTTCAATCTTCATCACCCAGTCTTTTGAGATTCTCCATTCCCTGCTTGCACTACCACTTGCAAAACTTTGCACAGTGGGAGATACTATAAATAAACCCCCTTTGAATATCTGATAGCTAAGCTATCATTGAAGTTCACCCCAATCTTGCTATATATTTCTCTCTCAAATTATAGAAAGTAAGTTCTGCTATGCCTATACAGCTGGGCTTTACACTGGTACAGGCCTACAGAAGGTTTAGCACCAGCAGAAGTACAAGTGCATGGTGGGGATGCTCACCTGGTATTGGGAAAAGTATTGAAAGAGTTTGCATTGATGCAGGCTCAGTATAAAATTCTAGCTAGCCAACACTCTCTACTAGTAAATGATGATTCCTCCAAGACAGTCCCTGACTATGACCCAGCGCACATTTTGGGGACTGGTGACCAGGAACCCCACTGTCACAGCCCATACTGGAGTCCGGCTGGACTCCTGCAGGGGAGGTAGGCTGGGCCTGGAAGGCCATGTACACAATAGGTGTGATCCTGACCAGGTAGTTGATTGCAGTAGCTAAGGGACACCAACTCCCAGCATGGGACATGGCCTGGTCAGCCAGCCCCAATACTGTGATGTAGACAACCCCCAACTTGCTGAAGTCCTGAGCAGAAGGCGTGTTGGGCAAGAGGGGAGCAGCAGGAATCTTCTTCATAGTAGGTGGGAGATCCAGATGATGGGGGTGATAATACTCCAAGTCAAGAGCACAGGATGGATTGAATAAAGGGACGGAAGCTGAACCAGGTGGGAATGAATAGATGTGTTTATAATGTGTAGTGAATTCACAAATAGATGTAAACAGAATAATTACAGTAGAGAAAAAATAGATAATTCCTGCAAGAAAATAATGGGTTCTGGGCATGAAAATGGTTGATTTCAAGATGTCAACTGTGAGAAAGGCTTTTTCTCTTCACTTCTTATGCTTACTGGTAATTTTGTGGCCTTTTGTACCACCAGAGATCTGATGGTATCAATTTCAGTTAAACTTACAATTTTGACTGGGATTTGCATACTTGGGCCTTGAGATGAATGATCATTAGTTGGTATATCTGGAACCTTGCTTGGGCTACAGCAAGCCAAGGTGTCACTGCTATTTATAGAGCCTGTGAGCAATTGAGCACCCAATTGCGCAATTGAACAATTGCGCTCCTTGTGAAGAATTGTTGACCAGGGATTGTGGAAAGCTTAATTCATTAGGTGGCCATTGACAATTAACCAGGGCCAATCAATTACCATTTTGAAAATGAGTGCCAACTTACCACATAATTAAATGCATGATAAGCAGTCCATGACGTTGTTGCTAAGAATTAATTGCGCCACACCGCCGCCACTCTAAATAACAAGCGCCACGGCGCCGGCATTAGTTATTCTTGGCGCCAGAGAGCCGCTCTAGTTTACATCAAGCGCCGAGGCGCCAGCATAATTAATTGCAAGCGCCAGAGCACCACAATAAATTACATCAAGCGCTAGGGCGCCAACATGATTATTTGCAAGCACCAGAGCACCGCCCTAGTTTACAGCAAGCGCCAAGACGCCAGCTTCAAAAGGAAATAACACTGAGGTGCCAGGGTTGATTTGATTGACCTATTTGACTTGTGTTTAGAACCAGATATGAAAGTAATTGCTTACCTTAAAAAGGATCACTAATCAATGTGCTAGCAGAGGGTGTCCTTGTGCTAGACATTGTGGGATTGTGCCCTAAAATAGAAGGTTGTTCCCTCTTCCGCCAACCCAGCCAAGACTCTACAGTGTGCTGGAATGTCCTAGAAGACATTGCCAGAGACTGGTGATTAGTAATATGAGAATACCCCTATATAAGGCGTTGGCAGTAGACGCCCAGGGGGCAGTTTTTTCCTACTTGTATAGGACCCAATAAAAACATTCATTACAATTAAGTTGGTCAATGTCTTCCAAATCTTCAAATTCTAAGGCATACAGTGAGCGTGTGCCCCTGTCTACTAATTCTCCTGTTGAATCTGCCGGTGTGTGCCCATTTTCAACACTCCTAATGTATAATTTCCTGATAATTAAGAGGGCTATATTTGTTAATAAAATTGAAGCCAGGAATTTGAGGCTTGTGTGCCTCTCAAATTATGGGCCATTCATTAATCAGAAAGGGGGTTTTCTTGCTCTGGGAGACAATTGGTAAAGGTTTCCAGGCTGCAGGTTGTTTGGCCTCTAAGAAAGCCAGTTGACTATCCAGGGTATTTTGGGCCCTGGCAATGGGCTTTTAAAGGGAACAAGTAGCCTTAGTTAAACTAGCCTCCCAATTTTAGCATCCACTGCAGTGTCAGAGGCACAAGAACGTTGTATGAGACAGAGGCTTATAGGGTATTTTTCATCTGTGTTAATGTGATGAAGCGTGCTAAGTGCACACCCCAGATTGAAGTCATTTTTAGCAAATGTTTCCTTGTACTTCTCAAACAGTGCAGGAGCCACATATTGTTGAGCTATATTGAGTCCTTGCAGTTGCTCACACAGAATAATTGTGCAAACAGTGGGCGGTATCTCTTCTTCTTAAGTGAGTCCAAACTTGTCCAGGATACCAAAGGTGTGTATCCTATCACCTTTTCTACCGTTAATAGATATAAGTACACCACTACCTGATGGCGCTTTACATCAACAGGAAAATGATTAAGGTTGGCAATAAGTACTTTTATGGGCCCATGATTGGGGAGTACAATGTCAGGTACAGCCAGAGGTTCTAGCCTAGAGCAATTCCAGGGGGTCTCTATTTCATTGTAAAGTCCTTGGAAAATCTGTAAATCAAGTCTGATGTCTACTAGCACCTGGTGGCACGCTAGGATAGTAATAGAAGAGTTGGCGTGCAGTGGTAAACCTTTATATTTCTCAACCTGAGTTGAAAGGTGTTTAACCTGGTGTTTCAATTTACGGTACTTGGATGGGACAACATTGTTACAGTATGCAAGGTTAACATGGGGAGTGGGACAACTACCTGTCTCTGGGCTCAAGTGGTTGTAGTACAAGGGTATTGATTGTCTCAATATTTCAAGAATATCATTCTCAAGGTCAGTTTTTACTGTTTAATGTCACATAAACAAAGTTTCAATTAGAATGTTGTAATTTTTGTTAGGTAGCACTATAGCTGGGGCTGAGACTGCTAAGAAACTAAAGCGTAAGGGAAGTGCACTGTAAGCATCTTGTGCAGTAGTGTGATCTTACCTAGCAGTACTGTACTGCTTCCTGTGATCAATTTCAGGAGCAACTCTATTTGCTGTACTAACTTAGAGGACACTATGTTTATAGGGGCCCCAGTGTCAATAATGGCTCACACTTTGAGCTTATTCACAAAAATATTGGCATAAGTGCACTCATAATAAGAAAAACCAATTTTGTTTACTAAATAGATATCTAAATTGTTGGCAGTGAAAAGGGACTTGACAATGCTATCACATAGTTCTGGATGATGGTCCTTTATTTTTTCCATTGGAATAGCCACATTGACGCCTCTAAGGGGGTGGTGTCACCTGAACGCTGGGGCTCTGCATCAGAAGCGTTATCTAACAGCTGTTGGGCATAGGGCTTGGATACTTCCTTGGTGGCCTCTTGAGAGGCTCAAACTTTGGAATTAGTCTGTACCATGTGCATGTCATCTATAAGGACTTGATGAAGCGCATTCCCTGAGAACCCAGTATCAGACATAAAGAGAAGGTTGGGTGGAACATTGATAGGTTGCATAGAAGTATAGAGTTCCTCATCTACTTCACATTGGCTTTTCCCTGCAAGTTGGATTCCAAGGGAGGAAGCGCGTGAATGCCAGTCTTTGAGTTGCAGTTGAAAGCGTAATGGCCCTTCTGATTGCAGCAATGACATATCACCTTAGTGATGTCAGTCTTAGGCACAAACTTGTTAGTGCTAGGGGTGGCTTCCAAGCGTCCTGAAAAATTATCAGCAGGGTGAGGCTCAGTTCTGACATTGGGAGGACCAAACGTGTTGCTACACTGGCGCAAGCAACGTACCATACTGTCCAGGGTGCAGTTATCCTAGAAAGCAGGCATGAGAGTGCAGTATAGCGCCTTGTAATGCTTCACTGCCGCATGTAGGGCTATGTGTGCGTCATGTACTGTCAGGGATCCCAAGCCCATAAGGATCTGGGCCTTGTGATAGAACCGGTCTGCAAAATCAGTTATAGTATTGTCTTTCTTGAAGCTGATCATTAGGAACTCATTTTTTTCTCTCAGTAATCCAAGCAATGCTTCTGAACTCATAAAATGCTCACTCTTGGCCGCGGTGTATGACCAGCCATGCCCAGGCATGTGGAGGATAATAAGATCTGTGCTTGCCGCATCCAATTGAGTGAGGAGGGTGATAGCCTTGTCCTGGTTGTTAGCCTCATACATTGACATTTCAAAAAGGCAGATGAAGGTGTGAACTTTGCCCTTGGGATTGAATTTGGGAGATTTGTTGCTTTGAAGCGTGCAGTGGCTTTGTCTTAAGGGCAGCAGCAGGGAGGGGACTCCTTGCAGTGACTATAGTCAAAGAAGTTTTTCTGAGAACTCCCAGCTACGCCATTTTCTCTAGATGCCCAGGGGGTCTCAGCTGGTGTAGGAAGAACAGCAAAGACTTGGGGTAGGCTTTGGCAGCCTGAAAAAGAGGAGGTGGCCCCCATCATCATATACTGAGCTAAAAATGGGCTGTATGGTAGCACTTTCTCCAGACAGCATATTAGGGAGACCAGACTCTCTTGATTCCTGATTGGTACAGCACCATCTAGAGCCCATAATTTTGGCCCAAAGATCAGCCATCTCCATCTTTTTACTTTGTAGAGACAAGCAGATGCGCTCAATTAGCCGCGTGCATTGGACTATCTCTTTGTGAAAGTCTTTCAGGGATGCACTCTGAGAAACAGACCACACATTGTGCCCCTTTATCTCAGCCCATAGTTTTTCAAGCTTGGCCTTAAGGAAAGCAATACTATGCTCTCCCTGGTCACTCACTTTTTTCACTTCTTGGAACATGTCATTGTTTTAAGCTGCAATATTCTCCACCTGATATTATATCTCATCAAGTTCAGAACAACTGTGCTCCTTGATGGCTTGGTCATTGGTAAGCTTGTTAGAGAGTTGTGACAGGAATTCCTGTTGTAATTGGGAGGGCTACTCTCAAATTGTGACTTTAATGTGATCATTGTATTGAGCAAAGTTGTCTCAAAGCGCCAGAAACTCAGCCTTAGCAGCATTGGCAACATTTCTTGCCTCCTTAGCCTCTTGCCAGACAAGGCACCATACTTCATCAATGTTGTCTTTGTTGTTGGCAATTTTTCCACCCAGGTTGCGCAACTAAACCCTTGTTGATCCAAAGAGGCGCCATGCTTTGAAAGAAGGTTGTCCAGGATACTCTTGGCTGTGTTGGCACTTGTTGCATTCTGTTTGATGGTTACTATGTGGCGGGTGATGTCCTGCACCCAGACAGGCCCCAGACTAAAGTTTTTTGTAATAGACTTCATCACATGAACCAAGCAGTTGTTCAGTTGATAGATAAGGTCATCCACCTGAAAGGCTAATAATGCCTGATTGTCAGGATTGACAATTTTCTTCCTCTGGAACCCCAGGCCCATGAGCGGGAATCAAACCTGGAACCTGGAACCTGGATCCCCCAGGCCGCCAGGCCTGTGGACTGCGGGACCGCCCACCTGCGTTTTCCTGGGATTGAGCCCCCGCAAGCTGACACCAAGCATATTGACCCATGTGGTAGAAAGAGCCAAATCAAAGGAATCATCACACCAAATGGAGGATTAATCACTGCGCCTAATGGAGGTACTGATTTGGCAACTATTAGCCTCATGAACTTGAAGTCTATGACAACAACCAATCAAGAGCAAACCCAAGAAAGAGGCACAGGCCTGTCATGCCCTGCCCCAAAGAGCAGGCTTCTTGAGATAATTAAGTTATTTTTCACTTTTTGCTTATCTTTTGGGGTATTTATTAATATCCAAAATTTAGGTTAAATTGTTAATAATTTAGTATTTTAAAGTACTCTTACCTTTGTTTTTTGTGATTCACGTTCAAATTGTTGTTTTTGTTGTTGCTCTGACCGCCAATTCATTATCCACATATATTTCTACTTTAAGTTAGAATAATTTTCATCTATCTTTACCTTTTGAGCTCCCGCTTACATCTTTGCCGATCTCACCCCAGCTTCAATGTACTGATCAGCGTATAGTACTGGATTCTGTTTCCCCTTTTCTGGTTCTGGTTTTCCCAAATTTCTCCAGCTTGCTCCTGTTCTTGGCTGCTGCTCCTTGACTATCATATCCAACCAAAAAGGCTTTTTATACTATAAATAAAGGAGCTTTTGAAGAGTAGGCTTTAAGCCAAAATTCTAAGTGATTTCTTCCCCTTCAATTTTATCCAAATTTAACTTGAGATCTTAATTTTTAAGAATTTATACATTTTTATTAGTTTCATTTCAAAGTTTAGTTTTTCCTTTCTTTTAAACAGATGGAACTTGTAAGACAACAAGCCTTAGGCTTGTTGTATCCGTTGTTTTCCCTTAAAGAAGCGTTCAATAGTTATATGTACCAATTTGCGGATGGAGAATATCCTAATATTGACATTCCCTTAGTTAAAAATTGTTCATTATTAAATACTTTGTTTTATCTTATTTGCTTAGGGGTTTTACACTCAATCACTCCTTTTGTAACACAATATAGGTTTTTAGCAGGGTTCTGTAATATTATCTTACAGACAGTTCCTATGTTTCTATATCTTTTAAATTTGAATCCTAATGCCTTGCACGCCCTAGTTTATAACCTTGCGCCATTATGGGCAAGACCTTACAGGGCCCGCAACCCGGTCCCATGACCTTGACCTTGACACCAGAGCAAGACAATCAAACAGCCAATCCAAGATTCTGGACCAATGAAATAACTCCTGGGCCAAGTGCCATTTTGCCGCCTTTTGACCCAAGCATCCAGTTCCCCCAGCCCTGGCCTTCCCAATGCCTTGATGAGCCCCCCATGGAAAATGTTAAGTTTGGAGGGGGGTACTATATAGACCCAAGGACCCCACGCTCCAAACTTATTGCCATTTTTGAATAAAGGTTATGTTAATTTGGTTCATACAGCTATTACCTTATTTTGTATTTGCCATCTACCAATTCAGTTTGAGATCTTCTGGCCCACCTGCCCCACCGCCCGCTGGTTCCTGCCCTCCTGGTGTACCCTTTGTACCCATCCACTTTACCAACTACCCTCTGAAGTCTGAATACAAGGAATACACCCCAGAAAAGATACTTGAACTCAATCCCCTGGCCCGCATACAATCCGCTATTAGATACAACTGACAAGGCCCGTGGATAATCTCAACACCCAAGTTGTTCAGAGGGAAATTCAATTACCTCCCTGCTTACAACCTACCCATGGAGCCGCCTGTGACACCAAAACCCATGCCTGCTTCTGCACCTGACCTCCCAGCCAACCATAATGGCAAGCTGTTTGGGATTGTGTACATCACCCTCATAGGGGCAATTGACACTATAATCCTGGCCGCTGGTCTGTGGTCTTGGGTGGGGAAGTTGGCCTCATACCTCTTAAAGTTAGCTCCCCTCTTGTGGTGGGCATTGCCCGCCAGAAACCTGGCCCAAGTTACCCCTGAAAACAACGGTCTGGCTGCCCAAGACTGGATCCCTGACACTGATTGTCCTTATTGGCCTTATTTACCTGAGTGTAGGCTCTGACTTCCTAGAACCTGTAATCTAGTTGCTGCACCAACTATTCTTGATAATGATGCTGGCTTTCAGCATGTGTTACCAGGTCCCAGAGTTTCATGTGATGTTGTACTTGTACACTCAATAGCTGATGCAGTGTGGGATGAAAAGTCTTTAAAGATAGTCAACTGTTTTTTTGACTGTTAGGAAGCCTCTAAATTTTCAGCTTCAGTTGTCAAATAGCTGTGAAACACAGACATAAGTTGGTAGTCTTGAGGATGCCAGTAGAAGAGGGACAACTGAACATTTGTAAGTTCTTAACTGAGCTGATATCCAAGAATGAGCCCAAAGGCCACCAAGACTATATTCTGGTAACTGACCTGGGTAGACATATCAAGAATACTATAGGAACTTTGGTGTAGAGACAGGAGAGAAGAACAAGCAAGTTTTTCACATTAATGACCTCTTCCTGTTGGCAGAAAAATTTATCTCTCTTAATATTGCTGGTATTTATGACCAAATAGTTTTTCTTAAATCTATTTAGGTATTTGGGGATAAAGAGCAGTGTGTCTGAGTTGGAGAACACTGGCTGGTCAAAGTGTGTAATGCTCCTGTAGTGAGCACCATTTTTTGAAATTTGTCATACACTAGCAGCTTCAACAGAATTATTAGTACTGAGAGGCGCACACTTACAAGATATTACTGGGTGTGAGATTTTTTATAAACATTGTCCAGATATAAATTTTGATAGAATGTATCAGAATGTATCTTTTTGAATTATATACTAGTAGAAAAATGACAATAACTCCTCTCTTGATACCTACTTTTAGCATCTTATATAGGAGGCTTTTGTACTTATTAAGAGTCACTAACAATGTCTTCTATAATATTTTAGCACTCTGTGATAGCTCTATACAATGATAAATAAAGAGAAAAATTCATATATCTGATTATATGTACAATAAGCTTTACCTGGCATAAAGGAGTCCTCTGCAAGCAAGTCAAGTTAAAATTTTATATAATATGTAATTACCTCTTATATTTGATTTAGAGAATATGAATTCTGGTTCCTAAATTTAGTTTTCCAAGGTGAGTTTATTGCTGATAATTGTGGCACATCAGTTAATTTTGATTGAAATTTTTACTTATAAAAAACAATAATTTGAATCAAATCTGGTGCCTCAGCATCATTAAGCTTATTTGCTGATGCTTTGACACTAAAAATGTTGTGCTGGCATCTCAGTGCTTGAAGTTAAGTGTGCTGGCACCTTGTACTTAGGATTAAATGTGTTGACGCTTCAGTACACAATTATGAGCTTCTAGCATCTCAGCGCCAATAATCTTTAGTGCTCGTGTCATGACACTTTAAATGCACACATAATTTAATACACAATCAATTATATTGATTATTGAGATTAATTAAATCTCATAAAGTTAATCATATTAGTTGATATGAATTACCTGATAAATTAAGCTCTTCACAACTCTGGTCAACAATTCTTCACAAAGACATTTCATAGCTTCAAACTTACAAACAGTGAGACTGGTTCACACTGCTAAAAGGTACCCTATTTAAAGAATATCATATTATACTTTCTGGTTTGATGTTTTTAAGCCTTTAAAGGTCTCTTATTAACTGTTTCTTACTATTTAGACAAAAGCTAACTATAAAGACAATAATAATTTTTTCCTGATTGCTTATAACCATATACATGCTAAAACTCAAGCAATAGCTGAATTTCTCCAAACATAAAAGTGTAGATTGTGGATTAAAGTTTTTTTCCACCTCCAACCGGCCTTAGCAGCCACTGGTACTATTTTCAACTTACAAATTTATGTGTTGTCAAGTTTATACTTCTGGGAAGTATAATAAACGGAAAAAGGGGAAGATTTAAGAAAAGAATGATACTTTATTGATATGAATATGGAATAATATATAGTATCATGATAAGCCACATGCCGTCCATGTATGTCATGGGGGTCATGGGGCTTATCTAAGTGATGTTCCTCATGGGTCACAAGGCTTACTCAAGTTGTGTTCCATTTAGGATCTGGATTGGGAGATTCCTGTCATAGATGGCTTGACTGATAATGGTGCCACCAGTTTACTGGCCGGCCAGTGAACCATTCAGTGATCTGCCTGTGGCGTTAATTCCCCAAGAGGGAGTAATCAAAGATGTTGCAACATCTCCTCCTGGGGTGCTGAAAGGCGGAGCCTTGGGAATTTTCTTAAGGGTATTGGGGATGTGTGCTTGGTATTGATCCAGTTTGGCATTAGGAACAGGGAGCCTGAAGTCTCATTGGGCTTTTCTTGCTTTGCACAGGTAGAGGTGGTTGTGGTGCATATGTTTCAGTTCAGTACAAGCTCCAATTCCTTTGATGAGGTAGGTGTTATTGGGCTTGACTTCCATGACAATGCCTGGTTCACGCAATCCTGGGTCTAATTTTTGTTGATTGTGATTGAAAAAATAGATTTTGTCCCCAACTTGTAATCTCTCTTGTTGTAATGGAATTATTTCCCTTTTGACCCTTTGGCGTTCCATCTCCTCCTGGTCTCTTCTAGGATGTTGTACATTAGGGTCACTGTTGTCTGGAACCTTTTTGGGCAGAGGTAGTCATGGTCCTGTGGATGTACTTATGAGAGTGGTCTTTTGTACATAGACAATTTCATAAGGGCTTTTGCTTGTATTGCAGTTAACTCTTGTTCTACAGACCATGAGCACAGTTGGAAGCATGTCAACCCAGGCCTTTGGATTGTTAGCAGATAACTTACTGAGGGCTTCTACAAGTGCACCGTTTAGTTGTTCTACTTGTTCATTTGCTTGAGGGTGATATGGGCTGGTTGTGATGTGTTTTATCCCATTCTTGGCAAGATAGATATTGGTGTCAATGGCCTTAAGTTTGGTGCCTCCATCTGTTATTAGGAGGTCAGGTTTGCCAAACTTGGCTATGATCTCTTTCCCAATGAATTGTCTCATGTTGTTGTGAGAATTGGGGAGCAGGTTAAGAGGAAATAAAACCAAGCTCTCAACCACAATAAAATTTTGGTTTCAACAGTAACCAAAAGGTTGCTGCCAACAATTCTTGGAAGGCTAAAGGAGGGGAGGAATCAACTGAACACCAAAAGCAACAGAAAAAACCAAATGGCCAGATTTCACTAACAAATTTTGAACTTTATTAGAGTAGAAAATGATGAAGCAAGGTCTTTTACAACTCTTGCATTCATTTAAGGGATGAAATAAGATTGGGGTGGTAGATCAAATGTCACAAACCAATTAACTAATCATATGAGCGGATACAAATGAATTTCTTGAGGCAGGAAGATCTTGACAAATTTTGAACGGACATATTCAAAAGGAAAACTGAACCAATTCACATCAGGAACATGCTTTGGATGCAATTACCACTGCTCCCGGCTGCTCTTGCACATGATATTTAACCAGAGGTGTCTCTTGGGTGGGTTAGGTGAAGGCATCTTCTGAATAATTCCAAGGTATTAAGTTGATGGCTTTTCTTGGGCTTTTTTGGTGACCTTTTAGATAAATATTCAAACATAATTTGGTAGAAATTTCCAAGCATTTGGCAGAAATTGAAGTGGAGGCCTAAGGGGGAGGCGTAACTTTACAGTTGTTGCCCTTGTGTTTTTTAGTGGCTTGCGCCACGGGCCATCTGATTGCATAGTCAATAGCTGTGATGATGTACTTATTGCCATTGTTCTTGCCAGGCATGGGTCCCACAATATCCAGTGACTATACCTTGAAGGATTGTGTGATGAATACAGGTACTACTGACTTGGGTGGTGCTTTGGTCTGGGCATACTTCTCACAGACTTTGCATTATTCCAGTACCTCTCTGATATCATCTATCATGTTAGGCCACCACAGCGTGTCTAAAGGTTTTAATGAAAGTTTCTACTGCAGGTGCGTACAAGGTCTCTGTGATATTGGAGGATTGTGTCAATCTTTTGAGTTGACAGGACACAGGTTACAGTGTCACCATTTGGAATTATCTGGTGTAGCGTGCCATATACATTTTTGAACAGATGTTTGTTCTTAAGGACCTTCTCTTGGATGTCCATTGGTGTGCCAGGTGGGAACCCTTCCTGGAGATTCTCCATGATTAACATGGGCCATTTGGGGTCGCCATCAGCGCAGAGGACATGTTTGCTGTATAGCCTTGACAGGGCATCTGCAGTAAGCATTTCCTTGCCTGGCTTATTTTCAATTTGCATGGGGTATCTATGTATGAGACTCATCTACTTGGCTTGTCTTCTTGATAAGTGTTGTTGTTTTTTGAAGAATATCAGCAACTTGTGGTTGGTGAGTACTTTAAACGTTTGGGCTCCTTCCAGATAGCATCATCACTTCATGAGAGAGTGTATGATGGCTACCAACTCCTTGTTGTGTATGAGATATCTTTGTTTGCCGTCAGATAGCTTCCTTGACTCATATGCCACGGGAAGGAAGTCTTTTTATGCCGTTTGGATACGGAGTACTCCTTCTATGGCATAGTCAGAAGCATTTGTTTCTAGTTCATAGATTTCCTCACAATTCAGATATTAGAGGATAGGGGCAATGACCATGAGTTCCTTCAGTTGGTGGAAATGTTGATCTTGTAAAGGTGTCCAGACAAACTTGGTTGTTTTGCCCGTAATGGCAGACAGGGGGGCTGTTAGGGCACCCCAATCAGGGATAAACCTTCTTACATAGGCTATCATTCCAAGGAAGGTGTGGATTTCACTCTTATTTCTTGGAGCTGGAATCTCATTTATGGCACACATCTTGTCTGGATATGGTTTGATTCTGTCTTTGCTGGTAATGTGACCAAGGAATGGGAGTTCCGTCAAGAAGAATTCACACTTTGACGGTTTTGCGACCAGTTGGTTTTCTTCAAGGGTAAAGAGGACCAGGCGGATGTCTTTCCTGTGTTGCTCCAGGTTGGGGCTGTAAATGATGATGTCATCCAGGTAGATGATTGTTTGTTTTCCAATGTGTTTCTGAAAACTTTGTTCATGAAGGTTACAAAGGTACTGGGAGCGTTTGTCATGCCAAAATTGAGGATAACACATTCAAAAGATCTGTACTTGGTCCAAAATGCAGTCTTTGGAATGTCTTCAGGTTTCACACAAGTTTGGTGGTAACCTGCTGTCAAATCAATTTTTGTGAAGATTTGGGACCCTCCCAGGGCGTCAAAAAGGTCGTCAATTAGGGATAGGGGATACCTGTTCTTAATTATGACCTTGTTGAGCGCTCTGTAGTTGGTGACAAGGCAGAGTCCTCCATCTTTCTTGGCCACAAAGAAGACAGTGGTGCTGAAAGGTGACTTTGATGGTTGTATGAGTCCTTTTTCAAGGGATTTGTCAATGTAAGCCTTTAGGGTGTTGTCTTCTTGTGGTGTAAGGCAATAGATAGGCTGTGCTTTGGGTACACTACCTTTAATGTTGATTTTGTGTTGTATGCCGCGGTCAGGAGGTAGTCCTGGAAGTGTTTCTTGGAAAACAGCGGGGAATTTGTTAACTAGCTGATCTTGGATGAGGTTCTTTTCATGTCAAGTCTCTGTATTCTTAAAGTGAATGACCTTGTATGTGCAGGTACTCCAATCAATTTTGCTAGGGTTGACTTCCTTTTCTGTTTCTGTGATTTTCACAAATACATGGTCTCTCATAAGCGTGTCAAGATGAGTTGGATAAACATGGTGGTGTACTTCTCCTTGTTGTATGGTGAGGGTAGCACTGTCCCAGTCAATGCGAGGTTTAGTCTTTCTCATCCAATCTAGGCCAAGTATACCGTCATACTTGGGGATTGGTATGATTGGGCTGCTGAGTGTGGTTTGCACATCTCCAATTTGGGTGCAGAAAGGTTTTGCCTCTTGAGTGACTGGTGTGCTTCTGTTGTCCGCCATGATAACTCTCCTGATATTGCTGTGGCCTGTAGGTAGTTTCATGAGGTCAGCAAATTTCTTGTTGACAAGAGGCTGGCCTGCTCTAGTGTCAAATAGTGTGGTGCCCTGGTATCTGCAAAAACAGAAAGGATAAGTGAGGAGTTTATTTCCAGTTTGGGCAGCAAACAATGGAGGGTTGCTGGAGGGTACTTAGATCATGGTGATTGAATCCACGTCCTGGTCCCTGTATGAGTCTTGTGGGTTGGGGGAGGGCAGCTCGCCTAGGCACTCCCCTGAGCTTTTCCCTCCTTGTTGGTATCTTTGGTGCTTGCCTGGTTGGCTTGTGCAGTTTGATTCCCAGTTCAAGGATGGATGTTGTTGGCTTGGTTGTTTTGCTTATTGGGTCAAGGATCCTTCTTGGCTGAAGGACTCTCTTTGCGCTTGTTGGTTGCATGTAAGTCGTCAGATTTTTGGGCTGTGTGTTTGTCTTCCAAGAATACTTCTTCAAGGTTCTTGCAGCGGGTCATGTCAAACTGACGTCTAATATGTGTGGGAAGGCCATTATATAAGTCCAAGTGTGGCCCAGGTTCATCAAAGTTGATGGTGTTGGGTGTGCGGTCACATAGGTCTTTGTATGCAGCAATGTACTCCTCGATTGTTCCTGTCATCTTGAAGGTTCGAAGTTCTGTCATGAAAACTACGTCGGAATCCTTCATGGAGAATTTTTTGAGGAATGTGCTTTTGAATAATTCCCAGTCTCCCTTTTGGTTGGGGTGTTGGGCTATCCATCCACTTACAAAACGTGAGGCAGTCCCTGTAACGCGGAGGGCAATTTCACTGACCCAGAGTCTCTGGGGGTATTCCACTTGCTCGAACTTGCTTTGTGTACTGTTAATCCAAAGAGAGGCGTTTTCTTGGTGTAATCCCGCAAAGGCGCCAATTTCAGCTGTGTGCAGGCGCTGGAATACGATATTGGGTATCTCAGGCTGCTGTGGTACTGTTGTGGTCGGGGCTGTGGGTAACAGTCTTCAGGCTTTGAGAGTGTTGTATTGTTCAATGGGTACAAGAATGTTGTCGTAAATAACGAGGCCTACAGGAACGTCTTGTCCTTCTTTGTAGTCTCTCCAGCCTTTAGGTAGTACTATTACTTGGGTCTTTTTCTTAGGAGGAATTTTTCCTTTGAGTTGGGTAGGTATGGATAACCTACCTGTGCTACCACTGTCAAGTTTATACTTCTGGGAAGTATAATAAACAGAAAAAGGGGAAGATTTAAGAAGAGAATGATACTTCATTGGATATGAATATGGAATAATATATAGTATCATGACAAGCCACATGCCATTCATGTACGTCATGGGGCTTATCTAAGTGATGTTCCTCATGGGTCATGAGGCTTACTCAAGTTGTGTTCCATTTAAGATCTGGATTGGGAGATCCCTGTCATAGATGGCTTGACTGATAATGGTGCTACCAGTTTACTGGCCAGCCGATGAACCATTCAGTGATCTGCTCAGAGCGTTAATTCCCCGAGAGGGAGTAATCGAAGATGTTGTAACAGTATTGATCAGGCTTGGACCCTTTGCTGCTTTTTTAAGGATCTGGTAGACGGATTTTTTCCTGATTAAAATTTAGGCATTCTGTGTAGGGCTCCGTATTTTTTTCTCGTCAGCTCATTAAATCAGGAGCCCTAATCATAAGGCAAGCACGTCAAAGTGAGTATACAGCTTCCGTCCATAACACGCTTTCTCTTAAAATCAAACGTGGTTTTGAATGATGAATCAAGTATATAAACGGAAATTGCCAACCGTAGAACTCGTACCACAACATTAGAGCATGGTTAGAAATGTTTAATTGATATACCGGCTTGAAGCCAATGAAAAGCATATCAAAACTTTCAAAACAAAAAAGACAAAGCAATCTGAAGCTTATGAGATGCTTATACTCAAATACCGTTATTTTCAGGGGCGGCCAAATAAAAAGTCATATGTAGGTAATTTTATATTAGCAATTGCTAGGAATATCGGTGAATTTTTTTGGTTTTTAAAGAACAAAACGTTAGTCGAACAGTTTATCAAGTAAAGCAGCTTCATCAGAAGCACGAAGTTTTTTTTAAAAAAATGACCTCAAGATTAGGTATAGATAGTCTAAATATGATGGAAAAGATTATCTATATTCACTTAAGTATTTGAGGTAAACATTTAAATACTCAGCTATAAATTAATTATTAACAAAGCACTGTAAAGGCTTAACACGACTTTTTAATTAGTCAAATAATCATATAAGTGGTTAAAAAGATTAAAATACATCTTTGGAGGAAAGTAGAGTGTAAGCAAAATTTTCATTTGGTAATGAATACTGATGCTAGCCAAAAAAATAAATCAAGTTGAACGGGAGGGTATGCGTCAATAAGAAAATATACAACCTAAATAGGACCTCTTCATTCTTCCATATGTTCGACTGTCGCATGCTCAGCCATACTTTCGTGTGCCGGTATTTCGCTAATGTTTGCCTTTTTAGCTCTGGCATTTTCTTTTTGGACTAAAAAATAATTAAAACGATTTCATGGAAGAGAAAATGCCAATTAATTAACCATAATTATATATAAAAGCCAAGTACAGAGAATGAGGATAGGAAGGCGGGGGAAACTTACTGTCCAGATACTCTTTCAAAGGCGATACTAACTCAGGAAAACCAATTGATTCCAAAGCAGAATATATATCCATGGGAGTCACTTGTTTACGCTTTGTCTTTGAAGAAAAAATCTTGCGCACTAAAAGCGTTTAAAACGAATTATTTCAGGCTCTACTGTAACTTAAGCCACTTACGTTGCACTAAGGTAGCTAATAAAAACAGTTGCTGCTCTACCGAGAGCATGCTTAGAATCCTTTAGAAACTTAATGTTTTCAGGGAGCTAATAGGAAATCAGAACCAAAATAGCATATATTGACTACCACTTCTTTGGCCGTTTTAAAGGCTAAAAGTGAAGAAATTTCTATATCGTCAAGAAGAATTCCAACTTCTTCTTGGAGAGAAATTTCTTGCTTATCTGCAGGTTTGTGTTTCTCGGGGTTATTATCCTCGGGTTCGTTCTCTCCAATTTGAATCATTTCGGGATGTTTCCCATCATAAACGATCTCTTGCAGATTACTTTTTGTCATGTAGGCGTCTAGAAAAAATTAACTATTTGATACTATAATGAGAAGTTTTTATATGAAAATCATAAGTAACAGAGACAATAATTAAAAGTACTGACGAGTAATTGTTATGTGGGGATTGTTTTCGCTGGAAGACATAACAAGCCCAAAATCCAGGATATTCGAAAACTTTAGATCAAGTGTTTTTTTCGGTATCTTACTTTACACGATTGAATCCGCCCAACTTGCTTTTTCATCTACATGAAATATGCGAGAAATTAGCGAATCCTCCAGATCAGATTATCTTCTCTACGACGGGAAAATCCACCAGCTCACAGCTGAGTGGGGCTGCTTCGGCCAAGCCCCAGGCAGCCTCAGCCAGTTTCTGGCTCCAGACCACACAATTCAAAGATTTATTTAAAAAGATTAAATATTAAGTAATTCCGCTCTGGTGGTAGCGGCCCAAAGCCGGAAGATAGCCGGTGCTGAGCCGAAGCATCCCTAGCTGTGAGGAGGCAAGGGTTTAACCAAATCTATTGGATATGCATGTATCAGCTCACAATTCTGCAATAGGATGTAAAGTATTCCACAGATAAATCTAAGTTCTAATTGTACAGCCCATTTTCACAGAAATTTTTAAAGAGGAATTTGTCATTTTTGAGCATTTACAGGATTTAATTTAGACACAAAACACTTAAATATAACAATGGGCTAGATTTTTTGGAGTTTGTCATGGCCATAGTTTTCCCAGGTGTGGTGCGGCCAAAGCGCCACCTGCTTGCGGCGATCGTAGATTTAAATCTAATGATTGATTGCAAGTGGGTGGTGGCACAGAAAATTGGGTCCAAGCGAGGTGCAGATGCCCTGAACCCAATTTTTCCTTCTCTGACCTGTTGGTCACAAAATCCTGACCTCCAAGAAGGTCAGGTAACAGCTTACAGAACCACTATTGGTGGTATCTGTAAGCTGACCAAATATTGTGTACAAGGAGGCCACTTCATCAAGATGTACCTAAAGGCTTTAAGTAACAATTGTCCCCACCAAACTACCTTAGTAGTTTGATATTTTCCCAAATAAAATATCTTTACTCATGATTCACTTATTTCAATATTTTCTAATCAGATTTTCCAATAACCATATTACTAGATTCTGCCTTCTCACCTTTTCAATCTCCTGGGAATCTTCCTCTTCCTGACAAAACAATCCCCAAAATTCATGAAATTAAATACAACTCTATCTATGTTGCTGATTCCTTGGCTCTGAGTCAAATTAAGGTATTTCTATTTGTAAAGTTTTGAGTGATCCCACTAGCCCTGGACAGGAATATATTTCTCAGAGCCACAAAAAAGGCGGGCCACATCCAGGTACAATCTCTCCACAACCTGGAGGATCTTGCCCACACTGTGGATGAGCATTTTTTGCTGGCCTTAACGACCAAAACTTCCCTTCTTTCTAAGAGTTTCCTCTCACTATAGAGAAGACATTAATTCAGTTGGATTGTTTGTTATTCTAGAGCTGTCCTGTCTTAAATAATTGGTAGGATAACAAAAAATGTGGCTCTCATTTTACTGGATTTGTCTGGCTTGAAGCCCAGGAAATTCGGGGATAGATTTCACATATAGTGGAATCCCAGCTGAGCAATTCTTCTGGCCCAGATGTCCCTTGAGCTGAAGAAAATAATTCTAGGTTATGGCTGTGATATAAAAGACAAGCATCAATGATAATGTTGTGCCTGAGCCCTTGGGATGTATCTAGCCAACTAGGCTGCTATCTTCTGCATCCCAGCCTGTTGCTTCTATTTCTTGGGCCCAGGTCATAGGTATATTAGGCTGACACTTCTAACTAGTCCCCTCTTGTTGCTTCTCAAACCCTCTCTTATAACGCCCCTAGTACATTATCTCTCTCATGCATATAATAGAAGCAAGGGTCATTAGGTCTCTTGCTTACCAATTCTGATTATTGAATAAAACTCCTGATTTTTGAAAATTTATTTTGTATTTTGTGGTTTTAACTCAATAACACAGACTACTGTTCTGACTTCTGCTGCCGTCCCCTCATCTTGCTTTCCTTTGGTCCGCCTGCCCTGCTGTTTACCTGCCTGTGTTTTTTTGTTGTGATCTAATCCAAGAAAATTCAAACCCTGTTTGGACCCTTGAAAGTCTCTCAGTTTTTGCAGCTGTCCTGGAGTTTTTTTTGTTAAAGCTTATTATAATGAATGTTGTCTTCTTTCTTTAAGTCATTTATGATAATCATGGTATATGTCTTCCTGTTGCTATAAACTAAAACCCCAAAAATTTAGGATAGACTCTTCTCAGCTGCAAAACACTATGTACCTAATTATGACTTGCTGTCAGGAAGCCAGTCATAGGTGGAGACATTGGGCGGCTCGGGGTGAGGCACAGCCGAGCTGGCGGGTAAGGCCCACCATAGAATGGGTGCTAACTTGATAATATAAGATACAGATCTCCCGAATAAGGACCAGGGTCCAGAGTTGGGGACCATGGAATCCACCAATCCTGTCAAAGTAATGTAGAGTACTCCAAGCAGTTGGGTAGAGATGGTCTTGGCGGCAGTAGGTTCCAGTGGGTGGTCTGGTCTTGGGGTTAATGATGGAGTCATGGGAACAAAGTACGCTGGTAGGTAGTTGTACTTGTCTTTGAACAATAAGGGTGGTATCTCAACCCTCTTTCCTTTGTGTCCTATGTACTCAGTACTTCTAGTCCTTGCCAAAGGGTCAGCAATGAGGATGGTTTCCAAGTTGTACTCCAAGTAGGCCGGGTTGGGGGGTATTCAGTAAAATGCACAGGTCCAAAGGGGGCTCCCAGGGGACAGTATAATTCCTGGGGTGATTTGGCAGATTGGTCTCGGGAGGGGGTGGCGGCCTGGTTGTCTACTTGGCCAGAATTAAGATGAAAGATCACTAAGACTAGATAGGGTAGAATTTGTTCAAACCAAAGGTTCATAAAACTTTATTATTGAAAATGACAATGTGGTCTTCACCATACCGCCAGGGCTTTTATACCATAGGACTTTGCTTCTTCAATTTTTGCAGGGTTCAGGTTTGCAGACAAGGCACTGGCGGGGCATGGATCTTGGCTTAGAGTCTCGAGGGCGGGAGATCCAGGTAGTGCCTGCTCTGGTGAATAGAAGTGGCAATGCTTTGTTCTGCCGCCACTGTTCACTATGTCACCTGAGTAGTTCAATTGCACTACCCTCTCTGGACGGAATGCAGGCAGTTGATGGTGGTCATTGGCAGAGTTAAAAATAGGTTTTGTTTTAACCTCCTTAAGGCAAGTTTCAACCTCTGCATAGGTTTGGGTCTTTGATGGCTCAAGGTTGGCATCAATCTAATGACCATTTGGGGAATTGTTCTTGGGAGACTGGCGGGTCTCGGAGTGACTCATTAACTTGGGTATGCAATTCAGCAAGTGGGCGGATTCTTGTCCACTCTGCATGACTTGAGTAGTCTTTGGAGGATCAGGGTTTGATTCCAGGGCTTCCAGCGTTGATTCCAAAGCTCCAGTATTGGCTCTTGGCAGGTTGGCAGTAGGTCCTTCCCTGACCTCTGTTAGCCAGGTTACATTTCCTTTGTTGGTATGGGTCTTCATTGGCACCAGTTTGGCAGCAGACTGGCAACTATTCAGGGAATCCTCCGTAGTAAGCCAGCAGTTTGCGGGGTAATTTACCAATTTGAGCCTGTGACTCAACCAATTGGTGAGTTCTGGACTGTTCTGGAGGGTTCAATCCGCCTTCTGGGAGCTGGGGCTCAACTCTTGGGTTTTCAATACAAGTATTGAAATGTCATTCATGACATCATCCCCTTCCTTCCTGGGGTCCCTTCCTTCCTGGCCTTCTTCTCAAGGTATTGTCGGATTGCTAGTTGGGTGTTGGGTAGGTTGCTTAATGGTTCCCAGGTGCTTTCCTCATGTGGGTATCCCTTCCACTTGACATAGTACTGGAGGGTTTTATAGTGGGTACGGTCCCCATGAATATATTTGACTTTGTATTCTTCAGAGCGTCCTACTTGGATGGGAGGGGGGTCAGTCTTGAGTTTCTGATAGGGGAGGGAGTTTCCTTCTTTCTTGAATAGAAGCGCCTGGTGGAAGACATTATGTATTTTCCACAAGGGAGGTAATTCTAGTTCAAATGCTACTTCACCTACTAGCTTGGTGATCTTGTAGGTGCCACTTCTTCTGTGGGCTAACTTCTGACAGGGAACAGTCAGAGGCACATTTTGAGAGTCCAGATAGACTTTGTCTCCTACTTTTAACGGTTTCTCAGGGGTCCTCTTTTTGTCCGCAAACGCCTTATAAGTCTGGACAGCACAGGTCAGATTCTTAAGACAGGTTTGCTGGGTGTTGTGTATCTGTTCAATCCAAGTTTGTCCTGAAGGGTTTATTTCCTTACTACCAATACTGGGGTCCCAGGATGGGTCAAAGCCATAATTGGCTTTGAAGGGGGACATTCTGGTAGATGTGTGGTCTTTGCTTTTGTAAGCATACTGTGCCATGGGTAGCATCTCTGCCCAATTATCTTGGTTGGTGTTAGCGTAGCATTGTAGGTATTGTTCAAGTATTTGGTTCACTCGTTCAGTCTGGCTGTTGGTCTGTGGGTGGTAGGAGGTTGATACACAGCATTTTACCCCCAAGTCCTTCATCACCTGAGTCCAGTATTTGGAGGTAAATTGGGGTCCTCTATCAGTGATGATTTCCCCTGGAGTACCATGTTGAGTTAGGATGTGGTCGTGGAAGTGTCTAGCTGTCTCTGCAGCAGTGCAGTGGGTGGTGATAGGTATGAAATAGGACATCTTAGTAAACCTATCTACCATGACCAGGATGGCATTGAACTAATTGGAGAGGGGCGGTTCTACAATATAATCCATTGAAACCAACTTCCAGGGTCCTGCTGGTATATCTAGTGGTCTTAGTAGGCCTTCAGGTTTGGATCTATGGGTTTTAGTTCTTCCATATGTCTCACAACCATCAATATAGGCAGCCATGTCTTTGTCCATTTGGGGCCAAGCATAATTCTTCTTGATTCCTCGGAGTGTCTTGAGTCTGCCAGGGTGGCCGGCCATCTCTGAGTCATGATAATCAATGAGTACTTTGGTCCTTGTTTCACCTTCTGATACATAGATTTGGTTGTGTAATAGCAGGGTGGATCCTTAAAGCAAAAATCCTTTATTGTGGTGGCGGCTCTCTGGGTCTGAGGTCAAGTTGTCAACAAGTTCTGCTGAGTATTTGTCTTGTTTCTGCGCCTCAATTATGTCAGATTTGTGGGCCATGATCTTCATGTACATCAGTTGAATGCCTAGGCTGGAGGGGTCAAGGAGTACATGTGTGTTGTGGTCTTTGGTTTCTGCAGAGGAAGGGGTCAGATCAGCTCTTCTACTCAGGGCGTCAGGTACCATGTTTACATTCCCAGGCTTGTAGTCAATGATCAAGGTGTAGTCGGCCAGTTCTAAGGCCCATCTGGCCTGTCTTTTGTTCAGCTGTCTGGGTTTAAAGAAATAAACCAGGTTCTTGCAGACAGTTAGGACTTTTACTGGAAACTTGGCGCCACATAGGTATTGGCGCCAATGTTTCAAGGTCTTTATTATAGCAAGCATCTCATTGTTATAGATTGGTTAGTTTCCTTTGGCAGGCAGCATCTTCTTGGAGTAATATGCTACAGGATGTAGCATACCACCCCCTCCTTCCTGAAGAAGGACCCTGCCCACTGCAAAGTCAGATGTGTTGGTTTCCAGTATGAATGGCTTGGATGGGTCGGGGATGGCTAGGATGGGGGCAGAGGTGAAGGCAAGTTTCAGGGTCTCAAAGGTGGTGGTGCATTCCGGAGTCCAGGAAAAGGTGACCTTGTCAGAGCACAGGCGGGTCAGGAGCAGAGTGATGTGAGAAAATTTTTGGATGAAATCCCTGCAATAATTTGCCAGGCCCAAAAAACTTCTCATGTCTTTCCTACATTTGGGCATTGGCCAAGACGTTATTGCTTCTACTTTGTCCTGTGCCATTGCAAACCTGCTGGTCTTTACTAAGTATCCCAGGAATTCAACTTTGGACTGGAAGAATTCACATTTCTTAAGCTTGGTGTGTAAATTTGCTTGGGAGAGTTTTTCAAGTATAAGGTCCAGATGACACAGGTGTTCCTCGTGAGTCTTGCTGTAGATGAGGATGTTGTCTAAGTACGCAACACAAAAGTGGTCAAGATATTCCCCCAGGACAGTGTTAATCATCCTTTGGAAAGTGCTGGGGGTGTTGCATAGGCCAAATGGCATTACTAGGTATTCATACAATCCATATCTGGCTTTGAAAGCTGTCTTGTATTTGTCCCCCTCCTTGATTCTGATCTGGTTGAAGGCATCTCTCAGGTCAATTTTTGAGTACACCTGGGCTCCAGTAAGTACATTGCAAAGTTTGTTGGCATTGGGGATGGGATAGCAGTTCTTCACAGTAATATCATTCAGCTTCTGGTAGTTCACGCAGGGACGCATTCTGCCATCCTTCTTCCCTACAAACAGCAATGGTGACAAGCAGGGGGCTTTTGACACTTGGATGAAGCCCTTTTTTGTCATATCCTCCAAGTAAGCTTTCAGGGCCGCTTGTTCTTGGTGGTTGCAACTATAGATAGGGTTGTGATGTGGTTGGGTACCTGGTAGCAGGTCTATAGCGTGGTTGTAGATTTAGTGGCTGGGTAGTTTTGTGGCCTCTTCTTTGCTAAATACATGGTCCCACTTCTTCAGGGGGATAGTTAATGTCCCAACGCTGGGTTACATCTTTATGGTTAAGAGTCAGTTGGTTGGGGTTCTGTCATGACTCATATAGAAAAGAACGGTGTCACAAGATTCAGGTCGTCCCAAGGTGGCGGTCTGCTCACAATAGTTTAGAATCAGGCCATGTCTGTCAAACCATGAGTCCCCCAGTACTAGAGGGTGAGGCAATCCCGGCAAGAGGATCAAGGGGGTTGGGTACATGCTCTTTCCAATTGTCAAAGGAAGTTCCTGTTCACACTTGTAGCCAGTGTCCAGGGAACTGTTTCCCATGGTTACTTGTAGGCTGCGCTCTGAAGCTGTTAATCCTAGTTCCTTTGCCAGGTTGGCGTCAATGAAGCTTTCATCAGCTCCTGTGTCAATAAAGGCCTCACTCTGGTGCTTGATTCCCACACAGTCTACGGTCACTTGGATGAATTTATAAGATTTTGCAGAGGTGTTTATTTGTGCCAAGGATACGGGAGGTGTATTCTTCTTAGGGAATGCTCTGGTTAGGTGTCTGGCCTCCTGGCAGTAAAAGCACAACCCATCTTGATAGTGCCATTACAACTTGTCAGGGGACATTCCAGGTCAATTGGGCGTCATGGCTCTGACGGCTTGGGCAGGGTACAAGTTCTGTCCTTCTTGGTTTAGACTCAGGCCTTTGCATAGGGACAGTAGTTCCTCTAGGCTCAGTGTAGGCGGGTGGTGCTTCAACAGGTCTTTCATGGCTGAATTAACTCCCTTTCTGAAGATAATGGCAGATAATTCATCTTCAAGTTGGGTGTGTGTCTTAAGTTTAAGGAAATCATCAATATAGGCTTAGATAGGGCGGTTTGCTTGTTGGATCTTTAACATAGAGTTCAGTGCATAGTATTTGGTGTCTTGGTCATTGCCAGTGCTCATGAGTTTGGCCTCAAATTTCAAATATTCAAGGCAAAATTCAACATCTTCAGTGGTGGCTTTCCCAAACCAATCCAGTGTGTCTCCTGATAGCATGGCGGCCACCCCCAAGACTTTCTCAGTGTCACTGGGGTAGGCATTGGAGTTGGTTTGGAAGTGGAGGCAGAGGACTGGAATGGCATGGCTTGGCAAGCTTCTTCTAAGGTGAGTTTGCCCATCTGGGGCATATCCACCTTGGTTGTGGTCTGGTTCACTATCACATTTTGCACTTGTGATGTGGCTGAGTTCTGGGGTTCTGCACCAGGTGCAGGGTCTTTCAATTCTTTGGCGGGTTGGTTCTTCATCCATGGGAGTATCAGGGAGGTAAGTGCCTTATGGGTATAATAAGTGATTATCACAAAAAAGAGCATACAAGTTGCCCCAGGTGTTAACAACATCTTGGGGCCCAGGTTACCGTGTTTATAAAAGATTGTCATAAAGTCAGGAAGCCAGTCATAGGTGGAGACATTGAACAGCTCAGGGTGAGGTGCAGCTGAGCCGGCAGGTAAGGCCCACCATAGAATGGGTGCTAACTTGATAATGTAAGATACAGATTGGCCGAGTAAGGACCAGGGTCCATAGTTGGGGACCACGGAATCCACCAATCCTGTCAAAGTAATGTAGAGTACTCCAAACAGTTGGGTAGAGGTGTTCTTGGCGGCAGCGGTAGGTTCCAGTGGGCGGTCTGGTCTTGGGGTTAATGATGGAGTCATGGGAACAAAGTACGCTGGTAGGTAGTTGTACTTGTCTTTGAACAATAAGGGTGGTATCTCAACCCTCTTTCCTTTGTGTCCTATGTACTCAGTACTTCTAGTCCTTGCCAAAGGGTCAGCAATGAGGATGGTTTCCAAGTTGTACTCTGAGTAGGCCGGGTTGGAAGGGTATTCAGTAAAATGCACAGGTCCAAAGGGGGCTCCCGGGGGACAGTATAATGCCTGGGGCAATTTGGCAGATTGGTCTTGGGAGGGGGCAGCGGCCTGGTAGTCCACTTGACCGGAATTAAGATGGAAGATCACTAAGACTAGATAGGGTAAGATTTGTTCAAACCAAAGGTTTGTTGCAACTGAGTTTCTAGGCTTGCCTGCTAACGTATCTTACAATACACAGGGGGCGCTTGATGAGTTGCCCCTTGATGTATCTAACGTTATGGATTAATCTGATGGCAATGTCAAATGGCGGGTACTTCATCCTAATTAGGAGTGTTGCCAATTTGACCTGTTGATCCCCGCACAAGTTATTTCTTGGCTCTGAACCTTACATGGAACTTCCCACTATGCCACCCCCTTGTGGCCTTGTGGCTTTCCCCATATGGTATATTAATCACAATATTCTACAATAAATGACACCTTATTCTTATTATTCTGTCCTTTCCTATTGGACTGTTGTCTTCCCCAATTCTAAGTACTGAACCCCCATTGGTTCAGTTGCAACAGTGGTAGCAGAAGTAGGTTTACAACCTATTTTAAAAACAAAATTCCCCCCAAGAAAGGACAGAGTACGGGCCACATGGCTACTCCACAACAAGAGACATTCCTTCCAATCCCCAAGGGGGATATTCCCAAAGGTTATGTCATCTATCAAGATCAGCTAGTTCTTACCAGTGTATACAATTGGCTCTGCCTCAGGCAGCGTGACGCTAGCGTCACCCCGCCACAGTCAGATCTGTTGCAATGTATGCTCAACCTCCAACTAGAGTCCTTCACTGGCAGTGTCAAAGGAGCTGACATTGTCAGTTGGCTCCAGTCCACCAAAACGCGCCTTTGTATCTGTCAGGTTCCTGAGTCCATGTGGGTTGCCACCGCATCTTGCTGCCTTACGGGGCCCGCTGCTGTGTGGTTCACCAACTGGGCCAGCCAGGAGTTTTGACGTCACCTGGGCAACCTTTCAAGACGCCGCCAAGTCCTGATATAGTGAAACCTTCTCTCCCATTATCTTGGGGACTCCCCTCCTAGCTATCAAGCAGACTGGTTCCGTCCCTGAGTATCTTGCCGCGTGGCAACAAGCCCTTGCTGCCGCCCCCAAAGCAGTGACTGATAGGAACGCCATGTTGCTCACTCTCATTATTAATGGGTTAAAACCCCATATTTGCAAGTGGGTTCCTGTTGGCCGCTGCACCTCTATTGACAACTGCTATAAAGCCATTGTAGAGGACAATAACCAGGCTTCCATGGGCTTCTGCCGCACCAACAATGCTCCACCCCAACCATGTCCTGCACCTAACAATGGCCAAGGTCAAGTGGGCCGTTGCCAACCTTGTCAACAAGAAAGTGCAGCTAAATGCCCCCACAAGGGGGGAGCTCCAGCTAGCGCTAATTGAGGATCAGGGAAAAGCCTGGGGGTTGTAACAACGAGAGGCTTTACAACCCCAACTGACCCACCCTCTCAGCCCTTGCTTGCAAAGAACTCCCGAAACTACAATCTTCACGAGGTCAAAACCCTAGACGTCTTTCAGGTCCATAGCAATGACCCTGTGTTGCAAGCCGCTCATTCCTTAAATAAAGTAAAACGCTTGTCCTATCCCTTCTGTTTCTGTGGGAACACCCACAAGTTACTGGTAGATACAGGGGCTGATCACACCATGGTAGATCAGGCGTTTACTGACTCCCAACAATTAGACCAAGTACCCAGCAGATTCAAAGCAGTACGTGTAGCTGACTCCTGCAGAGTGGTCATCACCCACAAGACGGTATCCTTCTCTGTAAGAATGGGGAACGTCCAGGTTAAGCTCTCTGGGCCAATCATGGCAGGCCTCAGCCACGACGTAATTGCTGGCCTTGACTGGCTCCAGCATAACTGTCCCTACATTGACTGGGATACCTCTGCCATCACCCTCAATAGGAATGGGGTGGGTTCCAGATCTACCCCATGGAAATGAACAAGCTACTACATGACACTGTGTTTGTCAGGATAACAGAGACGGGCTCATACAATTTCAAGGGGAGGAAACTAGACTTTAACCAATGTTCAGTTGAAGTTATCCGTGCAGAATCATCTGCAGCCTCTCCCTTGTCATCATCATCACCACTGGCGCTAGCTGCACTCCTTGAGGAGTACAATGATGTATTCAGTGAAACACTCAAACAACTACCTCTGCCCCAGGAGATCCAGCACGCTGTACAACTTCAAGGATTGTTACCTAAAGCATGACCATTATACCGTCTCACACCAAAGGAAGATGAAACCCTCCGCCAGCACCTTGTAGACGCGCTTGATAAGGGCTTTATTTGCCCCTTGCTATCTCCATATGGGGTGGCTGTCTTCTTTGTAGCTAAGAAGGATGGGTCTCTTTGCCTGATCACGGACTACCGCGCCTTAAATGAGGTGACAGTTAAAAATAAGTACCCCCTGCCGCTGATTGACAACCTGTTTGATACACTCACAGGCGCAAAGGACTTTAGCAAGATTGATCTCACTGCGGGGTACAACCAGGTCCGCATTGCACCAGGGGATGAGGCAAAAACTGCCTTCCACACACGCTATGTGTTGTTTGAGTGTCGTGTCATGAACTTTGGAATGACCAACTCTCCCTCCACCTTTGCCATGTTGATGAACAAAGCATTTGAGGAACTTGAAAATGTGTGGTTGTTTACCTTGATGACATTATTGTCTTCAGTCAAGATCAAACCACACACCTCCAACACCTCTGCGCTGTCCTCGACACCCTTTGGAAAAATCAGCTAAAAGCTAAACCCTCCAAATGTGAGTTTCTCAAGTCGGAGCTACTATTCCTTGGGCACAACATCTCTGCTCAAGGGATAAAGCCCGACCCTGCCAAAATCAAGGCAATCACTAGCATGCCGCCCCCCACTGATGTGGGCCAAGTGCAAACATTCTTGGGCATGATTGCCTATATACACAAGTTCATCCCCAATTGCAGAGAACTAATTGCACCTCTCACTGAGCTCCTCAATACCAAACAGCGCTTCCATTGGACCCCTGCCAGAGATCAAGCCTTCAAGACGTTGAAGCAAAGGCTCACAACAGCACCAGTACTGCAGTTTCCCAACTGGAATTGATAGTACAAACTCGAGACTGACACCTCTGACAGGGCCATAGGGGGCGTGGTAAGGGTAGAAACTGACAATGGTGTCTTCCTTCCCGTAGCATATGAGTCCAGGAAGCTCACTGACTTGGAAAAATGTTACCCCATCCATGATAAGGAGCTGGCAGCTATTGTACACTGCGTTGAGAAGTGGTGCTGTTACTTGGAAGGTGTGACCTTCCCACCCCGCGTTCTGACGGACTATAAGTCACTCCAATACTTCAACATGCAGTCTCATTTGACACACTGCCAGGCAGGATGGGTTGAGCGTCTATCCCCTATCAATTATGCATCAAATACAAGCCTGGAAAGGAACTCATCACAGCCGACGCTCTTTCACAACTCTACGTAGCGTCCATCACTGGGGACAACGGTTTGGACCCAGACTGGCCCATGCTCTACCTGCGCCCTGAGGCAACCCGCTACAAGGGCCTTAACTTGGTCACCATCTCCAAGCTGAAGGACAACAAAAGTCAGTTCACCATTGATGCTGGAAACGTCTGCTGCTGGGCAGAAACAGGTGAGAAGACGCCTTACATTCCCACCACACAATGAGGGGACACCATCTTGCACTACCACCAAACCTTGGGTCACATCAGAGGGCGTAACCTCTTTGAGATCATGAAACATAAGGTTTGGTGGCCGCGCATGCGGCAAGACATCTTGGACCTCCTCAAAATGTGCATGCTGTGCGAGAAGAACACATCCAAAACTGAATCCCCAAGTCTGTCCTGCCCATCAAGGCCATGGAACCCTTCAAGTAGTGGGCCCTCAACATTGTGGGGCCACTCCCTGAAGACAGACTAGGGAAGAAGTACATTATCACGGCCATTGACTACTTCACTTGTTGGCCAGTGGTGTGGGCAACAACCAACCACACTGCCACCACCATTACCTGCTTTATTGGCAAAGAGATTGTGGCTTGCTTTGGGCAACCCAAGTGTCTCATCACAGATGGCGGACCCAAACTTGTTGGACACATTGTGAAGGCATACTACATCAAGAACGCGCTCCAGCATATAGTCATAACCCCCTACCATCCGCAAGCCAATGGCCGTGTGGAACGTTTAAACGGCTCCCTGGTTCAATTGATTGCCAAGCTCTCACAAGAGCACCCTAACACTGTGTGGACTAAACATCTTCCCACCGCCCTACTGATCCTGCAAGCAAGAATCAACAGGGGCACTGGGTTCAGCCCTAGCACTCTGGCCTTTGGAACACCTGACAGCCTGACTGGGGTTGAACAGGGGAAACTACGGTCCAAGGTTCCCGAAAAGCCCCCCTAGTGACAACGCCCTCCCTAGACCAATGGCGTGCCAAAGCCTGGGAGATTGAACACAAGTGGATTGCGGGAGGGACAAAACACCTCAAAGCTAGATACGCCGTAGGTGACCCCGTCTACACCCTCAATCCCAATTCTGCCAAATTAGAACCCAACCACCTAGGGCCCTTCAAGGTAGCTTCAGTCTATGACAACCACACCTACCAACTTGAGGATGCCCAAGGGAATACCAAGAAGCTTCACCATGACCACTTGCGCCCCTGCCGCGCCATCCCCACACAAAGGTTGTTTGTGCGGACCTTCCCAGACCTTCTGCAAACTCCAGTCCTGGTGTCTGACGACAAACAGGGGGCAAGGGGGTGTTGCAACTGAGTTTCTAGGCTTGCCTGCTAACGTATCTTACAATACACAGGGGGTGCTTGATGAGTTGTCCCTTGACGTATCTAATGTTATGGATTAATCTGATGGCAATGTCAAATGGCGGGTACTTCATCCTAATTAGGAGTGTTGCCAATTTGACCTGTTGATCCCCGCACAAGTTATTTCTTGGCTCTGAACCTTACATGGAACTTCCCACTATGCCATCCCCTTGTGGCCTTGTGGCTTTCCCCATATGGTATATTAATCATAATATTCTACAATAAATGACACCTTATTCTTATTATTCTGTCCTTTCCTATTGGACTGTTGTCTTCCCCAATTCCAAGTACTGAACCCCCATTGGTTCAGTGCAACAGATTCATAAAACTTTATTATTTAAAATGAAAATGTGGTCTTCACCATACCACCAGGGCTTTTATACCATGGGACTTTGCTTCTTCAATTTTTGCAGGGTTCAGGTTTGCAGACAAGGCACTGGTGGGGCATGGATCTTGGCTTAGAGTATTGAGGGCGGGAGATCCAGGTGGTGCCTTCTCTGGTGAATAGAAGTGGCAATGCTTTGTTCTGCCGCCACTGTTCACTATGTCACCTGAGTAGTTCAATTGCACTACCCTCTCTGGACGGAATGCAGGCAGTTGATGGTGGTCATTGGCAGAGTTAAAAATAGGTTTTTTTTTAACCTCCTTAAGGCAAGTTTCAACCTCTGCATAGGTTTGGGTCTTTGATGGCTCAAGGTTGGCATCAATCTAATGACCATTTGGGGAATTGTTCTTGGGAGACTGGCGGGTCTCGGAGTGACTCATTAACTTGGGTATGCAATTCAGCAAGTGGGCGGATTCTTGTCCACTCTGCATGACTTGAGTAGTCTTTGGAGGATCAGGGTTTGATTCCAGGGCTTCCAGCGTTGATTCCAAAGCTCCAGTATTGGCTCTTGGCAGGTTGGCAGTAGGTCCTTCCCTGACCTCTGTTAGCCAGGTTACATTTCCTTTGTTGGTATGGGTCTTCATTGGCACCAGTTTGGCAGCAGACTGGCAACTATTCAGGGAATTTTCTGTAGTAGGCCGGCAGTTTGCGGGGTAATTTACCAATTCAAGCCTGTGACTCAAAAGATTGGCAGGTCCTGGACTGTTATGGAGGGTTCAATCCGCCTTCTGGGAGCTGGGGCTCAACTCTTGGGTTTTTAATACAAGTATTGAAATGTCATTCATGATACTTGCTCTCAAATCCCCATTTTGCATCTGACCCAGTTTCTCATCATCCTCAACACATTTGTCAAGTCATCCTAGATAAATCTCTATTCTGAGAACCTCTCATCTTTTTTAGTAGTCAGACATTGATGAATCTCTTTCCACATATCAGAACAACACTGAACTTATATCAGTTTCAAATCACTTTCTCTCCTCCTTGCAGCAACTTCCTCCTATTAATCTAGATTCTCATCCCACCCAGGATTGTTCTTTATGATTGCTGTTGGGTAACTTGATTATGGGCTTAAATGTCTATTTCCCACTCTTTTCCCAACCTGCCTCTCCCTGAGGGCCTCTTAGAGAGGTCATTTCAGTCATGCACTGTATGGCATCCTGGTGGGTGGTTCCACCAGGATAAAAGCCAGACTTTGTTAATCTAGATTCTCTCTCATACTGCTGTACCTGTGCATAATCTTATGTTGCATCTTTTCATATTCACTCTTCAAAATTTATCCTTTTCAAGTAAATACACACTGTCTCCTCTGTATTGATAATGTCATCCTAATTTGGGTTTACATTCTCAATTTAATTGACTATGACAAGCTTTCACTCTATTTCACCTTGACATTATCAAACTACTCTAATTTTGATATATTGTACAGCTTTAATACCCAGAAATTGCTGGTACTACTTAAAGAAGATATGGCTATAGGTTGGAAAACTGGAACCCAGTTAAGGCGGTGACAATTGAGTAAATAGTCATCAACCACTGTAATACTTTGATGTGGATGTTGCATCTTCCAAAGATTTCCGCAAAGTAGGTAAGCATGTAGTACAGGAAGATATACACTGCAATGGACATGGTAGAGTGTGGTGATACAAGAGGAAGCCATGAACCAGTGTGTGAAGAGTTGATGTAAGAGAGGGGGACTAGACTAACAAAGTCTGGCTTCCATCCTGGTGGGATCAACCACCAGGATGCCATCCAGTGCAAGACTGGGATAGCCGCTTGAAGGGGCCTCCCAAAGGAGACCAGATGTGAAAGGGGAGGGAAGTATGCATCCAAAGTCATGACCAAGGCTCCAGTAAGTAAACACAGAGAGCAATCCCAAGTGGGAGGGACCTCTGCATCTGACTCAGGGATTTGATGCAAGGAGGGTAGGAAGGAAGCTGAAACTGCTGCAGGGGAAGGATTGTCCAAGTCAGAAGAAGGAGTTTCAGTAGTACTGGATTCTAAAGGGGGCAACAATTCTTCAAGATAAGAAGACAACCAAGGGAACAAACCATAGGATACTGAGTTGGTGGGAACCTGGGTGAGATGGTTAATTACATTTACAAACAAACCAGGAATAAACTTAGAAGATTGAGAAATCAAGGAAAGTTTGCTCCAAAAGACAGGGTTGGAGGACCAGAACAATAGAGAAATAGGCACCAGTATCCACATAGCCATCTTGTACCAAGGAGACAACATGATTTCAGTGGGGTGCCCTTTTTGCTAAAACTTCTGGGCAGACAGACCAAGTGCACAGGTAAATAACAGGGAATGATCCAAATTAACATTCTCGGACCAAATCCCAACAAAAAACGACAGGCAGGCAGTTGGCAGGCAGGCCAGGGAAAGCGGGAGGCGGGGACAACAGCGGGAGTTGAGACAATTACCTTTATTATTTAAAAAACTCAAAACTACAAAAGGATTTGCAAATTCAGGAGTTTATTCAACAATTGGAATTGGTAAGCAAGGGACCTGACGGCCCATGCTTCCATTTTATTCAGAGGGGGGTGATAGGACTGGGGGGTTATGAGAGGGGCTATCGGAGTGCAATCTAAAGGGGAGCCTATTAAAGACTACTGGCCAATCTTCTCCTGGTTTGAGACCAAGAAAAATAGGGACCACGGACCCAGATGTAAGACCCAGTCCCTCAATTGGCTAGAAGCCTTCCAAGGACTCAGGGTGTTCCTTTCCCCTAATGCCTTCCTCTGGCATCTCCACCAGAGAGCTCCGGAACCCAATTATTTTGGGCCAAGGGACTTCTGGGCCGGAGGAATTGGCTACCTGGGACACCACTGATTGCGGGATTTGATACCCAATTTCCCCGGGCCGCATGTTAGGCCTTTCAGGCTCCATGCAGCCTGCATTTTTCCCTTGGTCTGCTAGTTGTTTCAGGACCGGGCAACACCAGGACAACAAGCAATCTAGCTGAATTAATGTCTCCTCCGCAGTTGGAGGGGGCTCCAAAGGAGAAATGGGAACTTTGGCCAGGAAGGCCAACACAAAGCGTTCATCCACTGTGTGGGCCAAGCCCTCCAGGTTTTGGAGGGGTTTTGCCTGCATGTGGGCCACTTTTTTCAATGGTCTGGGAAATACATCCCAATCCAGGGCCAAAGGTGGGCCACAGAACTTTACAGTTGAGCTGCCCAGGGTCATAGTGGTAGTTGTGGCTTAACCCTTCTGGCAAAGGCCCAAAGGGCCCTGTTTCCTGTTGATATCCTCTAATCCCAAGGCAAGCTGTAAGCACAGCTGTGAAGACAAGACGGTTCATCTTCCCTGGATAGGAGGTTGTAGATGGGGATAATCTAACTCAGAGTTGACCTTGGAGATTAAGATTTGAACACTAGCTTTATTGAGAGTATTGAACTCAATAATAGCAAAAGCTATTACTGAGAAGGAATCCTTTATTTATAGTGCTTCACACTGTGCAAAGTTTTTCAAGTTGGAGTGAAAACAGAAAATGAGAGATTCCAAAAGTTTAGAGGATGGGAATGGGATTTGGGGTTTGGAAAGATGGCCAAACCCTTGTTCTTTGGCAAACTGTTGTTGGTTTGGCCATTTTTTACTGGACCTAATGATTTTTTCTGGAAATGGGGTCAGGTGGTAATGAAGACTCATGGAACTTCCAAAATCTATTTTTTTGAAAGACATGGTTTGGTTGGGGCCTGGATTCAACCATGTGATTTGGGGTTCATAATTTCATTGTTTGTGAGTAGAATTGTTGCTAAAACCTGAGGCTTGAGTTTGCCTTTCTTCTGGAGGGCAGAGATTATTTTCTAAATCAGGCCCTAGAATCAGGGACTTTTCTGATTGGCTGTGATATATGGAGTTTTGATTGGCTGAAGAGTGGGGACTGGGGACTGGATAGGTGACTGGAAGTTGACTGGGACCCAGGGAGCAAGCGGGTGGGCAAGCGGCTGGCAGCTGGACTTATGGGTGCAGGCTGGGACCCAGTGTCATGAGTGACAAACTCTTATTGACCATGCTCACTGGGAAGCCTCAACTACAGGATTTGAACCCTGATACTCTGCAAGCCGCCAGCCTGCAGATTTTTGGGTTTGAACCAGAGCAGGATTTGACTTTGGGAAATCCTCTAAGGCTTGATGAGTCAAAACCACCTGCATTGATGCCCCCACATTATGGGTTCATGTCAGGGATCCAGTCTTGGGCGGCTGGCCCGTTGTTTTCAGGGGTAACTCAGGCCAGGTATTTTGTGGGCAGTGTCCATCACAAGAGGGGAGCTAACTTTAAAAGGTAGGAAAAGGACTTTCCCTCCCAGGACTACGGGCCAGCAGCCGGGATTATAGTGTCAATCACCCCTGTGAGGGTGATGTACACAATCCCAAACAGCTTGCCAGAATGGTCAGTTGGGAGGTTGGGTGAGGAAGTGGGAATAGGTTTTGGGGTCACGGGCAGTTCCATGCAAACGTCGTAAGTGGGAAGGTAGTTGAATTTTCCTCTAAACAGCTTGGGAGTTGAAAATATCCACAGGCCTTGTTGGTTGTATCTAATTGCAGATTGTATGTGGGCCAAGGGATTGAGTTCAAGTATCTTTTCTGGTGTGTAATCTTTGTATTCAGACTTCAGAGGGTAGCCGGTAAAATAAATGGGTCCAAAGGGTACACCAGGAGGACAGAAAACTGCAGGCAGTGTGGCAGGAGGGCCAGAAGATCTTGAACTGAATTGGTAGATAGCAAATACAAAATAAGGCAATAGCTGTGTGAGCCAAAATAACATAACATTTATTCAAAAATGGCAATAAGTTTGGAGTGTGGGGTCCTTTGGTCTATATAGCACCCCACCTTCAAACTTAATATCCTCCGTGGGTTCATCAGGGCATTGGGAGAGGCAGGCCCAGGGGAACTGTGTGCTTGGGTCCAAAGGCAGAAAAATGGCACTTGGCCCGGGAGTTCTTTCATTGGTCAAGAATCTCAATTTGGCTACCTGATTAACTTGCCTTAGAGTTGTGGTCATGAGGTTGTGTTGCAGGGCCGTGCCTCTTCCTGGGGAAAACTCTTGGTTGGACACTGATGACTTCAAATTCATGAAGCAAATAGTTGCCGCTTCAGTACCTTCATTAGGCGCTATGATTAGTCTTTCATTTGGTATAATGATTTCCTTGGTTTGACCTGTTTCACCGCATGGGCCAACATTCTTGGTATCAGCTTGCGAGGGCTCAATCTCAGAAAGACGCGGGCAAGCGTGCTCTTGGTCCACGGGGCCAGCGGCCCGCAGGAATTTGGGTTCAGGGTTCAAATCTTGCCCTTGGGCCCATGTTTTGAGGGGTAACCAATTATCAATCCTGACAGTTAGGTCTAACTTGTGAGCTAGATCAGCGTCAATGAAGCTCTCATCAGCTCCTTTGTCTATGAATGCCTTCAATCTTTGGATTGTTCCTTTGATGTTGACTGATACTAGGATAAATTTGTAAGACTAAGAGGAGGTGTTTATTTGGGTCAAAGAAATGGGGGCAGGGGTTTTCTTAGGGCAGGCTCTGGTCAAGTGCCCTGCTTTGTGGCAGTGAAAACAGAGTCCATCTCTATAGTATCTTTAAAGTTCCTCAGGGGGTCATCCCTGCTCTTTTGGGTGTGGGGGTCCAGGTCTGGCAATGCTGGGCAGCATTGACGTTTTCTTGATTTATGCTGAGGCCCTTGCACAGGGAAACCAGCTCCTCTAAACCAAGAGTGGGGGGTGTTGTCTCAACAGGTCCTTCATGGCTGGGTTCACCCCTTCCAGAATAAGATGGCTGCTAATTTGTCCTCAAGTTGGGTGTGGGTTTTTAGTTGGAGGAATTTGTCAATATATGTCTGGATGGGTTGAGAGCCTTGTCAGATTTCTAGCAGGGAGTTCAGGGTGTAGTATCTAGTATTGCGGTCTTCACCAATGGCCATTAATTCTGCTTCAAACTTGGCATATTCTAAGCGGAATTCCACATCTTCTGTGGTGACCTTGCCAAACCAGTCTAGGGCGTCCTCTGATAGCATGGATGCAACCCCAAGTACCTTCTTGGTGTCAGTGGAGTAGGAAGGGGTCTTAGCTTGGAAATGCAGACGGAGGACTGACATGGCTCTTTGAGCTTCTTTGAGTGTAAGTTTCACCATCTGTGGCATATCCACCTTGATGAGGGATTGGTTGACAATTATGTTTTGCACTTGATAAAAAGGAGTATTGGTTGTATCAGCAGTGGTGATGGTGGAGGGATCAGTCTTCTTGGGGTCATTTGGGTTTGCGTTTTTCCACATGGAAGAGGTCAGGTTAATGGTCAACTTATAGATGTAATAAGTGATAATCAATTGTCAAGGGTCTGGATGTACAAGTATTCCAGCTATCACCATCACACCTAACATCCAGTCATTGCCCAATTTGGTGCCTTTCCAATATACCATTTGGCATACCGGAAATGGCAACAAACCAATATCACATGACTGTCCAGGTATCCAGCGACTTGGACCCATCCAGCACATGACCAGCCCCTGGGTTTGGTCCAACTAATATCCCCGCCACAGCTAAATCTATATAAGCCTAAAGTATTATCCAATAAAATATACTTCTTCTCTTCCTACTTTTATATTTGAAGCTTCCCCAAAAAGGCGCTCCTTATCACTGGTAGCACTACATTTTTTGACCACTCCAATGAAAGAGAAAATGACTGAACAGAACCTGCTCACCTTTGCCCACGTACTCAACCAGGCTACATCCCAGGAGACCTAGAAAACGTACTTCCGCGCCCACAACATTGATGAAGATATTCCTAGTGGATGTACCGTATTTGAAGGTCTGGTCATGCCCAAAGCATGTGCCAAGATTATTCAATACAGTTGCTCTCTTCAATCACAAACAAACTCACAACCACCTATCACAGGTGAAGTTACCAACATCAAATACATTGATATTGACAAGTTCTTTGGTAAAAACAAAGAAAACGTCATCAACTGTCTAGACCACACAGCTGCCAAACTCCGCACCAGCCACATCCCTCATGAAAAATGGGTCCAGGAAGCCAGCAAGCGCCTATACAAGGCCGCAGCTAACTGGTTTGCCACCTGGGTTGGCTCACAAACCAACGACCAACTTGACAACTGGGAAGAGTTCAAAGCCAACATCACCCACAATTTCTGTGTCACTGAATCCCTCCAAGACATTGCAATACAGCTCAGTGATCTTCCTCAAAAGACCACTATCACAGCCTACGCCAACAAGTTTGAGGAAATACACCTCAAAATCCAAAACCCAGTGCAAGCTGACAATGTACATACCAGAGCCTCATTCATCAACAGAATGAAACCCTCTGTTGCCGCCCTTATCCGCCCAGAGGCTAATACCTCCATGCCTGCGCTCATTACAGAAGCCAAGTGTGCAAAAAAACGTGCAAACATGGAATATGCTGCATGTAACGGCAATCACTCCTCAAACAGCAATGGCAGAGAAAACTCCAATGGCAATAAATGCCAAAATACCAACCATAACAACAGCAACTCCAATCATAACAATGGCAATTGTAGCCAAAGCGCAAACTGCTCCCGTCCCAAGAAAGAGGACACCACCAAAGTTAAAAATGCTGAAGTAGCAACCCACTATGAATCTGACCCCACATTCTCTGACCTCAAAGGTCTCAAAACAGAGGAACAGGGAAAAGAGGAGGGGGAACAGGCTTAAGTGCCCCTGTCTCCCCCCAACTTGACAAGAAGAAGTACCAAGGCACAAACTTTGCTGCTCGCATCCCCTGTGTCCCACAATCCTCCATTTTTATGAACGTAAAAATTAAAGATTGCTCACAACTTCTTGTCTATCCATGCACTTAAAAATCTCATACACATAAAATTTTATTTGACTCTAGTGCACAACACACTATGGTGAGTAAACCTTTTGTAACCAAGTACAAAATACCAGTTGTCAAATCCAACTTCAAATACACCAAGATGGCAGACAAATCCAAAGTTCTACTTGAAGGCAAAACAACTCCCTTCATAATTGACCTCCAAGGCATACAAATGTCCATCAAAAGACTTGTCATGAACAATATAAACTATGACATCATAGCAGGCATGGACTGGTTCACCCAAGTGAACCCCAGCGTATGTTGGAAAACAAAAACCATGACAATAAAACACAATGGAGTCAATTTCAACATTCTCAAAAAACCCAACAACCTAATTCTAAGAGATACTGTATTTGTCCAAGTCATAAATCAAGATGACTCTGAACATCTAACCAAAGGCAGTACCCTCCACATAATGAAGTACTCCAAATTTAATAATATACAAACACAAAAGATCCAATGCCCAGAACTTGTGGCACTCCTAAATGAATACTCTCATGTATTCAAAGAAGAACTCACAGAGTTACACCCCAAACAAGAGTTCAAACATGGCATCAACTTATACAAAGCCATGCCCAAACTTTCACCCCTCTACAGACTCTTCCCATGAAGACCCAAACACTTAAAGCCCACATCAAGGACAATCTAGCCAAAGGATTCATTTGCCCGTCCAAATCCCCGTGGGGGGCAGCGGTTTTCTTTGTAAAGAAGAAAGAAGGATCTCTTTGCCTAGTTACTGACTACAGAGCACTAAACGCAAGTACAGTAAATAATAAACACCCACTTTCCCTCATAAAAGACCTATTTGCAAGGCTCTCCGGAGCAAAAAAATTCTCAAAAATTGACCTCGCATCTGGTTATAACCAAGTTGAAGTCAAAGAAAAAGACATACCAAAGACCGCGTTCCGCACACAATTTGGGTTGTTTGAATGTAAAGTAATGAGCTTTGGGATGACCAACTCTCCAGCAACGTTTGTCATCATGATGAACCAGGCGCTAAACAGACTCTCAAATACATTATGCTACCTTGACGACATCATTATATTTCAAAAACAAAAGAGAAACACCTCACACATGTCTGCAAGACACTCAATTGACTTGCAAAGCACAAACTATACGCTAAGCCTAGTAAGTGCCAATTTATGGAAAAGCAACTCCTGTTCTTAGGCCACATTGTCTCTGACAGTGGCATCAAAGCAGATCTAGACAAAATTAAAGCCATCAATAACATGCAATGCCCAATCTCTGTTAAACAAGTTAGATGCTTTCTTGGAATGGTAGCTTATCTAAGGAAATACATCAAAGACTGCAGGAAACTAACTGCACCAATCAATGACTTAACCATGGGTAATGCCAAAAATAAATTCATCTGGACACCAGAATGCAACAAGAACTTCCAACTATTAAAACAAGCTTTGATCAAAGCACCAATCTTGCAATACCCTGATAACAACGAGTGCTATGAGCTTGAGTCAGACGCTAGTGACACTGCCATTGGCGCAGTCCTACGCATCTGCCAGCCAGGGCAGCAAGATTTCCTGCCAGTACGTTACAAAAGCAGAAAACTAACAAACACTGAGCAAAGGTACCCAATACACAATAAATAATTGCTAACAATATATCATGCATGCAAGAAATGGAGATGTTATCTCAAAAGACACTTAAACGTCCAAGTGCTAACTGACCACAAATCCTTAATCTATTTCAAAACTCAGAAAGCACTTGCACAGAGCCAAGCCAAATGGATATTCTTGCTGGAACAGCTTAATCTGGACATCCAATAAAAAATGGGGAAGAGCTGTTCACAGCTGATGCTCCCTCTAGGCTATGCCAGCCAAGAGAGGATCATCCTGACCACCTGGACTCTGAATGGCCCAACCTATACAACACTGAGTACAAGACAAAAGGAAAGGATCCCTCCACACATCAACTAACCCATGATACGCTAGTAAGGAATGAAAAACATTTCCACATATCAAATGGCATGGTATACCAAATCATCAAGGATAAACACATTCCATACATCTCACTTGCACAAAAATTTGATACTATACTAAGACACCATTGTCTGCTAGGACACACAAAGGCTAACAACCTATATCTCACATTAAAAGAGATAGTATAGTGGCCCAACCTTAAGCAAGACATAATCAATGTTCTAAAAAAGTGTACAGTATGTGAAAAATACGCCAGCACCAAGGCGCCACAGCCAAAAGTTAACCCAGTACCTGACCCCAAACCTTAAACGGTTTGGGGACTGGATGTAGTGGGACCCTTCCCAGAAACCAAAACAAATCAATGTTTCCTAATTGTAGCCATTGACTTTGCCACATGTTGGCCCATCTGCTGGGCAAAAAAAGATCACAAGGCAGAAACAAAAAATCAATTCATCAATAAAGCAATCATAGCAGACTACGGCACTCCAGACTACATCATAACAGATGGAGCAAAAGAGCTAACAGGCCACGTAGTAAATGACAATCTAAAAACAAAGAACATCAAACACTCCACAACCTTGCCCTACAGGTCAAAGGCCAACAGCAGAGTTGAACGCCTGAATGGCAGCCTTATCAGAACACTGGAGAAAATAATGGATGGTAAAGCCAAAGACACATGGCTGCTCTATGTGAAACATGCATTACTAGTATCCTGGGTTTTTACCAATCAAGGGACAGGCTACTCACTGTTTGAACTAACATACAGGTACAAGCCAGAAATAGTCACCTGCAATAACCAACCATATGTGAAGATCCCCCTGGGGAAACCTCCCACATTAGAACAGAAACCAGCTCTACAACACATACGCCTCCAAGCCAAAATGGCAGAAATAAAGAGACTCAAAACTCAAAAGATAACCTCAACAGAGGACCCACTCCCCATCAACTCCCCTGTCTGGGTCCTAGCTGGGAACAGAAAGAAGCTAGACTCAGTACACAGGGAACCAGGAAGAATCATCAGATACCAACCAGACAGGAACACCTACCTGGTTAAGTTCCAGGGTGCCAAAGAGCCCATCACCAAAAAGTATCACAGATCTCGCCTCTGCCCTAGCAAAGTAGAACACTTGACCCAGTTGGTGCCCACTAGTAAACAACTCCAGGAACATCAGACAGTAGCTGTCAAGACAAAGCCTCCTCCTGATGTACCCAAGTAACCCCTTAAGGGAGGGGTGTGTCAAGGGTCTGGATGTACAAGTATTCCAGCTATTGCTATCACACCTAACATCCAGTCATCACCCAAGTTGGTGCCTTTCCAATATACCATTTGACATACCAGAAATGGCAACAAAACAATATCACATGAATGTCCAGGTATCCAGCAACTTGAACCCATCCAGCACATGACCAGCCCCTGGGTTTGGTCCAACTAATATCCCTGCCACTGCTAAATCTATATAAGCCTAAAGTATTATCCAATAAAATATACTTCTTCTCTTCCTACTTTTATATTTGAAGCTTCCCCAAAAAGGCGCTCCTTATCACATTAACAAAAGCATACAAGATGCCCCAAGAAATAACAACATCTTGGGGCTCAGGGTACCAGGTTTTAAAAAGATTGCCATAATGTCAGGGAATCAATTGTGGATGGCCGGCCCGTCATTTTCAGGGATAACTTGGGCCAGGTTTTTTGCGGCAGAGCCCATCACAAGAGAGGTTCTAACTTGAAAAGGTAGTAAAAGGACTTCCCCACCCAAGTGTGAGAGAGGGGGGCTAAACTAAATAAATTTGGCTCCCATCCTGGTGAGATAAACCACCAGGATGCCGCCCAGTGGAGGACTGGAACAGCCGCTCAAAGGGGGGACCACAAGGACAACACTGGAGACATTTGAGGGAAATAAGCATTCTGACCCATCAACATCAGTCTGGTGAGCAGCCAAGGGGTGCAGGTGGGAGTAAGGGGGACACCACAGGGGCTACAAGTGATGCCAAATCACTCAGGGGCAAGCTGAGGAGAGAAGGCGTGGAAGGTACATCCCCCCTCAGAGACAGGCAAGGAGTGCTCTACAGTACCCAGGTCCCAGTTTTTGCACGTCAGACTCTTTACCACAGCCTCCCCAGAAAAGAGAAGGCCGCTGGGGAGATCCCAGAGACTGGAAGGATCTTCACCCACAAGATGGGCAGAGAAAGAGATCTTTCCCCACAAGTCTGGAGAAGTAGTCCACAATAGCACCAGAAATGGGGTCAAGGAAAATACCACAAATTTTATAATAGGGAGTATCATCATAAAAACCAGCACAAAATTTGAAGGAGATTGGCACTAATTTCCAGACTGCAACCAATAAAAAATGTGAAACCAGGGAACACACACAAAGGAAACCCAAACAGGAGGCAGCAGGACAGTTCTGGGGAGCTTGGCAATGAGCTCAGATGCCTTGGGAGTGATTTAACAACAAAAACAGGTTTGAAAACCAAGAATTTACAGGAAATTCAAGATTAGAGAAGGTTTTATATTAACTTTAACTTCAATTTTAGGGTTCAAACATGAGTTTTGAAAGCAAATCAGAAGACAACTATAACTATACACTTGAGTCTGTTTGGGTGAGACCAGAGGAGAGCCTGAGTTTGAAACGGGACGCAGAAAGGTAAGTGTAAAGAATATGACTAACACTTTCTAAAACTATAGACAATAGGAACTCCAGGAAAGGGGGCTCCAATAATCACTGTAAATTCTAAAAAAATCAAGTGCAAATAACCAAACTTTTATTAAATTGGAAAATAGACAAGCAGGGGACTGAAAGTCCCCTTGCTTGGTTAAAAGGAATGGATTGCAATGAAATGATCACATGACAATTGGAGATGGACCTAATTGGCTAGGGGGGAAACTTTTCTGGATAGGCTTAGGGGGGCTGGAGAGTTTTACTCTAATTTCTGAATATGATCTGATTGGCTGGAAGAGGTGCCAGACATTTGGGGGTCAACTTTGTTGTCAAGTGTTGATGTGGCAACACTTGATTGGGTAACTCTGATAGTTTTTAAAAACAGACAACACCAGGCTAGTAAGTAGTCTAAATTGACCAACATTTCTTCCCAGGGGGAGCAACCAAGGGCAAGGAGTCTGCGGGGTAGGCTAGCATAAACCTCTCATCAACTGTGTGTGCTAAATCCCCTAAAGAATGAAGGGGTTTGGCTGGCATTTTTGGGTCTTTCTTGGTGTGGCGGGGGAAGATTTTACAATCTAATGCCAGGGGTGGCAGTGAATTTACATTATCCTTTCCTTTTTCCTGGGGCTGGATCCCTCCCTGGGGAAGCGTAGCCACCAAAAAGTTCTTGTGTGCTTTGGGAATCTTGAGCGCCAGAAGGGACTTAGGGGGGCCAAGTGCCGTGGGATTGTTCTTATGAAATTCCTGTACCAGATCCCAGCAATCTCTGCAGTCTTAGGAGCTTACCCAGCTGTTGTTGTAAGAGGAATATCCTTTCCAAGATACACAATATTGAAGGGACTTGTGAATCCTACGTGAGGCTACTATGGCTTTTACCTCATATTTGGGAGATCCATCCACCAAGGTGGGGTCAGGGGCGCTGGGGAGACCCCCCTCAAAAGGGGACAGGCAACAGGCATTGAAGGTACTGTGGATCCAATAGGAGGGGGGTCCAACACAAATGCGCTGTTGCCCTTGTCTTCTAGAACCTTGAAGGGACCCAGCCTCTTTGGAGCAAACTTTCTTGAGGGGACCTTCATTTGGATATTGGTGGCATCCAACATCACAAGCAAGCCCACTGGGTACTGGGGAGCAGGCCGTCTATTCTTGTCTGCCGCTTTCTTGTACGCCTCAATGGACTTGGTTAGGGTGCTTTGGACTTTGAGATGGATGGCTTTGAGGTGGGACGCCATGTCTACAGCTGCCGGTACGCTTGCCTGGAGTACAGGACCTATCACAAAGGCTGGGGAAAACCCCAGGGTAGCCTGGAATGGGGACACCCCTGTCAAAGCATGCACAGTATTGTTGTACGCAAACTGGGCTAATGGGAGATCATCAGACCAGAAGTTCATGGAGGCGTTTGCGTAGCAACGCAGATGCTGCTCCATGATTTGGCTGACTCTTTTTGTCTGCCCATCTGACTGGGAATGAAAGGAGGTGGACTTGCATGGCTTAATGTTTAGAATCCCCAGTAGAGACTCCCAGAACATGGATGTGAATTGGGGTCCTCAGTTGCTGATGATCTCCTGCGGTAAGCCAAAGTTGGTGAAGATGTGTTTCAAAAACAGGTTTGCCATCCCTACTGAGTCCAGGGTGGTTAGGCATGGGATGAAGACTGAATATTTGGTGAAACAGTCAACTACCACCATGATGGAGTCAAAGCCACCCAACAAGGGAAGGGCCACCACAAAGTCAACTGAGATGGAAGACCACAGACCTTGAGACTGCTGTAGGGGGTGGAGAAGATCATTGTTCCTTGAACAATCCAGTTTGGAGCGAACACAGATAATGCACTTCTTAATCCAGGGGCCTACTGCCTTAGTTATCCCAACCCAGCTGTAAGTGCGTCTGATGAGCTCAAGCAGCTTCTTTGTGCCAGGATGACCAAACAAGGGGAGATCATGATGTTCTGTCATGACACGCAGCTGCAAGTCCTTTGGAACCCATACTTTGTCATTTTGGTAAATTATCCTATCCTTAAGAGTATAGGGACCATTAGATGCAGAGTTGGGTGACAGCTTTGCACAGATAGCCTGACCATCTGGAGAGGCGTACTGGGCCACCAGGACGTTGTGCATAAGCATACCGGGGAGAGCCAGTGGGGGATCTAACTCAGAAGAGGGGGCAGGGGCAATGACCAGGAGCTGTGAGGGAGCAGCTGGAGGCGTGGGTGGGGTTTGAGGGAGAGGGGAGCCAGAGTCCGGGAGGATCAAGGATTCCGGGATAACAGTGACCTGAGGGTCCTCATTGCCCCTCACTGGGTACATTGCAGGGTTCCAACTCAGTAGGTCAGGGAGGATGTTGAGCTCCCCTTTTACAAACTTGTACTTGAACTTGTAACCAGAGAGCGTCTGCAAGACATGTGCCTGGTGAGGGAGTAACTTCTGGGGCTTGCGGAAGTAGCAGAGGGCCTTATGGTCTGTACAGACCACAAACTCATGTTGAGCACCCTGCAGGGGATGTCTCCAATGAGTGATGGTGTCCACCACAGCCTGTAACTCCTTGTCAAACACCGCCCAGGAGCACTTGTTGGGGGCAAACTTCCTGGAGAAGTAAGCAACCAGGAGCTCCTGACTGTTGTGTTCTTGAAGAAGGACCGCCCCAGCAGGCACGTTAGAGGCATTTCAAGCCACAATGAACTGTTTGCTAGTGTCGGCATGACGTAGCACTGGGGTGGAGACAAAAACCTGCTTGATGGCCTCAAAGGCCTCCTGGCATGTTGGGGTCCACACAAAGGAGGTGTTCTTGCCAGCCAGGGAATGCAGAGGAGCGTCAAGCTCCAAGATGGCAGGAGAGAACTTCTTGAGGAAGATTACTGTATCCAGAAAGCAGCGTAACTCCTTCTGATTCTGGGGGGTAGCCCACTTCCAAAGGGCCTTGGCCTTGTCAGGAGAGACTGTGTGGCCGTCCTTCAGGACCAAGTTGCCCAAAAACGTGACCTCAGACTTGAAGAACTCACACTTGCTGGGCTTGATGAATAGTCGGGCCTTGTGAATGGTCACCATCACTGCCACCAGGTCCCTGGCGTGCTGCTCAGGAGTGGGGGAGTGGATCAGGATGTCATCAACGTACGCCACAGCACAAGTGAAGCGGAGATCTCCCAAGGCGTCCTCAATGACTTGCTGAAAAATTGCAGGGGCATTCTTCAAGCCAAAAGGAATGACCTTGATTTGGAAGCAGCCGCGCCAAGTTTTGATGGCTGTAAGCCACTTGTCCCCCTCTGCCACACAAACCTGGTTAAAAGCATTAACAAGATCTAGTTTTGAGAAAATCTGAGACTTGGAAATAGACTGAGCAATTGAGGCTTCCAAGGGGAGGGGTAGCAGTCTGGAACAGTGACGTTGTTGAGAAGGGTATAATCAACACACGGCCAAAGAGACCCATCTGAATTCTTGGCGAAGACCACTGGGGAGCTAACCAAGGAAGCCTTCTTGACTATCCACCCTTTTGCCAACATGTTGTCCAGCCATGCACCTAACGCCTTATCCTCCAATTCACTAAGAGGATACATTGGGGCGTCAATCTTTACAAGGTCAACCGTAGTCTTAAAGGTCAAATTGTGGCAAGAGTGTGAAGGGAGGGCGCAGAAAAGGGTAGCATCAAAGGCGTCTTTGAAGGGAGCAAGGATGGCCGGAAGGGCAAAGGGCTTGGGAGGGGAGACTGGGGTTGCCGCAAGAGACAAGCATGACTCAGGCGGTTCCCACCCCAAAGGGAGAAGGGGGAAGGAACCCAGGCACCCGTCCAACAAGAAGTGAAGCTTGTTGGTGAGGCATTCAATCTGTACCAGGTGGTGCCGCCACCATCCCATGCCCATAATTACGGGATACAGGAGGTCCTCCACAGCAGAGAACTTACTCACAAACATGTGGGAGCCTGTACAGTAACTAAGTGGGTTAGTGAGGGGGTAGCTGAGAACCGGTACCTGGCTAGCAGCAATTAGGCTCTGAGGAGGGAGCAAGGACAAACCCAAGGATTGGGCCAGTGCCAGGTCCATAAAGTTGCCCGCAGCACCTGTATCTACCAACACCGTAGCCTTAGCTTGGCGGGACTTGGTAAAAAAGGTTGCAGTAAAAAGGAAATAGGAAAGATCTTCTTTATTCTGCAGGGTCGGAATGGATGCGGCAGGGTCACAGGAAGAAACCTCAGGGATGGCAGCTGAAGCCGTAAAGACAGGGAGGGATTCAGTGGAGGTGGGCCAGTTGGGGGCCTGGCGGGGGTGGCACATCACATTGATGGTAGGCGTCTTGAGAGGCTTGGCTACAGGGGGCTAGCCTGGGCAGACTTGGAGACTGGGAGGTGGGCTAGCACACCAGACTTGGGCTGGTAGGCAGGCTTGTTTCCAAGCTTGTGGGCTAACGCAAATGCCTTCTTGAGGGAGGTAGGTGCTGGATCCCATGCGCTCTTGTCAGCTGAAGCAGCATCTAAGGAGTTGCAGAACATGGCCACTGCCATCTTGGTAGGGAGATCCAGGGAGGCCGCTTTCACTGCAAAGCACTCAACATGGGAGGCAAGATCCAGGGAGAGACCTTTGGAAAAAAAGGGTCTCAAATATGACTGAGGCCTTGGAACCCGGAGTGGCCACTGCAGAGGAAACCAGTGTAAGGAGGGAAGAAGTATCCTCAAGTTCCTGGCTTTGGCAAAGGAGAGTGTGCACCCAGAAGTGGGCGTCTCTGTCAAGTGCATCCAAGAGAGTCACTGATCTCTGCGTGTTGGAGATGAGAGTGTTGGCAGACGCTGAGTCTGCAGAGAGGCAGAGCTGCAGCTCCCCAAGAGCGTCAAGAACCTTCTCACGGACGGCCACGGAGGGGGGGGTGCAGGGTGACACCAGGGTAATATTCACCGCTGATGCGGCCGAGGAAGCTGTGGAGGGAGAGGCAGAGCTGCAGCTCCCCAAGAGCGTCAAGAACCTTCTCACGGACGGCCACGGAGGGGGGGGTGCAGGGTGACACCAGGGTAATATTCACCGCTGATGCGGCCGAGGAAGCTGTGGAGGGAGAGGCAGACTTCTTGGTGAGACACAACTTGAAGAAGGACAGAAGTGACCACACTGCCCACACCAAGAGGAATCCAGCAAGGAGGGATCCCAAGCTGGCTCAGATGAGGGCAAGAAGTAAGCTCCACACCCAGTAGCAAAAGGCTTCAAAGGCAGAAGAAGTGGGCTTGTCTATTATGTGAGAGAGGGGGGCTAAACTAACTAAGTTTGGCTCCCATCCCGGTGAGATAAACCACCAGGATGCCGCCCAGTGGAGGACTGGAATGGCCGCTTGAAGGGGGGAACACAAGGACGACACTGGAGACATTTGAGGGAAATAAGCATCCAGACCCATCAACATCAGTCCGGCAAGCAGCCAAGGGGTGCGGGTGGGAGTAAGGAGGGACACCACGAGGCCACAAGTGGTGCCAAATCACTCAGGGGCAAGCTGAGGAGAGAAGGTGTGGAAGGTACATCCCCCTTGGAGACAGGCAAGGAGTGCTCTACAGTACCCAGGTCCAAGTTGTTGCACGTCAGACTCTTTACCACAGCCTCCCCAGAAAAGAGAAGGCCGCTGGGGAGATCCCAGAGACTGGAAGGATCTTCACCCACAAGACGGGCAGAGGAGGAGATCTTTCCTCACAAGTCTGGAGAAGTAGTCCACAATAGCACCAGAAATGGGGTCAAGGAAAATACCACAAATTTTATAATAGGGAGTATCATCATAAAAACCAGCACAAAATTTGAAGGAGATTGGCACTAATTTCCAGACTGCAACCAATAAAAAATGTGAAACCAGGGAACACACACAAAGAAAAACCAAACAGGAGGCAGCAGGACGGTTCTGGGGAGCTTGGCAATGAGCTCAGATGCCTTGGGAGTGATTTAACAACAAAAACAGGTTTGAAAACCAAGAATTTACAGGAAATTCAAGATTAGAGAAGGTTTTATATTAACTTTAACTTCAATTTTAGGGTTCAAACATGAGTTTTGAAAGCAAATCAGAAGACAACTATAGCTATACGCTTGAGTCTGTTTGGGTGAGGCCAGAGGAGAGCCTGAGTTTGAAACAGAACGCAGAAAGGTAAGCGTAAAGAATATGACTAACACTTTCTAAAACTATAGACAATAGGAACTCCAGGAAAGGGGGCTCCAATAATCACTGTAAATTCTAAAAAAATCAAGTGCAAATAACCAAACTTTTATTAAATTGGAAAATAGACAAGCAGGGGACTGAAAGTCCCCTTGCTTGGTTAAAAGGAATGGATTGCAATGAAATGATCACATGACAATTGGAGCTGGACCTAATTGGCTAGGGAGAAAACTTTGCTGGATAGGCTCAGGAATATTCCTGACATAAACCAGATTTCTACTGAGGAAAAATGTTGGAAACAAGTAGAGAAATTCCCAAGAGGAGGGGCAAAATTTGATAGGGAATTTCCCCCACTATCAGGGGAAAAGAAAAATCAAAATTTGGAAAAAACAGATTTTGATGGAAACCGGAATAATTTAACATCTGGGCAGGCGCCTGCCGCGCAGACGCCTGCCCCCTGGCACCCAGCCAGTCACCCATGAGCCTCCTGCCAGCCCGCCAGCCTCCCACCCGCTTGCCCGGCTTCCACCTGCCACCCAGCTGCCAACCTGGGCCCTGCCAGCCACCCGCTTGCCCACCCCCTCCCCCAGCGGACCCGTCGCTTGCCCCCAGGCCACCTGCCTGCTCCCTGGGCCCCAGCCAACTGCCAGTTGCCCACCTGGGTTCCAGGGCCCACTCCTCAGCCAACCAAAACCCACCATGACACCCAGCCAATCAGCAAAGTCCCTTGAAACAAGGGAAAATTTTAGGAATAATTCTTGGGCCTAAGAAGAAGGGCAAATTCATGTTTCAAAATCCAGACCAAATTCTAAAAATATAGAGGAAAAGCCAAAATTAACTTCAGAAGATAAAAATAACATGACCTACAGTCAATGGAACCAGGTGGATGGCAACAATCAGCTAGGCCTAGACTCCAACCAAACTAGCATCCCCAAACCAAAAATAGAAGTGTTTAAAATCAAGAGTTGTCATCATCACCTGACCACCCATCCAGAGAAAATTATTGGTCCCAAGCAGAACTGTCTAAAACCCCAACAGATTGCCCAGGAACAAGGGTTTGGCCATCCCTTCAAACACCAATTCCCATGACCAAACTTTTGGGGACTCCAGTCCCCTGTTTTTACTCCCATTTGCAAAACTTTGCAAGTAGGGGCCCACTATAAATAAAGGATCTCCTCTCAGTAATAGCTTGTGCTATTATTGAGACTAATACTCTCAATAAAGTGAAATTTTCATCTTCAACTACAGTTAAAACTTACAGATCAAGCCCCTGCCAACCCTCCAACCCAGTGAAGATGAATCACCTCATCTTCACAGCTGTACTCACAGCTTGCCTTGGGATTGGAGGCTACCAACAGAGTTCAGAGTTCTTTGGCCCCTTCACAGAAAAACTAGGTTATGACTCATACCACGACCCTGGTCAACTTAACGTTTCAAACACTGGACCCTGGCTGCCTCTGGTATCTCCTCATTTGACACTCTCCATAGCCATGTATACTTCTGCTTACTACATCCTCACCTACTTTTCCAGGAGCTTTGGACACTTCAACATACATGTCAAGGTATTCCGTTGGCTGATGACGGTGTATCCCATAATCACTGCCTTGACGGGTTTCCAGTTCACCGATTTGCTACCACACATACTCCAAGTGGTGCCCACCATTTCAGGGTATTACAGATAGGCTCAGGGGGACTGGAGAGTTTTACTCCAATCTCCGCAATCTGATCTGATTGGCTGAAAGAGGTGCCAGGCATTTGGGGGTCAACTGAGTTGTCAAGAGTTGATGTGGTGACACTTGATTGGGTAGCTCTGATAGTTTTTAAAAACAGACGACACCAGGCTAGTAAGTAGTCTAAATTGACCAACATTTCTTCCCAGGGGGAGCAACCAAGGGCAAGAAGTCTGTGGGGTAGGCTAGCACAAACCTCTCATCAACTGTGCGTGCTAAATCCCCTAAAGAATGGAGGGGTTTGGCTGGCATTTTTGGACCTTTTTTGGTGCAGTGGGGGAAGATTTTATGATCTAATGCCAGGGGTGGCAGTGAATTTACACCAAGACCACAAGCCAGCAGCCGGGATTATAGTGTCAATCACCCCAGTGAGGGTGATGTACACAATCCCAAACAGCTTACCTGTGTAGTCAGTAGGGAGATCTGGAAAGGAAGCAGGCATAGGTTTTGGGGTCACGGGTGGCTCCATGCGGACGTTGTAAGCAGAAAGATAGTTGAATCTTCCTCTAAACAGCTTGGGAGTTGAGAAAATCCACAGGCCTTGGCGGTTGAATCTGACAGCTGATTGTATCTAGGCCAGGGGGTCAAGTTTGAGTATTCTTTCTGGGGTATAGTTCTTGTATTTGGGCTTCAGAGAATATTCCGTGAAATGGACTGGGCCAAAGGGAGCACCTGGAGGACAGAAATTGACGGGCAGTGGGACAGGAGGACTGAAAGATCTGGAGCTGATTTGGTAGATGGCAAATACAATAAACAGTAATAGCTGTGTGAGCCAAAATAACATAATCTTTATTTAAAAATGGCAATAAGGTTTAAGCGCAGAATCTATAGGCATATATAAAATCCTGCCTCCAAACTTAGTATTTCTCATGATGGTTTCATCAAAATATCGGAAAAAATACGGGCGGGTGACCAGGAGGCCTGGGTGTAAAGCGGCAAAATGGCACCTTGGCTGAGTGCTCTCTCATTGGTCAGACTGTCCAAATTGGTCACTTGATTTTCTTTATTTTTGGCTGTGGTCACGGGGCCGGGCCTAAAGCCTGTGATTTTTCTTGGCAGAGGAATTTGATTGGTTATCTGAGAGGACTTCAGATTCATGAAGTTCACAGAAGAACTTTCTCTTCCTTCATTAGGCAATTTGAGAAGCTCCTCCTCTGGCACCATCATAATTGAACCTGAGCTGGTATTCTGGCTTCAGAACTTAGCAGTGGCTTCAGCTTGCGGAGACTCAATCTCAGAAAAACACGGGCAGGTGGGCCCTTGGTCCATGGGGCCGGCGGCCCGCAAGAATTCAGATTCAGGGTTCAAATCCCGCCCTTGGGACCAGATTTCCAGGGATGTCAGGGAACCAACCCTGACTGGCCAGCCTGCTAGCATCTAGGAACTGGCAGGTCGCGGACTGGGTGGGCAGGGCCCACCAAAGGATTGGTGCTAACTTAATGAGGTAGGACATTGACTTGCCCAACCACGACCACGGACTGGCGGCAGGGACAATAGTATCTATTACTCCCGTGAGAGTTATATATATGATTCCAAAAAGCTTGTTGGTATGGTCCAGTGGGAGTTCGGCGGCGGAGGCGGGCATTGGCTTAGGGGTGACAGGTGGCTCCATGTCTATTTGGTAGGCAGGGAGGAAGTTGTATTTATCTCTGAACAGGCCGGGTTTGGTAATGTACCAAGGGCCTTCTTGGTTGTATCTGGCTCTCTAAGTGATTCTGGCTAAGAGGTCCCAAGCTAGTATGTTGTTGGTGGTATAGTCTCTGTACTCAGGCTTTAGGAGGTACTCCGTGAAGTGGACGGGACCAAAGGGAGCACCTGGCGGGCGGTACGTAGCTGGCAGATTGGCAGGGGGGTCAGAGGATCTTCAAGTGAACTGGCAGATTACAAGGATAAAATATGGCAATAATTGGGGAAACCAATATCTCATAACCTTTATTTAAAAATGATGATGGGGTTTTGGTCTTGGCCTGACAGGTATTAATCCCACACTGCCAGGCTTCACTTCTTGGTCGGGTTTTCTGGACTCAGGCGGGTTGGCATCGGGTGTTTCAGATGGCAGTGTGGCACTCAGCACTGGCGGTTTGCCACTGGCTGCTTCGGGGTGAGAAGGCTTCAAATCCTTCTGTTTATTGATTTGAGTGTTGGGTGCCTCTTTGGGTTCAGTGCCTTCCCCAGGACTTTGGGAGAGTTTGGAATAATTCCCAGGGGGAGATTTGTCTATTTCACCGGGCAAACCACTGGTGTCAGGCATTGGCACCTTGGGGGAATTCTTGGCATCTCGCACTGGTGGTTCACTTGCAAAATCCTGCAGGACAGCTAAGGGTTTGGGTCCTGGCAGGCTGGTAGCAACTTCTTTAATTAGTAGTGGGTTGTCGTGTTCCCAGCCTATGAGTCTGGCGGTCTGCAAAATGTTTTGTCCAGGGTTTGACTCTGGTTCTGTATTTTGATATTTAGAAGCATCCAAATTGTCATTCCTGACAAGGGGTAAAAATTGTTAATCCTGACAGTGTGCATTATACTGAGGGCAATGTTTGTTTTAGAAAATCTTCTTGAGTTTATGAGCAGGTCATCAAACAGTCTTTGGATTCAAGCCTGAAAAACATGAATGGTTGGCCTTTTGGCCCTCTTGGCCTGTGGGCCATGTTTTCTGAGAACCAGGGTTCAATTCTTGGTTTTGACTTGTGCTTAATACTAGAATCAAATGTCATCCATACATTGTTGGTAACTTTATGCTAATGTCTTTTCTCTCTTATGCATCTGTAGTCTGGGCTTAAGAGGATTTAATCCTGAAAAAATGTGGACAGCCAGCCCCCTGGTCATCTGGGCTGATGGCTGTGAGTGGTCGTGACCAGGATTCAAAGCCCACTTCATATCTTGGGTTTTGAGAAGGGAAAACTGACATTTATGACAATCACAGAACAATCTTTAAAACAAATAGAGTGTTGGGATTGGCAAATCTGACAATCTAAATATAAAGATTACATAATTGTCACCCTTTCTGAACTTACCTTACTTTCAGAATGCCTTTCAGAAAATCTCTTGTGCATCTGAAAATACATTGATCCCTTTTCTGTTTCACAATTACCTTAAAGGCAATTTACAATATTCAATAAAATTATTTTTTCTTTTTCATTTCTTTCTTTCTCACAGCAACACTTTATCACTAGCTCTACATATATAAATGTAGCTCATTTTCTGAAAACAGTGTCTCATAAAGTAGATATGTCTATCTATTCCTCAGGCTAGTTTAAACATTTTATAATTTCTTCTTTCAAAATAAAGATATTATCTATTTTAATATTAATCTCCCCTTTTTGATAACTCTGCTAAAACAACACAATTATGAAACTACTATATAAGGCTCAACAAAACTTGAAATATATATTTCATCTTTCTCAACCATTTATTACTGATTGAAATCCAGCTAGTTTATAAACATTGTAGCCATATTTCTAGTATATATTGTACAACAAGATCAGAAAAAATGGCTAACTGGCTTTGAAATAACAATGTGATCTGGAAATATTCATAAAAATCTCACTCTCACATTTTTAGCCAGAGTTTAAGCAGCCATTATAAACCATGCTTTTAGACAGGCTAAATTGATAAATATATTAAATTCAGAGTTTGAGTTAAACTCTTTACCAAACCAATTTATAACAATATCAAAGAAACATAATAAAAAGTAGAATTTATTATATACCTGTTATTTAAATATTATAATAGTAAATACTAACATATTTATCAGTGGATAAATAAACTCATAACTTTAGTATATAATATAATTTCAAGCTACTAATTAAGTACTTGACAAAAAATATTTTTTACCTGGAAATCAAAACTGAACAATAAAGACAAAACTGATTGAAAGAAACATGAAAATCTAATTACTTTTTATAAATATGTATCTCCATTCAAGATTCAATTCATAGTGCTACTCAAAATTCAGTATATTATCAATTGTAAATAACTTATGGGTGAAAATAAAATCTATTCCTAGATGAAAAATCACTTTTATTTTTATCCAAACTAGCAGAACGTAGAGGGACGTTGAGCAATAAAGAGAGAGCGATGCTTCTTGAGAGCAGGCTTGAGGGAACGGTGAGGCAGGGGGAAGCGAAGTTTGGGCTTCTGCTTAGAGTTAGATAGGGCATTAGTGGCAAACTTACGAGAAGTTGCTGGATGTATGCACGACGAACATCAGCAGCCTTAACTTCAGCTACGCGAATGATTTGAACGGATCTAAAGCGAGCGCGGTGACGAGCGGCCATGTCAAGGTCTAAAAATTAGGATCAACAAATTAATAAATATTACAGCAAGCTTCAACGGCGGCAGCACGAGTCATCTCACGGTACTCTTTATACATGTTGTGAGTTCCGGAGCGGGAATCGTAACGAAGCCAAATCCGAAATTCTTGACAACAAGAGGCTTCTTTTCGTGAACCTAGATTTGTTTAGAATTAATTTAGAAGGATGAAGTACCTGCTTGATAGAGACGATCTCACCTGAAGCCTTCTTGACCTTGGAAACTTTTTTAAGGAAGTACCAGTAACGAGACTTGGCAACAGTCTCATTAGGAGCAAAAAGACTCATGCGGAAGAGTTTGGGGATGGGCTCTCTCTCAGTTGGGAGTTTGCGCCCGATCACTTGGTACTCATTAAACTAATTTTTGTGTTAATATTGCAACTGTTTATTTTTTTTTACATACCTTACCCATGCCGTTAGATAAGAGTCAAAGAATGATTCCTCTAGTAAAGAGGGGGTAATAACAGAGTCGATAGAATTTATGATGGCTGTTAGGGCTGCTTCGGCCAAGCTCCGGGCAGCCGCGGCTCGCTTCTTGCGCTGGGCCTCGGAATACAAATAACTATTCTAAATTAAATTATGATAAATGCGTTCTGATATAAGCGGCCTAGGGCCGGATGCTAGCCGAGGCCGGGTCGAAGCATCCCAATCAGTAATATTTTCACATTTTATTGAACTATGGCTCTCATTTTCCACCACGTCAAATATAAATGCTAAACTAAATTCGACTTTTTAAAGTTTGTAATTAAAACTATAGTGCTATACTGAATGATTATTTAAGCTTTTTCTGGCAGCTTATCAGGTTGTCTCCAAAGGGCTTTTTCACCAATTAATTTGTTACGTATAAAGAGTTATGATGTAATAATATCTCGGTTCGATCTTAGAGTCTGCGGCAGTGAGAAAATACTCCAAATACATTCTGGATCATAAAATCAATCCTTATGTCACAATCTAGGCTTCAAAATCAAAAATAAAGCTTTAAGTGAACCAATATTACCAGATCATAGCACCAGGGTTGGTAAGGCTATATTTTTAGATAAAACTAAAATAATTCAAATCTAAATTTAAATGAAAAATGTGACCAAAGCGTATCCTACACATTAGAACCTTTAACTGAACATAATTCAGGCTAAGAAAAATTTTATATTTAAAATAATACAGTAGGTTTGACAGCTGTGAGGATGAACAAAATTAATTCATCTGTAACCAAAATAAACTCAAACTTAAGTGAAGCACAACTCAGACAAGTTACAGATTGCAAATAATTTGAAAGTAACTTATAAACTGATAAAATGTCAAACAAGTAACACAACAATCGTCAGGGCCCAGAATGTCCTAGGCAATCAGCTAGCCTGTCTAGAGATAAAACAACCAACAGCATGAAAAGCATTGTCAGCTGCCTTTCTGGGAGGAAACCCCCCTTTCTGATTATGAATGACCTGGGGTTTGTGAGGCTCACATGCTGCAAAACCCTGGCATTGAGCCTAAACACAAATTCAGATACAATTACTGGAGGAAAATAGTAAATTGGGAGGACAATTGTTTGATTGCGCAATCAGGCGCTCAATTGCTTGTGGGATCTAATAATAGCTGTGACACCTCAGCATGCTGTAGCTCAAGCAAGGTTCCTGTTATGCTGACCAATAATCATCCATTCCAAAGTTCAAGTACACAATTTCCGGTCAAAATTGCCTGTTTGACTGAAAATGATGTCATTATATCCCTGGTGGCACAAAAGGCTGCACTTTCACCAGTAAGTATAATTAGTGAGGAGAAAAAGCTCTCCTCACTGTTGGCATCATAAAATAAACAACTTTATGCCCAGGACCTATTATTTTCTTACAGGAATTATCTATTTTTGCTCTAATATAATTATTCTGTTTACATCTATTTGTAAATTTACTACACACTATAACCATGCCTATTCATTTTCTCCTGGTTCAGCTCTCATCACTTTGGTCAAACTATCTAGAGCTCTTGACTTGTAGTTCTTCCATCCTCACCATCTGGATCTCACTCCTGGTCACCCTAGAATGTTCATTCTGCCTACCATGAAGAAAATTCCTCTCACTTCCCCCTGCCCAATGTTCCTCCTGCCCAGGACTTCAGCAAGTTGGGGGTTGTTTACATCACAGTATTTGTCAGGAATATTCCTGACAAAACCAATAAAAGAAATAATATTTTTGTCACCATTGGACCCAAAAGTCAAAAAAAACATTTGCAGAAGTTTTCCCTGATTGGGAAAACTGCTGAAAAACAGAAAACCAAAGAAAAAGAAAATAAAAAATCAATTTTTGGACTTCAGGTTTTTATAGGCTAACCACAGGCCGCGTGGCTGGTCACCAGCCGTCTGCAGACAGCATGGCCAACTGCCAGGAGCCTGCCAGCCACTTGCCCAGCCTGGCAGCTCACCCACCACCTGCCACCCACCCACTCACCCAGCCAGCCAGCGCGCGTGACCACTGCCAGCCAGCTACCCAGCCCGCTCCTGCCAGCCAGCAGCAGGCGGCATGCCTTCCACAGCAGAACTGTTCACCCATGTTGGATGGAAAAATTGCCAAAACAGGAAACCAAAAAAGGCAATGACCCCAACACCCAATTTGGGGAAAACTGCTGCCCAAATTTGAAATCTTCATAATTTGGATGGGGCTTACAAGCAGCCCTGCCAAACAATTATTGCAGTAGCTTCAAAGATTGAATTAAGGTGCATGAAAGCATCCAAATGTTTTCCAGTACAATGCAAAACATGGATTAATAATTCATCAGCTGCAAACCCATCCCACTCTCATTTTCAAAAGGGAATTCCAGACAAATCCAAGTGTTTGGGGTTCCCTGTTCAATATTTTTCACTATTCATGCCCCATCAAGGATGATAGTATGTAATAAAGCCAATTTACTTAATGATAGTTTGTGCTACCATTGAGTGAAATTACCCCTCAATAGTATCACATAAATCAAACAGACTTAAACCACAAGAAGCCAAGACACTAAGCTTTGTCAACCCCTTCCCAGGAATAAAGAAGACTAATCACCTGATATTCTCGGCTGTCCTCACAGCCTGTCTTGGGATTGGGGACCATCAACATTATCAACCACATGAAACATTTCAAAATTCTATCACAGAGCACTTTTACAAGAATCCAGCACAGCTCAACTCCTCTGATCAGTACTCTTGGCCCACACTGGTTTTGCCCCAATCAACCCAGTTCATAGCTATCTACACCATGGTGTACTATGTACTTACATATTTTTCTGGTAATTTTGGCCAATTCAACATTCACGCTAAAGTGTTCTAATGGCTAATGCCAGTTTAACCCATCATAACATCACTCACTTGATTCCAAGTTGCAAACTTGGGCCCGTATCTTGCTAGAATACTTCTCTAATTGTTGGGTCTTTACAGTATTAGGGCTGGCCAATCAGGTTGTTCCCCATACTGAAAGTTGGCGTCCTTTGGCTACAACTGTGAATTACCTTGTCAGTATAGCACTAATTGTGTACATGCCCTTTCAGGCCCAGCCTGCCTTATCTTTAGAAGTCCAGCCGGACTCTGGTATGGGCCATGAGAACCATACTCAGATAAACTATGAAATTTTGTCAGGATACCAAGAGTACTGTGATGCCTCTTCAGGTGAGTGAGGGGCAGATGCAGGTATGGGCATGACCTACCAGATGATGAGACCTAAATTTACCAGGTAGGAGAGGGCTTTCCCAGCCATGGCCCAGGGTTCAGCTGCTGGCAAGGTAGACTCAATCAACCTATGTGAGTACCAGGTATAGCACTCCTAGGAATTGACTACTCTGGCCAGTGGCATCAGAAGTGTGGGGAGGGTTGAGACAGTTGGTTTGGGATTTAAGGATTGTTGGAAATTGCATCATTAATGCTAGTTTAATAGGACATTCAAATAATGATATGTGCAAATATTTGGTTGGTTTTGCTTTTGCTTTTTCAAGAATTCCTTACCTTCCTTAAATGGGTCAACACCAATGTTCACCCATTCCAGAATATCCTACCTGTCTTTGACTGATCCTGGTATGAGTTCAGCTCAATGTGACCTCATCTACCACTCTGTCTGCCTATTGAGTGATCATCAACCCTTGTCTATTATTTAATTAGAATTAATTCTCCCAATAAAGACAAGTTTATCCACATCAGTGTTGGCCTTTTTATTCTTCAAGCCTTTTCCTTTCTTTTTTGTCAAAAGAAAATCATCTTCTTGCATTTTAGCAGATTAAGGTATGTGCCCTTAATTTTGCCCTGAAGGCTAACCCAAGGCTTGCTTCAAATCTCAAACCTTTTGTTATAAAGGTTTTATTCTGTGTCCTCCTGAATGTTGTCCCCAGGAGCCAAATACAACAAAATGATGCTCACTACAGGAGCTGTCATTCCCTTGGTTACTCTGTTCCCCCACACATTCTCTGGTCCTTTTCCTTTTGTTACTAAATTACCTGAGCCTCCCAAAGTTTCAAGCCCCCCTCTTGAAGAGGATATTACCAACTCCCCCAATACACCTATGGTAATGGTGTTGTTGCCCGGGCCTTTGTGGGCTCCCCTCCCAGCTTTCTCTTTTAACTATGAGCAAGCTCACACCGCCGCACACTCCCTCCTCTATGCTGGTAAAGTGGCCATGCATACAATTTCTGGTCTCTAACCTGGTTACACCTTCAAAAACCTGTACCCCTTCCTGTTGGATTTTGGCCTCCCCCTGCTTTAATGAAAATCTACGGAAACTATTGGTGTGCTGGTAAACCAATTCATCCAGCGTGCCTTGGTCCACCATCAACTAGCATTGTGATCCTAAAACCAACTCCTGTCTGATGTGGCGTCTGCAGTAACCAACAACCACAAAAAAATACGACTTACCAGGAATGGACACATAGTCTCTTTGCCTGCATTTCTGACAACCAACAGGATTCACTGGCCTCCCAAAAATACCTGATTTCATTTTTAAAACACTTTGCTCCTCTCTCCCAGGATATATTAGAGATTGGCTGTTGTCAAAACAGCAGGCTCAACCTGCCAACAAGGTTCCAAATAAGCAGGTTGGTGACCCGCAACCCAACTGCCCAGTGAATCAAAGCCAAACTAGGAAGTTGATTTGAATTTTCAAATCCAACAACATGAACAAATGATGATCCTTTACAGTGGATACCTCAATTTGGAGCTTGACTCATTATCAGGATCAAGCCACCCCCTTCATCATCCAACAAATTGATTAGTACAACCATGTTTCTGTTATCCATGATTCATGAAAAGTCACTCCCCCCTTTAGCCCTGGATAGGACAATCTTCCCACACTGCACAAAAAATTTGCTCAGAAGCTGGCCAAGCCCCTCAATTCCCTTGAAGATTTAGCCCACACAATCAATGAGAGATTTGTGTTGGCATACCCTTCTCAAGTGGTAAATAAGGGTGCTTTGGATTCTATCCCCACTTGGGAGGAGTCCCTGATTAATTTGGACTATTTTCTGGCTTGAGCTTGATCACATTTAAAATTAATTAGGTCTAAGAAATCAGGTTGCACTACTGTCAAATCATTAAATCCCAATTCAACTGGAATTAATGGCATTCAGAAGTGTTCTTTAGGCACTAGCCAATCAGAGGTTGGGTCGGGAAATTAATGAGAAACCATCCAAACTCCCTGAAATTGTTGGCAAAAATTCTATCTCACCCAATCAATTGACTGGCTGAGGTTACCTGACCTTTTAATCTCAATGGCTTTTCCTTAAAGCAAGACAGGGGACTTTTGGTCCCCTGCTTGCTCATTCTTACAAAATAAAGGTTAGTTGTGCTTCTAAACTTAAGTGGTTCTTTGGGTCTGTTATTGACCCTTTTGATTTCTCTAATATTATTAATAAAGGTTTTCTTTTCCCTTACCTTTCCCCTCTCTTTTGGGTCTGTTTGGCTCTTTCCAAAGCTCCTAACTGTGTTGTTAGCGTTAAGATTAAGGCTTACCTCTTTTGCTTTGAAGCAGACAACTAAATTCTAGAAATTAGTAGTGATTTTAATATAATCACCTATTTTAAATTTGATTTCATTCTTGGTTTGCTTTTTTTGCTCTTTGACTTTATACCCGCTCTATACAAGCTTTACTATACGCTTTAATAGACCTTTTTAAAACCTTTTTGAGTCCTTTGGTCTGCGGTTCCTGTTTCTGTGCATTCCTAGTGTCAAAGAGTCCCCTGTTTTTGAATTTTACTATATAATTTGCAGACCTACCTGTAATTTTGTTGTGTTTCAACCTCAGACTCCAAAATGTTTGTCCCTCTGATAAAATTTGTGGCTTTTACCTTGGCACCAGCCCTGGTAATGATCTGGTCTACCTCTCCAGATCTTTGGGGCCGTATCTCCAATTCTTTCCTGCATGTTGGTACTAACCCTGACCAGCTCTTGAATATTTTTGAGGATATCCCCGCACGCGCCCATGATATGTACACCACTAGTGAGAATGTGGTGAAGAGTCTAACCTGTAATGACCTAGAGTTCCCTGCAGTCAAGATAGCTTCTGCTGCTCCCCCCAGTCTGGCCCACCCTACGCTCCTCCCCTCTGAGGACCCACTTGTCTGGGTTTCAGAGGAAGGCTTGGGCACCCCAGAGCTCACTCCTAAATGGGCATCCTGGTTGCTTAGCGGAATGGTTTTGATGGGGTTGGACTCCTACTTTCCCCGGGTGTCTGCTGCGTCCTTCCTATGAACGCCCCTTTGAGCAGCCATGCCAGTCCTGTACTGGATGGCGTCCTGGTGGATCCTCCCTCCAGGATGGGAGCCAAACTTAGTTAGTTTAGCCCCCCTCTCTCACAATTCACACTGACTATATAATACTTATCTCTCAATAAATAATATCATCTAGTTTCTAAATATTTTTCCCTTTGTAACTCTGCTAAAACAGCACATTTACAACATTGGTAGCAGAAGTAGGTTTCCCCATCCTACTTTTTATCCCTCAAAATTCCGCCTGTTGCCCGTACCTGCTGTGGTCAACAAATCTTTGACAGAATCATATCTGGCCTCTCACTAGACTGGGCGCCATACACACCTAGTACCAAAATACCCAATGGTTTTGTCCTGTACCAGAGTATGATGATCCTGCTCTCTGCCTTCAACGCCTTGTTGGAACAGGAGTTCTCTCAGACACCTACCACTATCTCTCAAGCCACAGAAGAAAGCATCATGTCAGCTCATGTAGCCCAAAGACTTTGGAGCGTTGTCTTGAAACCATTCTCTGGAGCCAATGACAACAACACCACACCATGGATTCAATCTGCCCAGAGTAAACTAGCACAAATAAAGTGCCCACAACACTTCTGGATTACAGAAATCTCCATCCAACTTACTCACAAAGCTGGCACCTGGTGCAACAAGTGGCACAAGGACCACACAGAAAAGGATTGAGAGACCTTAAAGCAGGACTTCTTGGCAAGATTTGTGCTGAAGAACACCACACTCATGATTATACACCAAGTAAAGAATCTAACCCAAACATGCATGTTTAAGGAGCTTACTTGAGCATATGAGAAACTCTGCCTGTGTGCCCCCTTGGATATTGCCTTTTACACCCCAGCTATCCATCTCATGTACTATGGCACCCTCAAGTTGTACATGATCAGACACATCAACATGGATCAAGTGACCAACCTGCAGAGCCTTTACTGTGAGGCAGAGAAAGCAGAGCAAACACCCAATGCTCTTCACAAGGCGCAAAATGGAAAAAGAGAGCAACCCAAGGACTCTCACCCAGCTGGATGTTCTAAATGCCCTCCTCCTTGGAATAATCATAACAACAATAATTCAAACCACAAACCCGCTGGCTCTAATGGCCACAAAAATGGGAACAATGGACAGTCAAATTATACCCACTTCTGCATCACTACCACACAGGACAATCAGGACAAGGGAAAAGCTTGTGAGAGCATTAAGCAAGCCAAGCTCTTCCTGCACAGTTTTTAACTTGACCAATGATAAGTACAAACCCAAGGATGTAGATCAGTGTCCAATGATCCAGGTGCCATTGAAAGATCCAGTACTTTACACCATTGCCAGACATCCCAATAAATTGATGTCATATCCTTTCCATTTTTGCAGTTACACAGGTTCAGCGCTCCTGGACTCAGGCGCAGATTGAACACTCATCAACAGCAACTTTGTTGAAAAGTTCAGGTAACCCCTAATCCTTTATGGATTAAGGATATGGTTTTAGCTGATGAACATCACATTGCCGTGCCATGAGAGACTGCCCCTTTCTATATTATGCTAGAAAATCTACACTCCACCATTCAGGGACCTGTCATTGACTTGCCTAAGTTCAATATTGTGCTTGGACTAGACTGGCTACAAAAGAAAAACCCCCACATAAAATGTGTGACCTCTGTATTGACCATCAAGTGTGAAGGAGTCAACAACCAGATCTATCCTGACTCAGTGGACCAACTCCTATGTGATCACATCTTTGTGTGCATCACAGAAACCCTTGATGAAAAGGAGAACCTGTGGGGTTCCTGTCCACCAGTCCCCAAAGTGTGTCATGGATTATAGCCAGGGACCGGCTGGAAGGGGATGTCATTCTCTAGTAAGAGAAAATGTATCTCAGAAATATTTATAGTGGTCGAAATGGGCTTTTATTCACTCTCAGAAGGAAGATCCCCTTAGAAACCTTCTGGTATATGGCCCAGGGGTCAAGGAAACAATATGAATTTGCCAATACTTGAAGTCCTCCAACAATATCTTGGACTCCTTGTACTTGGTCTTGGACTCCTTCACCTTAGTATTGGACTCCTGCACCTTAGACTTAGACTCCTGCTTCTTAAACTTGGACTTCTGCACCTTAAACTTGGACTCTGGCGCTGCGCTTAGGATCCTGCTTCTTATTCTTGGGCTCTTGCTTTGTTATTGTGGACTTCAGCTCTCTTTATAGCTCCAGTGGCCTTGTTAGTCCACTTGTATAAGTACAACCAAGCTCCTGCTGGTGATCAAAAGACTTCCAAAAACCTCTTGGCAGAAACTCAAAAGGCCTCAGAAAGACCTGGAAAGACCATGTAACTTTCCAGCCAGCCACTTTTTTATAGTGTCCTTTTCCCAACGGTTCCGCCTTCAAAATGGCTTTCTTCATAAGCTTAAACCATTGTCGCTCACTTTTCCCTATAATAACTTAAGCTTACATACTTACTTTCTCAAAAGCTTAAAGTATTAAATCACTATTTCCTTGATTATAATTTAAGCTTTTGGCTTCCAACCAATCATTTTCATCAGGAAACCTGCCAGAACTCAACCAATGAATGTAGAGCGCAGAAATAGACCATTTCTGAATTTCCACTGGGATCCAACTAGGAAAATAATTTCCACATCTCAAAACGCTCAAAGAAACAACTATTTGCTCATCAAAGCATTAACCAGTCCATTATTCTGGCACCAGTTCTCCCTGCATTCAACCTAAACCCATTTAAATAGTAGAATACTATTTAAATTGTTCTTTCTGAACCTCTTCAACGGTTTCCTCATATATTTACAAATATTTTAAAATCAAAAGGAAAACATCCCACCAAAACAACTTTGTATCCAGCTCTCATAGCAACATACCTTCATCTATCCTAGGAACTTAATAAATAAATAAATAAATATCTTACCCACACTTCTATCCACATTCCTTCTTGATTTTACTACTAAACCAAGGCAAAACATTCCACATTTTATCACCTTGGCAAATCAATTTGGCAAAATCTTGGCTCATTTCTCCGGACCACCAGTTCTTCATCATCATCTTCTGATCCTTCAGCCAGCTCATATATCATGATCAGCTAATCCTGCATCATGATCTTCAACCACATCTTCCAGATCCTCAGCCTTAGTCTCTAAACAGTTCATTCCAGTCTCCAACAGCTCAGATCAGTCATTATCCCTGCCTGCAAACCACCAAACATGTGGACTGTCACAGAACCTCAATATAGTTGATTGGGACTCCTGCCAGTACAAGATAATACAATTCAAGGACCACTAAGATATTGCTATGCCTCAGGATTGCAAAATTGTGGCCTGTCATCCAGAAATCTTCAAAGAGGCTATACCAGGGTTGCCACCAAAGAAACACATACAACACTCTATCCAGCTCAAGGAAGCCTTACCCAAGGCACAACCTATCTACTGACTCACCCCAAATGAGGACAACACACTATGCGCTTACTCAAAGAGGCGTTAGAAAAAGGACTTATCCACCTCTTATGTCAGGAATGACTTTGCTACATTTCCTGACAACAACAAGGAAATCTTGATAGATCCAGGATTTAAAAATCCTTCTCCTAAATTGGACCTTTCCCCAGGTCCTAGAAATGGTTTATTAGTATGTAATATCAGTTCTAAATTACCTTTGAATGCCCTGGGATCAAGCCCAGAGGCCATTTCCTTGGCCAACACGGGGATCAATGTCAGGATCACTCCTGACATAAGCTCTGAATAAGGATCAAAGCGAAAAAATAAGCACAGTCTAGTGCAAAAGGGGAAGAATTGCGAAATGCCTGATTGAGATGCCATTGCTTTATTAAGCATGATGTCATGGTTGCATAGATGATGTAATTCATGCAATCATATCTCAGCTCTTAATCAGCAGATGCCAATGCCTAAACCCGCATTCAAGAGCTCTCAACAGCGCCTACAATTCATATTAATGAATTAAGCCAGGTCAAAAAGGCCAATCAAGAGCTAAATTAAGCAAAAGCAATCCCCCCTGCATGAACTCCTGTTACATGAAATAATGTCATTCATGCAAGTGTATCTCAGCAAATACAAAATTAAAATGAATGATCAACCACTCATTTTGAAGCTCTTTGTATTTTGAGCATCATTTAATAATGAATAAGTACCAGTTAAGAGACCACCTTGCGCGTAAAACCAATTGGAACACAAAACCTTGAGAGGAACCAATCAGATAAGTCCCAGAATTAGGGGATACAAATAGAAGCAGGCCATGCAGTCCTTGAACAATTCAGGAACAAAATCCAAACCCTGGCCATCAATCCTATAACCAACCAATGGGGATCTGGGGCCCAGACCACATGGCTTGTTCCAGACTCTTGCCAAACCTTACTACCCAGTCTAAAATTAGACCTTGAGGAAGACTTAGGCCCATTTCCCCTCATGATAGTAAGCCATTGGCTACAACCAAGAATTGAAAATCCAGACCCAGATAGTAGAAGAACAAAGGTTTGACTATATTCCAAATGCCTGATTTCAATCTTCATCACCCAGTCTTTTGAGATTCTCCATTCCCTGCTTGCACTCCCACTTGCAAAACTTTGCACAGTGGGAGATACTATAAATAACCACCCTATGAATATCTGATAGCTAAGCTATCATTGAAGTTCAACCCAATCTCTTGCTATCTATATTTCTCTTTAATTATAGAAAGTAAGTTCTGCTGTGTCTTTACAGCTGGGCTTTACAATTGACCCTGGGTCCTCTTGTTTAACATTTTATCACCTAAACAATGTTAATATTTTGAATTTGAACTTACCTCTGACATCTCTCAAAAAGGCTTGCTGTAGCCAATCAGAAGTTACAATCACGCTGGGAGCTTGAAAACTTGCTTTTGCTTTGAATTTAAATAAGGTTAAAAGACAACCAGACTCCGCATTTAACGTTGAAACAGATAAAAGTGAATTAGCTTCTTCTTGTGAGAGAGGGGGGCTAAAATAACTAAGTTTGGCTCCCATCCAGGCAAAACAAACCACCAGGATGCCGCCCAGTGGAGAGCTGGGATGGCCGCTTGAAGGGAGTACCACAGGGAGGACACAGAGGACATCTGAGGCAGATATGCATTCAGTGACATCAGCGCCAAGCCTGTGAGTAACCAGGGTGTACAGGTAGGGTTGGGAAGAGACATCACGGGAGCGCGTAAAGACACCAAGCTACTCTCCTTCAGGTTGGGAAAGGAGGGCATCAACACACCTTCACCCACAGGAGCAAGAGGGGAATAGTTCACATCACCTAAACCTAGGTCATCACACATCAAGCTCTTCACCACAGCCTCTCCAGAATAAAAGAGGCAACTGGGAAGACTCAAGAGGCTGGGAGGGTCTTTGCTCATGAGGCGCACAGAAGAAGAGATTCTCAACCACAGGTCTGGGGAAGTCAACCACAGAAGGAGTAAAAAGGGACCCAAAGAAAAAACAACAAATTTAACAGCTGGCAGTATCATGGTTGTGTTCTCCTTAAATTTTGGGGTAGGATAGTATGATTTTTGGCTTAAAAATTATTAAAATAGACCCCAGTAGGGGATACCACAAACTGATAATTTAAGGCAACAGCAGAACAGGTTTGGGGGACCTTGGGCATGTTTGCAGGTGCCTGGGGAAAGGGCAGAATCAGAAAAGCGGGGTTGAAGTGGAAAATTCAACTGAAAACTCAAATTTAAAGTAAAGATTATATTAAATTTTAAATGAAAACTCAAGTTTGAGTCATGTTTTTGTTAACAAAAGCAAAAACAAAGGAACTATACACTTGAGCTTCTGTAAAGAGAGCCAGAGGAGGAGACAGGTTTGAACTGGGCTGCCACAAGGTAAGCTTATTAACCACAACTAACACTTTTAAATTTAGAAATAGGGAGGCTCCAAACTGGGTACCCCACTACTACAAACTTTTAAGATTTTAAACTGAAATCAAGCCTTTAATCTAATTGAGAATAGACAAGCAGGGGACTGAAGGTCCTCTTGCTGTGTTAAAAGGAGGGGGGTTGATCACATAATTTTTAGAACTGAATCTGATTGGCTGGGGGATAATTTTTGTGAGCAGAACCAGGGGGACTGGAATGTTTCAACCCAATTTCCGCGGGGCCATTTGATTGGCTAGAAGGAGTCCCATGTGTTTGCAGTTCATTTGAGTTGTTGGTTGCCAATGTGGCCACATTTGATTGGTTGATTCTAATAGCTTTCAGATGTGGGTAACACCAAGCCAACAGGAAGTCCAAATTAACCATTGTTTCTTCCCAGGAGGTGACTGCCAAAGGCGACAAATCCGCAGGATAGGCCAACACAAACCTCTCATCAACTGTATGCGCCAAATCCTCTAAAGAATTAAGGGGTTTGGCTGGGATTTTTGGACCTTTCTTGGTGCGGCGGGGGAAGATTTTGCGATCCAATGCCAGGGGTGGCAGTGAATTTACACTTCTGGGGCCCAGATTTCAGCTCCAGTTGTTCCCCAAACTGTTGCTTCTCTAACAGCTGGGGTAAATGACACCTAGCTGTTAGAGAAGGGGCAGCAGGGGTCAATTGTTTTATTTTTAAAGATAATCTTTAAAATTCAAGTCAAAAGCTCCTCCTGCCAAGTTTCCCTCCTCATTTGCCCCAACTTTCCCAATATTGCTCAATTCCCCTTGAAACTAAAACTCAAAACAACTCTTAAACAGCCTTTAAAAGGCTCCAGTTGTCAGAGTGTTTGATTGTTCAGCTAATAAAGTCAATTTTCTTACCTAGTTGATTTATCTTTTTGCCTTCTCTCCAGTCCTGAAATCAAACACCATGATGCTACCCAAGTCTTCCCAATGGGGACTATTTGGGTATAAATGGTTAGTTTGGTTGCTCCTTGTCCAGTCCCTTACTGCAAGCATATCTTTTGGAACCAGAGCAGATTCTGGTTCATCTCCTCCTAATTATCTAGACAAGTCATGACGCCAAGTGGTACCAGGTGTATGGTACACCGCCACTCCATTGTCAAAGAATCCCCACATTAAAGAGGAACCAAAGGTCATGGGGGCCAGTCTGCCTGCTCCTTTCTTATTTCATCCCTTGGCTTCTTTTTTCCTTCTAAGTTATCTTGGAGCTTACTTCATTTTGAGAAGGTTCAATCCCCTTTTGGGTCAATACTGTCTGATTGGAGAATTGTTACATATGGGGATGGTCTCCGTTCCAATTGGTTCTCTAATCATAGGGTTGAATCCATCCACAGCCATACACTTTTTGGGTGGTATGTTTCCAAGCAGATGGGTTCCTGACACCTTAAAGTATCCCTTTGGTGCTGCTGTATTCTTTGTGGCAAAGAAAGATGTCACTTTTTGGCTGGTTACAGACTATTGAGCCCTAAACAAAGTTACCATAAAGAATTGTTACCCACTCTCACTCATTGATGACCTCTTTGATGCCTTGGGTAGAGAAATTGTCTTCTCCAAGATTGAACTGACATCAGGCTACAACCAGATTTGTATCAAGGAGGAAGAAATATTCAAGTTGGCCTTCTGCATCAAGTATGGGTCATACAAGTGTGTTGTGCTCAACTTTGGGAGGACCAACACTCCATCAATGTTTGTTACCTTTATGAACAAGGCGTTTGCCCCCCCCCCCCACATTGGCAAGCACACTTTAGTGTACCTAGACAACATTATTGTCTACATTCCCTTGGTGGAGTAGCACCACAAGGATTTGGAGGCAGCTTTTACCACCCTGGCGCAACACAAACTGCTGGCCAAACCCTCCAAGTGTCAGTTCTTCTGCAAGCAGTTACCCTTCTTGGGACACATAGTTTTGAGGGACGGCATCAAAACTGACAATCAGAAGATTCAGGCCATCTTCAAGATGCCATCACCCAAGGACAATTCAGAACTTTACACATTCCTAGGGATGGTTGCTTACATACAAAGATTTATCCCCAACTGTTGTGTTCTGACAGCATCTTTATTGGCCATAACTGGCGCCAAATCCAAGCTTGTGTGGACCCTCATGTGACCTTTGTTTCCAATGTCTAAAGGAAAAACTCATGACCATGCCCACCCTACAGTATCCTAAGCAAGATGGAGAATACCAGATGGAAACAGACGCCTCTGATGCGTCCATTGGGGGAGTACTACAAATCAAGAATACCAGCAGCAACTTCCTACCTATAGCCTATGAGTCACGCAAACTGACAGACAGTGAATGTTGCTACCCCATCCACAGCATGGAACTATTGGCAATTTTACACTTTCTTGTCAAGTGGTGCTGCTACTTGGAACGTCAGAAAGAATTCACCACCCTAACTGATTATAAGTCCCTTATTTACTTCAAAATACAAGCCAACCTGTCCAGACGCCAAGCGCACTAGATGGAGCTTCCTTAAAGGCTTACTGTAAATTCAGAACCTGAACATAAAAATGCAGGATTGTCAAATCCTTGGTCCAAATTTTGAATCACTTTTGCGGGCAACTCAGCTGAGTGAAAATTAAAATATTTAATAAAAGCAACCATTTAATTTGACTTTTTTTGGTTTATTTAAATTGGCAAATTTCAAATCTCTTGAGCAGATAACTCAACTAAAAAAAGACAAAACACAACAAACAAATGCGGGATAAATGAATCAGAAATGCAGGATTCTAATGTACAATTTGAGATTTCCTGTATTTCAAACAAATCATAGACATCATGTAAAAATTAACAAATCTGAAATTGCGGGATTGTCAAATCCAAGAACCAAATTTCAAATCATAATTGCAAGGAATTTGAAATAAATATAATTTATGGGTGTCTCAAAAAGGATGCTAAAGGATCTAGAGTGAATTTGTGCTAATTCTTTTAGGAATCATAGGCATTCTCAAAAATCACCCTATTCCAATTTAGGACGGCTAAAATTTTGAGCGTAATATTCACCAACTTAACATACTTAACAATAAAATTGACTAAAATATACACGTCTCTTTTTGAGTTTAAATTTTTTTAATAAAAATTTATTATGTCTTCTTTCAACAACAACCAAGTCAACAAGCTGTTCCCTGGCCTTGACAAAATCATGCAGGGCTACACTGGGTCTCTTAACGGTGAAGCCTCTGTCTATGGCCACTCCCAACCCACAGGCCTCTCCGCAAGCACCACCCAGGAGTGTGTTCTTTCTCCTGCAACTTCCAGCATGGCCCTGTTTGCCCACCATGCACAGGCAGCTGCCAACCCAAATCCCTTATCAGCAATGGCATCCAGAACCAGCCATTTGAGCCATGGGGTCACCCAGAGAGCCCAGAACCCCAAAACAGCCAATCAGATGGCATTGACCAGTTCCCAAGATAGACACATCCCTCCCCCAGCCAATCAGCCTGCAAGATGCAGAAGAAAATTAATCACTCTGGAGATTGTTCTCAAAATGGTTGAAAAGCAAGGGAAGCTTATGTCCCTTGGGGAAATTGCAGCCGCAATGGGGTTTGCAAAGTCCACTGTGGCTGCAACCCTGCGAGCCCACGCCAACTGTGGCCCCCTACCAAGAAGACCCCAACTGGTGCCTGTACTTTAACCAAAGGTGACACAGCCCATCCCCTTATGATGGCCATTATGGAACGTGACCCGCAGATGCCCCTGGTCCAGGTACGTCTCCAGTTGGGACTCCACAGCATCTTCACCAACAAAAGAACAGTGAATTTGTGGATGCACAGAGTTGTGGTTGCTGCTAGAATCTTGTCCAATCAAGTTCTCAGTGGCCCCATTTTGGTGGATACCAACCCCTACAATTCAACTATTATTAATTTTATCAAAGGAAGGGCAATGAGGGCCTGTAATGACGTCATCTTTCTGTTGTATGCTAAGATATCTGCAAGTATTCAAGACTATGGAGAAAAGCGTATCCAATCTGATGTGTACAAGCGCAGCCCAATCTTGTATCATTTTGTTGGGGTTTTATTGGCAGTTTCCCCATTGGGCATCAATTATTACTTGGCAATATCAAACACTGCAGATGGGTATGCCTACCAGATGGAGCTCAAGGCCATGCTGGAGGAGTGGGCCACACGAAACGCTGTGCACACAGTTGTACTGAGTGCAGAGATGGAGCAGCAGGAATGGGCAACCCAAGAAATCAGGGCTGCGGGACATACCTGTTGGTCCTACCCCATCAACCACGCCAACATGCATCTTGCAGATGTATGTCTCTACAATTTTGGTTCTGCCCTCAGGCGCTTAAAGCCTGCCACCTACAACAAACTATGCACCCAAATTGATAAGGGGTATGAGCTTTTCCCTTCCATATTTGTCCAGGACTTATCTGATCTCATCATCTTCTATGCAAGTGATAGTGATAAGTCCAGAAAGAACCCCCACCTCCCCCACGCCAGTCCATCCGTTTTGTCAAGCCAGTATATATGACAGAAGAAGAATTCAAGCAATTGAAGCAATCAGCTCTTGCTTCCCCTTCCCAGTCAACAAACCCTGCCTCCCCAACCCCCCATCAAGCCACCTGCCTTCCAACCCTGACTCCCAAACCACCACCCATTCCCTCACCACTATCTCTGATGCCGTCCCTTTCACAGGCGCAGATGAAGGCAATGTTCATTCTGCCCATTCCCTCCCCTACTTGTCCTTTGATGAGTAAAATAAAACTTTTCTTTGTGACAACTTATTGAAGTCAATATCTCTCTTTCAATTCATAATTAATAATATTTTCTTTTTACATTATCAACATTTCCCATAATTAATACAATGTTATACATTTTACAAATAGCTTAAAATTATGAGCATACATAATTTTCATCATTAATAATAAAGTAAAGACAATAAATGTAAATATTGCATTAGAATATTGCATGACGTCAACTCTTGATATTTTGATATTATGTGCATAACTCAATGCATTTTGTTTAATAAAATCCATTGTAAATGTGGCTTTTTTATTATAATTTAAAATAAATTGACTGTGTTTATATTAGAGAGCCATTAACGCTTAGTACAAATATTGATACATAGTGCATTTTACAGCCTGTATATTTACCTATTGGTAATAATTCTATAAACTTTTTAGTTGGATTTTGCAAGGTAATAATAATGTAATGTGTTAATAGAATACTGTTTATTGTCATTAATTGGCTGATTTTCTTTGCTGTGGCAACTGTGCATTTTCTGATATTTACACACTAGTATCCAATTGGTTGGCTTCACATCAAATTGCACAGGCAATAGGAAAACAAGCTGCCACCCCAAGACCAGATGTGGTCAGGGTGGCGGCTTTTTTCCTATTGCCTGTGCAATTTGATGTGAAGCCAACCAATTAGATACTAGTGCGTAAATATCAGAAAATGCACAATTGCCACAGCAAAGAAAATCAGCCAATTAATGACAATAAACAGTATTCTATTAACACATTACATTATTATTACCTTGCAAAATCCAACTAAAAAGTTTATAGAATTATTACCAATAGGTAAATATACAGGCTGTAAAATGCACTATGTATCAATATTTGTACTAAGCGTTAATGGCTCTCTAATATAAACACAGTCAATTTATTTTAAATTATAATAAAAAAGCCACATTTACAATGGATTTTATTAAACAAAATGCATTGAGTTATGCACATAATATCAAAATATCAAGAGTTGACGTCTAATTGCAATATTCTAATGCAATATTTACGTTTATTGTCTTTAATTTATTAATGATGATGAAAAATATGTATGCGTTGAAGATAGTACTATAAAAACCAGTTTTTTGATGGAATTCAAACAAAATGTCAACTATCTATAACTTGATAAACAAATTAGAAGTACACCTGCAAAAGGTTGTTGAAATAGAAAAAAATATCAGGGAAATAGTGACAGGAAAGCTGGGTAACAAGGGCCAGCCACTAATCCAGTCAAAAGAAGATGCTATGAATAAACTAGGAAATATTATAGACGAAAAGAATAAAGAAGCATTACTAAATCTCCAGGGAACAATTCTATCAAGTCTGAAGTTCAACAATGCGGCCTACAATTTGTGGGAGTTCTGGCAGGGGGCCAAAGAAAATAATAAGAAGATCAAACTAATCAAAGGAAATGAAGTTCCAAAGGAAATTAACACCAATGAAGAGGAAAATAATCAAATGGAAACAGACAAAAACAAAACACAAGCAAGAAGCAGGAGCGCTTCACAAAATACAGAAACTTTATCAAATGAAAATCAAGAGGAAGCACAAGTTGCAAGAAAAATAAGGAAAATTAAGCCCAGGAAAATTAATGAAGAGCAGCCAACACTCATGAAGTTTGCTGAAGTGGCGCCTGTGGCTGAGGGGGCCACAGGGGAAACAATTAGTAAGTCTTTTTATGTTTTACTTATATTTATTTTAGTCATCACCAGGAATGGGGATGAGGTCGCAGAAGTGGCGGCTTTTACGCCAAGTTGGTTTTATGGGGGTTACCAGTCACTGGTAGCCCCTGTAAAACAAATAAATAAAAACCAAATAAATAAAATAGTACAACAGAATATGAATAATTTTTCAAGTATTGAAGCTAAAGCTAGGGAATATTTACCACCCGCAGGGTGCTTGCCATGGATAAGGGAAGCATATGAAATAGGATCAAATATCAACTTCAAAGAAATGAATGAAATTTGTGGGGATATCAAACTAAACTTCAATGAATATATATACAAAAGCATTCAAAGATTCCCCTTCACAAACATCAACAAATATGAAAAGAACTTAATAAAAACTAACTTTCAAATAGGAACTGAATATTTGAAAACTGCAATTTTTAATGAAGTATTTAAGGCACTGTCAAATAAAGTTGGGGATGCAGTCCTTGTGAATACTTTTAAACCTTTATTTATTTTGTTTGCCAAGGCCTGGGGGGCTGATTCAAGTCAGGCGCCCCCGGAACCCTCTTCAAGTTCAACCAAACATCCTATATCAATAGGTTAGTTCAAACATTCAAAAAATTATGCATGTTCTTGGAAAAGTATACCTTGCAAAGAATTCACATCGTGGTATACCTGGGAATCCTCCTTCACTGCATATTAAAAACCAACATCAAAAAGTTGGAGGATGTACCTATTCAAATGGATATTTGCCATATAGCCCTCAACCGCCAGAAGACACCACGGGGATATAGGACAGTCAAGCACGTCCTGTATGACTCCTTTGCATTGGCAACGTTATATGGGTACTATGTGCCCCCTGAAAAAAACCTATTGATCAATTCACTCACCCGCCTTCCTTTTATCAAACAATCAACAACCACCAGGGTACAGGGCGCCACCCCTCTAGCAATTGCATCCAGGGTTGTCCACCACATACAGAAGAGTATGTGGATCCAATTAGACGCTTTAGCCAAAAATTTAATTTTGGGGTATAATTCCCTGGAATAATCACATTCCCTTTGCAATCAACATCCCCCCATAAATATTTTCCCCTTGCAAATTAAATTTTATTTTATTTTTTAACTTTTTATATTTTAATACTAAAATTTTAAGATTGAACTATGTAATATTAAAATTTTACTATAAAATTTTTAATATTACATATTTCAATATTAAAATTTTAGTATCTAAAAGTTAATATAAAATTTTTAATAATACATATTATAATACTAAAAATTTTAATATCAAATATTTCAATATTGAATAAATCACAATTTAATAAAAATAGTTAAATTCTGAATATTTAAACTTTAATATTTAAATTTTAAGATTTATAATTATAATTTTAATTTTAATATTTTAATTTTTAAATTATAATAGTAATATATAATTGGGTTGATAATAATAAAGGGACAGTTTAATAAAGTGAACATGTGTAATAATAAAATATGATTTATAAATTTGTTTATTTACTAGCGCGTCAAGTACAGGTTCATTTATTACATAAACAAACAACAAGAATTGAATTTATCCGCATCATGCGGCCTGCTCCACTTATATTCTAAACAAATGATTGTTTAGAACTCAAATTACCTTTCCCTTGTAATATGATTTGATAAACATATTTGATATACTTGACCTGCATCCTAAGTACTAATTAGTAAGCAATATATGAAAATCATTGGTTTCCGTGTTGTGTGGCTATAGTGGCACTGAAATAACAAGGATCAGATGATGACCTGCAAGGTCCAATTTGTGGCTTAGAAAAGCCAAAGTACCATCAAGGATTCACAATTATTTAAATAAACTAATTTATTTCTATCTTTTTTTAATTTATTTATTTGTTAGTGCAAAAGCCAATAATAATATTCAGTGCATTATAATAAAAATATATCCATCTTACCTAGTATAATTAATTTTACTTACCTTTTCCATGTATTCTTATATGTCTATAATACAATCAAACGTCACATTATTATATATAAATAATACTTTTTGAGTCCTAATAAAAACAAACTAAATAAAAATAAAAATAAATAAAACCCAGAGCGCCCATTTATCTGATTGGCTCAGAGGCCAGGGCTTTAGGGAGGAAGGATTCTGAGTGCTCATAGAAAGCCGCCACCACATTGGGTGGCATTGCAAATTGGCTGATCTCAAGAATGTTGAAGAGATCCTCTGTGTCCTGAGGGAGGCCTTGTTTCACCTTATTCTTGATCCAACCAAACACCTCCTCAATTGGGTTCAGAAATGGAGAATAGGGCAGAAGGAAGAGGAGTCTCATTGGGCAGTCTGCAAGGCAGTGGCTGGCAGAATGGCTGTTTTTGTTGATGGGGGGAACTTGGACACAACCAGATCCACTTTTTGGAGCCTGACATTATCAAGCACAACAAGGTTGGTTGTGCCGCTGTAATTTATCCAAAGGCACTCCTTGACGGCTTGGAGAAAATTGAGAAAGGTCCCGCTATTATGGGAACCCTTGATCATCTGATATTGATCCAACCTGCGAGGACCAAGAAGCGCAACCATTGAATAGGTCTGGGAACAGACAGCTGCACAATGGGCTACACCGTCCTTGGACCCCTTCTCAACCCACCCATGCCTAGACCTGAGTGAGGAGGAAAACAACAATCTGTCAATATAGAAGAACTGGACATTCCCAGTCTCTTTTAGTGCCAGATATGTCTTGGCATAAATGTGTCAATCCTTGATGGTCTTTTCACTGTTTCTATTATACTGCAAAACTCCCAGTACTTTCCAGGAGAAGCCCAAATCAACCATTGTTTTGTAGACAAGAGTTTTGGAAACAGAAAGCCCAAACTCTGTTGCAAGCATTGATTGGACAGCAAGTGTGTCCAGGTGGCAATCCTTGGCTACCCACTACTTGATTATGTCAATGTGAATAGGCTGAAGGAGTTTGGGCTGTCTTTTTGCCTTGGTGGATTTGGCAATTTGCCTGGTATTGCCATACTTGTTGTTGATGTTGGCAATGTATCTGGCTGTGACACCAAATTGGGATGCAATATCCCAAACTGCCATTCCCCTGTTCAAGCAGTTGAGGAGAGCTTCACACTCACTATCTGTCAACCAATGCCGGCCCTTGGCAGGTACCACAGCATCCTGGCTACCAGGCTCAACACAGGGGATGGGGACCTTTGTGTAGAAGGTGGTATCACGCTTGGTTGCGCTGGCGCTGTCAATGGTGGCATAAGACACAGGCACAGATGGCTCCTCAGTTGTGGCCAATGGCTGATAGGAGGTATCAAAAACGCAGGGCAGGAAGTAGCAACTCTTGGATCAAGAGTGTGGGGCCGGGTGACAACTGGGTATACGGTGGAGGTGTAAGTAACCTCAGTGTTCCCAGTGACCCTGGTGTAGGAGACTTTTGTGGCAGGCCTTGAAAGTGACTTCTGTCTGGGATTCAGGCTGGTTGATTGGGCTTGGGATGCAGGAGGTGGTTGGCTGGCGCTGACACCTTGGGAGGCCTGTGTATTGGCATGACTCCCCTTGAGTTAGGTTCTGGGTCTGTTCTTGGACCCTCTGGGACGCCCTTGTGGACAGGCTGCCCCGCAGGCTGGTGCAGGAGCTGGTTGGGAATGCAATTGACGGTCCATAAAAATAAAATAAAAAATAAATTTTAGATTAAATATGTATTTATTTGGATTTATTGGTTTAGTTGTGGGTAGTTTTTTTCTATTGAGTTAGCCTTGAATAGTAACAGAATTTCTATATCTGTGATTTGAAGTGTATAATATTGTATCCTTTCCAGTTTTGGATGATTTTAAAGTTTAATCACTTTTTATGTCTAAACATGGTTATTGAGATTGAATTTTTAGTTTGATTTTAGTTCTGGTGAAGCTTCTTGATTTGGGTTGGTGTTTCCTAGTGTGCTTACTGTACATTAAATTTGGATTCCAGTTCCCGCAATTAATATCTGAGTTGACTAGTGTCATTCAAAAGTGATTTGAAATCTGGTTCTTGGATTTGACAATCCCGCAATTTCAAAAAACATAGTAAACTTAATGAAAATGGTTGATGGATTTGAACGCTTCAAATCTGATTCCAGTTAACTCATTTTGTCCATTGGAAATATGCAGTTCAACTTGAACTTTGCAAAGTGTCTATGAGTTCCCGCATTTTCAAATATTCAAATAAAAATACAAAGAATTCAATTTAATTAAAAAAGGCCATCCCACAAAAGTGATTCAAAATTTGGACCAAGGATTTGACAATCCCGTATTTTTACGTTCAGGTTCTGAATTTACAGTAACATGATCATCCAATATAATTCAAGACCCAAACTTGCCATGGTAGATGTACTCTCTCACATGAATGTTAGAGCCACAATAGTGAAAAACAGTCTCAATCCAGAGTGGCCCCTCCTGGTACTCTAAACTAAAGACAAAGGCTTCTCCCCTGGCACCACTGACATCACAAAAAAAACAGTCATTAAAAATAAACACCTCTTCATGGATGTATATGGGACACTACACAGCAAGATACTGATGGGAGCACCATCCTGTATATCTCTACACACCAACAAGTCAACACCATTTTACTCTATCACAGAGACTTAGGACACACCAAGAGCCACAAACTTTATGAATTTATTAAGCACAAGGAATGGTGGCCAACTCTATATTGGGACGTCCAAGAAGTTCTCAACCAATGTGAAGTGTGTGAAAAGTTTTCAAAAAGCAATACCCGCCTAATTTTGTATTGCCTATTCATTCACAACTGCCCTTCAAGGTATGGGCCCTTGACATTGTGGGACCCATGCCAGGAAAACACAATGACAAGAAGTAAATCATCACTGCTATCAACTTTGCCACTCACTGGCCAGTGGCGCAAGCAGTGAAGGCCCACACAGGTAATGATGTTTGACAATTAATAGAAAAAGAAATAATCAGCAAGTTTGGAAAGCCAGGACTCCTGATAACAGATGAGGGCAAGGAACTGACCTCCAAAAATACCAATGTATACCTCACCAAGAATGGGGTCCAGCACATAGTGACAGCCCCTTACCATCCTCAGGCCAATTGACAAGTGGAGCAGCTTAATGCTATCTTAGTGAAGAACCTAGCCAAAATCACTGCTGGGAGACCTGAGGACTGGCATAAGCAGCTATTGACTGCAATTCTTGTATGCTGTACTTGCGTGAACAGATCCACAGGAAAAGCCCCTTTGAGCTCTTCTACAGCACACAACCCAATATTATCCAGGCACTCTCATGACCCAAGCTGGAAATGTCCATCAAGGTTTCCTCTTGTTCAGCACCACAAATCATACAAGCCAACAGAGACCAGTTGAAAAAAGAAGAAAAACACATGCAAAATATGTTCATTCTCATCCAAAACTGACACAAAGTTGGTGACAAGGTCTGGGTCATGAATACTGACAAGAGTAAATTACAGCCAGAAAAAGTGGGTCCCTCAATTATCTTAAAGCTAAACAAAAACTGCACTTACCTTGTGCAAGGGCTTGGCAAACAAAAGCAAGATAAAATCCTTTGTCATGACCAATTAAGACCTTGTAAAGCAAGACAAAAACAATGAGAAACCACCCTATCAGCCACTGAACAACAATTAGTTCAATACAGTGACCAGGCTCCTGAAGACCTTCCTGACAACCTGCCCCCAAAGGGGGCCAACCTTCAGCTGGGGGGTGTTGAAACAGCAGGCTTGAACTGTCAACAAGGTTCCAAGTAAGTGGGTTTGTGACCTGTAACCCAACTGCCCAGTGACTCAAAGCCAAACTAGGATCTCAACTCAAAATTTTCAAATCCAACAGTATGAACAAAAGCTGACCCCTTACAGCGGACACCTTGTTTTGGTGCTTGAGTCATTAACAGGATCAGGCCACCCCCTTCACTATTCAACCAATTGATCAACACAATTATGTTACTTTTATCCACAATTCACACTAACTATATAATACTTATCTCACAATAAAGAACATAAATAGTTTCCAAATAATTTCCCCCTTGTAACTCTGCTAAAACAGCACAGTTACAACAGTACAAGCTTACATGGGGCTCCTCTGACTGGACCAAGGAAGAGATGATCTAGAAACCTACATAAAATGCTCTTAAAGACTAGTAGCTGCTTCAGAGATCCCTGATGACATCTCTAGCCTACACTTTAGAAATGAGATGAACTCCCACCATGCCAACTTGATGCACTATAAATGTTGTGACCTCCCTAAAGATGATTTTCTTGCCCTTGCCCTCAGAATGAACTTCAGCTAACCCCAACAGTATGAGAGAGGATATAGAAGCTTTCATCCAACTGAGACTGCCATAAACATCCATCCTAGACTAAACATGTCTCATGAGAAATAGCAATACCATTTCAAAAAAGGGTTATGCTTCAACTGCCACTATAATGGCCACCTGTCCAAAGACTATCTCACCTGCAGGACCACTATTCAGGCGCCTTCTATTTCTGCAATAAACAGCTCCTCTCAGCCTTATCCTATTGTTGAAGCTACTATGAAATACTTGACTAAGGATGCCAACACTCCTGCCCTCTTGAATAGTGGAGCAACCCACAACTATATTGAGAGAAGCTTTGCTGAAAAGCTAACCCTACCCATAGAACACGAACCCACCCTGGTGATCCTAGGCAACAAGACAACTGACATGTACTTTGAGGGTAAGGGTAGTGTCACTGTGAGCCTGGGCCCTGCTCAGATGCAAGTTGAGTTCCTGATAATAGAGAAGCTACTGCAACCTGTGGTACTAGGTTTTGAGTGGTGGGTGGAACATGAGCTCAACATCAACTACATAAATCAGAAAATCTAGTTTGTATGAGAGGGAATGACCCACATGTTGCCATATGTAACCACCCTTACTTTCCCTTTTGCTGAATATCATGAGTGTTGCCCCCTGCAAAGGAGAGATACCTGACTTCCTGAAGGACTGGGAACCAGTTTTCTCCAAAACAATGGCAACTGCCCTTCTTCAACACACTAGATTTGACCACACCATTGACTTAATCCCCGGAACCCAACCCAAGCATGGACCTATTTATGGATATAGCATGAAGGAACAAGAAGAACTATGAGAATACCTAGAAACCATTTTAAGAAAGGGATACATACAAGTATCCAAGTCTCCCTGTTCCTCCCCCTTATTGTTTATCAAGAAGAAGGGTGGTGACCTACATTCTTGTGTGAACTACCAGGACCTAAACAGCATCACTGTGAAAAACAGATACCCTGTACCCAATGCTGAAGACCTTTCAGACCAGCTTTTAGAAGCCAATATCTTCTAAAAGTTTGATCTGAGGGATGCCTTTAACCAGATCTGTATTAAGCCTAGAGATTAGTGAAAGACTGCCTTCAAAACCAGGCAAAGATTGTTTAAATATATGGTCATGCCTTTTGGACTCTGTAACGCACCCAGTACCTTCCAAACTATTGTGGATGTTGTCTTGGGAGATCTTAAGGATTAATGCTGTGTAGCCTATCTAGATGCCATTCTTATCTATAGAAAACCCCCTGAGAAACACATAAAGCACTTACAGTTAGTACTTCAGAAACTTCAGGACCACAGACTGTACGTAAATTTACCTAAGTGTGAGTTCTTTCAAGAGGAGGTTGAATTACTGAGTTAAAGCATTTTGAAGAGAGTATTTGCTATGTCACCCAATAAGATAGAGGATTTCACGTCATGGCCAGAATCAAAGAACCATAAAGATGTAAGAAGCTTCTTAGGCCTTGCAAACTTTTGCAAGGAATTTGTTCAAAAAACTTCTTCCATCTGCCTTTCCTTGACCCGCCTCACATCTGAGAAGAATGCCTTTGTATGGAACAAATAAGCTTGTGTTGCCTTTGAAACCCTCAAGAAAGCTTTTATCTCTGCCCCTGTCCTTGCCATGCCCAACTAATACAAGCCTTTTTTAGTTGAGACTGATGCTTCTGACTTTGCCTTGGAGGGTGCTGCTTCAGGAGGGACATGATAGTAAGCTCCACCCTGTAGCTTACTACTCAAGGAAGTTTTCTGCACCTGAGTTAAACTACCCAATATATGGCAAAGAGATTCTTGCCATCATCTAATCCCTGAAACATTAGCAAAGATATCTTTGTGATGGACCTATCCTGTGAGAATCATGATGGACCAGAAGAACCTGATATACTTCTTCAATTCACAACAACTCAACCAACGCCAGGCAAGATGGGCCTTATTCCCAGCCAACTACAACCTAAAGATTAACTACAAATCAGGTAATATAATTTTTTTCCAGATGCACTGAGCATAAGAGCCAACTTCTTCCCAAGCGCTAAAGAGATAGAAGATTTCAACAACAAGCTCCTACTGTCACCCAAGATGCTGGAACCCATGCTTCTATTCTTAGGGATTGCAAGTAGGAAAAAAGAAATCAAACATGCTCAGACCCTGGACAAGCACTGCATTACTGTAATTGTTGAGCATATACTTCTAGGAAGTATAATAAACAAGATAAAGGAGAAGATTAAGAAGAGAAATGATACTTTATTGGATATGAATATAGGATAGTATATATTATAATGGCAAGCTACATACTGTCCATGTACATCATGGAGGTCATAGAGCTTATCTGAGTAATGTTCCTCTTAAGTTGCGAGGCTTACTCAAGTTGTGTTCCATTTAGGATCTGGATTATTGGATCCCTGTAATAGATGATTTCCTGATAGTATTGCCACCAATTTAATGGTTAGTTGGTGAGCCATTTGGTGATCTACTTGGGGCATTAATTCCCTGAGAGGGAGTAATCAAAGATATTGCAACATCTCTCCCTGGGGTGCTGGAAGTGGAGCCTTGGGAATTTTCTTAAGAGTGTTGGGTATACAAGCTTGGTATTGATCCAGTTTGGCATTGGGAACAGGTAGTCTGTAATATTTTTGGGCCTTTCTTGCTTTTCATAGGTGGGGTTGGTTGTGGTGAATACATTTTAGTTCTTTTTGGGCCCCAATTTTCTTGATGAGGTAGGTGTTGCTGGGCTTGACTTTCATGACAATTCCTGGTCCACATAAGCCTGGGTCCAACTTGTGCTAATTGTGGTTGAAAACCCAGATTTTGTCCCCAACTTGGAATCTTTCCTGCTGTAGTGGGATTCCTTCCATTTTGACTCTTTTGGGTTCCATTTCCTCTTGGTCTTTTCTAGTGCGTCATATGTTGGGGTCACTGCCATCTGGCGCCTTTTTGGGCAGAGGTAATTGTGGTCCTGCAGTTGTACTGACAAGAGCAGGCTTTTGTCCATAGAGGAGTTCATAAGAACTTTTGCCCGTGTTATAGTTGACTCATGTTCTAAAGACCATGAGTGCTGTTGGCAGCATGTCAACCCAGGCCTTTGGATTGTTAGCTGATGACTTAATGAGGGAGTCTACAAGCGAGCTGTTTAGTTGGTCAACTTGTCTATTTGCTTGAGGGTGATATGGGCTGGCTATGATGTGTTTTATTCCATTCTTGGCAAGATAGATATTGGTGTCAATGGCTTTAAGTTTGGTGCCTCCATCTGTGATCATAAGGTCAGGTTTTCCAAACTTGGCTATGATATCTTTCCCAATAAATTGTCTCACATTGTTGCCTTTGTGTTATTTTGTGGCTTGTGCCACAGTCCATCTGGTTGCATAGTTGATAGTTGTTACAATGTACTTCTTACCCTTGCTTTCATCAGGCATTGGTCCCACAATATCCAACGACCATACCTTGAAGGGATGTGTGATGGATACAGGTACTACTGACTTGGGTGGTGCTTTGGTTTGGGCATACTTCTCTAAGACTTTGCATTGTTCCAGTACCTCTCTGATATCATCTAGCATGTTGGGCCACCAGTAGTGTGTCTTGAGATAATTGTGCAAGTTCCTGCTACAGGTGTGTCCCAGATATCTGTGATATTGGAAATTGTGTCAATCTTTTTTGCTGACAGGACATACAGTATAGTGTCATCATTTGTGGTATTTGGTGCAGAGTGCCATATATGTTTTTGAACAGATGTTTGTTCTTAAGGACCTTCTCTTGGATATCCATTGGGGTGCCAGATGGGAACCCTTCCTGGATGTTGTGAATGCCGCCATTCACCATGTTTTGATTTTGCCTTTGTTGGGTTATTTTGAGGACAAATCTCTTTCTTTTGCTTTTGCCCTTCAAAATGAGGCTGGTTCCGCATTGGGAAATACAATTGTTCAGTTTCCTGATCCTGCGCAACTCACTTGCCCCACTCAATCTTGTGGCAAGTGATTCTACCATCCTGATAGTGTTTTGTGGTATTATTAACCACTATATATTATATTTCCTATTTTCCAATAAAATTAAGTTATATTCACATCTTTGTCTTTGTGTCTCCACATACTTTGGCGCCTCTCTCTAGCCACGTCTAGTAGATATGATTCATTCAGGGCCACAAGGTAATTGCATAGCCTTCCCTGCCATTCTAGCCAAGACTTAGTACAAATCCAATCCTAAGGTTAGGATTTCCCGTTGTGACTCTGTGCCACGCCTCAGATCACAACAAAAATGGTGCTCACTACAGGGGCTGTAAGCCCCTTGGTTATCCCTTTTGCAACCACATTTTCAGGACCTTTGCCTCCTCCCATACAAGAGCCAACTTTGTCTGAAATTACCAGTCCTTCTATTGAGAAAGACATAACCAACTTGCATATTTTCCCTACTGTGCTGAACCTCAGGAGTGGTCCCCTCCTAGTGGCCTACCCTTTGGGTACCCCTGAATTAGAATAAGTCATGTTGGTAGCCCTTGGGATAGCCTGTGATGGAGCCATTCCTTGCCTCCAGCTTCAGTTCAGCCAAGCAGAATACTACAAATTAATTGTGGCTCCTCAATTTTCACAACATCTCCTCTCAGCAGCTGGCTCCGCTGAGCACTTACTATCATCCTTTGTGCAGCCTGCCTAAGCCCATCATCAAATGGTATTAGGGCTTCATGTTCAGGAAATTTTGTTGCTGCAAGCTGCCGTCACCCACCACTGGGATCAGTTTGCAGCCTACCAGCAGTGGACTCATTCCCTGTTTTCCTTATTATCAGACAATCAGTGCAACTCTGTCACCTCCCAGTCTTGTTTGGTCACTTCCATCAAAAGAATGTGCCAATCCATTCCCAAGTATGTCAGAGAGCGCCTTTGTGAGTTCCACCAACTGGAACAACCCTGGCGTGCCCAAGTAGATTCATTCTTGGAAGATAGAGGGTAACTCACTGACTAGTTGGTCTCAGATGTAGTCCTTTTCACGTCAGGTTTCTGTATTCTTAAAGTGGATGACCTTGTACGTACAGGTACTCCAATTTATTTTGCTAAAGTCAGTTTCCTCTTCTGTTTTCATAATTTTCACAAACACATGGTCTCTCATGAGTGTTTCAAGGTGAGTTGGGTAAACATGGTGATGCACTTTGCCTCATTGTATGGTGAGGGTAGTGCTATACCAGTCAATATGGGGCTTGGTCTTTCTCATCCAATCCAGGCCAAGTATAACATTGTACTTGGGGATTGGTATGATGGGGCCACTGAGTATGGTTTGCACGTCTCCAATTTGGGCGTGGAAAGGTTTTGCCTCTTGAGTGACTGGTGTGCTTCTGTTGTCTGCCATGATGACCCTCTTGATATTGCTGCGGCCTGTAGGTAGTTTCATGAGGCCGGCAAATTTCTTGTCAACAAGAAACTGGTCTGCTCTAATCTTGAATAGTGTGGTGCCCTGTTATCTGCAAAAACAGAAAGGATTAGTGAGGAGTTTATTTCTGGTTTGGGCAACAAACAGTAGAGGATTGCTGGAGGGTACTTGGATCATAGTAATTGAATCTAAGTTCTGGTCCCTGTACAAGTCTTTTAAATTGGGGGAGAGCAGCTTGCCTAAGCACTACCCTGAGCTTTTTCCTCCTTGTGGTTATCTTTGGTGCTTTCCTGGTTGGCTTGGGCAGTACAATTCCCGTTTTGAGGATGAGTGTTGTTGGCTTGATTATTTTGTTTTTTTTGGTCAAGGATCTTTCTTGGATGTAGGGCTCTCCTTGCGCTTGTTTATTGCATGTAGGTTGTCAGACTTTTGAGCTGTTTGCTTTCCTTCCAATAGTACATCTTCAAGGCTCTTGCAGCAGGTCATGTCAAACTGACGCCTAATGTATGTGGGGAAGCCATTGTAGAAGTCTAACCGTGGTCTGGGCTTATTAAAGTTGATGGTGTTAGGAGCACAGTCATGTAGGTCTTTGTACACAGCAATGTATTCCTTGATTGTTCCTATCATTTTAAACATTCTGAGTTTAGTCATTATTACAACGTTGGAGTCCTTCATGGAGAACTTTTTGAGGAATGTGGTTTTGAATACCTCCCAGTTTTCCTTCTGGTTGGGGTGTTGGGCTAGCCACTTGTTTAAAAAATGTGATGTGGTTTCTGTGACACAAAGGGCAATCTCACTGATCCAGAGCCTGCAGGGGTAGTCCACTTGCTCAAACTTTCTTTGTGTACTGTTAATCCAAAGAGAGGCGTTTTCTTGGTGTAATCCGCAAAGGTGCCAATTTCAGCTGTGTGCAGGTGCTGGAATACAATATTGGGTATCTCAGGCTGCTGTGGTACTTTTGTGGTTGGGGCTGTGGATAACAGTCTTTTGGCTTTGATAGTGTTGTATTGTTCAATGGGTAAAAAGACATTGTTGTAGATGACAAGGCCTGCAGGGATGTCTTGTCCTTCTTTTTAGTCTCTCCAGTCATTAGGGAGTACCATTGCTTGGGTTTTTTTCTTAGGGGTAATTTTTCCTTTGAGTTGGGTAGGTATGGATAATCTACTTGTTCTACCACTGTCAAGTATATACTTCTAGGAAGTATAATAAACGGAAAAAGGGGAATATTTAAGAAGAGAATGATACTTTATTGGATATAAATATAGGATAATATAGTGTCATGGAAAGCCACATGCTGTCCATGTATGTCATGATGGTCATGAGGCTTATCTGAGTAATGTTCCTCTTAAGTCATAAGGCTTACTCAAGTTGTGTTCTGCTTAGGAGCTGGATTGAGTAATCCCTGTAATAGATGGGGCAATCTCCAGAATTAACTCATACAGAATGGAACATCATCCATGTTGACAATTTCAAAAATTGTTTTTGCTTTATCTTTTATAATTTCAATTAAAAGCTCAAAATAAAAATCAAACATTGCTTCTATTATCAGTGTCAATTATTTAATCAAGAAAAAAATAATCTTTGATATTGAAAATAAGAAAAAAATTGAGAATTGTTGACATGGAGGATGTTTCATTCTGTATGAGCTAATTCTAGAGGTTGCCATAGATGGACATATGATAGTGGTGCCATCAACTTAATGATTAGTTGGTGAGCTGTTTGGTGACTCATTTGGTGAACTACTTGGGGCGTTAATTCCCTGAGAGGGAGTAATCAAAGATGTTGCAACATCATGGAAGACTTAGCTAAGAGCATTGATATCAAGTACTACAGAGTAGGCTACTCACTACATGGAAGATTTCTAAAACTAAATGGATGAACCTACATACCTGAAGTTCCACTGAGATTGGAGATTCTGAAGGAGTACCATGACACCCTCATTTCTGGACACCCAGGCTTCACTAAGACCTTGAAGGGTATCCAAAGAGCATACATGTGACCAAGAATGAAGCTGGAGATTTAGACATACATCAGTGGTTGTGAAACATGTGGCTGCTCTAAACCCAGACAAGGAAAACCTGAAAACCTGCTCTAACCCCTCCAAATTGCAGAAGGCCCTTGGAAGTCAGTATCCTTGGACTATATATTGGAGCTTCCAACGTCAAAAGGCTACAACACTATACTTGTGATTGTTGATAGATTCACCAAGATAGGTTACTTCATTCCTACTACCACCCATGTGATGGCCAAGGAGACTGCTATCCTCTTTAGAGAACACATTTTCATGAATCATGGCTTACCCAAGGAAGTTATCTCTGATTGAGGTCCCCAGTTTATGTCCAAGTTCTGGGCCCAAATACTAAAAGATCTGGGAATCAAGAGATCACTATCCACAGCATATCACCCCCAAAGTGATGGACAAACTGAAAGTTTTAACCAAGTATTGGAACATTACCTCTGATGCTACATTAACGCAGAGTAAGACAATTGGGCCAAATACTTACATGGCGCAATTTTCATACAATAATCAAGACCATAGTTCTACAGGAATGTCTCCATTCAAGGCCAACTACATATTTGACACTACTTGAGACCAACTTCCTGCAGAAGAGGCCAGTAACCCTGAAGGACAAGATTGGTTGGCTGTCATCCATAGCGCCCAAGAAGAGTGTGCCCAAAACCTGAAATAAGCTGTACAGACCTACAAGGATTTTTCTGATAAAAAGAGAAGCCCTGGATGTGATGGAAATCGCGGGATAGTATGAAGCTGTTTCTAAATGGTGGGTAATTACCACCCAAATCCACATAGAATTAATGATTAACCACCAACGTGGCTTCAAATATTGTTTTGTGAAATTTCTGATTGAGATACTAGGATTAAGTAAAATAATTAATCCCAACCAAAGTAGCCCAAGATAAATAGCCTGTGAAAGCATAAGAGTATCTTCAGCATAAAATTCAGGACATTGAGATGCAACACAATTTTTAGTTTCAAAGACAGGGGGGACCACTCCAAGATTGGCAGGCATGAAGTTAACATTGGGAGGTGCTGGCAACAAAGTTCCAACTGCAGGGCCCCATCTTCCAGTAATGATCCGGCTTGGAATCAGATTGTAGGAAATGTAGCCCAACAATCTAACTACAGGATGCATTTTAAAATGTAAATTAGATCAAGGGATATATGATTTTTATTGAGTAGATTTTTGGGAGGTCTCAACTCTTAGAGTTGAAACAGTGAAAATTATTCAAAATATATCAAAAATTGACTAAGCAATACCACCTGGATCCTGGGCTTCTATTCCTTCCACATTGTCAGGTGAGTATCTGGTCCAGATTGCAAAGAACCCTTGGGTGACCAATTTCTGATGACCATGCTGATTAATAAGTTCATATCTGGTGACCCTTAAGTTACGTTGGTTTATCAACATCAACTTACGGGGGATTGGATTTGACCAGCAAACTGGAGCAGCTGTAACCCATTTGAAATCAACCGTTTGATTCAAGTTTGTTAAATCAGTCAGCTTTGTTAAAGGTTTACTGTCTTTCTGAGCTTTCCTACTTGGCTGAATAATCCCTGGCATTATGGAACTTACCGTGACACTGGACAGCTCATAGAAGTTGGGGACATGGTTTACCTCTGCTCCAGTAATATCAAGACTACAGCGCCATGTGCAAGACTCAGCCCTAGAAAAACAGGATCATACAAAATTTTGCAGCACATAGGAGAAGTATCTTACAGGTTAGAGCTCATGTCTAACTGAAAGATCCATGATGTCTTTCACTGATCACTATTATCCAGGAAGAAAGGTACCTCTCATCCACATCAAGTTGTTTGCACCACCCCTCCCCTAATCAAAGTAGGAAGCTTTCTAGAGCATGAGGTTGAACAGATCCTAGAACATAAGATAAGATATCAACAACTACACTACTTGATCAAATGGAAAGGCTACCTGCCTGAAGAGAATACCTGGGAACCTGAAGATAACCTTGCCAATGCTATTGCCCTCCTGACAACGTACAAGACCAGGGATTCAGAGCTGATCTGTAAGAGCTCAACTATAGTTGGAGATGATGTCAGGGCCCATAATGGGCCAGACAAATCCCTATGCCACATAGGTTTGTTGCCCGTGATTGAGCAATTGTGCAACCAATTGTACGTGTTGCCAACTGCATTGGCTGACCTAAAGAAAACTTTAATGCTAAGTGGGGAATCAAACCCTGGCAAGAGCCAAACCTGGGGACAATTGGAAACTGTTCCAACGCCAAGCAAAAAAGTTTTTAATTGGCTCACCCCCTCTAAGACTAAGGAGTTGTAACTTGGGTTGCCAAATGACCCCAAAATCCCCTGCCAGCTTCCCCAGAACAAAAATAGTGAATTGATCTGCTTAACTGACAAATCAGGGCTAGCCATTGGGACTCAGCTTAAGAATAACCCTTCAACAGCCAATAAGGAGCTAACAGTAAGTGCAATTGCAGGTTTCCAGCAGGATATAGCTGAGAACACTGGCAACCCTTCCCTTGGTGACATCTGTGCCTAATAAACGGTTGCAGCTTATACCATTTGACCATTGGAAATTGCAGAGCTTTATTATAATTTTACTGCTTTAACCTTGCTATTCTCCTCCCCTAGAGACAAGCCCCAGACCCAACTGGCCAAAAGAACTTCAGGCAAGATACACTTGCCCTTGATCAGACAGAACCAGTTTCTCCTCCTCCTGCCAGGGCTTTTGAGCAAATCATAGGCCCTGCCCGCCTTCCTCCCTTGCGCCAAAGTTTCCTCTGTGACGGCCAGCTTGTCAACCAGATGAGAAAGCCTATTGAGGATTCTCCCTATCCCTCATACAATTACAGTAAGCTTGGGTTCGCCTATGTCACCCTATTGGGTTTCACTGAACAAGTGATTCCCCATATGGATTCTTGATAACCCTGGGCCTCTGCTGTAAACTAAATGTTGATGACTGCCCCAGCTGTTTACTGGGCGTTCCAGGCTTGCCTGTTATCCCTGTTTTCAGACGGGCCTGGTACCACACCTGGCCATGGAAGTGTGCACCAGATCTTTCAACAAATCAAGCGGCTGGCCAGTTTTTGGGAAGCTCCCCTTGTTTGGTGGGGAAACAGTGTCCTTTCTAGGGCTAGGGGGTAGATCAGCACAACCCTTCTGAAAGCTTCAATAAGTGAATGTGATCCCTTCCTCTGGGCCATTCAACCGCTCTTAAACCCAGGAGAACCGCCTGCCCAATCCCCCATTCCCTGATTGTTAGACCCCCACTGTTATAAGTAAGGCCTGGTAGTGGGGTACTATATGAGCCCCTAGACCCTGCACCAGACTTTATCTCTGTTTCAAAATAAAGGCTATGAGATACTGGGTCCCCAATTGTCTGCTTATTTGATCTTAGCCATCTGTCAGCCCAACACCAGCTTCTTCAGCCCCACCCCCACAGTTTTCTGTTGACAAGGCGGTTCTTGCCAGCCTATCCATTTTACCAAGCCCCTGTTGGAGCCCAGGAATAGAGAGTAAATCGCTGGAAACATATTGGCCAGGGATCTTCTGGCCTATACTAGGGGTTTGGCCCAGTTTGAGAACATGTTAAAGAGTGTCAGGAAGTCAGGCATAGGTAGAGGTATTAGGCAACACAGGACAGGGTGTGGCCAAGCTGGTGGGTAAAGCCCACCATAGAATGGGTGCTAAGCTGATAATATAAGATACAGGTCGCCTGAGTAAGGACCAGGGTCCAGGGTTAGGTACCATGGAATCCGCCAATTCTGTCAGAGTAATATAGAGCACTCCAAACATTTGGGTAGACATGGTCTCTGTTGCAGCTGTAGGTTCCATTGGGCGGTCCAGTCTTGGGGGTAAGGGCAGAGTCATTCAGACAAAGTATGCTGGAAGGTAATTGTACTTGTCTTTGAACAATAGGGGCAGCACCTTGTACCACTTTCCTTCATGTCCTATGTATCCAGTATCTCTGGTCCTTGCCAGGGGGTCAGCAATAAGGATTGTCTCCAAGTCAAACTCCAAGTAGGCAGGGTTGGGTGGGTATTTGGTAAAATGCACGGGTCCAAAGGGGGCTCCAGGGGGACGCTATAGTGCCAGGAGCGGTTCGGCAAGCTGGTCTATGGAGTGGGCAGTTGCCTGGTTGTCTACTTGATTTGAGTTGAGATAAAAAATCACTAAAACTAGATAAGGTAGAATTCAATTGAACCAAAGGTTCATGAACTTTACTATTGGAAATGATAATGTGGTCATCACCACACCACCAGGGTTCTTATACCATGTGATTTTGCTTCTTTGCTTTTTGCGGGCTCCAGGTCCATGGGCAATTTGCTGGCAGGGCATGGATCTTGGCTTAGGTTCTTGAGGGCAGCAGGTCCTGGTTGGGTTTTCTCTGACAAACAGAAGTGGTGATGCTTAATTCCACCGCTGCTGTTCACCATGTCACCTGAGCTGGCTAATTGCATTATCCTTTCTGGACTGGAGACTGGAGGCAGGTGGTGCTTATTGGCAGGGCTAGTAGTGGGTCTTGTCCAAGCCACTAATTCTGCATAAGTCTGGGCCCTCAGTGGCACCAGTTTAGCGGGTCCTGATTGGACTGTCTCTGGGGAACAGAAGTGGCAATGCTTTGTTTTACCGCTGCTATTCACTATGTCACTCAAGCTGGCTAATTGCAATACTCTTTCTGGGATGGAGACTGGCAACAGCTGGTACTTGTTGGCAGGGCTAGTAATAGGTCTTTCCCCAACCTTCTTTAGGCAGGCCATGTCTCCTGTGTAGGTATGTGTGAGAGAGGGGTGCTAAACTAACTAAGTTTGGCTCCCATCCTGGTGAAACAAACCAACAGGATGCCGCCCAGTGGAGAACTGGGATGGCCGCTCTAAGGGGGGACCAGAGGGAGGACACTGGGGACAGTTGAGGGAAGTAGGAGTTCAATCCCATCAACACAAGACCAGTGATCAACCAAGGGGCTGAGAGGGAGCGGGAGGGGACACCTCAAGAACCCCAAGGGGGACCAAATTGCTCTTTTCCAGGCTGGGGAGGGAAGGCATTGACGTTCTCTCTCCCTCAGAGGAGGGCAAATATAATCAACAACATCAAAATCTAGGTCATCACACGTCAAAATTTTCATCACAGCCTCTCCAGAGAGGAGGAGACCACTAGGAAAATTCAGAAGGCTGGAAGGGTCCTCAATCACAAGCCGGGCGGAGGAGGAGATCTTTGCCCACAAGTCTGGTGAGGTGGACCACAGGAGCAACAAGAAGGGCGCCAAAGAAAACACCACAAATTTTATGGCTGGGAGTATCATGGCTGTGATCCTTACAAAATTTGGAGGAGAAAAGTGGTGTTTCTTAAGCTGCAAGCAATAAATTCTATACTAGCAGAGGTAGCCACAAGTAAGAGCCAGGCAGGAGCAACAGAGTGTGTTTGGGATAGCTTGGACGTGAACTTGGGAGTCTTGTGCAGTTTGTGAAACAGAAGCAGGTTTGAAAGTGGGAAATTCAAAGAAAATTTAGGAATAAAGTAGGTTTTATATTAAAATTTGATTGAAATTTTAGGTTCAAGAATAATTTTCAATAGAAAAAGTAAAGTACAATGGCTACTATACACCAGAGCTTCTCCAGAAGGCCTCAGAAGAGATGCCGGGTTCATACCAGGGGGATATAAGGTAAGTTTCAAGGAAACAACTAACACTTTAATCTTTAGATAATATGGACTCAAAACAGGGTTTCAGTTCAATCAAATAATAAAACAAGTGCAACAACCAAACTTTAATAAAATGGACAATAGACAAGCAGAGGACTGGTGGTCCCCTTGCTGTGCTAAAAGGAGTGGGTTGCAGGGGAGGAAAATCACATGACTCCAGGGCTTGAATCCAATTGGCTGGTGGAGAAAGTTTGCTGATCAGAACCAAGAGGACTGGAAAGTTTCCCATTTATTTCTTTGGTCCCATCTGATTGGCCAGAGGGAACTTCAGGCATCTGAAATTCACTTGAGTTTTTGTGCATTGATGTGGCATCACCCAATTGGTTGGATCTGATGGTTTTCAAAAGGGGGCAACACCACGCCAACAAATAGTCCAAATTAACCAATGTTTCTTCCCAGGGGGGCAACCAGAGGCAATGGGTCCGTGGGGTAGGCCAGCACAAATCTTTCATCAACTGTGTGTGCTAAACCCCCTAAAGAATTAAGGGGTTTGGCTGATATTTTTGGGCCTCTCCTAGTACGTCTGGGGAAAATAGTGCAATCTAGTGCCAAGGGTGGCAGTAAATTTACAGTATGGGTCTTCAGTGGCACTGGTTTGGCAACAATCTGGCAACCATTCAGGGAATCCTCATTATTAATTCAGCAGGTTTTGGGGTAATTTAGCAACTCAAGCCCATGACTTAACAGGGCGGCAGGTCCTGGGCCATCCTGGGGGGCTCAATCCACCTTCAGAGGACCAGGGCTCAATTTTGGGGGTTTCAATGCAGACATCAAACTTCAAGTCCTGGCCGCTGGCAGTCTGGCAGGCTCTTTTCCGCCCTGATTGAGCAGGTGTTTCCTGAGGGTTGGGGGTTGACTCTTGGGGTTTCAATACAAGTATTGGAATGTCATTCCTGGCAGTGAGCAACCTTCTGGCCTGTACTAAGGGGTTGGCCCAATTCACATGGGATAAAGCCACATAACTGAACCCTGCTTGTCCAAGGAGGAGTCCAACCTTTTCCCTGCCTACCAACTAAATGTAGACCCCTCACTCATAAACCAATTCTGGTGTCTGCTGCCAACCTCCCTATGGGGATACCAACAAGGTATTCAAAAGAGTATGTATCACCCTCTTGGGGGGGGTGATAGATACTATAGTCCCTGGTGCTGGCCCCTAGTCCAGGGTTGGAAGATGGGTGCTGTACCTCTTTAAGCCAGCATTGATCCTATGATGGGCTCTGCCCAGCTGACCTGGGTTCTGATGGGCTGAACATCCAAGTGTTGCAACTGAACCAATGAGGATTCAGTATTTGGAATTGGGAAAGACAACAGTTCAATAGAAAGGACAGAATAATAAGAATAAGGTATTGTTTATTGTAGAATATTGTGATTAATATACTATATGGGAAAAGCCACAAGGCCACAAGGGGGTGGCATAGTGGGAAGTTCCATGTAAGGTTTGGAGCCAAGGAATAACTCGTGCGGGAATCAGCAAGTCAAATTGGCAGCGCTCCTAATTAGGATGAAGTACCCGCCATTTGATATTGCCATCAGATTAATCCATAATGTTAGATACGTCAAGGGGCAGCTCATCAGGCGCCCCCTGTGTATTGTAAGATACATTAGCAGGCAAGTCTAGAAACTTGATTGCAACACCCCCCTTGCCCCCTGCTCATTGTCAGACACCAGGACTGGAGTCTGTGGAAGGTCTGGGAAGGTCTGCACTAACAACTTTTGTGTGGGGATAGCGCAGGAGGGGCGCAAGCAATCATGATGAAGCTTCTTGGTGTTTCCTTGGGCATATTCAAGTTGATAAGTGTGATTGTCATAGACTGCAGCTATCTTGAAGGGCCCTAGATGGTTGGGTTCCAACTTGGCAGAATTGAGATTGAGGGTGTAGATGGGGTCACCTACAGTGTACCTGGCTTCAAGGTGCTTTGTCCCTCCTGCAATCTGCTTGTGTTCAATTTCTTGGGCTTTGGCACGCCATTGATCCAGGGATGGGGTTGTTGCTAGGGGAGGCTTGTCAGTGACCTTGGACCGTAGCTTTCCCTGTTCAACCCCTGTCAGGAGTTCCAAAGGCCAGGGTACTGGGGCTGAACCCCGTGCCCCTGTTGATCCTTGCTCAAAGGATGAGTAGAGTGGTGGGCAGGTGTTCAGTCCATGCAGTGTTGGGGTGCTCTTGTGAGAGCTTGGCAATCAGTTAAACCAGTGAGCCATTTAACCGTTCAACATGTACATTGGCTTGAGGATGGTAGGGGGTTGTAACTATACGTTGGAGTGCATTCTTGGCGCAGTATGCTTTCATGACATGCCTAACTAGTTTAAGGCTGCATTCTGTGATGAGGCATTTGGGCCGCCCAAAGCAGGCCACAATTCCTTGCCAATAAAGCAGGTAATGGTGGTGATGGTGTGGTTGGTTATTGCCCCAACCACTGGCCAGCAAGTGAAGTAGTTGATGGCAGTGATAATGTACTTCTTTCCCAGTCTGTCTTTGGGGAGTGGCCCCACAATGTTGAGGGCCCACTTCTCAAAGAGTTCCATGGCCTTGATGGGCAGGAAAGACTTGGGGGTGCAGGTTTGGACATGTTTTTTTGCACAACACGCACTTTTTGAGGAGGTCTAAGATGTCTTGATGCATGAACATCCACCAAACCTTCTGTTTCATGATCTCAAAGAGGTTATGCCCTCTGATGTGACCCAGGGTTTGGTGGTAGTGCAAAATTGTGTCCCCTTGTTGCGTGGTGGAATGTAAGGCGTCTTCTCACCTGTCTCTGCCCGGCGGCAGACGTTATCAGCATTGGTGGTGAACTGAATTTTGTTGTCCTTCAATTTAAAGATGGTGACTGAGTTAAGGTCCCCGTAGCAAGTTGCCTCAGGGCAGAGGTAGAGCATGGGCCAATCTGGGTCCAAGCCATTGTCCCCAGTGATGAATGCTACGTAGAGTCACAAGAGAGTGTCAGCTGTGACAAGTTCCTTCCCAGGCTTGTACTTTATTTGCAACTGGTAGGGGGATAGACGCTCAACCCATCCTGCTTGGCAGCATGTCAAGTGGGACTGTTTGTTGAAGAACTGGAGCAACTTGTGGTCCGTCAGAACGCGGGGTGGGAAGGTAGCACCTTCCAGTTAACAACACCACTTCTCAACACAGTGCACAATTGCCACCAATTCTTTATCATGGATGGGGTAGCGTTGTTCCAAGTCAGTAAGTTTCCTGGAATCATATGCCACAGGGAGGAAGACACCATTGTCAGTTTCTACCCTTAGCACGCCCCCTATGGCCCTGTTGGAGGCATTGGTCTCGAGTTTGTACTGTTGGTTCCAATTGGGGAACTGCAGTACTGGTGCTGTTGTGAGCCTTTGCTTCAACGTCTCAAAGGCTCAATCTCTGACAGGGGTCCCAATGGAAGCACTGTTTGGTATTGAGGAGCTCAGTGAGAGGTGCAATTTGTCCCCGCAATTGGGAATGAACTTGTGTACGTAGGCAACCATGCCTAAGAATGTCTGTACTTGGCCCACATCAGTGGGTGGCGGCATGCTGGTGATTGCCTTGATCTTGGTAGGGCTGGGATTTATCCCTTGAGAAGAGATGGTGTGCCCAAGGAATAGTAGCTCCAACTTGAGGAACTTGCATTTGGAGGGTTTAGATTTTAGCTGGTTCTTCCAAAGGGTGTCAAGGACAGCACGGAGGTGTTGGAAGTGTGTGATTTGATCTTGATTGAAGACAATAATGTCATCAAGGTACACAACTACACACTTTCCAATCAATTCCTCAATTCTTTTTTCATTAACATGGCAAAGGTGGAAGGAGTGTTGGTCATTTCAAAGTTTATGACCTAGCACTCAAAAAACCTGTAGCATGTACAGAAAGCAGTCTTTGCCTCATTCCCTGGTGCAATGCAGACCTGGTTGTACCCTGCTTGAGATCAATCTTGCTAAAGACATTTGCACCTGTGAGTGTATCAAACAGGTCGTCAATCAGTGGCAGGGGGTACTTGTTCTTAACCGTCACCTCATTTAGGGTGCGGTAGTCTGTGGCTAGGCAAAGGGACCCGTCCTTCTTGGCTACAAAGAAGACAGCTGCCCCATATGGAGATAGCAAGGTGTAAATAAAGCCCTTATCAAGCGCATCCACAAGGTGCTGGCAAAGGGTTTCATCTTCCTTTGGTATAGGACGGTATAACAGTCGTGCTTTAGGTAGCAACCCTTGAAGTTGTACAGCGTGCTGGATCTCCCAGGGAGGAGGTAGTTGTTCAAGTGTCTCACTGAATACATCCTTGTACTCCTCAAGGAGTGCGACAAGCGCTGGTGGTAGTGAGGAGGTCAAGGGAGGGACCACAGATGGTTTAGCGCAGATAACTTTGACTGAGCATTGGTTAAAGTCTAGTTTTCCCCCTTGAAATTGTACGAGCCTGTCTCTGTTATTCTGACAAAAACAGTATCATGGAGTAACTTGCTCATTTCCACAGGGTAAATCTGGAACCCCAGCCCATTTCTGTTGAGGGTGATGACAGAGGTATCCCAATTGATGTAGGTACAGTTGTGCCAAAGCCAGTCAAGACCAGTAATTATGTTGTGGCTGAGCCCTACCATGATTGGCCCAGAGAGCTTAACCTGGATGTTCCCCATTCTCACAGAGAAGGTTACCGTCTTGTGGGTGATGGCCACTCTGTGGGAGTCAGCTACTTGTATGGCTTTGAATCTGCTTGGCACTCAGGCTAATTGTTGAGAGTTGGCAAATGCCTGGTCCACCGGCAACAGCACCCATGTTGACACTAAAAATGTCAACAGTGGCCATGTCAACAAAGTGTTGACATGGCCACTGTCAACTCAAAACTCTAAATCTCCTATGTTTTTTGCTAGTTGTGCTAGCTTAATTTTTTTTGAAGCGTTCAGGGGTGCAAACCCAGAAAACACGACAAAATTGTGGCCATCTCAACACAATTTAATATTAAGCTTAATAAAAAACTCAATTTAACCTGATTTTTCCTTTACGCTTACTAATAAAAATAAATTTATTTTTTATTTTATTTCACGACGTAAAAGTGTCAATGTTGACACTTTTTAAGCCGAACTTATTTTTAATAACAAAACTGAAGCATCTACAGTAAAAAAAATAAGTGTGCCTTTAAAAATATTTTTTATTGAATTATTATATTGAAAAAGACAGTGTGCATATATTTTATTGTTGGAATGTTCATGTTATATATATTTATGTGGCACCTATTATGGCTTTAATATATTAAGTGATTTGGATGCTAACAGTGATCTAATAATTTAAGCGTGACTTACTATGTAAGTTACTATAGAATTTATTATTAAAAATAATGTCAACACTCGTAAATGTTGTTTGTTTGCTTGTGATCACCCCCTGGGGTGGAGTTAAGCAAATTAGAGTGGCGCAATTAAGCCTATATTAATATGCCACCTCATATAAAGAATGTTGTAAGTGACGTTGTCAACACTTTACCCTTTTCAATATCTACCAACAACTTATTAACAACTTTACTTAAGCGCAATGGTAAAATATCATATTACCACTACCCAAATATAATTTTTAATAAAGAAATAAAGAACCTTGATACCTTTTTAACTTATTTTTATATGTTTTTTTATTTTTTTATGTGAACAAAAATACACAGGAAACAGTTAATTTTTTGCTAGCCCGTGTAAATTTAATTAAGCGTACTATATTTTTTCATAGTAAATTTTCAAAATAATGTCAACAGTGAGAATATTGTCAAAAATAATGTCTACAATTTTTGTAATTGACAGTGAGAATTCAGCTTTTTTTAAAAATTGACACTCATAATGTTGACGCTTTTCACTTCTCACATATAAAACTTTATGTTTTATATAATAAAAATTTCTCATTTTTGATATGTTGTATTTTTGACTTTGCTTTTTCATATTTTTTATTTTTTAAAATAAAATCTATATCTAAATATAATACTTTCATATATTTCTCTTAACTTTTATCTTGTTATTTATAACTTTAATAAAATAAAAACTATACAAGTATTTTTTAACATTTAAATGCCAAGAAAAACCATCTAAGATTTGCTTTTTGTATATTATGCGTTTTAAGTTGTTTTGTTTGTTTTTTACATACTTTTCTTTATTTTAAACCATTTTACTTATTATTTTAGGACAAGAACACCTCCAAACAGCCAAAGGGTACCAAGCGTCCCTCCAAGCCCACCAAAGCCACCAAGAAGAAGCCTGTCTTGTCAAAGAAGGCCACTGTCATGAATGACATTTCAATACTTGTATTGAAAACCCAAGAGTTAAACCCCGGTTCCCAGGAGGCGGATCCAACCCGCCAGACCAGTCCAGGACCCGCCAATCCGTTAAAAGACGGGCTCAAATTGGTAAATTACTCTGTGTTCTGCCGGCCTACTACAGAGGACCCTCCAAAGATTACTCAGGTCACACAAAGTGGATGGGAGACCGCCCGCTTGTTAAATTGCAAACCCAAGTTAATGAGTTACTCTGAGACCCGCCAGCCTCCCAGAGACAGTTCCCCAAATAGTCATCAGATTGATGCCAACCTTGAGCCACCAAAGACCCAAACCTATGCAGAGGTTGCAGCTTGCCTTAAGGAGGTTAAGACAAAACCTATTTTTAATCTTGCCAATGACCACCAGCAACTGCCAGTCTCCTGCCCAGAAGGGGTAGTGCAATTGGACTACTCAGGTGACATAGTGAACAGTGGCAGCAAAACAAAGCGTCGCCTTTCCAATTTGCCAGAACAGGCACAACCTGGATCTGCCGCCCTTGAGACCCCAAGCCAAGACCCGCGTCCCGCCAGTGCCTTGTCTGCAAACCTGAACCCTGCAAAAATCAAAGAAGCAAAGTCCCAGGGTATAAAAACCCTGGCGGTACGGCAAAAACCCCATTGTCATTTTTGATAATAAAGTTTTATGAACCTTTGGTTCAAACAAATCTTACCCTATCTAGTCTTAGTGATCTTCCATCTCAATTCCAGTCAAGTAGACCACCAGGCCGCCGCCCTCTCCCAAGACCAACCTGCTGAATTGCCCCAGGCATTATACTGTCCCCCGGGAGCCCCCTTTGAACCTGTGCATTTTACTGAATACCCCCAACCCAGCCTATTCAGAGTACGGCTTGGAAACCATCCTCATTGTTGACTCTTTGGCAAGGACTAGAAGTACCGAGTACATAGGACACAAAGAAAAGAGGGTTGAGATCCCGCCCTTACTGTTCAAAGACAAGTACAATTATCTGCCTGCCTACTTTGTTCCTATGACTCCTCCTTTAACCCCACAACCAGACCGCCCGTGGGAACCCACTGCTGCAGCCGAGATCACCTCTACCCAACTGTTTGGAGTACTCTACATTAATTTGACAGGTTTGGTAGATTCCATGATCCCTAACTCCGGACCTTGGTCCTTACTCGGGCAATCTGTATCTTATATTATCAAGTTGGCACCCATTCTATGGCGGGCCCTACCCGCCGGCTTGGCCGTACCTCACCCCAAGCCGCTCAATGCCTCTACCTACAACTGGCTTCCTGACATTATGACAATCTTTTAAAAACACAGTAACCTGGGCCCCAAGATGTTATTAACACTTGTGGCAACTTGTATGCTCTTTTTTGTGATAATCACTTATTACACCCATAAGGCATTTACCTCCCTGATACTCCCATGGATGAAGAACCAACCCGCCAAAGAATTGAAAGACCCTGCACCTGGTGCAGAACCCCAGAACCCAGCCACATCACAAGTGCAAAATGTGATAGTGAACCAGACCACAAACAAGGTGGATATGCCCCAGATGGGCAAACTCACCTTAGAAGAAGCCCGCCAAGCCATGCCAGTCCTCTGCCTCCACTTCCAAACCAACGCCAACGCCTACACCAGTGACACTGCAAAAGTCTTGGGGGTGGCCGCCATGCTATCAGGAGACACACTGGATTGGTTCAGGAAGGCCACTGCCAAAGATGTTGAATTTTGCCTTGACTATTTGAAATTTGAAGCTGAACTCATGAGCACTGGCAATGACCAAGACACCAGATACTATGCGCTGAACTCTATTTTAGAGATCCGACAAGCAAACCGCCCTATCCAAGCCTTTATTGACAAGTTCCTTAAACTAAAAACGTGCACCTAACTTGAAGATGAATTATCTGCCATTATCTTCAGAAAGGGAGTTAATTCAGCCATGAAAGACTTGTTGAAGCACCACCCGCCTACACTGAGCCTAGAGGAATTACTGCCCCTATGCAAAGGCCTGAGTCTAAACCAAGAAGGACAGAACTTGTACCCTGCCTGAGCTGGCAGGGTCATGACGCCCAACCAACCTGGAATGTCCCCTGACAAGTTGCAATGGCACTATCAAGATGGGTTGTGCTTTTACTGCCAGGAGGCCAGGCATCTAACCAGAGCATGCCCTAAGAAGAATACACCTTCTGTATCCTTGGCGCAAATAAACACCTCTGCGCAATCTTATAAATTCATCCAAGTGACCATAGACTGTATGGGAATCAAGCGTCAGATAGAGGCCTTTATTGACACAGGAGCCAATGAAAGCTTCATTGACGCCAACCTGGCAAAGGAACTAGGACTAACAGCTTCAGAGCGCAGCCTACAAGTAACCATGGGAAACAGTTCCCTGGACACTGGCTACAAGTGCAAACAGGAACTTCCTTTGACAATTGGACATAATGTGTACCCAACTCCCTTGATCCTCTTACCGGGATTGCCCCATCCTCTAGTACTGGGGGACTCAAGGTCCAACAGACATGGTCTGATTCTAAATTATTGTGAGCAGACCGCCACCTTAGGACGACCTGAATCTTGTGATACCGTTCTGTTCTGTATGAGCCCCAGAAGAACCCCAACCAACAGACTCTTAACCATAAGGATGGAATCCAGCGTTGGGTCACTGCCTATTCCCCTGCAAAAGTGGGACTACGTATTTAGCAAAGAAGAGGCCACAAAACTACCCAGCCACTCAATATACAACCATGCAATAGACCTACTACCAGGTACCCAACCACATCACAGCCCCATCTATAGTTGCAACCATCAAGAACAAGTGGCCTTGAAAGCTTACCTGGAGGATATGACAAAAAGGGGTTTCATCCGAGTATCAAAGGCCCCGTGATTGTCACCAATGCTGTTTGTAGGGAAGAAAGACAGCGGAATGCGTCCCTGCGTGAACTACCAGAAGCTGAATGATATCACTGTGAAGAACCGCTATCCCATCCCCAACGCTGATGACCTTTGCAATGTACTAACTGGAGCCCAGGTGTACTCAAAAATTGACCTAAGAGATGTGTTCAACCAAATCCAAATCAAAGAGGGCAACAAATACAAAACGGCGTTCAAGACCAGGTATGGACTCTACAAATACCTGGTGATGCCATTTGGACTATGCAACGCCCCCAGCACCTTCCAGCGCATGATAAACACAGTATTAGGTGAATACCTTGACCAGTTCTGCGTGGCCTACCTTGACAACATCCTCATCTGCAGCAAGACCCATGAGGAACACCTGCGCCACCTGGACCTTATACTAGAAAAACTCTCCCAAGCAAAATTACATGCTAAGCTTAAAAAGTGTGAATTCTTCCAGTCTGAAGTTGAGTTCCTGGGATATGTTGTGGAGACCGGCGGGTTTGCCATGGCACAGGACAAAGTAGAAGCAGTAACATCTTGGCTGGTGCCCAAATGCAGGAAAGATGTGAGAAGTTTTTTGGGCCTGGCAAATTATTGCAGGGATTTCATCCAAAAAATTTCTTTGATTACCTTGCCCCTGACCCGCCTTTGCTCTGACAAGGTTACCTTTACTTGGACTGACAAGTGCACATCAGTATTTGAGGCCCTGAAGCTTGCTTTCACCTCTGCCCCCATCCTGGCCATGCCTGACCCATCCAAGCCATTTGTACTGGAAACCAACGCGTCCAACTTTGCGGTGGGTGGGGTCCTTCTTCAGGAAGGAGGGGATGGTATGCTACATCCTGTAGCATATTACTCCAAGAAGATGCTGCCTGCTGAAGGAAACTATTGAATCTACAACAAGGAGATGCTTGCAATAATGAAGAACCTGAAACATTGGCGCCAGTACCTATGTGGTGCCAAATTTCCAGTAAAAGTTTTAACCAACCACAAGAAATTATTTTACTTCTTTAAACCCAGACAGCTAAACCAGAGGCAGGCCAGATGGGCCTTGGAACTGGCTGACTATACCTCAACCATTGACTACAAGCCTGGGAAGGTGAACGTGATACCTGACGCCCTGAGTAGAAGAGCTGATCTGACTCCTTTCTTTACAGAAACTAAGGACCACAACACACATGTACTCCTCAACCCGGCCAGCCTAGGCATCCAACTGATGTACATGAAAATCATGGCCCGTAAACCTGACGTAATTGAGGCGCAGAAACAAGACAAATACTCAGCAGACCTTGTTGCTGACTTGACCTCAGACCCAGAGAGCTGCCACCACAAGAAAGGATTCTTGCTGAAAGGATCCACCCTGCTATTACACAACCAGATCTATGTACCAGAAGGTGAAACAAGGACCAAAGTACTCATTGACTATCACAACTCAGAGATGGCTGGCCACCCTGGCAGACTCAAGACACTCCGAGGAATCAAGAAGAATTATGCTTGGCCCCAACTGGATAAAGATGTGGCCGCCTACATTGAAGGCTGTGAGACATGTGGAAGAACCAAAACCCGTAGATCCAAACCTGAAGGCCTGCTAAGACCGCTAGACATACCCGCGGGGCCCTGGCAGTTTGTTTCAATGGACTATATTGTAGAACTGCCTCCCTCTAATGCGTTTAACGCCATCCTGGTCATGGTAGATAGGTTTACTAAGATGTCCTATTTTGTCCTTACCACCACTCACTGCACCGCCGCAGAGACAGCTAGACATTTCCACGACTGCATCCTAACTCAACACGGCACTCCATTGGAAATCATTACTGATAGAGGACCACAATTCACCTCCAAATACTGGACTCAGGTGATGAAGGACTTGGGGGTAAAGCACTGTGTATCAACCTCTTACCACCTGCAGACTGACGGCCAGACTGAATGTGTGAACCAAATACTTGAACAATACCTACAATGCTATGCCAACGCCAACCAGGATAACTGGGCCAAGATGCTACCCATGGCACAGTATGCCTACAACAGTAAAGACCACGCCTCCACGGGAATGTCCCCCTTCAAGGCCAATTATGGATTTGACCCATCTTGAGATCTCAGTATTGGCAGTAAGGAAATAAACCCGTCAGGACAAACCTGGATTGAACAGATACACGACACCCAACAAACCTGTTTGAAGAATCTGACCTGCGCTGTCCAGACTTATAAGACTTTTGCCGACAAAAAGAGAATTCCTGGGAAACCATTGAAGGTAGGGGAAAAAGTCTATCTGGACTCTCAAAATGTGCCTCTGACTGTTCCCTGTTGGAAGTTAGCCCACAGAAGAAGTGGCCCCTACAAGATCACCAAACTAGTGGGTGAAGTAGCATTTGTACTAGAATTACCCCCTCGTGAAAAATACACAATGTCTTCCACTGCGTGCTTCTATTCAAGAAAGAGGGGAACTCACTCCCTCACCAGAAACTCAAGACTGAACCCCCTCCCATCCAAGTAGGACGCTCTGAAGAATACAAAGTTGAATATGTTCATGGAGACCGTACCCACTATAAAACCCTCCAGTACTACATTAAGTGGAAGGGATACCCACCTGAGGAAAGCACCTGGGAACCATTAAGCAACCTACCCAATGCCCAACTAGCAATCCAAAAATACCTTGAGAAGAAGGCCAGGAAGGAAGGGACCCCTGGGAAGGAAGGGGATGATGTCATGAATGACATTTCAATACTTGTATTGAAAACCCAAGAGTTAAACCCTGGTTCCCAGGAGGCAGATCCAACCTGCCAGACCAGTCCAGGACCCGCCAATCCGTTAAAAGAAGGGCTTGAATTGGTAAATTACTCTGCGTTCTGCCAGCCTACTACAGAGGACCCTCCAAAGATTACTCAGGTCACACAAAGTGGATGGGAGACCGCCCGCTTGTTAAATTGCAAACCCAAGTTAATGAGTTACTCTGAGACCCGCCAGCCTCCCAGAGACAGTTCCCCAAATGGTCATCAGATTGATGCCAACCTTGAGCCACCAAAGACCCAAACCTATGCAGAGGTTGCAGCTTGCCTTAAGGAGGTTAAGACAAAACCTATTTTTAACCTTGCCAATGACCACCAGCAACTGCCAGTCTCCCGCCCAGAAGGGGTAGCGCAATTGGACTACTCAGGTGGCATAGTGAACAGTGGCGGCAAAACAAAGCGTCGCCTTTCCAATTTGCCAGAACAGGCACAACCTGGATCTGCCGCCCTTGAGACCCCAAGCCAAGACCCGCGTCCCACCAGTGCCTCGTCTGCAAACCTGAACCCTGCAAAAATCAAAGAAGCGAAGTCCCAGGGTATAAAAACCCTGGTGGTACGGCAAAAACCCCATTGTCATTTTTGATAATAAAGTTTTATGAACCTTTGGTTCAAACAAATCTTACCCTATCTAGTCTTAGTGATCTTCCATCTCAATTCCAGTCAAGTAGACCACCAGGCCGCCGCCCTCCCCCAAGACCAACCTGCCAAATTGCCCCAGGCATTATACCGTCCCCTGGGAGCCCCCTTTGGACCTGTGCATTTTACTGAATACCCCCCCCCCAACCCAGCCTATTCAGAGTACGACTTGGAAACCATCCTCATTGCCAACCCTTTGGCAAGGACTAGAAGTACTGAGTACATAGGACGCAAAGGAAAGAGGGTCGAGATCCCGCCCTTACTGTTCAAAGACAAGTACAATTCTCTGCCTGCCTACTTTGTTCCTATGACTCCTCCTTTAATCCCACAACCAGACCGCCCGTTGGAACCCACCGCCGCAGTCAAGACCACCTCTAACCAACTGTTTGGAGTACTCTACATTACTTTGACAGGTTTGGTAGATTCCATGGTCCCTAACTCTGGACCTTGGTCCTTACTTGGGAGATATGTATCTTATATTATCAAGTTAGCACCCATTCTATGGTGGGCCCTACCCGCCGGCTTGGCCGTACCTCACCCCAAGCCGCCCAATGCCTCTACCTACAACTGGCTTCCTGAAATCCACCCCCAAACCATCCCCCAAGCCCTCTCCTGAGAAGAGCCCTGCTCATTCCACTGGGGGAGAGGAAACTGATGGCTCTCTTACAGAGCACAGTTTTTACAACTCGGCTTCTGACGAGGAGCCAACCAAGAAGAAACGCTCAGCCCAAAAGTCCCCACCCAAGGATAAGTCTCCTGCACATGAGGAGCACCATGACAAGCCCCCTTCTGCTTCCTCACCCCCGCCAAACTCTCCCCCTTCAAGCTCATCTGGGGATGATTTGAAGCCCCACCCCAATTACTTCCCTGGCTTCCGCCATGCTCCTGCTGGCCCTTGGGACCCTCTGTTGGCCCACAACATCTGCAACGTTGATGGCAAGTTCAAGGTTCCTTCCACCCTACCCAAGTTTTTCCCCATCATGAGTGTTAAAGGTGGGCCGGCCATGGTGGCCAATGGATGCATCTTCTCATGCAACAATGCCAACCGGGGCTTTAAGAGCTGCCATTACACCTGTGAGGACCGCTCCTGTCCAGTGCGGCTCAACACTGAGCGATGGGACCTGGTCCAAACCATAAAGAGCAAGCATACCTGCATCATGCCCAACACTACCATCTCCCGCCTCCTGAAGTGGTATCTGGTGCAGATTATGCCCACTTCCAAAGACCTTTCTGCCACCCAGCTGACTGTGCTTGCTTGCAAGTACCTGACCCCTACCAACCTCAAGAGGGTCCCTACTCACACCCAGTTGGTCAAGTTCGTGAGTGATAGGTGTCAAGCCTCAAACCCCCTGGCCAAGAGTGCCACCAACATCAAGGACCTGGTCCTCACTGATGCCCTCAAGAAGACAGAGGATGGTGAGATGTTCCTGCTCCATGACAATGGACAGGAAGTGAGGATAGGATTGTAGCCTACGCCACAACCCAAAACCTGGAGCAGCTGAACACTGCTACCACCTGGCTGTGCGACAGCACATTTGCTACTTGCCCCCCTCTCTTCAAGCAGCTTTGGGTCCTGCATGGGCAGTTCAATGACCAGGTCATCCCTCTTGGGTTCTTTCTCCTTCCTGGTGCCAAGATGGAGGTCTATGCCAGAGCTTTCAAGATTGTCCGCAATGCTTTGAGCTCCCTTCCCACCAACCAGCTCCCCCCTCCCACCCACACCACAAGAGCCAATACCTCCTCCGCTGAGAAGGATGAGGCAACCTTAGCCACTGAGCAGCTAGCTCATGTGCGCTCACTTGGGGCAAAGGTGATCATTATGGACTTTGAGCAGGCTCAGTTCAGAGCCTTCCAGGCCAACTTTGATGGAGAAGTCCAGGGCTGCTTCTTCCATTTTTGGCAGGCCCTTGTCAAGAATCTAAAGAGTGAGAAGGACCTTTTCAACAAGTATCTTAACAATAGTAAGGGTAAGTGACACTTTTCCCTGACCCAGTTTGCTACCTTGGCTTTTGTGCGCCCGGAGCATACTGGGCTTGGCTTTGAGGCCCTCTAGGAGGATGCTTATATCAAGAAGCACTCCACCATCTTTGAAGGCTACCTAGAGTACTTTGAGCGGCAATGGGTGGGCAAGAAGGTGACTGCCCCTTGGAACTGTCAAGGCGCCTTTCTCAAGGGGGGAGATGAAGACCACCTCTAGCTTGAGGTTTGGCACAAGCACTTGAAGACCAAGTTTGGGACTAACCCCAAGTTCAACAAGTTCTTCTCCAAACTGCAGGAGGAGCAGGCCCGGACTGTCTCCAAGTTCTGGGACCTGGCCAACCGGGTGGCCCCCAAGAAGAGGAAGTCCAAGGAGCAAGACTACCAGGAGGACGTGCAGAGGGTAGTGAAGAAGAAGTACAAGGCGGCGGAGATCAAGAAGTACCTAGAAGATGTTGCAACTGCTCTTGCTCATGGCTTTAATTAGCCAAATAAACTTTGCTTTGCTTTGCCTATATATTTTTTACTTTTAAACTTTTAATTTTTTAATTTTTTTGGATAGTACTAATCTTTTTAGCTATAAATGGTAAGCTTTATGTCTAGTTTTAATGTGGTTTTGTAAGAAATATCTTATATTTTGTTAATTTATCTTTAAGCTATGAGATAATTTCAGTTATGCTTATATAAAGTATAATAAATTAAAATTAAGATTTTCTTATATTTTGTGGTTATTATAATATATAAAATATCTTTATTTTTGGTTCATTGGAATTTTAATTTTTATGGGAATAAAAAATAATTTTATAATAAAGAGTGTAATTTACATAATAAACTGAAAAATAGTTGCTTATATCTCCTTATTCTTATTACTTACAGCATTTTTTATTGCATTTTTGAACTCTCTGAGGTCATTTTAGTATAATGAAGTATTTTAAAATAACTTTTTATGTTAAAAATGTTCAGGGTAAAGTGTGCCGTTAATTAAAAAAGTGCCGACATCCAGGAAACAACATTAAGTAAAACTGGGTTGTCACTTTACTATAGTGTTGACATTAAAAGTGTCAACATGGGCGCTGTTGCCGGTCCACCATAATGTGGTCAGCCCCGGTATCTATCAGCAATTTGTGGGTGTTCCCACAGAAACAGAAGGGGTAGGACAAGTGTGTTACTTTATTTGAGGAATGGCTCGGTTGTAATACGGGGCTGTCACTGTGGACTTGAAAGACGTCCAAGGTTTCAACTTTGTGAACATTGTAGTCACAGGGATTTTTTGCAAGCAGGGATTGAGAGGATGGGTCAGGTGGGGTTGTAAGGCCTCTCGTTGTTATAACCCCCAGGCTTTTCCCGGGTCCTCTGTTAGAACTAGATGACGAGCTGCACTATTCAAAGAAAAATTATGTGGATAAAGTAAACACAGAGTTAATTGTTTGAGTAACAGTAAGCCAAATTGAGAGGAGGGTTTGATCATTTGGGAACTGCGACCTGTGGAACGTAAGATGGAGATCAAGCTCAAAGTAAAGAAGATCATTTTCAGCGGAAAATTAGAATAATGGCGAGTGAGTGAAGTGACGTAAAAGGCAGGCCAAGTGACAGCAAAAGAGTCTGAAGCCATCTGAACCATTGTTCTGGTCATATCGTCAAAGACAGGGGCCACCAGGCCCAAATACGCAAACATGAGGGTGATTTTCTGTTTTATTCCAAGGTGAGTAAGATATCTAGAAACAAGTTTCTAGAGGGGAAATGGGGAAGTCTTAAGGGAGTTCAGGATGGGGCAGGAGGGGATTCCTTGGCTTCTGATTGGCTGGCGAGAATATTTTCAGCAGTTGTAGGCCCTGCATTGGAATTTACGTCAATGACGTCATCATTTGAAAAATTCCGGCAACCAGCGGGTCAAGCGCTTCCATCACCAAATAACATATAACGTGTGATTTTCTTGTCGTAGTTATTTGGATAAAAATATGGTAGATTCAGATTTTCCAGGGCTATTTGAGCAACCTCAGCTTTGACCCATTTTTTTGTCAATTACAGCATTTAAGTCAACAATTTCTCTTAAGGGTTTGGAAGCAGTTCTTTGTTGGTTTCTGGTCTTACGGGGGGTGTTATTCCTTTCATTTGGTTTTCTACTGTAACATCCTCAATCTGCGCTAGCTGGAGCTCCCCCCTCACAGGGGCGTTTGGTCCCATTATCCTGCTGATGTGGTTGACGGCGGCCTACTTGACTATGGCCATTGTCTGATGTTGTACGTGGTTGGGGTGGAGCGTCACTGGTACGGCAGAAGCCTATTGAGGCCTGGTTGTTAGCCTCCACAATGGCTTTATAGCAGTCATCAATGGAGGTACAGCAACCTACGGGGACCCACTTGCAGATATGGGGTTTTAACCCATTGACAATCAGAGTGAGTAGCATTGTGTTTCCGTCGGTCACAGCTTCTGAGGCGGCAGCAAGGGCTTGTTGCCAGGCGGCAAGGTACTCAGGGATGGAACCAGTTTGCTTGATTGCTAGAAGAGGATTTCCTATGACAATGGGAGAGAAGGTTTCACTGTAACGGGACTTGGCGGTGTCTCAAAATGCCGCCCAGGTAACGTCAAGTTCCTGGTTGGCCCAGTTGGTGAACCACACAGTGGCGGGCCCCGTGAGGCGCCCAGACGCGGTGGCAACCCACATGGGCTCAGGGACCTGGCAGATGCAAAGGCGGGTTTCAGTATACTGGAGCCAACTGACAATGTTGGCCCCCTCGACGCCACCAGCAAAGGATTCTAGTTGGAGGTTGAGCATGCGCTGGGATAGGTCTGACTGGGGCAGGGTGACGCTGGCGTCACGCTGCCCAAGGCAGAGCCAATGGTACACGCTGGTGAGAACTAACTGGTCTTGATATATGATGTACCCGTCGGGGATGTCCCCCTCAGGGATTGGCAGGAAGGTCTCTTGTTGGGGAGTAGCCATACAGCCCGTACTCCGTCCTTTCTTGGGGGGGATTTTGTTTTAGGTAGGTCAATAACCTACCGCTGCTACCACTGTTGAAACTGAACCAATGAGGATTCAGTATTTGGAATTGGGGAAGACAACAGTCCAATAGAAAGGACAGAATAATAAGAATAAGGTATCGTTTATTGTAGAATATTGTGATTAATATACTATATGGGGAAAGCCACAAGGTCACAAGGGGGTGGCATAGTGGGAAGTTCCATATAAGGTTTGGAGCCGAGGAATAACTCGTGCGGGAATCAGCAAGTCAAATTGGCAGCGCTCCTAATTAGGATGAAGTACCCGCCATTCAATATTGCCATCAGATTAATCTATAACATTAGATACATCAAGGGGCAGCCTATCAAGAGCCCCCTGTGTATCGTAGGATACGTTAGCAGGTGAGTCTGGAAACTTGGTTGCAACACAAGGATGGTTGGCTGGCATGGTTGGTATGGGGCAATCCAGATGCTGCCCCTAGAGGGCATAGTCGATCTGGACATCCTTATTCAGAAGCCAGAGGTCCAGGGTGGAGCTGCCACCCCAGGCCAGAGAGTGTATCCTCAAGGGTCTAGAGACTGGCCTGTATGGCTGGGGTGCCCAGGGGGTTTAGGGGGGTTGAGAAATGCTTGGATGATAGCCTTTGCAAGCTTTCTTACATCCTCACATGAACGATATTTTCTGTGGAGATGTGCTTTTTTAAAGCTGGGACCCCAAGGGTTGGGAGCTGGTATAGCGTTGAGTGGTGTATAGGTGATCCCCTTATTCTCTCCTATCTGTTGTGTGTGTGTGTACTGGGATGGTTGGATGGGATGTGACCCAGTGGAGTCTGGGATGGTATTATTTATGACTTATGTGTTAATACTGCTTATGATTCTTTGTTGTGAAGATAACTTTTGATGTATCCCTGTAAGATTAGGGATGGAATGTTAATAGCAAAGGTGGGGTTTTAATGGCAGTGATAATCAATAGTAGGGCTATATTAGTGGTGCTGTTTTGGGTTGTTCTTATAGATGTCATGGATTAATGCTATGAAAACATCTTCTGATGGTATACAAATGGCTTTGATATAGGGCCGATATGAGCTTATTTAGGTGGGTGATAGATGGTGTAAACATGCCCCACACCGAAAGGTCTTGTATGTAAATGGAGTTAGCGGAATAAGGTCTGATTGTTTTTGGTCGAAATGGCGGAAGTGAGATGCAGTATTTTTGTGATGGGGGAACATAAATCCGTGTATGAGTTTTGATTGGTTTACTATTTATTTACTTTTTAGCGATTTAATATCCTTGGCATAAAAAACACCCCCTCGGAATTGATTTGAGATGGTACCCAAAGCCACGTGTACCAACGGCTAGGTATCTTCAAAGCACAGCTAGCTAATCTTCTAGTCGTGGCTGATTGGCCGAATTGGATATGCTGCATTGGTTGGCTTAAGCTGATTGGTGATGAGGAGAAATTCCAGTACCCGTGTTAATATGTGGTAGTTGATGAGGTGTGATTGGTTGGGGAAAGGGGTGGATTATGCACCTAGAAAGTTGGGAGAGCAGTGTGCACACGGCCCGAGTTACTTTCCCTCAAGGTTGCTCCTCTGAATCTTCAAGGGGGTTTCGTCCAGGGTACTGTCACATGGGATGCTGGCGTTGGATATGAGACAGGGTTCAGCCTAAAGGCTGGTGGCCATTATCTCGAAGTTCTCCACATCTGGGGGTTCGATATAGGCTGGCAATCTTAGCTTGGATGCTGTCCATCTCCTCGGCAAGGTTCTCTTATGGGTGCGAAATCCATGCTTTTAAAGTCGATGGATACCCGCTCCATCTTGAAGCTAATGGGTGCAGGTTGATGGCGTATAAGTTCTGGTGACGTCTATCTTGAGGCTACGGGTTTATTAGAACTCAGTATTGTTTGAAGTGGTAGAGTAAAGTGGGGAATGGATTAGGTGTAACTATATGTTGGGTAGGGAGATGTGGGCCATGGCTATACATGTACAATGGCGGGAAGGTCGTGGGGTTTAAATCGAAATAAGATTTTTGGATTTTTAATTGAAATAGGATATTTGGAAGTTAGTCATGGGTTTAGATTTATTTAAATCTGCTACATGCTTGGAGTACTTTTGTGAGTTGAGCACAATCTATTAAATCCGTGGTGAGACATTGGAATGGGTTGCTTTTTGTCTTGGGATTCTGTGGATCATCCGGATCGAGAGGGGATGGGTGAGATGCCGGATTGGGAATAGGACACCATGAGTTTATTCTGGAGGCTATCGGAAGAAGGTGTTGATGGAAAATGAAGGATTGACAGTTGAAATCATTTGCTTGGATATTTGTAGTCTAGGCCATCTGAAGTTCACGAATAATTCATTTATGATGTATTGTTCTGAACTATTATGCAATGGGTTCGGATGAATTTTCAAGAGTGATGTAGCTAAAGCCAGATTTGATGAGGTAATAAATTCACAAATGAAAATATTATTTCGAACGAGTTGAACTAAGCTACTTGGAGAAGGGATGTTTATTGAATCTATATGTAATTAAGGGAATAAGGTTATGGGTTTAGAAGTTGAGCTTTTGAAGAGGGATTTTCTTTTCCTGGTCCTTGTTGAAGAGCATGAGGCCAAGAGTCAGTTGGGCTTGCAGCTCTTTGAGCTTCATGTTGAGCTCCAAGTTACGCGCCTGGAGCATCTTGAGACGGGTTTCCATTGTCTCGACGTACTCCTTCTTCTTCTTGCGGCACTCCTTGGCAGCGACGCGGTTGCGCTGTAGACGGCGCTGCCTCTTCTCCTCAGGGGGGAGGTTGGTGACGTGGCGCTTTTTGGGCGAGGGGGTGGACGACTTGCCGCTGCTGTCACGCCGGTCGAGCTCGTGACCAATCACCTCCAGGAGGGGCTCCATGTAGAGGGAGGTGGCAGCATGGCTGGTGGTGCTGGCCTCGGAGGAAAATGAGCCTGCTCGGGACAGGTAAGGAGCGCTGCACTCGGGGCTCAGGGGGAGAGACTTTGGAACTTCGCTTGAGCTTGACATTCTATTGCTTAGGAGTGATGCGAGAGTAGGCTGACACGACCCCTTTTATTTTACTTAACCACGGTGGAATTGAGTTGTGGCATGGAGTTGGCAATGCCCCCCATCCAATCAGCATGAGGGTTGTTTTGATTGTCGGCAATGATTGGATGGATGCTTGGAATTGATGCCTGGGATCTCAGCCATGAGGTGGTTGGCCGTTCTTGTCATCCTGTCATTACTAAATCGCATGACGTCATGAGTATCACTCTCAAAGAGTGGTGACAGCTCCTCACATTTGATTTGCCAGATACACCTTGCGACTCCACCTGCAATCGGAGCGTGGATACGATTGGCTGCCCCGAGAACCAGGTCATCCCAGTACCCTCTTCTGCTGTTCCTATTGGCTGCCGCAGTTCCGCCGCAACGTTTCAATTTGAGATCTGGGGAAGCCTTGGCGGAAATTAAATCCCCACAAACTTCATCTTAGCACCCTAATTTCATCTCAGCATGTGCACCAATCCATTCCTGCTTCACCTCACTGCCGCCGATGATGCTTGATAGACGCAATACACTTGCATTCATTGATTGGCTGCATCATGCAGATCATAAAAAGAAATTTAAATAACGTATTAAAAATAAAGGCAACAAGCCCAAGTAGCTAAAAAAGGACAGATGATTGCAATCAAGTAAATTAGTGCCACCTATCGCAGTTAAGCCCTTTTTGCACCAATCAAATAGAAATGCAAATTGAGAATCCATCTTTATTCTGTGCAATTAAAATCACGAACAGTGGGGAAAAGATCTTTGTCTGTCAAGCCAGGGCCAATCAGCTGATTGGCATTAACCAGCCAACGCCAATAAAAACTACTCAAACTTAAACAGAATTCAACTTTGTTTCGCCGTTGGCAGTGCCATTCTCTCTAACTAAGCTTAAAATGTAATTTATGCATCGCTATCTAAAAAAACCATAGCCATCGATAAACTGCAAACATTCTTTGCTCAAGGTTAACCCCACCTATTCTAAACAACCCTTCCGCTAGCCTAAGGGTGCATCCAACCAAAAGCCCAAGCCTCCACCTATCCCAGCCCTATCTTTTAAAGCGGGTGACATCAACGACAGTTGGCGTGCTGATTGCCATAATAAGTAATCTGTTTCCCCGTCGCAGCGATTACACCGAAATGCATACCTTCTTAAACCCTCCTTTCCGGTCCGTTTCGAGCTGAAAGATCCCTGCCAGCTTTCACTGCGGTGTCGCGCACAGCATGGCTAACCCTCCCAGCGCAAACTTTGGAACCTTTAAACCGATCCCTTCAGAGCCAAACTCTATAAAGGCTACCAAGTAAGCTTGGCTTAAGATCCCCCAGACCAAACCCCCAAGCTTCCAGAACCCCTAAAAGGATGCACTCACCACCCTTTCCAGCTTGATCTCCAGCTAAAAGCTCAACCCCTAATCTATCTATCTATCCAACTGCAATACTTCCCACCTCTAACTATTACCTGAACCCCGATATCTGCAAGGATGCTCTATTCAACTTTTTCATAACCACTGTCATGACTTTAAAAAGTTGCCAAGTGTCACAACATCTTCGATTACTCCCTCTCAGGAAACTAATTCCTGAGTGACTCTCTGAATGATTCCCCAACTAATCATTAAGTCAGTGGCACTACTATCGTTCGGTCATCTATTACAGGATCAAACATTTCGAGTCCTAAGAGGAACACTACTTGGACAAACCTCATGACCTAAGAGGAACAATTACTTGGATAAGCCCCATGACATACATGGACAGTATGTGGCTTCCTATAATAGTATATAATACTCTAAACTCATATCAAATAAAGTATTATTTATCTTCTTAATTTTCCCCTTTATCTCATTTATTATACTTCCCAGAAGAACATACATGACAGTGGTAGCACAGGTAGGTTATCCATACATACACAACTTAAAGGAAGAATTCCTCCAAAGAAAAGAACCCAGCAGATGGCACTCCCCACAGGCTGGAGACGATATGAAGAAGTACATGGCATCCCAGCAGGGTTTGTTGTCTTCAACAATGTCCTTGTACCAACCAAACAGTACAACTTTCTCAGCCCACATAGAGTCCTGAACCCACCTCCAACTTTCCAAAACAAATAAAATACCCAACATTGTATTTCAACCCCTACACTCGGCAGAGATTGGAACACTCTCTGGACTGGGCTGAGAAAATGCCAACCTCTGGATGCAAAGCTGTGGTGATCCACATGTGTGTGGTTTTGCAGGTGAGGGTTGATTTGGCTTCAAATAAAGACAATATGCTGAAGAATGACAATGTGTGGTTAGCTGGCGACGTTGTAAACTAGTAGGTAACATAGGGCTGCTAGGGGTAAGTATGAGGTAAGCCTAGTAGGTAACTTGGTCTACTAGGGTAAGTAAGGCCTGGCTGGTAGGTAACAAAGGACTACCAGAGGCAGTTGTTGCCTCCACCCAGCAGAAGATGTTGGCTGCTTTGGGCTATAGTGCTTCACCTAGCAGGGAACCATGGCTGCGGGAGGGTGAAGACTGAAATAGCAAGCAGGGAACTTTGTCTGTCTGGGGGGAGTAGGTTTGAACCCCTGGCGGGTAACACGGGCTGCCAGGGAGGGGAAGAGCTCTGAGGGCTCAACGTACCCTGATACACTTACAGGAGGTCTGTGAGCAAGCACTCTGCCTAACAGACTGGTAGGGTGTCCTTGTCTATGCCCCTATGGGAGCTTTGGGGAAACCCAAAGTGAGCATTGGAGGGTATAGGCATGCTCAGAGGTGTCACCAAGGTGGCTTGCTTGGGGAAGCAAGCTGCAGAACTTGGTGTGATCAGGCCTCTGGGAAGTAGAGCTGATTACTCTGCGACTGAAAGCCCAGACTTCATCACCTGGGTGAGTAAAGATGTAAGGTCTCATAGTTTGGGGAAGATGGTTGTAAACCAAAGCTTTAATACCGTTTATATTTATGTTGGTCAAATACAAAAAAGTAGGTAAGGTTTGTAGTAACAACTGGACTAAGGCTCCTAGAAGCTTGTAGGAGGTAAAATAAGGGCTGAGGCAATTGATTAATCCTAAGAAAATAAAATAGAACCCAGTTTTAATGACTGAGGACTTGGTCAAAAAAATCAATTTCTAAGTCAGGGAATTTCTCACCACTAGTTTGAGGATTAAAACTATCAATAATCAAATTGTGTGTATTATTATAGAAACTACCTAAGTGATGGAATAAAAAGTCAAAAGGAATCATAAGATCAAAAAATAAGTTAAACTAAAATTAGAAAAGAAACACAAGTCACAAAACCTGACAAGTACCTTTTTTGAGGTGCAAGTCAAACAATCTCAACTTATTGTTGAGACTGGAAAACCAAGCCTTTTTATTTAGCTTGGGAAAGTGAGGTGCAAATATGAAATAATGGAGTTAACCCAAGTAGGTTAAGGCATCTTGGTAAAGGAAAAGGTTTGGGACAACACACATGGTTTAAAGTTAACTTAAAGAAGTTAAAACTTGTATAAGGGCACCGGAAGGAGAGAGACAGTTCTGGAAATTGTCCCTATGATGTAGAGCAGGCAAAAATTCAAGGAAAAACGGGTCTGAGGCTCAAAAGCAAGGATTAAAGGCAATGACAAAAGTGAGCACTTTGGACTAACTTTTCAAGGTCCAACAAGTAAGGTACAGGGTTTGAAACCGGGCACAAAGGTAAAGAATGTTCAAAAATAACATTAACCAGAATTTAGACGTAATTAGGCTTTAACAAGGCCAAAATTAAAGCCAAAATATGGAAAATGAAGAGAAAAAGGAGGGGATCATTAATAAACTAATAGTAGGCATTGTGAGAAGAACTACAAGCCAGTGAAGACAAAATAAGTAAGAAACAGAATAGCAGCTATAAGAAAAAGGTGAATCCTGACAAAAGACACACATAGACATAGATTTATGGTTGAATGGCCTAAGTGGATTGCCACTTGCAAGGGCCCAGTCAAATTCCAGTTCAATATAGACTCATGCCTGGGTCTACAAGTTCTGGTAATGGGGGCTGAGATAAAGAACTGAGGTGGTTCACGGAATTACCAGAGAAAACTAGCAAGAGGGACTGTTTGGTCACAGTGAAGGCCAGTTGATGAACTGTTAATTCATATTGAATGGAATGAACCAAGATGGTTCAGTGTGTTAAAGGAACAAATGAGGTTCCTAGTGAGGATTTGGTGAGGAACTGGTTAAGGATAAGCAGAAGGACAAGAAGACATGATGAAGGACTAGCAGATCATAGTGTAGGATGGCCAAAGGACCAGAAGTTGGTTCTGAAGAACTGAAGAGCTGAGAGGATGACCTATCTGGACTGAATACAGAGGCTGGAAGAGCTGGTTTAGTGACTTTTGAGAAGAAATTTGGATATAAAAAAGCAGTTAAAGAATAATCAAATAATGCCTGATTATGATTAAAAAAGGATTGAAAATCATATAAAGAAAAAGAAAAGAAGAAAAAATAACCTATAGTTTGTTAGAACTATATGTTATTTTTAGAAAAGAGATTAAAGAGAAAATGGATCAGAAAGGAGCTGAAAGGAGAACAGAGAAACTGTGAGGGCAAAAGAGCAAATTTTGCCAAGAACAACTAGAAAAGCAAAAGGACAAGCAACAGGTAGGTTCAAAGGTGCAAAACTTTGAAATGAACACAGAGAAACACTGAGAAGCGTTGAAAAATCAAAGGGTCAAAAATTGCCTAAGTAAAACATATGTGGAAGCGCTTGAGATTTGCCGGGGAAACATGCCGGGAATTTCAGCAAAACCGTTTGAAATGCAGAGCAGTTGTTTACCCGGAGCAAGACAGCTTTGAGTTCAAACCAGGGTCAGGGACAGGTCATCTGGGGAAACTGTTTTGGCAAAACCGTTGAAGCAAGGCGTTTGATTGGCTGCAACCCAGAGCCTACTTAATCAGTTTTTTAAGGGCTTTAACTTGAGAGTTAAAGCCTAAAAAATGGGGAGCAGAAGTGGAAAATTCAGGGCTTTCATTGGCTGAAGTAAGTTTAAAAGTTTAATATATTATATAAGAAGAAAGACAGGATAGTTTAAGCTTTAAAGAACCAGAGTTCTAAGAGAGGTTTTTGGTCTGAAACAAGGGGCTATAAAAGGGAGAGCTATCTGAGACTCTTCAGGGACTGGATCAAGTGGATTACAAAGGCCACCAAAGCTACAGAAGGAGCAGAAGACCAAGGATAGGAAGCCAGAGCTAGGTCAGACCACAGGAGCTTAAGATTAAGACAACAGAGCCCACGACTAAAGTGCCAGAGCCCAAGACCAAAGCGCAGGAGCCCAAGATCAAAGAGCAGGAGTCAAAGACCAAGTACAAGGAGTCCAAGATATTGTTAAAGGACTCCAAGTTTTGGCACAAACCCTTTCTTATTCCCTACCACAAGGCAATATCTCAGAAGGTTTCTAAGGGGATCTTCCTTCTGACAGAGAATAAAGCGCCTATTACAACCCCTATCTGAATTTCCCGTGTGAAAAGAGTATTTAAGTCTCATGAGTCAATTACCCCATATTTTCTATCCTAGCCCAGGGGATGAGGAATCCTATTGCCTAGGGTGCAGGAAGTTTGCCTCTAGTAAATCTGCCCAGGAGGAGTGGGAGAAGGTGACGAGGCATTTGGAGATGTTGAATAGAGGAAGAGAGTTCATTGGAGAAGAGTTTGCAAGACTACTACAGGATTGGTATCAGCCTACAGAAGGGCTGGCGCCTGCTGAGGTCCAGGTATACAGTGGTGATGCTCACTTGGTGATTGGAAAGGTACTGGAGGAGTTTGCCCTTATGCAAGCCAAGTATAAGCTTCTCATCAACCCTTCACCCCTGTTGGAGAATGACAACTCCTCCAAGCCCGTCCCTGGCTACAACCCAGGACACACTATGGGGACTGGTGACCAGGAACCCCACAAAAGCACCCAAAACAAGTCTACACAATTAGGCTACCCCTGCAAACTTATTGTGACAGAAATCACAGGATAACATGAAGATGTCTCTAAATGATGGGAAATGACCACCCAAATCCACATAGAATTAATGATTAACCACCAAAACAGCTTCAGATTCCGTTTTTTAAAATTTCCAAATGAGATACTAGGATTAAGTAAAATAATTAATCCTAAACAAATTAGCCCAAGATAATTAGCCTGTGAAAGCATCAGAGTATCTTCAGAATAAAATCCAAGACATTGAGATGCAACACAAGTTTTAATTTAAAAGACAGGGGGAACCACTACAAGATTGGCAGGCATTGAATTAACATTGGGCGGTACCAATGACAAAGTTCCAACTGCAGGGCCCCATCTTCCAGTAATGATCCAGCTTAGGATAAGATTGTAGGGAATGTAGCGCAACAATCCAACTACAGGATGCATTTTTTAAAAGTAAATTAGACCAAGGGATATTTGATTTTTATTGAGTAAATATTTTGGGAGGACTCAACTCTTAGAGTTGAAACAGTGAAAATGATTCAATCTATATCAAAAATTGACTAAACAATACCACCTGGATCCTGGGCTCCTATTCCTTTCACATTGTCAAGTAAGTATCTAGCCCAGGTTGCAAAGAACCCTTGTGTGACCAATTTCTGATGTCCATGCTGATTAATGAGCTTGTATCTGGTAACCCTCAAATTACGTTAATTTATCAACATCAGTTTGCAAGGGGGCTTGGTTTCAGCTGGCAGACTGGAGCAGCTGTAACCCATTTTTGATTGACTGTTTGATTTAAATCCATTAGTTGAGTCAATTTTGTTAATGGTTTGTTGGATTTTTGAGCCTTCCTACTTGGCCGGATAATTCCTGGCATGATGGAACCTACCATGACACTTATGGCCAGTGAAGTTGCTCTACGCCTCACCAAAGTGGCTGGCTCACCCTTTGTAAGGGAATGGTTCAATCAATACCCTGGTCACAAAAAAGACTGGGGCATGTTTAAGGATGCCTTCCCAGAGAAATTTGCCATAAAGGACTCCAAGGTGGCAATCATGGCAGAACTCTGAAGCTTGGAAACAATAGGAACTATTGAGGAGAACATTGCAGCCTATGAAGACATGAGTGACCCAGCCCCTGACACCATCAACTTTGATGAAGCTGGGCCACAACTGGACTTCTACAATGGCCTCCCCGTACACATCAGACGTCAGTTCAACATGCGCTGCTGTAAGAACCTCCAAGATGTGTTTCTGGAAGGAAAAAATACAACACAGAAATCTTCTATACCCTGACAAGTTGCTGGAGAGGCTTTTTCTTGAGTAACAGTGTGGAAAAAATCACCTATTTTTACGTCTGATGGAGACTGACAATGATATTGGTTTGCCTATGGAATGGTTTGGTTCTAACAGGAGATGTTGCTGCAGGAGGGGTTGTTGGACACCTTGCAGTGTCTGGCGGCATCCCTACCTGCGGCAGTTGAATTTAAAGTAGAACATATCCAATCTTGATGTTAAGTATTCCAGTTAGATATTAAGGCAAGGCAGTTAAATTTCTACTTGAAAACTTACTGATAACTGTTGGAGCTTAGAATGCTTCCATCAACTGTCAGGAACCCACCCTGCAGGGAATAGTCTCCCAGCATGGTGGATTAAGGAAGAAGGATTTAACCCAGTGATCATAGATCCTATTGATATGGAAGCCATAACCAAATGTAGTAACTCTCCAAAGACTCAGTATCTTCTGAGTAAGGGGTTGAACTTCCCAAGGAAGGCATAGGCTCCCAAGTAGGCAAGCAAGGAAACAGAAGCAAGTAGACAAAAAAGACTAATTTTCATAGGATCAGTGGATGAAGTTTGATGTCATCAATGAAATTTCAATACTTGTATTGAAAACCCAAGAGTCAAACCCCATCCCCCTGAAGGCAGTTTGGATCCCCCAGGACGGTCCAGGACCCGCCAATCCGTTAAGTCACAGACTCAAATTGTTAAGTTGCCCCACAACCCGCCGGCCTAACACTGAGGATTCCCCAAATGGTTGCCAGATTGCCGCCAAACCGGTGCCACTAGAGACCCATACCTACACAGGAAATTTGGTCTGCCTAAAGGAGGTTGGTAAAAGACCTGCTACTAGCCCTGCCAACAAACACCAGCTGTTGCCAGTCTTCAGTCCAGTAAAGGTATTGCAATTGGCCAACTCAGATGTCATGATGAACAACGGCAGCAAAACAAAGCACTGCCACTTCTATTCCCCAGAACCAGTCCATTCAAGAACCGCCAAACCAGTGCCACTGAAGGCCCAGACCTACACAGAAGCTGCGGCTTGGGCGAAGTTCACTACTAGCCCTGCCAATAAGCACCAACTGCTGCCAGTCCCCAGTCCAGAAAGAGAATTGCAATTAGCCTGCTCAGGTGACATGGTGAACCAAAGCGGCAAAATTAAGCACTGCCACTTCTGTTTGCCAGATCTTACCCAATTAGAACCTGATGCCCTCCAGACCCTAAGCCAAGATCCATGCCCTACCGGCAAATCACCCATGGACCTGAAGCCTGCAAAAAGCAAAGATGCAAAAGCATATGGTATAAGAATGCTGGCAGTGTGGTGATGACAACATTGTCATTTTCAATAATAAATTTTTATGAACCTTTGGTTCAAACAAATCTTACCCTATATAGTCTTAGTGATCTTCCATCTTAATTCCAATCAAGTAGACTACCAGTCCGCTGCCCCCTCCCAAGACCAATCTGCCAAATTTCCCCAGGCATTATACCGTCCCCCAGGAGCCCCCTTTGGACCTGTGCACTTTACTGAATACCCCCCCCCAACCTGGCCTATTTGGAGTACAACTTGGAAACCATCCTCATTACTGACCCTTTGGCAAGGACTAGAAGTACCAAATACATAAGACACAAAGGAAAGAGGGTTGAGATACCGCCCTTATTGTTCAAAGACAAGTATAACTACCTACCAGGTACTTTGTTCCCATGACCCCACCATTAACCCCAAGACCAGACCACTCACTGGAACCTACCACCGCAGCCAAGACCACCTCTACCCAACTGTTTGGAGTACTCTATATTACTTTGACAGGATTGATGGATTCCATGGTCCCCAACTACAGACCCTGGTCCTTACTTGGGTGATCCATATATTATATTATCAAGTTAGCACCCATTCTATGATGGGCCTTACCCGCCGGCTTGGCCACGCCTCACCCCAAGCTGCCCAATGACTCTAACTATGACTGGCTTCCTGACATTTGAGGCTTTTGCTTGGTGGGAGGATTGAAAGAGAATAAAGAGGCTGTGTATCATCTTCCTGGGACCACTGGTGCCCACTTTTCATTATTGCAATACTTGGTGCTGGTTTCTGTGCCAGGGGGTGTCTCCATCTGAACTGTTGAATGTACTACGGTACAAACCAAGGTTAGAATCACCCATTTAAGCCTGATTCCCCAACATAGTGAAAGATTAGGCAGTTTCATGAGAGAATGTCTAAAAGTCTTACACACAATAAATTATTTAAGTTGGGATAAAACTCTTTATCAATTGAGCAATTGCAATAAGCAATTCTCAGAAGCTTATATGGTAAAGGGTTTGGGGAAATTGAGAAGAAAATTAAACCTGAAATGTAGCAGTTGTGCAAGGAAGTTTCAAATACAATAAGCCTAAAATTCAGTTCAAACCTCTTTCATTATCATCAGTAAGTCTATAACTTACTTTAAAAAAGGAATTGGGGTCTTGGCAGGTGTTTTGGGCTTGGATATCATTAACAGTTGTTTGGAATATCTTAGTTGAGTTTACAGCAGGTGTTTGAGACTTTTTGGAGCCTGCTACTTCTGCTAGCGGTCAGATAATGCCACCTGAACTTGTCTCAACATCTGATTGGCCGGAAACTTCATGCTTGAGCTTAATTTTATCTTTAAAAGATAGATTTAAAACAGCTGTTAAAGGGAATAGAAAGGTTCTGGGTTTGAGTTTTGGTCTAGATTTGCATACAAAATCAATATTCAAATCAATTTTAGACTTTTTGCTTGTTGTTTTTTCCTTTAAATCCAATTGTTCCAATAAAATTTTCAATTTGATTCCACAGTTTTCAGGACTCAATTTAACAACAATTTCAAGACTTTAAGGAAGATTGGTGTTTGGATCATCATAATTGATGATATTGACATCAACTATGATTGGTAGATTCAATCTATTTCTCCCCCAGGAAGACAAGATAAGGCTTGGTAAGCCCAGCTAGATAATATACTAACTTTTACAATTTTAACACTGCAGGTTAACTTCAAAATAAAGGTAAGCTTTAAAAAATATATAATAATTACTGTTTTAAGCAATAATAGACCAAAGGTATTAAAGGTAAGCATGTTTTAAAATTTTTGAAGCTGTCAAGTATATACTTCTGAGAAGTATAATAAACAAGTTAAAGAAAAAAACTTAAGAAGAGAATGATACTTTATTGGATATGAATATAGGATGATATATAGTATCATGGGAGGTCACATATTGTCCATGTACATCATGGGGGTCATGGGGCTTATCTGAGTAATGTTTCTCTTAAGTCACAAGGCTTGTTCAAGTTGTGTTCTGCTTAGGATTTGGAATGTTTGATCCCTGTAATAGATGGTCAAATGATAGCAGTGCCACCAACTTAATGATTAGTTGGGGAATCATTTGGCAAGTTGCTTGGGGAATTAATTCCCCAAGAGGGAGTAATCAAAGATGTTGCAACATCTCCCCATGGGGTGCTAGAAGGTGCAATCTTAGGAACTTTCTTGAGAGTATCAGGGATCCAGACTTGGTATTGATCTAGTTTGGCGTTGGGTAAAGGGAGTCAGAAGTTGCGTTGAGCTGTTCTTGCTTTGTATAGGTTGAGGTAGTTGTGGTGCATATGTTTCAGTTTGGTTTGAAAGTCAATACCCTTTGATAAGATAATAGTTTTGGGCTTGACTTCCATGAAAATGCCCAGTCCTTGCAACCCTGGGTCTAACTTGTGCTGGTTGTGATTGAAAACCCAAATCTCATCCCCAACTTGGAATCTCTCTTGTTGGAGTGGGATTGTGTCTCTCTTGACTCTTTTCTTTTGAATGTCCTCTTGGTCCTTCCTAGTGTGCTGTACGTTTGAGTCACTGCTTTCTGATATATTATTAGGTAGAGGTAAGTGTGGACCTGCGGTAGTACTAATGAGGTCAGGTTTATGCCAATAAACAAGTTCATACAGGCTTTTGCCTGTATTGTGATTGACTTGTGTTAGGCACACCATGAGTGCTGTTGGTAGCATGTCAACCCAGGCTTTTGGATTGTTAGCAGATAAATTACTGAGGTCTTCCACTAGTGATCTGTTTAGTTGTTCTACTCTTCCATTTGCTTGTGAGTGATAGGGACTGACTATGGTGTAATTTTTTATTCTTGACAAGGTAGATATTGGTTTCAATGGCTTTAAGTTTGGTTCCTCCATCCCTAATCAGGGGTTAGGGTTTCTCAAACTTAGATATGATTTCTTTGCCAATAAATTGTCTCACATCATTCCCTTGTGTTCTTTTTTAGCTTGTACCACGGGACATCTAGTTGCATAGCTGATAGCTGTGATAATGTACTTTTTGCCTTTGTTGTAGGGCCTTGGTCCAACAATATCCAGTGACCACACTTTAAAGGGTTGTGTGACTGATACTTGTATTACTGATTTGGGGAGTGCCTTGGAGTGAGCATACTTTTCACAGACGTTACATTAATATATTACTTTCTTGATGTTGTCAAGAATGTTGGGCCACATGTAGCATGTCTTGAGATCTTCATGCAAGTTCCTGCTACAAGTTTGTCCCAGATCTCTGTGATATTGAAGTATGGTGTCAATCTTTTGTGTTGAAGGGACGTAGGGTACAGTGTTGCCATTTGATAATATGTGGGGTAGCGTGCCATATATGTTTTTAAACAGATGGATCATTATTTTTCTTGTTATGCCTAGGCGCCAGATTGATTATTTTATAACTTAATCACATTATTCATATTCTAATTATTCAGAAAGCTTAAAATACAACCAATCCCAAAAATTTAATTGATCTTGGGCTTAGATGTTTTTTTTAAATTTAAGTCATCAATTTTAGAATCAAAAAGTGCAACTTATAGTATTATTGAAAATATCTTAAGATCTACTACAAACTACAAACTACAAACTACAAACCAAAAATATTTATGATGGGTTGCATGGGAGAGTAATAGCAGCCCCAAATTTATAAGTGCTATTACCCTATCTTTGGCTCATCATAAATATTCTTAGTTTGTGTCAGAAAAAAAGGTTCTTGTTTTTGAAAGACTGATAACTCTATTTAAAATACACCCTCTAGTAAGTTGCCCTACTTCATGAACTTGCCCTAATACATCACTATCATCTTCTGATATTTTTGTTACTCTGGTATCATCACATGATTGCAAATGATAATTTATCTCAGAATATTCTGAGAAACGTTCAAATGTTAGAGGTGAAGTATATAACTTCCCCATCTTTCATCAAATATGAAATATTAATGCACAGTTTTTAACTTTAAGCTCTCTTTTTATAGGCCTAAATTTTCTTTCATAAATATAAAAGAATGACTTTTGAGAAATGTTTGAGCCTGTTAGTACTTATTTATATAATTCTTTTCTTTTTTCTTCTTGCTCAAAAATATTTTTAAGATAATTAATATTTTTAATATAAAGCTCATTGTTGCAACCAAGTTTCCAGAATTGCCTGCTAATGCATCTTACAATACACAGGGGGCGCTTGATGAGCCGCCCCTTGACATATCTAAAGTTATGGATTAATCTGATGGCAATATCAAATGGTGGGTACTTCATCCTAATTAGGAGCGCTGCCAATTTGACTTGCTGATTCCCGCACAAGTTATTCCTTGGCTCCAAACCTTACATGGAGCTTCCCACTATGCCACCCCCTTGTGGCCTTGTGGCTTTCCCCATATAGTATATTAATCACAATATTCTACAATAAACAATACCTTATTCTTATTATTCTGTCCTTTCTATTAGACTGTTGCCTTCCCCAATTCCAAATACGGAATCCTCATTGGTTCAGTTGCAACAGTGGTAGCAGTGGTAGGTTTACGGCCTACCTAGAACAGAATTCCCCCAAGAAAGGACAGAGTATGGGCTGTATGGCTACTCCCCAACAAGAGACCTTCCTGCCAATCCCTGAGGGGGACATCCCTAACAGGTACGTCATATATCAAGACCAGTTAGTTCTCACCAGCGTGTACAATTGGCTCCACATTGGGCAGCAGGACACCAGCGTCACCCCACCCCAGTTGGACCTCTCTCAGCACATGCTCAACCTTCAGCTAGAATCCTTTGCTGGTGGTGTCAAAGGGGCTGACACCGTCAGTTGGCTCCCATATACTGAAAACTGCCTCTGTATCTGTCAGGTTCCTGAGCCCATGTGGGTTGCCACTGTGTCTGGTTGCCTCACGGGGCCTGCCACTATGTGGTTCACCAACTGGTCCAGTTAAGAACTTGACGTTACCTGGGAGGCCTTCTGAGACGCCGCCAAGTCCTGTTACAGTGAAACCTTCTCCCCCATTGTCATAGGAAATCCTCTTCTAGCAATCAAGCAAACTGGTTCTGTTCCTGAGTACCTTGCTGCCTGGCAACAAGCTCTTGCCGCCGCCCCCAAAGCTGTGACTGACGGGAATGCAATGCTACTCACTCTTATTGTCAATGGGTTAAAACCCCATATCTGCAAGTGGGTCCCCGTAGGTTGCTGTACCTTCATTAACAACTGCTACAAAGCAATTGTGGAGGCTAACAACCAGGCCTTGATGGGCTTCTGCCGCACCTGTGACGCTCCATCCCAACCACGTACCACACCTGACAGTGGCCACAATCAAGTAGGCCGCCCCCAACTACGTCAGCAGGGTAATGGGACTAAACGCCCCCACAAGGGGGAGCTTCAGCTAGCGCAGATTGAGGATCAGGGAAAAGCCTGGGGGTTGTAACAACAAAAGGCCTTACAACCCCACCTGACCCATCCTCTCAATCCCTGCTCGCAAAAAACCCCTGTGACTAAAACATCCACAAATTTGAAACCCTGGATGTCTTTCAAGTCCACAGTGACAACCCCGTATTGCAAGCAAGCCACTCCTCAAATAAAGTAACACAATTGTCCTATCCCTTCCGTTTCTGTGGGAACACCCACAAATTACTGGTAGATACCGGGGCCAACCACACTATGGTGGACCAGGTGTTTGCCAACTCTCAGAAATTAGACCAAGTGCCTAGCAGGTTCAAAGCAGTACAGGTAGCTGACTCCTGCAGAGTGGCCATCATCCATGAGACGGTACCCTTCTCTGTGAGAATGGGGAACATCCAGGTTAAGCTCTCTGGGCCAATCATGGCAGGACTCAGCCACAATGTGATTGCTGGTCTCAGCTGGCTTTGGCACAACTGTCCCTACATCAATTGGGATACCTCTGTCATCACCCTCAACAGAAATGAGGTGGGGTTCCAGATTTACCCTGTAGAAATGAGCAAGTTACTCCATGATAGGTGTTTGTCAGAATAACAGAGACAGGCTCGTATGATTTCAAGGGGGGAAAACTAGACTTTAATCAATGCCCAGTCAAAGTTATCCATGCTGAATCACCAGCAGTCCCTCCCTTGATCTCCTCACCACCACCAGCGCTTGCTGCACTCCTCAAGGAGTACAATGATCTATTCAGCAAGACACTTGAAAAACTATCTCCTCCCCGGGAGATCCAGCACACTGTACAACTTCAAGGGTCATTACCTAAAGCACAACCATTATACTGTCTCACAAAAAAGGAAGATGAAACCCTCTACCAGCACCTTATGGACGCGCTTGATAAGGGCTTCATTTGCCCTTTGCTCTCTCCATACAGGGCAGCTGTCTTATTTGTAGCTAAGAAGGACGGGTCCCTTTGCCTGGTCACAGACTACTGCGCCCTAAATGAGGTGACGGTTAAGAACAAGTACCCCCTGCCATTGATTGACAACCTGATTGATACACTTGCAGGTGCAAAGGTCTTTAGCAAGATTGATCTCACTGCGGGGTACAACCAGGTCCGCATTGCACCAGGGGATGAGGCAAAAACTGCCTTCTGCACACGCTATAGGTTGTTTGAGTGTTGTGTCATGAACTTTGGAATGACCAACACTCCCTCCACCTTTGCCATGTTGATGAACAAAGCATTTGAGGAACTGATTGGGAACTGTGTAGTTGTGTACCTTGATAACATCATTGTCTTCAATCAAGATCAAATCACACACTTCCAACACCTCCGTGCTGTCCTTGACACCCTTTGGAAGAACCAGTTAAAAGCTAAACCCTCCAAATGCAAGTTCCTCAAGTTGGAGCTGTTATTACTTGGGCACACCATCTCTGCCCAAGGAATAAAGCCCGACCCTTCCAAAATCAAGGCAATCACCAGCATGCCGCCCCCCACCAATGTGGACCAGGTGTGGACATTCTTAGGCATAGTTGCCTACGTGCACAAGTTCATTCCCAATTGTGGGGAACTAATTGCACCTCTCACTGAGCTCCTCAATACCAAAAAGCGCTTCCATTGGACCCCTGTCAGAGATTGAGCCTTTGAGACGTTGAAGCAAAGGCTCACAACAGCACCAGTACTGCAGTTCCCTAATTGAAACCAACAGTACAAGCTTGAGGCTGATGTCTCTGACAGGGCCATAGGGGGTGTGCTAAGAGTAGAAACTGACAATGGTGCCTTTCTCCCCGTGGCATATGTTTCCAGAAAGCTTACTGACTCGGAACAACACTATCCCATTCATGATAAGGAGTTGGCAGCAATTGTGCACTGTGTTGAGAAGTGGCGCTGTTATCTGGAAGGGGCTACCTTCCCACCCTGCGTCCTGACGGACCACAAGTTGCTCCAGTACTTCAACACGCAGTACCGCTTGACACGCCATCAAGCAGGATGGGTTGAGCGTCTATCCCCTATTAGTTACGCATCAAATATAAGCCTGGAAAGGAACTTGTCACAGCTGATGCCCTCTCATGAGTCTATGTAGTGTCTATCACTGGGATGATGGCTTGGACCCAGATTGGCCAATGCTTTACCTCCGCCCTGAGGCAACCCGCTACAAGAGCCTTAACTTGGTGACCATCTCCAAGTTGAAGGACAACAAAAGTCAGTTCACCACTGATGTGGGTAACATCTGCTGTCGGACAGAGACAGGTGAAAAGTCTCCTTACATTCCCACCACACAGAAAGGGGACACAATATTGCACTACCACCAAACCCTGGGTCACACCAGGGGGCGTAACCTCTTTGAGATCATGAAACAAAAGGTTTGGTGGCCACGCATGTGTCAAGACATCTTGGACCTCCTCAAAATATGCATGCTGTGCAAGAAGACCACACATCTAAACCTGCACCCTCCAAGTCTGTCCTGCCCATCAAGGCCATGGAACCCTTCAAGCAGTGGGCCCTCAACATTGTGGGGCCACTCCCCAAAGACAGACTAGGGAAGAAGTACATTATTACAGCCATTGACTACTTCACTTGTTGGCCAGTGGCCTGGGCAACAACCAACCACACCACCACCACCATTACCCACTTTATTGGAAAGGAAATTGTGGCTTGCTTTGGGCAACCCAAGTGTCTCATCACAGATGGCGGACCCAAACTTGTTGGACACATTGTGAAGGCATACTACATCAAGAACGCGCTCCAATATATAGTTACAACCCCCTACCATCCTCAAGCCAATGGACGTGTAGAATGGCTAAATGGCTCACTGGTTCAATTGATTGCCAAGCTCTCACAAGAGCACCCTAACACTACATGGTCTGAACACCTGCCCACCGCCCTACTTATCCTGCGGGCAAGAATCAACAGGGGCACAGGGTTCAGCCCCAGCACCCTGGCCTTTGGGACGCCTGACAGTCTGACAGGAGTTGAACAGGGAAATCTATGATCCAAGGTTCCTGACAAGCCTCCCCTGGTAACAACTCCCTCCCTAGACCAATGATGTGTCAAAGCCCAGGAAATTGAACACAAGTGGATTGCAGGAGGGACAAAGCACCTCAAAGCTAGGTATGCCGTAGGTGACCCCGTCTACACCCTCAATCCCAACTCCGCCAAGTTGGAACCCAACCACTTAGGGCCCTTCAAGATAGCTGCTGTCTATGACAATCATACCTATTGGCTTGAAGATGCCCAAGGAAACACCAAGAAGCTCCACCATGATTGCTTGCGCCCCTGCTGCGCCATCCCCACACAAAAGTTGTTTGTGCAGACCTTCCCAGACCTTCCACAGACTCCAATCTTGGTGTCTGACAACAAGCAGGGGGCAAAGGGGGTGTTGCAACCAATTTTCCAGACTTGCCTGCTAATGCATCTTACAATACACAGGGGGCGCTTGATGAGCCGCCCCTTGACATATCTAAAGTTATGGATTAATCTGATGGCAATATCAAATGGTGGGTACTTCATCCTAATTAGGAGCGCTGCCAATTTGACTTGCTGATTCCCGCACAAGTTATTCCTTGGCTCCAAACCTTACATGGAGCTTCCCACTATGCCACCCCCTTGTGGCCTTGTGGCTTTCCCCATATAGTATATTAATCACAATATTCTACAATAAACAATACCTTATTCTTATTATTCTGTCCTTTCTATTAGACTGTTGCCTTCCCCAATTCCAAATACTGAATCCTCATTGGTTCAGTTGCAACATCATTTTCTTTTTCCTTTAACATTTTTGATATTACACCAAAGTGACCATCAACAATGATTTTCCCATGACATTAAACAAAACAATTATATTTTATAGAACCCTTAATATATTTAGGTGCCTCTTCAAATAAGTAATATAAAAATCCATATGATCTAAAATGATTTCCATTTTCAGTCCACACTTTTATTTTTTTTATTTTTTTAAATATATCTAATTTAAGAAGACTAATTAGACATTCACCTGAAAATAAAGAATCATGTGATAATATCTGAAACAAAAAATCATGGTATTCATATTTGGTTTTATTGTTTTCTTTAAAAACTAATGCAAACCCTTATAATGAGATAGTTTTTTTAATAAAACCAATTATTGGTCTCAATTGGACCACTTCCAACCTTTAAGGTTGCCTTATAATCTATAACTACAACACAAGACTCATCATCTAATTCATAAATATCTTTTTTATATTCCCTATTTTGATGAACATAAAAGTCTTGGTGCTGATTAATAGTCTTTAAGTCATTGTCTATAGATTCTGGTAATGGTAAGTTTTTACTTTCACATTCTTCCTTCTTTTTTTCTAGTGAATTTTTAAATTACAAATATTGCACATATTGGTTTGTTTTTTACTTTTTATTATATTTTTAGGGATTAATTTATAGTAAGTAGAAATTGAAACTGAATTTTCATTTTTTATTTTTGTATTTTCATATATTTCTTTTTTGTTTTAAGTAGAGAGTTTTTAATTTCAGTTGAGTAATTATTTATCTCTTTTTATATATCTTTATAAATTTTTTCAGGAACTTTTTTTTGTAAACTGGCTTGTTTCAAAAGAATTTTCCATCAATTTTTTAATTATTTATTTTTTTAATGAATAGTTATTGTTTTTTTTGGCTTTTTTTGTTTAAACTTACATTTTTATTTTTATATATTTTTATTGAGTATTCAAACTCACTTTTGGTTATATTAAACCCCATATCATTAAGCTCTTTTAAAGAGTAACTGGAAGTAACCAGAGATTGCAAGACTGGAAGATGCTTTTGGGGAGAAGATTTTTATGAGATCCTTTAAGTTTTCAATGAACTCATTGCTTTTTTGATTTTGAATAGTTGGCAGGAACTGAGATCTCCCAAATTCAGTTTGAGTAAGAAAGTGCTTGATGAAATTATCAAGATCATCACCAGCAATAAAGAGGAATGCCTTTTTTAACATTGCAATTCTTTCTATTTTTGTTGAAGCTCCCAAGGAAAAAAGGGTAGCATGGCAGAAGTAAATTTAACTGAGGACATGGTAGTATTTTGAATCTGTAATTAGGTTGGATATCTGAAATGTGCCTTAATGATGGAGTAGTTCTGATCAGAATGTGGCCTTTGAATGGGGTCTTTTGGATTAGAAGCTTTGTGGTGCTTTAGCTATTATATACCAAGCTAAATGACACCATTCTGAAAGAAATGGTGTGATAGCTTTTACTATAGTTTGAACTTGAATTTATGTTTGCAGAATTAATTAAATACCCAGTTTTCATGCACAAGTGATATATGTGAAGCAGCTAAGCATCATTATTACATCATATCCTCTTTGTAATTAATGCAAATCAGTTAAAATAATGTAATCAGTTAACTGTAACTCTTCTGCATATTTTTAAAATAATAAAATATTAAAGAATTTTCTTTAAAGAATGCTTAATTTGAGGTTTGAAGCTCACTTGAACCTTAAAATTAATCTAAACAGTGATAAAAACATCCTAACTTCAAACTGCCATAAAATCCTAAATAATTGAGCTTTTTAAATGAAATAAAATGCAAAAATAAAGCTCTCAATCTTATCTTTAATTAAATTAAATAAAAAGACACTTTGTATATTAAAAAAAGAGTTTTTATTAGCTTTGAAGTGATCACTTTATATCATTAGATATAATCATATAATAAAATCTGGATTATGCTCTTTTAAATTACTTTTGCTTTAATATTGAGCATAGTATACATATTAAAAATTTTACACCAATAGAAAGATGGGATTCTTAGCTTCATTTTGATAGTTTAAAATGTGAAAAAATATTAATTTTTTTTGAGTTATTAATGTTTCAAATATAAAATGTGTAACTAGTTACTTTTTCAAAATCAAACTGTGTTATGCTGCAACTTGAGCAGCATGTGCATTAGAAAATGGCCCAATCCCTAAAATAATGACCCAGATGTTTGTTCTTGAGGACTTTCTCTTGGATGTCCATTGGTGTACCAAGTGAGAACCCTTATTGGAGATTCCCCATGATTAATATAGGCCAATTGGGGTCCCCATCATTGCATAAGACATGTTTACTGTCTAGCCTTTATAGGGAGTCTGCAGTAAGCATTTCCTTGCCTGGATTGTATTCAATTGTCATGGGTACCTCTGTATAAGGCTCATCTGTTCAGATTGTTGTATAGATAGATGTTGTTGAGTCTTGAAGAGCACCAAGGACTTGTGGTTGGTTAGCACTTTGAATATCTGTGCAACTTCCAGACAGCATTTCCACTTCATTTGACAGTGGACTATTGCTATCAGTTCCTTGCCATGGATTGGGTATCCTTGCTAATCATCAGACAGCTTTCTTGATCCATATGCTATAGGGAGGAAGCCCTTTTCTGAAGTTTGAATTTGGAGTACTCCTCCTATTGCGTAATCAAAGATATCATTTTCTAGTTCATATACTCCTTTACAGTTTGGATACTGCAAGATAGGGGCAGTGATCATTTGTTCTTTTAATTGCCAATGTAAGGGGCCCTCTTTATAGAGGAGAATACAGTTGGGAAATCAAACAAGGGTCCATTACTCTCTACAACAGAAGATATCTCTTCAAGCTATAGGATAGGGGTTGGACAAGGACCAGGGAAGCACAAGGTAGCTGGTCCCTGAGACAGGATACAAGGCAGGAACAGGGAGAGCCAGATGGTGAATACAGACCACAAATAGGGGACTCCAATCATCTTAACTAGAAGATACTATTAAACGCTCAAGTGAATAATAGATCAAGATTGCTTTATTGTAGAAATAAATTCTAATCAAACAATTGACTTGGGATTTGGATGGGAGTTCTTATATTAGAGGGGTGGAATTGGAAGTAAAGACTTAATGAGTTTAAAAACCAGGTGTAATGATTCACATGTAGTGGCAGGAATCATGATGCAGGCTATTTTTAGATGCATATAGTACTAAGTTACTTGCAGGTTTTACTTGCATCTGCATTGCTGTGGTGCATAAGAGAAATTAATTGAGTAGAAGTGACCTAGATCATCCAAATTTGGAAGTTGGAAGAGGCCTTCATCTATTGGATAAATGTTGTCAGGAAAGTGATTTCTGACACCAAAAGTGTTGATCTCTTAACAGTGCCCATAAAATTTTTGCCAACTTGCCTGTGATTGCATATAAGGGAGCATTCAAGGCGCCCTAGTCAGGGATGAATCTCCTAACATAGGCTACCATGCTTAGGAGCGTACAAATCTCACTCTTATTTTGTGGTACTGGCATATCAGTTATGGCTTGTATCTTTTCTGGGTCTGGTTTCACTCTGTCCTTGCTGATAATGTGTCCTAAAAATGGGGATTCTGCTGAAAACAAGTCACATTTTGAGGGCTTGGCTATGAGTTGGTTATCTTGAAGGGTGTGGAGGACCAGTCAGAATTCTTTCCGATGTTGTTCCTTAGTTGGGCCATATATGATTATATTGCCAAGGTAGACAATAGCCCCTTTTTCAGTGTGCTCTTTAAAAATCTCATTCATAAATATCACAAAGGTGCTGGGGGCATTGGTCATGCCAAAATTTAGAACAATAAATTCAAAGGATTCATATTTAGTTTAAAATGTTGTTTTAGGTATGTCCTCTAACTTAGCGTGGATTCAACAATAACCTGCTGACAAGTCAATTTTTGTGAAGACTTGAGACCCCCCCCAGGGCATCAAAAGGTCATCAATCAGGGGCAGGTGATACCTGTTCTTAATTATGACCTTGTTAAGCGCTCTGTAGTCTGTGAACAGGCGGAGTCCTCTGTTTTTCTTTACTACAAAAAAGAAAGCTGTGCCAAAGGGAGATTTAGAAGACCAGATGAGTCCTTATTCAGGGAACAGTCAGCATTCAAACTGTCTACATATAACATCCTTCATGCTGAAAATCTCAGATTTTATCTTGGTTTTACTTTTTACAATTTCACTTAAAACTTGAAAATTAAAATTAAATTTAACTTTTGTCATCAGGAACAATTATTTAAGATAAAAAACTCAATAAATATGTAATAAAAATACAAATATATTTTTTGGGAATTGTTGAAATGAAGGATGTTACATGTAGACAGTTTAAATGCTGATGGTTGTCCTTTTTCAAGGGCTTCATCTAGATAGGCATTTATTGTGTTGTCCTCTTGTGGTGTTAGGTGGTAGATAGGGCGCACTTTTGGTATTCTTCCTTTGAGTTCAACTTCATGCTGGATGCCCCAGTCAGGCAGTAGTCCTGGTAACTTTTCTTGGAAACAGAAGTAAATTCTAGGACTAACTGTTGTCAGTTTGGGTCTTGTTAAAGTGAGGTCTCTACATTTTTAAAGTGAATAATCTCATATGTACAAGTGTTTTGATTGATCTTGCTAGGGTCTTTTTCTTCTTCTGTTTCTGCAATTTTCATAAATACATGATCTCTCATAAGTGTGTCAAGGTGGGTTGGATAGACATGGTGGTGTACCTTGCCTCTTTGTATGGTGAGAGTAGAGCTATCCCAGTCAATGTGAGTTTTGTTCTTTCTTATCCAGTCCAGGCCAGGTACAACATTATACTCGGGGATTGGTATGATTGGACCACTGAGCGTGGTTTGCATGTCTCTAATTTGGGTGTGGAAAGGTTTTGCCTCTTGGGTGACTGATGTGCTTTTGTTGTCCACCATGATGACTCTCCTGATACTTCTTTGGGTGGTAGGTAGTTTCATGAGGTCAGAAATTTTTTGTTGACAAGGGATTGGTCTGCTCCAGTGTTGAATAGTGCTGTGCCTTGGTATTTGAAAAAGCAGAAAGGATAAGTGAGGAGTTTATTTCAAGTTTGGGCAGCAAACAGTATAGGATCACTGGAGGTTACTTGGATCTTGGTGACTGAATCCATGTCCTGGTCCCTGTACAAGTCTTGTAAGGTGAGGGAGGGCAGCTCACCTAATCACTCCCCTGAGCCTTTCCCTCCTTGGTGGTGTTATCAGTGCTCATTTGATTGACTTGAGTAGTGCAATTTCCACTTTGAGGATGGGGGTTGTTGTCTCAGTTGTTCTGCTTTTTAGGTTGAGGGTCCTTCTTTGCTGTGACACTTTATTTTTGTTTGTTGCATGAAGGTCCTCAGATTTTTTTGCAGAGCGCTTTCTTTCCAAGAATATGTCTTTAAGATTCTTGAAGCAGGTCATGTTAAACTGAAGTTTAATGCATGTTTGGAGGCCATTGTAGAAGTCCAACTGTGGTCCAGATTTGTCAAAGTTAAGGGTATCAGGAGCTTGGTTATGTAGATCCTTGTAGGCTACAATGTACTCCTCAATTATTCCTGTCATTTTGAAATGTTCTGGGTTCTGTAATGATCACCATGTTAAAATCTTTTATGGCAAACCTTTTGAGGAAGGCAGCTTTGAACATCTCCCAATCTTTGCTTTTGTCAGGATGCTGATTGAACCAGCTGCTGACAGAGCAGGAGGCAGCCCTGGTGACATGTAGGGAAATTTCACTGGCCCAGAGTTTGCGGGTGTAGCCTACTTGTGTAAACTTATTTTTTATGCTTTGAATTCAGAGGTTGACATTTTATTGGTGGAATCCTAAGAAAATTTAAATTTCTGCTGAGTGCAGGCGCTGAAATACAATATTGGGTATCTTAACTTTGGGAAGAAGAGAGTTGATAGGTTCACTGTAAGGGAAGAGAGTATTGGTTCCTTGTATGAAGACTAAGGATGTCAATACACAGTTAATAACTTCAAAAATACCTTTTACTTATCTAGGCAGACCAAAACACAGCCTTACCATCTTTAAACACAGATAAACCATAATAAACAGTAAAGTTTAAAAGAGCAAAAGTTGAATCTTTATTATTGTTAGAAAAATATTTTTTTATAGGATTGTTATCTCATGGGCAGTTGACCCAAGAATCCTAGGGCTGGACCAGCCTATGTATTGGGGATTTGCTGAATAGTGTTACCCAAAAGACATCTTGTCCAATTCTCCATTGTGGAGTCATTGTTATTGCATCATTTCTGCCCCTGACCTTGTCCTAAGGCAAGCGTGATGCCAGCTGTAATGTCAAGCTGCTATCATGGCTTTTTTCCTGAAAACCAGTCCATCCATCCCATGTCCTATGGGTGGGACCCACTCCATTGCAGAGTATAATAATATAACACATGAAAAATATATCAAGGAGTTTTTTGGGGTTTAACCCCAGCCAATATAGGCAGAACTGGGTTAACCCATAAACTAACCATTATTATGGTTATGATGATTGGGATAAGCACCTAAAAGTGCATTAGCAACCAAGTTTTCAGCTCCTATGGAGCACTTGGATATTTTGGGGTGGTGCTGCCGCACCGCTGGATTGATCAAAGTGGATACTTATTTTGGATTGGATTTAGGCAGACTGGTCTATTGATTACAGGTCAGGAAGAATCATTCTTAATTCTTGGAGCACTTTGGCTTTAGTGCCACCAATTTGGCTGATGCATCAACGTTTGGGCCAAACATCAATTTATTCCAAATATCTTTTCAAATTCCAATCAAAAGATTGATGGCTGAATTTTCAAGTCAAAAAGCCAGGGATTTCACAGGGTATTTTAGTTGTTTTGGGAATTTAAGTTAGAGGTGGGTTCAGGACTCCATGTGGGCTTAGAAAGTTGTACTTTTTGGTAGGGACAAGGATGTTGTTGAAGACAACAAATCCCACTGGGACGTCCTGTCCTTCTTGTAGTTTCTCCAGTCTGTGGGAAGTGCCATCTGATGAGTTTTTTCTTGGGATGGATTTTTCTTTTAAGTTGTGTAGGTGTGGATAACCTACCTGTACTACCACTGTCAAATATATACTTTGGGAAGTATAATAAATTAAATAAAGGGGAAAATTAAGAAGAGAATGATACTTTATTTGATATGAATATAGAGGATTATATAGTATCATGGGAAGTCACATACTGTCCATGTAAGTCATGGTAGTCATGGAGATAATCCAAGTAATTGTTCCTATTAGGTCATGAGTTTTGTCCAAGTAGTGTTCTGCTTAGGATTCAGAATGTTTGATCTCTTTAATAGATAATCAAATGATAGCAGTGTCACTGATTTATTGATTATCTGGGGAATAATTTGGGCAGTCACTTATAAAACTAGTCTCCTGAGAGGGACTAATTGAAGATGTTGCAACAATATTAATTATTTTTTATCATAAATGTGCACTGTTAATTGTATGCTTTGATAAATTTGATCTTTTTATTAATTTTAATCCAATAAAAGACACTCAGAACATTTATTTCCTTTTCATATTCTATATTGCATGTCTTAATTAGGACAGGCTGGTAAAGGTATTATAGATTCACTGATTTGTTTGATGTTTGATATTTTTGTTGTCTGTTTTTGTTGCTATTAGGATATGTTGTTGGATCAAAGTTTTTAACTTTTGTGACTGATTTTGATGTTTTCTTAAAAAACAGTAGATTTGTTCTGTGACTGAAACTCATGTGTTCTAGTGCTTGGTACATTTATTTTTGAATCATCATACATTTGGTCCCAGTTTGCATAGGTTGTTGTATGACTGGACATTTTTTTCCAAATATTGCACATTTTCCATGGAATTAGCTTCTATTTGTATCTAAAAAGTTGAAATTTATTGTGCGACTGAACCTATGTGTGAGAGATGGTAGCTAAAATAACTAAGTTTAGGCTCTCATCCCAATGAGAGAAATCACCAGGATGTCGTCCAGTGAATTACTGGGATGGCCTCTCTGAAAGGGGACCAAAGGGAGAACACAGGAGACAGACAGGGGAGCTAGGCGTCCAGTCCCATAAACAGTAGGCCAGTAAGAAACCAGGGTGTGGGGGGGTATGCTCTGGAGCTTCAGATGACTCCCAGGGAGCAGACACCTTTTTTCTGGCAAGGGGCAGGAAGGCATGAGAGTTCCATCTATCAGATAGAATTATGGGCAAGGTTCAGGAAGATACAAGTCTAAATTATCACAATTAAGGCTCTTGACCAGGATCTCCCCAGAGGAGAGGAGGTTTTTAGCCTTTCCAGGGAGATTATACAGAAAATACAGGAGCCTAGAAGGATCATCCCTTGCAAGGTGATCATAGGAAGAAATTTGGTCCCAGAGGTCAGGGGAGGTGGTCCAGATGAATAACAGAACCAGTGTCAAGGAAAACACAACAAATTTAAGAACAGGGACTATCATTTTTGGAATCTCCAAAGAGTTTTGGGTACTTATAGCCAAATTTCAGGTCTTCAAAGTTGTAATAGTGAGGTGAGCTAGGGTGATGGTATCCAAGGAGAGGCAAATTAAGGGTTTGTCCCCAAGAATAACTTGAGGAGAACTGTGAATTTCTTTAACAAAACCCTTATAAAAGAAGGGTTTGAAGTTAAAAAAAGGTAATTTTAATATAACTATAGGTTTTTACAAAACTATTTGATTTAAAACCAAGTTCAAACAGGTCTTTTGAAAGAGAGCTTAAGTAATATAACACTTATACACTAATGCCAAGACTAATATCTTAGAGGGAATCACCAAGACCAACAGAACCAACATAAAGGTGATAAGGGAAGGTATTTTCACTAACTGTTTGCAATCTAGAGAGCTAAAACTAGAGCCCCAAAATAATAAATTAATTTTGAAGCCCCTAAAACTTTATTGTGGGTAAAGAATGAGCAAGCAGGGGACCAAAAGTCCCCTTGCTTGACTTAAGGAAGTGAGTTTAGGCTTTACTTGTCAGCTGACAAGAACATGTTGTCTGATTGATTGGGAGAAAATTTTCAGGGCAGTTTCAGGAGGACTGGATAGTTTTACTCTAATTTCCAACTTGCAATTTGATTGGCTGGTGTAAGTTTGGGTTTCAGAGAATACATTTGAATCTGAGGACGCCAATGTGTGTTGTTTTGATTGGCCATTTTAATTGCCTTTAACAGCAGATAAACCAAGACAACAAATAATCCAAATTAATTATTGTTTTCTCCCAGGGGGCATTGAATGTGGGGGAGTCCGCAGGGTAGGCCAATATAAATCTTTTGTCCACAGTTTGGTCTAAATCTACAAAAGAATTGAGAAGTTTAGCTGGGTTTTGGGAGGTTTTCTTTGTACAGTAAGGTAAAATTGTCCAATCCAAGGCCAAAGGGGGGAGTAACTTCACACTATGCATTCTAGACTGAATAATATTTGTTTATATCAACAGATTTAAATGCTACTGTAAACCCAATAAAAATAAAATCAAATATGATAGCTCTAGCTGCTCTAGATACTGAGATACATAGTGAAAGGCTGGAATTGAACTTGCATGATAATTAAAGGTCTGGACTTGACATGATATTATCTAAATTCACTTTTAATACATATCACAATACTAAAAAATATCATAGCTTGGTGTATACCAAGCCAATATTAATGGCCAATATCTTATTTTAAAACTACAAATCAGCTCTATATTTCAATAAATTTTAAAAATCAATTTTAAAAAATCTAAATAATTATTTTAGCTTTACCAAATTTAATAGTGATACTCCACTTATTTAGATTGATTTTTATTTATACTTGGAATATGCTATTTTGATTTTAAATAAATAAAATTAAAATATCCTTTTAAGAGATAATTTTAAATAGAAACTTAATTGAACATATTATAACTAATCCCTGCCTAAAAATTGATTAAATATATTGAATTGTGTTGTAACTGTGCTAAAACAGCACAGTTACAACAGGAACTAGATAATAATCTTTATTGAGAGATAATAATTATATAGTCATTGTGAATCAAGGATAACAGGAACATGATTGTGTTGATCACACAGCTAGATGGAAGAAGGTGGTGGCTTGATCCTGGTAATGAGTCAAGCGCCAAAACAAGGTGTCCACCATGAAGGATCATCATTTGTTCATGTTAATGGATTTGGTAATTCAAGTTGACTTCCTAGTTTGGCTTTGGGTCACTAGAAGGTTGGGTTGCAGATCACAAACCCACTTAGTTGGAACCTTGTTGGTGGGTCAAGTCTGCTGTTTTGACACCCCCAACTTAAGGTTGACCTCCTCTGGGGGCAGGTTTTCAGGGAGGTTTTTGGGAGCCTGGGTGCTGTATTAGACTAGCTGTTATTTAGTTGCTGATAAGATGATTTCTTGTTGTTTTTGTTGTGCCTTTCAGGGTCTTAGTTGGTTGTGGTGTAGAACTTTATCTTTCTTGTGTTTACTGAGTCCTTGTAAAAGGTATGTGTTGTTTTTGTTTACCTTTAGGATTATGGCAGGCCCTACTTTCTTGGGCTGTAGCTTACTCTTGTATGTGTTTAAATCCCCAGACTTTATTGCCAACTTTGTGTATGTTTTATATGGGGACAAAAGTGTTCTGTAGTTATTTCTCTTATTTTTCCAGCTGTTTGCTGTTGGCTTGCATCACTTGAGGTGCTGTACAAGGAGGGACCTTGCTAGGTATTTACAGCTTTAGTCCTGAGAGAGCTTGGATAATGTTTGGTTGTGTGCTGTAAACAAGTTTGAAAGGACTCATTCTGGTGGATCTGTTCACAAAAGTTTGGTACACAAGGAGTGCAGTCAATAGCTGCTTATACCAGTCCTCAGGTCTCCTGGCTGTGAGCTTGGCAAGGGCCTGTGCTAGACTGCTGTTCAGCTGCTCAACCTGTTCATTGGCCTAAGGGTGGTAAGGTGTTTTTACTGCGTGCTGAACCCTGTTCTTTTTGAGGTATACATTGGTGTTTTTGGAGGTCAACTCTTTGCCTCCATCAGTGATTAGCTGTTATGGCTTTCCAAATTTTCTAATGATTTTTTTGCCTATTAAGTACTGCACGTTGTTGCCAGTGTGTGCTCTCACTGCCTGGGCTACCGGCCAGTAAGTGGCAAAGTCAATGGCAGTGATGATATATTTCTTGTCATTGTATTTCCTGGGCATGGGTCCCACAATGTCTAGGTCCCACACTTTGAAGGGTAACTGGGAGAAAATGGGCAACACAGACTTAGGTGGGGTGTCACTTCTTGCAAACTTTCCACACACTTTGCATTGTTTGAGGACTTCCTGGATGTCTCAATACAGAGTTATCCACCATGCTTTGTGCTTGAGGAATTTTTAATGGTTGTGGCTCTTGGTATGTCCCAGGTCTCTGTGATAGTGTAGGATGGTGTCAACTCTTTGGTGCGTGGGGATATATGGGATAGGACTTCCATCAGCTTTCTTGCAGTGGAGCATTCCATATACCTCAATTAATAGGTGTTCATTTTTATGACCGTTTCTTTAGTGATTTTGGTAGTGCCCAGAGGAAAAACTTTGTCTTTAGTTTGGATTAACAGGAGGGGGACAATCTGGGCCCAACCTGTTTCCCCCTCTTGTAGCTCTGACATATAGACAGGAGAGTGCATTTGCCATGGCAAGTTTGGGTCCTGCCTTGTATTGTGTGATCAAGTTAAACCGTTTGAGAAGTTCCATCCAGTGCGCCTGGCGCCTGGAAAAGTTGGCTTGTGTTTTGAAGTAAATGAGGGACTTATGATCAGTTAGGGCGGTGAAATCCTCTTGACGCTCCAAGTACCAGCAACACTTAATGAGACAGTGTACAATTTACAGCAGCTCCTTATTGTGTATGGGGTAGCAGCAGTTGCTGTCTGTTAACTTGCACAACTTGTAGGCTACATACATAAAGTTGCCATTGGTGTTCTTAATTTGTAGTATATCTCCATTGGAGGCATCAAATGTGTCTATCTCCATTTGATACTCTTGTCTCATTTAGGATACTGGAGGATGGGGGAAGTTGTCAACTTCTCTTTTAGACGCCAGAAGCAGAGGTCTCTTTGGGGGGTCCATAAAAACTTGGATTTGGCGCCTGTCATGGCCAAGTGCAGCATCAAACCAAGGAGACTGAGAAGGAGCCCACCCATTGGGATATTTTGATACCAAGTCCCAATACAAAAAGGGCAAGGAGCGGGATAGGTACAGCATTCCGGCTGCAAGTGGACAATAGGCACCTAGGTGAGGTACTACAACCTTGGCAAGACTAAGGATGGTCAGAATGACCATCCCATATCTGCTGTGGTCATAAGGAATGACCTCAGCAGATAGTTGTGGGGTTGGTGGAGGAGTGGGAGGGTTGAAGCTGCTGGTCCATCCAGGGCTGGGCCCTGGCTGGTAGTCCATGGCTACGGATTCTAATGTTTCTACTAGTGGTGACGCTGGTGACTGAGTTGGTTGGTAAGGAATTGTCCAAGGTGATAAAGGAATATGGGGTATGAAAGAAAAGACTACTCTATGGACCATACACTTTATTTAACGTTGTCTGTGTCTGTCTTAATTGGAGGGAAATGGTTTTTATACCATTTGTCTGGTCTTCCTTAGAAGCAACTACTGGCAGCTCCTTGGTAGGCTCCAGTAGTCCAACCCTTGGTCACGGGTACTTTGAAAAGGGGGGAGGAATTCTTGAGAACAGGGAATGTGGTCCCAAGAATTTTAGACTGGGTAGATGGGAAGTTCTCTGGCTTGGTTTATGGGATTGATTACTTAATTCATGGCTGGGGAAAGCTCTGGGGTCTGGGTTTGGCTTATCTGATTTCATCTGGAGATTGATCAGATTGCTGAAAGCTGATTGGCAGCTAATTATATCCTGCTTAATCATTTAGGGCTGGGGTTACTTGGAAGTTTGGACTTGCTCCTGAGTAGGGCAATTGTTATTTGGTGTATATTCCTGGCTGAGTGGCTGCTCATCTGATCTTGACCCAATAAAACAGTTGACAGCTGCAGACATTGTGAGGTTTTCAAAGGCTTGGTGATCTTCTTTAACAGGGTTTGTTTGATTGGTAGGGGAAACTGGAACATCTTCCATCAGATGATGCTTCATTACATCAGTGGGTGAAGTAGCATTGATTTTGTGGGTTGGCTGCAGGGTGGCATGTGGGTCAGGACTGGAAGATAGGACTGGAGCAGGAACTCTAATTTTTGTGGGACTGGCTGCTTTGGTTGGAACTGGAACAGATTTAATTTCCAAGTTATTCAACAGACCCAGTTGATACTGGAACTGCTGAATAACCCAGCAATAATTGTTAACTAATTGATAGGAGCCACCCAGCTCATTTTTAGCATTGGAGCTGGTGGCTCTGCTACTGTTGGGGGCTGTTAGCCCCCCTGGGCCAGTTTGCAAACTGGCCCTGGTGATTTTAACTGATTCCACTGTGGTAAGAGTATTAAAACCAATCTCTCTTTCAAGAGTTGGTTCCCACCCTCCCTGGTGGTTTGTGGCGGTTTGAATCCCCCAGCGGGTTTGCGCGGTTGTCTGCGTTTTTGCTTTCCAGCAAAGATTGCGGGGTTGATTCCCAGGTTGGTGATTTTGGGTTTCACGGCCCTTAAATCATCCCCCTCCATGGGGACAGCTACATGCTGGCCTTTAATCCTCTCCTGGTACTCTTTAACTAATGTAGGGCAGTGTTCTAAGTGGGACTGGGGCTCTCAGGTGGCATTCTCTAAGGGGTAACCCTTCCATTTTACCAGGTACTGGGTCTTGCTTTGGACTTGGCAGTGTTGGAGGATGGTCTCTACTTTTTGTTCTTGGTGTTCTCCTACTTAGACAGGGGGAGGAGAGGACTTGATTACTTGGTGAGGGAGGGATTCTCCAGTTTTGAGAGACAACAGGAAGCGGTGAAAGACATTGTGAATCTTCCAGCCTTCAGGCAACTCCAAGCGGTAGGCTACTGTCCCAATCTTCTCAGTGACTTTGTGGGGCTTGTTCTTTGGTGGGCCAACTTGGCGCTGGGTACTTTGAGGCAGATGTGCTGTGTGTCTAAGTAAACCTGGTCTCTTACTTTGATCTCTGGGCCAGGTTTCCTTTTCCTGTCAGCAAAGTCCTTGTAGGTTTTTAAAGCTTTTGTCAGATTGTCTATGCAGTCACAGTGTGCTTGATGGATTGTGTTGACTCAGCTTTTTCCATGGGGGTTATGTGCCTCTTCTAACCCCAAGTGATCCCATGTGGGGTTATAACCGTAGTTAGCAAAGAATGGGGACATGCCTGTGGACACGTGGTGTTGGCTGTTGTAGGCAAACTGGGCCATAGGCAAGAGTTCTGACCAGTCATACTGTTCATAGTTTAAAAAACATCTCAAGTATTGTTCAAGGACCTGGTTAACCTGCTCTGTCTGTCCATTACTTTGCGGGTGAAAGGCGGTAGAGAGTGAGCATTTGATTCCCAAGTCTTGAAGTACTTGAGTCCAGAAGCGGGAGGTAAACTGGGGGCCGCGGTCTGAAACTACTTCTTGTGGTAGTCTGTGGTGCAGGAAGACATTCTTGAGGGACAGGTTGGCGGTTTCTTGGGCAGTGACTTGTGTGGTGGTTGGGATACAATGTGCCATTTTTGTGAAACAGTCAACAATGACTAGTATGGCATTGAATCCTTTAGAAAGCAGGAGCTCCACAATGTAGTCTAGAGAGACTGACTTCCAAGGGCCTTTGGCTATCTCTAAGGGATGAAGGAGTCCTTATGGTAGTCCTTCTGGTAGTCCTTGCTTGGGCTTGGTCCTGCTGCAGGTTTTGCATCCCTGGAGATAGGCCACAATATTGCTCTTTAGTTTGGGCCAGTTGTATGTTCTTCTGATTCCTTGGAGCATCTTGTTTTGTCCCAGATGTCCCGCAATGGATGTGTTGTGGTATTCTTGAAGGATTCTAGCCCTGAAGGGGCCTGCTGGAACGTAAAGCCCGGTGCTTAGCCATACTGCCATTCCTTTTAAGGAGTATCCTTGGGCATAGTAGCGGCTATTCAGGTTGTTGACTAGGTATTGGTAGATGGGTTGTCAGTGGGGGTCATTACTCTGGGAGGTCACTATCTCATCCTTGAGACTAGTGATTTGTAGCATGCATAGTAGCGGGGCCAGCTGGTGTCAGGATAGGAGGGCTTTGGTGTTGTATTATCTGATTTTGTCTGGGGTGGGGGTGAGGTTGGGTCTTCTACTGAGGGCATCTGGGGCGTGGTTGACCTTTCCTGGCTTATATGAGATTTCTAGGTCATAGTCAGCCAGTAACAGGGCCCATCTAGCCTGTATTTGATTCAGTTGATGGGGTGTGAAAAAGTAGGTGAGATTCTTGTGATTGGTCATCACTTTTACTGGGTGCTCAGTGCTGCACAGATATTGTTGCCAGTGAGAAAGGGATTGGATGATTGCCAACATTTCCTTATTGTAGATTGGGTAATGAAACTCAGCAGGGGTAAACTTCTTGGAGTATTAAGCTACCGGGTGTAGCTTACCATCCATCCCCTCCTGAAGAAGGACCCCCCCATTGCAAAATTGGATGCATTGCTTTCTACAGTAAAGGGAAGAGAAAAATTTAGCATGACAAGGACAGGCGCTGAGACAAAAGCATTCTTGAGCTGGGAGAAGGCTGACTCAGTTTCCTTAGACCAGGAGAACGGGTGCTTATCTGAAGTGAGTTTTGTCAGGGGCAGGGCAATTGTGGAGAAATCCTGGATGAATTATCTGCAAAAGTTTGCTAAACCTAGGAAGCTCCGGACATCTTTGCAGCAGGTGGGGGTTGGCCAGTCAACTATTGCTGAGATCTTGTTGGGCAACATGGAAAACCCTCCTTTCTTGACAATATACCCAAGAAATTCCACCTCTGTTTGAAAGAATTCACACATGGATTTTTTTACAAAGAGGTTATGGTCTAAGAAGCGCTGGAACACCATCTTCAGATGTTTCAAGTGATCCTCATGACTTTTGCTGTAAATCAGGATATTGTCCAGATATGCCACACAAAAAGAGTCCATGTAACCTGCCAGGACCGTGTTGATCATTGTCTGGAATGTGCTTGGCGTGTTGCATAATCCAAAAGGCATCACTAAGTATTTGAAGAGACCCTCTCTGGTTTTGAACGCGGTTTTCCATTCATTACCTGCCTTAATTCTGATCTGTTTGAAGGCGTCCTTGAGGTCTACTTTAGAGAATAAAGTTGCACCTGAAAGTTGGTTGCTCAGATCATCAGCATTGAGAATTGGGTACCAATTCTTGATGGTGATGCTATTTAGATTCTGGAAGTTTACGCAAGGGTGGAGGTCTCCGCCTTTCTTAGCCACAAAAAACATTGAAAACAATCAGGGGGATTTGGACACTTGGATAGAACCCTTCTTAAGCATAGTGGCAATATACTCCTTCAGGGCTTTCTTTTCTGTTTGATTACACCTGTAGACAGGGCCGTAAGTAGGATGGGTTCCCGGAATCAAGTCAATGGTGTGGTCAAAGGGATCATGTTCTGGAAAACAGGCCAAATCTTCCTTGTTGAAGACCTTGGCCCATTTTTGCAAGTAGGGGGTATTATTCCTTTGCAGGCGTTCATAACCATGGTGACTAGGGACTCATATGGTGGAGCGTTTTTGGATGAATTCCGGAAAGGAATTGCAACCTGACTCTCTCCTAAGGTCATATGTACCTTGCTATGGTCATAATCCAGGTTTATCTTGTGCTCTTCCCACCATGGGAAGCCCAAGATAACAGGTCTGGGTGTGTTCTTCATGACCAGTAACTTGATCTGGGTGCAGATTCCCCCTATCTCCAGGTCCACAGGAGTGATACATTCTGAGGCGGTGTCCATGGTACTGTTGCCCATGGTAACTGCTGTGGCTGAGGTGGAGATGGGTAGGGCTAGTTGTTGTGCTAAACAGGGATCTATGAAATTCTGGCTGGCACCAGTATCAAGCATGGCCTCCACAATGTAACACTTCTCTCCATTAAAGATTTTTAACTGGATAGCAGGGTAAGAGTGACCAGAAGTGTCTATTGCAGTGACGTTGGCACTGTTTCCATTTTTTACGGGGACATTGGCGTGACAAGTGCCCAAGGAGGTGGAAGAAGTAATACAAGCGTTCTGTGACGTGTTGCTGTGCTTCTTCAGGGAACATCTGGGGCCAAGGGCAAGGATTAGCAGTTGTGGTACAAGGAACCACCTCATGGTTCATGTCCAGTCCTCTTGCTAGCTCAATTACCTTGGCAAGAGGTAGGGTGAGTGGATGATGTCTCATCAACCCTTGGAGGTAGGGGCACAGTCTGTGTCAAAAATATAGGGCGCAGAGTTTGTTGTCTACCCCAGAGGCTTCTCTCAAGCTTTGGAAGTGGGTGATATAATCATCTAAGGGAAAGTTGCATTGCTCCAGAGCCAGGAGTTTGATTAAGGCCTGGATTCTAGTCCCCTTTGGGGTGGTTACTTCCAAGAGTTGGCCCTTGAACTCATCGTAGTTCAAGCACAGGTCTTTGTTATCTTCCAAGGTGGAGGTGAAACAGTCTAAGGCATCTCCGTTTAACATAGAACCCACACTCAACACCTTGTGGGCTTCATCTGTATACTGGTTGGGAAATGCTCTGAAGTGGGTGTCTGTTGATACCAGACCTCTTCTAATGTCAGTGAGGTTCATTTTATGAATATTGGATAGGGCACAGCTGGAGGTGGTGTTGTAGTTTGCAGTTGATACAGTAACAGTCTGTATCTGTGCGGGGGGGCCTGAGTTCTGAGATTCTGCTGCAGCTGGGGCCCGTCTGGATACCAGTCTGTATAGGCAGTAAGCTATTATAAAAAAACTAACATACAAGATGCCCTTATAATCATAAGGATATAGGGGCTCAGGTTACCAAGTAAGGGGCAGACAAACTGTCATGACCGGGTGCAGCATCAAACCAAGGAGACTGAGAAGGAGTCTACCCATTGGGATATTGTGATACCAAGGCCCAATACAGAAAGGGCAAGGAGCAGGATAGGTACAGCATTCCGGCTGCAAGTGGACAATAGGCACCTAGGTGAGGTACTGCAACCTTGGCAAGACTAAGGATGGTCAGAATGACCATCCCATATCTGCTGTGGTCATAAGGAATGACTTCAGCAGATGGTTGTGGGGTTGGTGGAGGAGTGGGAGGGTTGAAGCTGCTGGTCCATCCAGGGCTGGGCCCTGGCTGGTAGTCCATGGCTACGGATTCTAATGTTTCTACTAGTGGTGACGCTGGTGAATGAGTTGGTTGGTAAGGGATTGTCCAAGGTGATAAAAGAATATGGGGTATGAAGGCAAAGACTACTCTATGGACCATACACTTTATTTAACGTTGTCTGTGTCTGTCTTAATTGGAGGGAAATGGTTTTTATACCATTTGTCTGGTCTATCTTGGAAGCAACTACTGGCAGCTCCTTGGTAGGCTCCAGTAGTCCAACCCTTGGTCACAGGTACTTTGAAAAGGGGGGAGGAATTCTTGAGAACAGGGAATGTGGTCCCAAGAATTTTGGACTGGGTAGATGGGAAGTTCTCTGGACTTGGTTTATGGGATTGATTACTTAATTCATGGCTGGGGAAAGCTCTGGGGTCTGGGTTTGGATTATCTGATTTCATCTGGAGATTGATCAGATTGCTGAAAGATGATTGGCAGCTAATTATATCCTGCTTAATCATTTAGGGCTGGGGTTACTTGGAAGTTTGGACTTGCTCCTGAGTAGGGCAATTGTTATTTGGTGTATATTCCTGGCTGAGTGGCTGCTCATCTGATCTTGACCCAATAAAACAGTTGGCAGCTGCAGGCATTGTGAGGGTTTCAAAGGCTTGGTGATCTTCTTTAACAGGGTTTGTTTGATTGGTAGGGGAAACTGGAACATCTTCCATCAGATGATGCTTCATTACATAAGTGGGTGAAGTAGCATTGATTTTGTGGATTGGCTGCAGGGTGGCATGTGGGTCAGGACTAGAAGATGGGACTGGAGCAGGAACTCTAATTTTTGTGGTACTGGCTGCTTTGGTTGGAACTGGAACAGATTTAATTTCCAAGTTATTCAACAGACCCAGTTGATACTGGAACTGCTGAATAACCCAGCAATAATTGTTAACTAATTGATGGGAGCCACCCAGCTCATTTTTAGCATTGGAGCTGGTGGCTCTGCTACTGTTGGGGGCTGTTAGCCCCCCTGGGCCAGTTTGCAAACTGGCCCTGGTAATTTTAACTGATTCCACTGTGGTAAGAGTATTAAAACCAATATCTCTTTTGAGAGTTGGTTCCCACCCGCCCTGGTGGTTTGTGGGCAATTCAAATCCCCCAGCGGGTTTGCGCAGTTGTCTGCGTTTTTGCTTTCCAGCAAAGATTGCGGGTTCAATTCCTGGGTTGGTGATTTTGGGGTTTGCGGTTCTTACAGTGCCAGTTATGGCCAATAAAGGTCCTGTCAGGACACCACAGGTGGGTATAAATGTCAGAAGTAGACAACTATCCCCAAGAATTTACAGAGCTTGGAATTGTCTTTTGGTAGTGGCATTTTGCAGGTGGCCTGAATTTTCTGGTCATCAGGCTTGATACCATCTTTTGAGACTATATGTCCCAGGAAAGTAACTGTTTGCAGAAGAATTGATATTTAGTAAGCTTTGGCCAACAGCTTATATTGCGCCAAGGTGGTGAAGACTGCTTTCAAATCCTTATGTTGTTGCTCCACTTAAGGGATGTATACAATGATGTTGTCAAAGTATAATAGAACGTTTTTGCCAGTTTGGGGGGCAAAAACCTTATTTATAAAGGTGACAAAGGTTAATGGTGTGTTTGTCATTCCAAAGTTAAGTGCAACACACTCATATGATCCATATTTAGTGTGGAAGGCTGTTTTGGGTATGTCTGCCTCCTTAATATGGATTTGATTGTACTCTTTTGTCAGGTCAATCTTGGAGAAGACAGCTGCTCTGACCAGGACATCAAAGAGGTCATCAATAAGTGGAAGTGGGTAACAATTCCTGATGATGACTTTGTTTAGGGCACAATAGTTAGTTACAAGGAAGAGGATACAATCTTTCTTTGCCACAAAGAATACAGCGGCACCAAAGGGAGACTGTGAGGGACAGATAAGTCCTTTTTCCAGTGCCTCCTTGAGGTAAGCGTGGAGGGTGTTGTCCTTATTTGGAGTGGGCAGTAAATAGTGTGCACATTGGGTAATGTTCCTTTGAGTTGGATGGAGTGCTGTATGTGTTTCTCTGGAAATAACCCTGGTAGAGCCTCTTTGAATATTTCTGGATGGCAGTCTATAATCTCTCTATCCTGAGGTGGGGTGGTATCCTAATGGTCCTTGGAATGTACAATCTTGTACTGGCAGGAGTCCTAATCAATTGCCTCAAGGTTCTCCTTTTCTTTGAGAGTTTCTGTGATACATAAAAAGATGCGGTCCTGTAGAAGTTGGTCCAAAGAGTCAGGATAGATCTGATGATTGACCCCTTCACACTCAATAGTCAATACAGGGGTGACCCATTCTACATGGGGGTTATTATTTTGTAGCCAGTCCAGTCCAAGCACAGTGTCAAATTTAGAGAAGTCAATGATGGGTCCCTGAATGATGGAGTGTAGGTTCTCTAGCGCAATGGAGAAAGAGGCAGTCTCTTGTGTTACAGCAATGTGGTGTTCATCAGCTAAAACCATGTTCTTAATAAGCAAATGCTTAGTGGTTAACTTGAACTTGTCCACAAAGTTGCTGTTGACAAGTGTTCAATCTGCTCCTGAGTCCAGGAGCGCTGAACCCATGTAACTACAAAAGCAGAAAGGATAGGTCATCAGTTTATTGGGATGTCTGACAATGGTGTAAAGGACTAGATCTCCTGAGAGCACCTGTATCATTGGGCATTTGACACGTCCTTAGGTCAATATTTGCCACTGTGCAAGTTGGGAGAAGTTTGGGGAGATCTTGGCTTTCTTAGTGCTCTCCCTGGGCTTTTCCCTCATCTTGGTTGCCTTGGGTGGCGGTGACACAGATATGGGTACAATTTGATTGGCTGTTATTTCCATTCCCATTTCCATTTGAGCTTGTGGGCTTGTGGTTGTTGTTGTTACCGTTGCCTCCAGGAGGTGGTTGAGAGGAGCGCCTGCTTGAATGAGAGTCATTGGGTCTTTCTTGTTTCCCAGTCTGTGCCTTGTGTAGAGTGTTGGACGTTTGTTCTGCTTTCTCTGCTTTACAATACATGCTCTGTAAGTTGATCACCTGTTCCAGATTAAAGTGTCTCATTACATGTGACTTAAGTGCATCATAGTACATGAGATGGGTAGCTAGAGTGTCAAAGAACATATCTGAGGGGGCACATAAATGAAGTTTCTTGTATGCTTGGGTGAGTTCCTTCACTGTGCCTGTCTGGATGAGGTTCTTAACTTGGTGTATGATCATAAGAGCGGTATCCTTAAGCAAAATTCTTGCTAAGGAGTCATGATTTCAGTTGTCCCAATCTTTCATGTGGTGATCTTTATGCCACTTGTTGTCACAGTAGGTTCCACCATGCTGGTAATAATCCAGCCAAGTAGAAAGGCTCAAAAAGATAACAAACCCTTCACAAAATTGACCAAATTAATGGATTTAAATCAAATGGTTGATCAAAAATGGGTATGGCTGCTCCAGTCTGCCAGCTGAAACCAATTCCTCCTTGAAAATTGATGTTGATAAATTGATGTAATTTGAGGGTTACTTGGTATGAGCTTATTAATCAGCATAATTGTCAGAAATTAGTCACTCAAGGGTTCTTTGCAACCTGGACTAGATACTCACTTGACAATGTAGAAGGAATAGGAGCCCAAGATCCAGGTGGCATTGCTTAGTCAATTTTTGATATATGCTTAATAATTTTCACTTTTTCAACTCTAAGAGTTGAGTCCTCCCAAAAATTTACTCAATAAAAATCAATATCCCTTAGTCTAATTTAATTTTGAAAATGCATCCTGTAGTTGAATTGTTGCGCTACATCCCCTACAATCTAATTATGAGCCAGATCATTACTGGAAGATGGGGCCCTGCAGCTGGAACTTTGTTGTTGGCACATCCCAATGTTAATTCAATGCCTGCCAATCTTGGATTGGTTCCCCCTGTCTTTAAACCCAAAAATTGTGTTGCATCTAAATGTCCTAAATTTTATTCTGAAGATACTCTGATGCTTTCACAGGATATTTATCTTTGCCTACTTTGGTTAGGATTAATTATTTTACTTAATCCTAGTATCTCATTTGGAAATTTTACAAAACAGTATTTGAAGCCACATTGGTGTTTAATCATTAACTTTATGTGGATTTGGGTGGTAGTTCCTTACCACCTGGAGACAGCTTCTTACTATCCCACAATTTCTGTCACACTTGTTGCACCAGGTGCCTGTGTCATGCGTAAGTCAACTAGATATCTCCACAATCCAGAAGTGTTGTGGGCATTCCATCTGCGCTGGTTTACTTTGGGGGGGGGGATTAGCACTATGCTGCAGCATTGTTGTTGTTGGATCCAGAAAATGGTTCCAGGGCTGTGCTTTGAATTTGTTGGGCTATGTGGGCTGGCATGATACTCTTGTCTATGGCTTGAGTAGTAGCAGTATGTGTTTAAAAAAACCCTTGTATCAACAGGGTGTTAAAGGCAGAGACCAGTATCACCAGGTTTTGGTATAGTAAAAACCCTTCTGGTATTTTGGTACCCAGTGTGTATGGTATCCAGTCTACTGGAAGGCCAGGCATTATTCTTTTGTAGATTTGTTGACTGCGGCAAGTACAGGCACCAGGCGGAATTTTGAGGGATGAAGTAGGATGGAAACCCTACTTCTGCTATTGTCAAGGGTCTGGATGTACAAGTATTCCAGCTATTGCCATCACACCTAACATCCAGTCATTGCCCAAGTTGGTGCCTTTCCAATATACCATTTGACATACCAGAAATGGCAACAAACCAATATCACATGAATTTCCATGTATCCAATAACTTGAACCCATCCAGCACATGACCAGCCCCTGGGTTTGGTCCAACTAATATCCCCGCCACAGCTAAATCTATATAAGTCTAAAGTATCATCCAATAAAATATACTTCTTCTCCTCCTCCTAATTTTATATTCAAAGCTTTCCCAAAAGGCGCTCTTTATCACTGGTAGCACTAAAGTTTTTGACCACACTGATGAAAGAGAAAATGACTGAACAGAACCTGCTCACCTTTGCTCACGTACTCAACCAGGCCACATCCCAGGAGACCTGGAAAGCATACTTCCGCGCCCACAACATTAATGAAGATATTCCTAGTGGATGCACCATATTCAAAGGTCTGGTCATGCCCAAAGCATGTGCCAAGATAATTCAATACAGTCACTCTCTTCAACCACAAACAAACACACAACCACCTATCATAGGTGAAGTTGCCAACACCAAATACATTGGTATTGACAAGTTCTTTAGTAAAAAAAAGAAAACGTCATTAACTGGCTAGACCATACAGCCGCTAAACTCTGCGCCAGCCACATTCCTCATGAGAAATGGGTCCAGGAAGCCAGCAAGCGCCTATAAAAGGCCGCAGCTAACTGGTTTGCCACCTGGGTTGGCTCACAAACCAACAACCAGCTTGACAACTGGGAAGAGTTCAAAGCCGACATCACCCACAATTTCTGTGTCACCAAATCTCTTCAAGATATTGCAATACAGCTCAGTGATTTTCCTCAGAAGACCACTATTGCAGCCTACGCCAACAAATTTGAAGAAATATGTTGCAAAATTCAAAAACCAGCACAAGCTGACAACGTACACACCAGAGCATCATTCATCAACAGAATGAAACCCTCTGTTGCTGCCCTCATCTGCCCAGAAGCAAATACCTCCATGCCCGCGCTCATTGCTGAAGCCAAGCACACTGAAAAACGCGCAGACATGGAATATGCTGCACACAACAGGAACCGCTCCTCAAACAGCAATGGCAGAGAAAACGGCAATGGCAACAAATGCCAGAACACCAATCATAGCAACAGCAACTCTAATTGCAACAATGGAAATCACAGTCTAAGTGCAAACCACTCCTGTCACAAGAAAGAGGACACCACTGAAGTAAACAATGCTGAAGCAGCAACCTGCTATGAATCTGACCCCACATGCTCTGACCTTGAAGGTCTCAAAACAGAGGAACAGGGAAAATAGGAGGGGGAGCAGGCTTAAGTGCCCCTGTCTCCCCCCAGCTTTATAAGAAACTGTACCAAGGCACAAACTTTGCTGCTTGCATCCCACGTGTCCCGCAATCCCCCATTTTTATGAACATAAAAATTAAAGATTGCTCACAACTTCTTGTCTATCCATGCACTTACAAATCTCATACACATAAAATTTTATTTGACTCTGGTGCACAACACACCATGGTAAGAAAACCATTTGTTACCAAGTACAAAATACCAGTTGTCAAATCCAACTTTAAATATGCCAGAATGGCAGATAAATTAAAGGTTCTACTTGAAGGCAAAACAACTCCCTTTAAGAATTGACCTCCAAGACATACAAACGTCCATCAAAGGACTTTTCATGAACAACATAAACTATGACATTGTAGCAGGCATGAACTGGTTCACCCAAGTGAACCCTAGAATATGTTGGAAAACAAAAACCATGTCCATCAAACACAACAGAGTCAATTTTTAATATTCTCAAAGAACCCAACAATCTCATTCTAAGAGACACAGTATTTGTCCAAGCCATAAATCAGGACAACTCAGAACGTCTAACCAAAGACAGTACCCTCCACATAATGAGGTACTCTGAATTTAATAATATACAGGCACAAAAGATCCAATGCCCGGAACTTGCGGCACTCCTAAATGAATATGCTCATGTATTCAAGGAAGAACTCACAGAGTTACCCCCCAAACAAGAGGTCAAACATGGTATCAACTTATGCAAAGCCATGCCCAAACCTGCACCCCTCTACAGACTCTGCCCCATGGAGACCCAAATACTTAAAGCCCACATTGAGGACAACCTAGCCAAAGGATTCATTTGCCTGTCTGAATCCCCGTGGGGGGCAGCAATTTTCTTTGTAAAAAAGAAAGAAGGATTCCTTTGCTTAGTTACTGACTACAGAGCACTAAACGCAAGTACAGTAAAGAATAAATACCCACTTCCCCTCATTGAAGACCTATTTTCAAGCCTCTTTGGAGCAAAAATCTTCTCAAAAATTAGCCTCACATCTGGTTATAACCAAGTTGAAGTCAAAGAGAAGGACATACCAAAGACCGCGTTTTGCACGCAATTTGGGTTGTTTGAATGTAAAGTAATGAACTTTGGGATGACCAATGCTCCCACAACGTTTGTCACCATGATGAACCAAGCACTAAACGGCCTCTCAAACACATTATTTTACCTTGACGTCATCATCATATTTTCAAAAACAAAAGAGGAACACCTCACGCATGTCCACAAGACACTCAATTGACTTGCAAATCACAAGCTATACACTAAGCCTAGTAAGTGCCAATTTATGGAAAAGTAACTCTTGTTCTTGGTCCCCATTGTCTCTGACAGTGGCATCAAAGCAGACCCAGATAAAATAAAAGCCATAAATAACATGAAACACCCCATCTCTGTGAAACAAGTTAGATGCTTTCTCAGTATGGTAGCTTACCTAAGGAAATACATCAAAGACTGCGGAAAGCTCACCACACCAATCAATGATCTAACCAAAGGTAATGTCAAAAAGAAATTCATCTGGACTCCAGAAGACGACAAGAATTTCCAACTATTAAAGCAAGCATTGATTGAAGCACCAATCTTGCAATACCCTAATAACAACGGGTGCTATGAGCTAGAGTCAGACACTAGTGACACCGCCATTGGCGCAGTCCTACGCATCTGCCAGCCAGGGCAGCAAGATTTACTGCCAGTATGTTACAAAAGCAGAAAACTAACAAACACTGAGCAAAGGTACCCAATACACAATAAAGAATTGCTAGCAATATATCACGCATGCAAGAAATGGAGATGTTATCTCAAAGGACACTTAAATGTCCGAGTGCTAACTGACCACAAATCCTTAATCTATTTCAAAACTCAGAACGCACTCACGCGGCGCCAAGCCAAATGGATGTCCTTGCTGAAACAGCTTAACCTGGACATCCAATACAAAAAGGGGGCAGAGCTGATCACAGATAATGCTCTCTCTAGGCTATGCCAGCCAAGAGAGGATCACCCTGACCACCTGGACCCTGACTGGCCCAACCTATACAACACTGAGTACAAGACAAAAGGAAAGGATCCCTCCACACATCAACTAACCCACAATACGCTAATAAGGAATGAAAAACTTTTCCACGTATCAAATGGCACAGTATACCAAATCATCAAAGATAAACACATTCTATACATCCCACTTGCACAAAGAGTTAACACTATACTAAGACACCATTGTCTGCTAGGACACACAAAGGATAACAACCTATATCTCACACTGAAAGAGATAGTATGGTGGCCCAACCTGAAGCAAGACATAATCAATTTTCTAAAAAGTGCACAGTATGTGAAAAATATGCCAGCACCAAGGCGCCACAGCCAACAGTTAACCCAGTACCTGACCCTGAACCATTTAAGGTTTGGGGGCTGGCCGTAGTGGGATCCTTCCCAGAAACCAAAACAAATCAATGTTTCCTAATTGTAGCCATTGAATTTACCACATGTTGGCCCATCTGCTGGGCAACAAAAGATCACAAGGTGGCAACAATAAATTGATTCATCAATAAAGCAATCATAGCAGACTACGGCACTCCAGACTACATCATAACAGATGGAGCAAAAGAGCTAACAGGCCACGTAGTAAATGACAATCTAAAAACAAAAAACATCAAACACTCCACAACCTTGCCCCACAGGCCACAGACCAACGGCAGAGTTGAATGCCTTAACGGCAGACTTATCAGAACCCTGGAGAAAATAATGGATGGCAAAGCCAAAGACACATGGCCGCTATATGTGAAACATGCATTACTAGTATCCCGGGTTTGTACCAATCAAGGGACAGGCTACTCACCGTTTGAACTAACATATGGGTATAAGCCAGAAATAGTCACCCGCAATAACCAACCATATGTGAAGATCCCCCCAGGGAAACCTCCTACAGTAGAACAGAAACCAGCTCTACAACACATACACCTCAAAGCCAAACTGGCTGAAATAAAGAGACTCAAAACTCAAAAGGTAACCTCAACAGAGGACCCACTCCCCATCAACTCCCCTGTCTGGGTCCTAGCCAGGAACAGAAAGAAACTAGACTCAGTACACAGAGGACCAGGAAGAATCATCAGATACCAACCAGACAGGAACACTTACCTAGTTAAGTTCCAGGGTGCCAAAGAGCCCATCACCAAAAAGTACCACAGATCTTGCCTCCACCCTAGTAAAGGAGAACACTCGACCCAGTTGGTGTCCACTAGTAAACAACTCCAGGAACATCAGGCGGCAGCCGTCAAGACAAAGCCCCCCTCCTGATGTACCCAAGTAACCCCTTAAGGGAGGGGTGTGTCAAGGGTCTGGATGTACAAGTATTCCGGCTATTGTCATCACACCTAACATCCAGTCATTGCCTGATTTGATGCCTTTCCAATATAACATTTAACATACCAGAAATGGCAACAAACCAATATCACATGACTGTCCAGGTATCCAACAACTCAAACCCATCCAGCACATGACCAGCCCCTGGGTTTGGTCCAACTAATATCCCTGCCACAGCTAAATCTACATAAGTCTAAAGTATCATCTAATAAAATATACTTCTCCTCCTACTTTTATATTCAAAGCTTCCCCAAAAGGCGCTCCTTATCACTATCAATGTTGTAACTGTGCTGTTTTAAAAGAGTTACAAGGAGAAAAATATTTGGGAATGTCAAAACAGCAGGCTTGACCCGCCAGCAAGATTCCAACCAAGAGGGTTTGTGACCTGCAATCCAAATATCCAGTTACTTGAAGCCAGACTTGGAAGTCAAATTGAATTATCAAATCCAACAACATGAACAAATGCTGATCCCTTATGGTGGATACCTTGTTTTGGCGCTTGACTCATTACCAGGATCAAGCCACCCCCCTTCACCATCCAGCTATGGGATCAACACAATCATGTTCCTCTTATCCATGATTCACAATTACTATATAAGCACTGTCTCATAATAAAGATTATTATCTAGTTTCTAAATATTTTCCCCCTTGTAACTCTGCTAGAATAGCACAGTTATGACAGGAACTAGATAATAATCTTTATTGAGATATAGTGATTATATAGTTATTATGAATCAAGGATAACAGGAACATGCTTGTGTTGATCACATGGTTAGATGGTGAAGGGGAGTGGCTTGATTCTGATAATGAGTCAAGCACCAAAATAAGGTGTCCACCATGAAGGATCATCATTTGTTCATGTTGATGGATTTGGTAATTCAATTTGACTTCCAAGTCTGGCTCCAAGTGACTGGATAATCAGATTACAGGACACAAACCTGCTTAGTTGGAACCTTGTTGGCAGGGTGAGTCTGCTGTTTTGATAATTGATTTATTAAATTCAACTTTATATCTGTCCTTGGATGGGACAACCTTCTAGCCCATACAATAAAAGCAGATCCCTAACAGCAATCTAATAGGTACCTAGAGTAGGGATGGGCACCAAAATTGTCACAATCTTTTTTGTGACTCCATCAGTTGGTCATAAATAATTTTGTTACCTTCAAGCCTCATCACAACTCATGCTGATTTGTTTTTTGGCTTTAGTAACAGGTCATAATTATAACCGCCACACTTTATGACCTGCTCCTAAAGTCACAAAACAAATCTGCATGAATCTTACTGTGACCAAGCACAATCCTATCTTGTTTTGGTTTGTGTTCAATAATTAGCAGGATGATGATTCCTTTCAATTGAAATAGATATTTCTTCTGATGAGGAGCAACTTCTGGGGAAGCTTAGAAGATAGGTTTGAAGGAGAAGAGTAATTTTATTGTATAATATTTTAGGCTTATATATTATGTTTGATGTGGAGGGAACTTAAGTCAGATCAATGGTTGGAGATCAGAGGTGTGACTCAGATCAGAACAGCTGGACATCTGGATGAGTCACGGGAAATTGGTTTGTTGCCAATTCAGGAATGTTGAACTATATATTGGATTGTTGCCAAACCAGGCAATGACTGGATGTTAATTGTGCTGGTAATTTTCAGAACACTCATACATCTAGATCATCAACACTTTATTTATTTAATTGGTATCTCAAAATAATTAACTAAAACAAACTGTGGTTTAATAAAAACTATCATTGTGAGATAATGACAGATAAAGCTGTAATAAATTGTGGCTGGAAAATAAAAACTAACAACCGAAACTGCTCTAATTTTATGTCATGTGCCTCGAACAAAATGAAATCATATGTTTCATCTTTAGAAACCACCTTCTTTTTATATTTTGTGACCCACACAATGGAGTGAGGCACAAATTGTGACCTACTCCAAAAGCTGTGGCACAAATCATTCAGATTGTTCTGTGATCTAATCTAAAACCATCTTAAAAGCAGTTTTGTGACTCTGTGATCACACAATTACTGTGACCGTCCCAACCCTATAGGCACCTAGTTTCATCCCAGTGGGTATAATGAAAATTACTATTTTTAGCTGTGAGCCCCCTTTACCAATCGGATGCTGCCTTCTCTGGGTACCATATAAAGTTCGACATGTATAGTACACATACCAGCTGGGTCTTGACATTTCAAAAAAGCGAGGTGAAACAATGCACTTGGCTGTCTCACCTTTGCAGTTATTGATCAGCAAGGTTCATGGATGCAATCTGTTTATATGTGCTCAGAAAAATAAATTTCAAACCGAAAAAAATATGAAGAAATTAAAGGGTTATTAAATTATTTAGACGGAATTATCTATGACATCCTGATTTAGCTGCAGGGCTACACAAACTTACAAAGCCATGCCTAGATCCCTTGACTATATTCTAATTTGGAGTTTAAAGGATTTCTTGTGTGAATTAATCCAAGCGTGAAGTGGCTAGGAGTTAGTATATATTGCAAGCAAATTTAAGAAAGCGAGCCATGAAATACATCATAGCCGTCCTTACCACTGTCTCTTGCAAACCTTGCGCTTCCCGGAAGTATGACTACCTAAGCCTCAAGGTTTCAAACATCAAAGTGCTTGAAAACAAAGTAATGCAATGTGCAGGCTTACTTGTCAGCAAGGAGTTGGCTGTGACTTTAGCAGAGTGTGTTGGCAGTGATGCTTCGAAAGTGAAAACCGTGGAGCACGCCAAGCATGACTCTAAATCCAATAATCTGGTCACGGATCCCCTCCACGATACCGAATATGACGTAAGCAGAATCACCAAGGATTCGGAATGGAACGGCAAAGCCCACAATGTTGCTTTCCTTGAAATCAAAGCTGAACAAACGGAAGCCGTTCCTGCTGACATCCCTACTGCTGATGATTACCAGCCCGAGTCACAGATGGTGATGCTGCGGTACAGAACCACAACTGTGGATCGTAACACCCGCCATGAAGTTGAGCCCATTGAGTACAAGTTAGTCGAGAAGGAAAAATGCTCAAAAGCGTTTGGTAGAAACCTACTGAGTGATGATTACTGCCTCAAATCATCTAAGATCAGAGACATCACACTTGGGTCTCCTGTCTTCTTTGCCCTTCCCAAAGACACCCCCAAGGTTGCTGGAATCATCAATGACCACATTGAAACTAACAACTCAAATAGTCTTATTATCATCCAAAGTATCTATCACTCCTTTGCTAAGATGGCCTTAAAGTCCCTTATGAAATAAAGCCGCTTTCTTTTACCAAGACTTTCTAAATCTAACACAATTATCTAAATTAATATAAATTCAAATAAAATTACTTCCGTGCTTCAATGATAGATGTCATCCAAAGTAACTTGAGCTCTTTACATTTAAGACCTTTATTCAGACCAGATCTCCATTGTAACATAATATATTGATCCTCACTTTTAATTATCAATTAATATACTATTGACCTCCACACTAACCCATATATTTCCAATATGTTGGCTTTTTATAATCAAATAAGTTTTAAGATAAGATATGGAAAGTCATAAACCCTATAAACATTATCTCGTAGCATATGAGCACCATACCAATGACCTTTTAATATAACTAACATCAAGTAGATCCGATATAGGCTAATGAAATATCATAACACTGTTGTTGCAACATGCCTGAACTATCACCCAATTAGGGTAACATTTAAAATATATACTTGGTCAAGGTACTACTGGTTTCTACTACAATATTCTTTACCATACTTTCTTAGTAGGGATGACTCTATCTATAAAACTTAGACTGTTTGTTGCAAGGTGGTTAGTTGTGACCGTACTACAGTCACATTGGGCTGTGGTTTCACAAAGAGGTTGAATTGTGATGAATTTCATAGGTTGAAATTCAAAACAATAGGATTGGCCTTGGAGAGACTTTCCAGCGTAGTAATAATACCCAGGAATCAATTAGGCTGTACTAATTGAGGGCTGTAATAAATAATCTGAACAATTCAGATTATGAGACTAGGTGTCTCAAACTGTCTAATTAACCATGGAGGTTAAATGATACCCAGGAATCAATTAGGCTGTACTAATTGAGGGCCGTACTGAATAATCTGAACAATTCAGATTATGAGACTAGGTGTCTCAAACGTAATTTATTAACTGGGAAGGAAAATTAATTATTATCCCTGGAATATGATTAATGAGGATTTAATCATAGGGCCAAAATGGGCTTGACTGTGTCAAGTAAAGACTAGGTGTCATAAACTGATTAATTAACTGTGAAGGTTAATTAATATATATACCCTGGAATATGATTAATAGGGATTTAATCATAGGGCCAAAATGGACTTGACTGTGTCAAGTAAAGACTAGGTGTCTTAAACTGATTGATTAACTGAGAAGGTTAATTAATATATGCTTGGAATATAATTAATGAGGATTTAATTATATTGTTTAATTGCTTTGACTGTGTCAAGAAGTTTGGTTAAGGTTAGCCAAAAGTAAACCCCTGAATTGTGGTTTAAAAGCGCCGTGTTAGCAAATTCATTGGGTTAAAAGCGCCGCTGCGCCACTATCAAATTTTTTCAGGTGCTGGGGCGCTGCCTGGGAAAGCTCCTGGGCGCTGCAGTGGCGCTTGGTTTGAGTTTTGAAGCGTTTTAATGGGGTTTTAAGGCGAAAAACCATTAAATGCAAAAATAACTAAATGTAGACAATAATGTCTATGCATTCAGGATTGATCAGCTGGTTCCCAGTTGGAACAAGGATAGCTTGAATCAGGAATACATATATTTGACAGGGTTTTGGCGCCGGAAGTCTGGAATGCTTCAAGCCAAAGTGATACATTTCCATGGAAAGAATCAGGCAATTCTGGAATGTATTAGGGCACATTCTTATAGGTTAAGAGCGTGAAGATCTTTTTGGTAAAGATCTGGATTGGATGACGCCATTATGTCATAAACCATGTGATAGGAATTCAGGTGTGATTCCAGAACCGGAGGGGTTTTCAGCCAAATGTACCCCAATTGGTATATAATGGAAACATGATAATAATTAATAAAAAATGATGCTTATTGTGATTATGGTTGCTTTCCCCTCAATCTTTCTATGCTTTGTGTTTTTGGCTTTTAACTGAAATAAGACTATCATGGAATGAAAGAGATGGTCTGCAGCTAAGACTATGGGAAGCAAAAAACGTGGAAGTGATCACCAGGTGGCGACAAGTTTAACGCCAAGATTGCTTGCCTGGAATCCAAGCTCATCAAAGCTTACATAAAGGATTCCCTGTCAAATCATAAAAAAGTCAGACTGGGAAAATGAAAAATCAAGCATGAATTTCCTGGATCTGTCACATTAGTTTAAACTATCTATTACTGACGTCAGTATCCCTGCCATTAATTAGGCTTTAGTTCAAGGCTCTGAATAGATCTACAGCATGGATAGATAACCAGTCTATTGGATCAACAAGTCATAACCACAGAGGATTATTTAGTCCATCAAACAATCATATTGATTGGTGGGCTGAGTGCTAATATGATCTGACATTGAACCATGATCAGAGCATCAGTGGTAAAACATTATTTTTAATCCCCTATATAACCCTTCCCTTGTTATCATAAATAAAGGATTGATATTTAAAATTACTATACTTTATTATATGCACTAAGTTTGTCAGGGCCCAGAAAGCCCTGGACAATCAGCTGGCCTTCCTAGAGGCAAAAAACCCACAGCTTGGGAAACCCTATCAAGTATCCCCCAGAGCAAGAAAACCCCCTTTTGACTAACAAATGGCCCAGGATTTGAGAGGCACACGGGCCTTGAATCCCTGGCTTCAATTCCATTATCAAATTTGGACCTCTCAACTATCAGGAAATGGTATATTGGGAGCGTGATTGTTCAATTGCACAATTGGGCGCTCAATTGCTTGTGGATTCTATAAATAACTGTGGCACCTTGGCATACTACAGTTCAAGAAAGTTTCATGTTATACCAACCAATGAGCATCCACTTCCAGGCCCAAGTACACAATTTCCAGTCAAAATTGTAAGCTCAACTGAGAATGATACCATCAGATCCCTGGTGGCACTAAAGGCTACAAAATTACCAGTAAGTATAAGTAGTGAGGAGGAGAAGCCCTCCTCACTGTTGACATCTTAATAAAACGAGTTTATGCCCATAAATCATTATCTTATTGCAGAAATTGTCTATTTTTGCTCAAATTTAATTATTCTCTTTGCATCTATTTGGGAATCCACAACACAATATAAACATGCCTATACATATTCTCCTGGTTATACTCCTGCTACCTCAGTCAATCCACCCCACACTCTTGACTTGAAGTATTTCCACCCCCATTATCTGGATCTCCTGCCTGCTATGAAGGATATTCCTACTGCTCCCCCTACTTAATGCGCCTCCCGACCAGGAATTCAGTAAGTTGGAGTTTGTCTATATCACAGTATTGGGGCTGGCTAACCAGGTCGTGCCCCATCTGGGAGTTGGTGTTCCCTAGATACTGCAGTCAACTATCTGGTCAGAATTGCTCCTATTGTGTACTTGGCCTTCCAGGCCTAGCCTGCCTCCCCTTGAGAGCCCAGCTGGACTCTGGTATAAGCCATGAAAAAGTTGAAGAACTATCTTAAATTAGCCTTTGGTAAACAATAGGTTGTAATTTGAGTTAAGCAAACTAGTAAACAACCACACCATAGCCAAGAATACAACATTTAGTGCTCACTCTGTCATGCAGCATCACAATAGTTCTTGTTGCCCCGCCAGAGACTTGTCTTTGGCCCAGGGAGAGTTTGGAGAAAAACTTCTCCAAGCATTCCTTTGTCACTTGTGGGACCATCTTAATGGCCTATTTACGTAATTAAATTGTTTTTCTGGCACAAGAAATGGCCTTCTAAGCAACATGGTTGCATTTAGTCAGTACATGGCAGTACTACAATATCCTCAGCAGATTAAGGACCAATCGGTCCTCTACCTGGACGTCCCCACTCCACTTGAAGTGGATAGTAACACTGAACCTACCCAGCAGCAAAGATCAGGGATCAGACCAGAATGGGGAGGCCCACAATAAACTTGTGTTACTGCCATCCTATGGAGCAACTGCCAAAGAGAAATTCTGCAACTTTAATGGTACAACTCCCAATCAGCTCCATCTTCAAATGAAGACCATGGAGAAGGAAAAGGAATACATCCATAGTTTTGCCCATCCAGTAATATGCCAAAACTGGATCCATTTGGGATACCAGTTGTCTCTTACCTCTCACCAGGGGAACCTCATGTCAAAACCGCAGGCTTGACCCGCCAGCAAGGTTCCAACCAAGCGGGTTTGTGACCCGCAATCCAATTACCCGGCCACTCAAAGCCAGACCCGGAAGTCAACTCAGATTACCAAATCAATCAACATGAACAAATTATGATCCCTCACGGTGGATACCTCAATTTGGCGCTTGACTTATTAGCAGGATCAAGCCACCCCCTCTTTCATCCAGCCGTGTGATCACCAATCATGTTCCTTCTGTCCATTGATTCACAATAGCTATATAATCACTATCACACAATAAAGATTATTATCAATTCTCTAAATATTTTTCCCTTGTAACTCTGCTAAAACAGCACAGTTAAAACACTCATAGATAGCCAGCAGGATTTCCTCTGTTGCCTCTATGATGAACTCTCAGGATCTATGACTAATATTAGTCACCAGATCAACAGCTTGGTGAGTCACCAGAATCACACTGCTGCTTGGGCAGCTCAACTGGAAGAACTCCTGATGAACTATGTTGCCGCCATGATTGGATCTATGCTTAAGCATAAGGGGATCAACAATAACTGGCTTTGTACAGTTACACATCACGTTAAAGGAGCCAAAGATACCTTCTGTCACCTCTGCAAAGAGGGTGAGTTGCTCTGCCAGTTTGTAGGTAGGATTGAAGACAGACCTGTCCAGGTACAAGATGGGGAGAGCACAGCCATCATTCAGAGAGACATGGAGAACTGTACGGACATATGAGCAAGATCAATAAAGGCCTCTGACATTCTCTTAAAGATTTTGGTAAGTCTACACCAAGTTAGCTAAACTCACAAAGCTAATTGACAACAACCATGCACTTACTGAGGAGAAACATGATGACCTAGAACAACTGAGAAATAATCATCATTATGCCCAGGAAAATGTAGGCATGCAGCTTGACTGTCAAAAATCTAGAATTGAGAATCTTGAGGAAGAACTAAAGGCTGATAACCAAACCATTAAGGACCTTTCACAAGAAGTTTGGTTGCAGTGTAGCAACATTAAGTTGCTTCAAGAGCAAATGAAGCAACTTCTTGGTGTAAAACTCTGGCAGTCAAGGCTGGAACCATAAGTACAAGCAACCACAGGAAGAAATCCCACTGCTCTCTCACTTAACAGTCAGGATATGGCTGACAACCATCAATCTTTTCATATCTGCAAGAGCAATGAGGACAACATAAGTCACACTACCAGGAAAGTCTATGTTGCTGAGCCTGTCTTAGACAACAGTGAAACCCTCTTGCCTGGAGAGGCTGCGTCCACATCAAGAGCCAACAACAACCCAAGAGGCACTGCTTCTGAAGAAAAAATTTGTGTATCAAACTTGAGAACTTTTCCCCCTCTTCCTAGGAGAAGTTACAGTTGCAGTACGTCTACTGTGATTCAAACCTTCAAGCCTGAAAATCTTCCAAATTTGACAAATAAATTCCAACATACATATGTTTTTTCAACTCTATAATAACTCCATGTATGGCGCAGATGAAGCCATGAATAACGCAGAAATTTTTAATTGCCTAGATTCAGAAAATCAGATCATAATTGTGCCCAGACTACCTGAGCAGGGATGGACTTATGAAAACGTGTCTATGGCTATTATTGCTGATTTTGGTAGTGATGAAGCTCTATTTTGTTGTAAAATGGAGTTTACTGAAGAGAAAATCAAGAAGGGAGAAAGCTTAATGGATTTTTATGAGCATTTTTATCTGGAAGCACAGACTCTAGTTTCCATGGGAGCAGCTACTTTTTTTGATGTAAAAGGAGCCCTTCTCAACTATGTGCGCCCCAATAGAGAACTCTTCATTGCCCTCAAATCAGGAATTTATGGTGCACAAACAGTCCCTGAACTTATGCAATATCTGGGTTCTTTTAAAGAACAATTTGAGATCCCATTTCTTGACTACAAGAAGACTACTGCTTTCAACTCAGCTGAATTCAAAGGAAAGACACTGGAAAAGAATATTGAAAAGAAGACAGCAATTGGCTCAACTCCTGTGGCTAATAGCTCTAACAATAACAAAACATGCTATAAGTGTAGTCAGCCTGGTCTCCTATCACAGGATTGTAAACAACCAAAAGCTAATATACGTCATGTAGGCCACAAGGACAGCAAATACAACAAGGAGCATACAGAAGATAACAAGGAAGATGAAGAGGATTCAAAAAACTGCTAAGCAGTCAGGTTGCAGAGAAAACCCTGACTGCTAGTAGTAACAACCCCTCTCCCTCACTTGATCTAGACCCCACTGCCAAGAAACTGCCTGACAAGGAAGACAGCCTGATGGACCCAGATGCTAGTCCTGAGCGCTACCTGCCTGGCAAAGAGGAGGTGAACAAGGACCTTATTCACCAAGTTCTGGCTGTAAACGCTGTCACAAGAAGACAGGCTATACAGCCTAAAGCCTTACTTTTGCGTGAAGCAATAGAGACTGTAACACTCCCTTACGCTGAACAACTGTCACATTCTTCTAGTGAAGTTACTCATGAAAGTGATAGCGTTAAAAATTGGCACAAATACTACGTTTAGTACAAGTCTCAATTATACTGGATACTCTAAAGGCCCTGAAACCAAAGCCTAACTCTGCTTTAGAAGCATTTTTTGCTCAGTTCAAGGGTCTAGATGTACATAAAGTTAAAAAAATCTTGTCTCCAGACTATGGAGACCAACATGATTGCACCTATATCAAACTTGTTGTCCACAAGCTCAGAGTACGGACAATACTAGACCCAGGAGCTCCAGGGAAGATAGTTTCCACCAGAATGGTGAAGAAACTCAAATTGGCTCCTGACTTGGACTACAAAGAAGAAGTTGTCACTTATGGCCCCAATAAAACCAAAGCCTTGGGTGCTTATTCTTTTCTTCTGCTTCATTTTTGTAAGCTATTAGCAACTGCTCCTGCTATAGTCCTCCAAATTACTAGCTACAATATACTCATTGGGACAAGTTTTATGGCTACTTATGAAACAATCATAAAGCATAAGGATAGCAATTTTATTATTTTGGGTCATTCAGTTCCCATGTTCTATCATGGAGATGGACTCAAGGATTTACCAACTAGGAAGATTCATTACATCAATATGGAATACGCTGACAGTGATCTCCCAGTAGCCTATAATCTACACCAGAGGAAACTGAAGACTATCCCCTTGGCTACTAAGGAGTGAAAAAGGATACCTCTGTATGTGGCCAAAGATTTTGTGATCCCAAAGGGTTTGCAAGTTATTCACAACACTGGCCTTAGTTTAGGGCTTTCAAAAGGACTACATGGCAAAGTCCACAGTCTTCAAAATGGATCTCTCTTTGAACCTTGGATATCTCCTGGAATTGTAATTGTAAATTCACTGCCACCTTTGGCCTTGGATTGAACCGCTTTTCCCTGCCGCACCAAAAAAGGGCCAAAAATAACAGCCAAGCCACTTAATTCTCTAGGAGATTTATCCCATACTGTTGATGAGAGATATGTCCTAGCCTACCCTGCAGATCCCCCAGCTCCAGTTGTCCCGGCCTGGGAAGAAACACTGATCAATTTGGACTATTTGTTGGCATGGTGTTGCCCTCTCTTAAAAACTATCAGGAATGCCCAATCAAACAACGCCACATCCAGAACCAGAAAGTCAATTAAATCTGAGCTTGTTGAGGAGCCTCCCAGCCAATCAGGTGGAGCTGCAGAAATTTCCCTGAAACCCTCCAGCACCCCTGGCTCTGGCCAGCAAATTTTCTCCCTTGACCAATCAGATGCAGTATCTATGGTCATGTGACTCCCTTCTAGCAACACTCCCCCTTTTTACAATACCAGGGGATTTCAAGCCCCCTGCTTGTCAATTTTCAAATCATTAAACCCTCTGGAAACAGTTGCCTATATTTGTTTGAATTAACTTGGTTGACTCTGTTTGGGGTCTTCTGTATCTTTATTCAAAGTGTTAGTCAATTTCATCATAAGTCTTACCTTATTGTTGTCCTCTTCAAAACCGGTTGCCCTTTTGAAGCCTTTAATCACAGGCCTTTTACTTAATTGTTGTCTCTGTGGTTTACGCTTTCAAAAGCCCAGTTCAAACCCCAAAACTCCATTTAAAATTTTGTATAAATCTAACTTTAAATTTGAGATTTTCTTTATTTTATTGATTTTGAACCCACTTTACGTCTCTATAATTGCCCAAGCTACCTGAAGTTATTGCCAAGGCCCCCACTTGATTTCTGCTGCTCTTTATCAGTTTTTTCTTGTGGCTTACATGTCTCTCCAATATTTTATTACTTTGAGTTCTAAAAATTGCACTGTTGTGCACCAAATTTTGTGCTCTTTGCAACTATAATCCTCCCAGTCCTAAAATTTGTGGTGTTCACCTTGGCCCTGTGACAGATCCAGGCCTAACCTGTCCATCCTTCCATTATCCTGCCCTTGATTCTTATTGCTGTTACCTTCCTGGGGCAATGCTTCAAGGATCTTTGCCTCCAGGGAGGCAATTTTCTCAGATAACACTTTATTATCATCCCGCCAACAAGCCATGATTTCAACGCTTTTTTCCTATTGTGCTCTCAACGCCTCAATTTCACAATTCATCATCTCTTTTACTTGTTGCAAGATTTCATCCCATCATACCAACAAGTTTCAAGCATCCCAAGCATAAATCTGGTTCCCTTGGACGGGAGTCCCTTCCTTTGCAAAGTAATTGGAACACAGCTCTTCAAATGCAGCCTTTACTTCTACTAAAGACTCGGCAGGAACAGTCTTAGTGACCTCCAGGCTGGTCCAAGCTTCTTCCAATGTACTTGTAGGAACCTTCTTTCTTGCGGCAGCGGTTTCCACACAAAGGACCCCAAATTTGGCTCTCTCAAATTTTAACAAAGAAGGCATGATAATTGAAAAATAGATGAGGGGAAAGCGTCAAAACCGGCAATGAATATATATTTTATTAATGTTTAACTGTTTTTGCTTATATATCATTTGGGGCATACATGGCTGAAAACCCCTCCAGTTCTTGAATCAACCAATGATTTGCATCACGTGGCCTATAACATTCAAGTCATCCAACATAGATCTTTACCTGAAAGATCACCAACAATTCTCAACCTATGAGAATTGACCTACAATGGGCAGAAGTCACCTGACTCCATTCAACCCAATGTACCAATTTGGCATGGAGCTTCTCAAGCTCCCAGCGCCAAAACCCTGTGGATTGCACATCCTAAACTCAGCTATCAGTGTTCCAACTGGGAACCAGCTGATCAAACCTGAATTCCTAGGCATCCTTGCTTTTATTTAGTTATTTTTGTATTTAATGGTTTTTTGCCTTTAAAACCCATTAAACTGCTTTAAAACTTGAACCAGGCGCCCCAGCGCCTGAGAAAATTTGATAGTGGCGCCTCTCTAGTTCATTAGGCGGCGCAGCAGCGCCTCTAACCCAATAAATTTGCCAACACAGTGCTTTTAACCCAAATTCCAGGGGTTTTTCCATGGTTAACCTTAACCAAACTTCTTGACAAAGTCAAGGCCATTTTAATATAATTAAATCCTCATTAATTATATCCTGCATTTATTAATTAATCTTCCTGATTAACTAACCCATTTTGAGACGCCTAGTCTCCAAGATTGATTTGGCCAATCTTGACTCAATTCTTTGAGTTATCCTAAACTAACTAAACATCCATATTCTGTTCTTTTATTAAACATAGATATCCAGTTTCTAGGAAATTTTCCTCAAGAATTCCAAACAAACCTATTTGTATGTAATAAACAGCAAAAACAGAACATCTTTATATTTTGGAGCATTTATTTGGCTAAATGCTCAGCAGTGACTGTAGTACAGTCACAAGGCCCCTTAATTCCCTTCAGGAGAATTGGACTCATCTTCTTGGAACTTTATAAGCTCCAATTCCCCATGGAATAGCTTAAAGAGTTGAGGATGAACACGGGACCATTCTTCTCCCAAGGCAGCTCCAACCCCCCAAATTAGGTAGTTTGGCCCTGGACTAACCAAAATAATCTTCATAGGCCCTACCCATTGCTGAAGACCTCTTCTTGGGTGCTTTTCTCAGCGCCTTTGATCAAACCAAACCAGATCTCCCACCTGGAAATAATCACAAGGAAGTACTCCAGGCTTTGAGTTCCACTTGGCGGCACGCTTTTCTTGAACCCGCTCTCCTTTACTCCTTGCCTTGACAAATAACCTCTGCATTTTGGCTACATGTTCCTCTACGGCGGCCTCATAGGAATTCTTTTCCACAAACTCCCATTGGCCCACTTTAGTGCTGGTTGTAGTCTCCCGGCCATACAACATCCAAAATGGTGAAAGCCCAGTAGAATCATGGGGCATTGTCTGGTATGCCATGACACTCATTGCTAGGTGATCCTTCCAACGGGTTGTAGCTCCATCAGCCAATTTTTCCATAATGTGTTTTAAGGTTACAATGGTTCTTTCTGCTAACCCATTGGTCTTGGGATGGTAGGGAGATGCAGTTAACTTAGAAATACCCCATTTTAAGCATTCCTTAGTCAAGACTGGTCCTACGTAGGGTGGTCCATTGTCAGTGAGAACCTTCTCAGGACAACCATGTTGTGCTATGTCTCTTCTTGGAGAAACTTAGCAAGTGCAACGCTTGTTTCTTTAGCCATTGCTCAAACCTCTTCCCATTTTGTGAAAGAATCAACAGCAACCACGAAGTATTCTTTCTGACCACTTGGTAATGTGATATGACCCGTATCCATTGAGACCAACTCAAAAGGATAATGTGACATCACTGACTTGAGCTGTACCTTAGATTTTGCTGCTTAGAACTTAGAACACACTTTACATTCTCGTAAAATCTGGAGGACCGTAGCTCTTATCTCTGACCACCAGTACCGGGCTTTTACTGCTTGCCAGAGCTTCTCGTATCTGAGTTGACCTCCCCATTGAACATGAAGATCTCTCACCACTTGAAGACGTTTGGATTGCTTTATGTAAATCCTATTCCTCAATAAAGCTTCCCGGGCTTCCTGCATCTCAACTTTACAGGCCAACAGCGCTTGGGATAATAAGTTGGGAATCTGATTTTCCAAACCAGGTTGGTAAATAATATCATAGTCATATCCAGAGAGTTTTTCAGCATAAAACTGCATACAGCCTTGTAAGTCTTCCTTAGTCCAAAGCGCTCTCAATGCTGTGTGATCAGTGACTATAATGAATGGCATTCCTAGGATATACATCCTAAAATGCTCCACCGCCCATACTATTGCCAATCCCTCACGTTCAGTAGCAGAGCATTTCCTTTGAGTGGTCCCCAATGTTTTGGAACCATACGCCACCGGATGCCGGGACAACTTTGACTCTCCTTCCTGAGTAAGAACGGCACCCAGACCAGTTGAACTTGCATCTGTTTCAATGTAGAACAACTTTGACCAATTGGGGAATCTTAGGATGGGGGCCTCAGAGAGTCTCTTTTTCAGCTCTAAGAAACTTGACTCTTGTTCCTGTCCCCAAACAAACCTGGCATTCTTCCTTGTTAAAGCAAACAATGGCTCTCCAAGCGCAGAACAATTAGGAATGAATCTCCAATAGAAATTCACCAATCCCATAAATCCCCGCACCTCTTGGACCAACTGTAGTGATCTCATTCTCAATAACGGAGTAACTCTCTCAGGACTTGGCTTAATCCCCTGAGAATTCACAATATGTCCTAACACCTTGACCTCTTGACAGGCAAGCTTAGTTTTAGATACACTAATATTTAACTTTGCTTTCTTGATTTGGCAGAATACTTCATCAAGATCCTTCAGGTGTTGTTCCCAGGAAGGGCTATACACAGTAATGTCATCTATATACACCAAGACACACCTAGGCTGCAATCCCACCATAATTTGATCCATCACTTGCTGAAACACAGCACCGGCTGTTTTCATTCCTAATGGCAAGACTTTCCATTGATAAAGACCATCAGGTGTAGAGAATGCTGTAACCTCCTTAGACTTCTTGTCAATCAACAGTTGGTGATATTCCTTAGTCAGATCCAAAGTGGTGAACCAAGAAGATCCAGCCATGGCATCCAGCTGATCCTCAGTTTGGTGCATTGGGTAGGCATTATTTACAATATCCTTGTTTACCATTTGGAAATCAATACAAACACAAATGTTCCCATCTGGCTTTGGAACACAAACCATTGGAGCAGAATAAGGACTGATTCTCTCCTTAATCAGGTTGGCTCTTTGCATCTTCACCACCTCTTCTCTGATTGCAGCAGGACTACAACAGGGTACATACCCTTTGTATGGCTTCCCAGTAAGCATTTTTATGATATAAGGTGGACCGGTTCTCCCTACATCATATTTTTCCAACAAGAAACAACTACTCCATTTCCACACCATATTATACAACGGGGTACCTGGTGCTTCACTTGGACATAGTATACGGGTTAAATTGTTGAAGGGCACACAAACATAAGAGATGGTAGGTTTATTTGTTGTGACTTCTCCAACTACAGGCATCCAAACTCCAATACGCTGACCTTGCTGAATGTCTACAGGAACCGCGCAAGTGTTGAATAACTTCCAGGACTTGAGGGATTCACCATTTGAACCATCCTCAAATATTGCCACATTTGAGGATATATGACAGGGCAATTATGGGATAACCTGTCCTCCTTGCATTCCGCAATTGAAAGCTACTAGTTTTAACCAAGCGGTTCCTTTTGGTGGAGTCAAGCAATATTCCTTGGCGTAGATGACAACTGACTGGACGTCTTCTGGTGCTGGCGGAATTGTCAGTTGTTGATAAGCGTATTCAACTCCTTCATGAACCAAGACATTCTTGACAGCGTCCAGGCTCACCTTGGCCTCAACAATCCAAGTCATACCAAGAAGAACATCAAATCCTGCCCTGGGTAAAACTACAGCAGAAGTCTTAACCTTGGTATTTTCCATTTTATTACCACCTCATCAAATACGTCTTGTTCAATGGTAGTAACCCCATCTGCAGAAGATAAGGACAAAGTGACCAATCTTGATGGGTCCATGCCATGTCTACAAACAAAGTTCTTTGATACCACCACTCCAGCACACCCTGGATTGTAGACTGCCTTTGCAGAGATACCATCAAGCAAAATATCCAAAAGGATAACCCCTTGTAATGCCCACACAAAAGGTTTTTCAATCAAAAGTGCAGGCATACTCTGGGCCACCTTTTTACATCATTCAACTTCCTTGAGCCAATCCACGCTCAACTGAACTTGCACAGGCTGCCATGTAATCTCCCCCTCTTCCTTCATCCCTAAGCGCACATCCAATATCCACTCATCTGGAGAGGCGTCTGGACTTCCCTCAGGCAGAGTTGGACAAGAGACATCAATTTCCTGTATGGGTGGTTCTAAAGGTTGACTGGCGCTTTTCCCTATTCCTTCAAAGCCTTCCCAGATCAAAGTCTCATTCTCCCATTATTCTCCAAATTTCTGGACTCAGGTTGAGAGACACCTAAGCCTGCCTTTCTTTTCCCAAATCCTTAAACATAAGGTCAGGGTGCTCCTTGTCAAATTCCGCACGGTTGGGACACTTTGCAGCAAAATGGCTATCTTTCCCACAGATCCAGCATCCTTTGGCCATGGGGAACTTACATGCCCGCTTAAATCTAGACATGCAGTCCTTATCAGAGGGACTTCTTGGACGTCTGGTTCTCTCAGAAGATTCTTCCCCTGCCGCCACATGAGCTCCTGCTCTGGAACAAGGAGCACTGTGTGGAGAGCCTCCAAGATCCCATTCCATCTGGATGACCTTCTGAACAAATTTTGACCATGGCAACTTCTCACGGCGTAACATAGAGGCCTGGGTTTACAACCTGGGCCACATTCCAGTGAAGAAAGCATCCTCCACTAGATCCTGATTATGTTCCACGTCAATAAAGGCTAAGAACTCCTCCATTATGGAAAAGTACATTGACACTGTCTCATGGCCAGCTTGAGTAACATCTCAAGCTTTTTGAAGAGCATCACCAGGTCTAAGGGTTACAGTGTAACTGGCTCAAAATTTCTCTAACAAGGTGGTCTAATTGTTGCCTTTCTGTCTTTCAAACCACTTGAAACAGGCAGGTCCTGCAAGGACTTCCAAACAATGATGTTTCTCATCATCCCCTAGACCAGAGGCTTGTATAAGGAAACCCTCCAGAAAAGCGTTTCCTTCCTTGGGATTTCCAGAGAACAGTGACATCTTGGCAAGCATAGACTGGACTCCTTTCACCATGGGTTTTTTCTCTTCCCATGTTGGGCTCTGTGACAGATCCAGGCCTAACCAGTCCATCCTGCCATTATCCTGTCCTTGACTCTTATTGCTGTTACCTTCCTGGCACAAAGCTTCAAGGAGCTTTGTCTCCAGGGAGGCAATTTTCTTGGATAACACTTTATTGCCATCCTGCCAACGAGCCATGATTTCAACGCTTTTTTCCTCTTGTGTTCTCAACGCCTCAATTTCACAATTTGCCATCTCTTTTACTTGTTGCAAGATTTCATCCCATCCTACCAACAAGTTCCACGCATCCCAAGCATAAATCTGGTTCCCTTGGACAGGAGTCCCTTCCTTTGCAAAGTAATCAGAATACAGCTCTTTGAACGCAGCCTTTACTTCTACTAAAGACTCGGCAGGAACAGTCTTAGTGACCACCAGGATGGTCCAAGCTTCTTCCAATGTACTTATAGGAACCTCCTTTCTTGCGGCAGTGGTTTCCACACAAAGTACCCCAAATTTGGCTCTCTCAAATTTTAACAAAGAAGGCATGATAATTGAAAAATAGATGAGGGGAAAGCGTCAAAACCGGCAATGAATATATATTTTATTAATGTTTAACTGTTTTTGCTTATATATCATTTGGGGCATACATGGCTGAAAACCCCTCCAGTTCTTGAATCAACCAATGATTTGCGTCACGTGGCCTATAACATTCAAGTCATCCAACATAGATCTTTACCTGAAAGATCACCAACAATTCTCAACCTATGAGAATTGACCTACAATGGGCAGAAGTCACCTGACTCCATTCAAACCAATGTACCAATTTGGCATGGAGCTTCCCAAGCTCCCAGCGCCAAAACCCTGTGGATTGCACATCCTAAACTCAGCTATCAGTGTTCCAACTGGGAACCAGCTGATCAAACCTGAATTCCTAGGAATCCTTGCTTTTATTTAGTTATTTTTCCATTTAATGGTTTTTTGCCTTTAAAACCCATTAAACTGCTTTGAAACTTGAACCAGGCGCCCCAGCGCCTGAGAAAATTTGATAGTGGCGCCTCTCTAGTTCACTAGGCGGCGCGGCAGCGCCTCTAACCCAATAAATTTGCCAACGCGGCGCTTTTAACCCAAATTCTGGGGGGGGGGTTCCCATGGTTAACCTTAACCAAACTTCTTGACAAAGTCAAGGCCATTTTAATATAATTAAATCCTCATTAATTATATCCTGCATTTATTAATTAATCTTCCTGATTCTCTAACCCATTTTGAGACGCCTAGTCTCCAAGATTGATTTGGCCAATCTTGACTCAATTCTTTTAGTTAGCCTAACCTAACTAAACATCCATATTCTGTTCTTTTATTAAACATAGATATATAGTTTCTAGGAACCTTTCCCTCAAGAATTCCAAACAAATCTATTTGTATGTAATAAACAGCAAAAACAGAACATCTTTATATTTTGGAGCATTTATTTGGCTAAACGCTCAGCAGTGACTGTAGTACAGTCACTGCGCCTTTTGTTATCCTTCTCTGGACAACTGCCCCTGATCTGTGGTCTTGATTTTCTACTTCTACACGCCTTATGGGCGCCAACCCCTACAGTCTCCTGCACCTCCCTGGTGAACTACTTGTCTCAGGAGAGACAATTGTCAAGGGTCTCACTTGCAATGATTTGGACTTTTCTGCTGTAGACAACGCTGTGCCTGCCCCCTATTTGGAGGAAATGTTGTTTCTACCCCTCCTAGCTTGGAGGTGAACCACTTGGCATCCAACCAAGCTCCTGTGAAGTTGCCCTCTGCCCCCACCTGTAAGCCCTGGTTGTTTTCTGGGCTAGCGCTGATGAGGCTGAATGCCTACTTCCCACAGTTGTCTCCTGTGTCCTCCCTTCTCTCCCCCCTCCGAGCAGCCATCCCAGTACTCCACTGGGTGGCATCCTGGTGGTTTACCTCACCGGGATGAGAGCCAAACTTAGTTAGTTTAGCCCCCCTCTCTTACAGTAATGCCTTTGAGTGAAGAAATCTTAGTCTTCTGGGTAACATTTCCAATATCCCCATAAAGGTCAAAAAGAACCAACTTTTGGGTCATCTTCAACTTGAAAAAAATTCATCTTTGGCAGATGTCATTCTCTTTGGGGAATTCAGAAAATTTGAGTTCCCTTGCAACAGCCCTGCAGTTATATTGTTAATTCTGCGGGAATCACTTCAAGGATTAACCAAGCCACAGAAAGATCAGGCTTTGCGTCTTTTCAATAAATACAAAGCTGTCTTTGAAGAGCACAATAATGACTTGGGAAAAGCTCTAGGAGTGGAACATGTGTTGGACATGCAAGGCACAGCTCCCATATGTTCTTGTCCAATTTGAAGAAGCCAGGCTCATCAAGAAATTTTCAACACAGAACTACAGAAGCTCCTTTCATCTGGACTTCTAGTTCCTAGTAAAAGCACTTGGTCCTCTCCCCTTCTAACAGTAAAGAAGAAAGGCAGATCCAATTGTGTGGTAATGAATAATTGCAAAGTAAATTCTGTTACCAAAAAAGATTCATATCCACTTCCACAAATTGACAACACATTGAAAAAGCTAGGCGGTACCCAAAAATTAGTGCTATGGACTTAATTAGAAGCTATTGGCAAATAGACCTTCCAAAGGCAGACCAAGAAAAAGCACAATCATTACTGAGCAGGGCTTTTCCAGCCTACATGTATGCTGCAAGGCTTGGCTAATGCCCCTGCCACCTTCTAACGTAGAATGGACTCAGTGATTGTCAGGAATCCAGGCAAAGGTGGAGGCATTGGGCAGCTCAGGATGGGGTGTGGCCAAGCCGGCAGTTAAAGCCCACCATAGAATGGGTGCTAACTTGATAATGTAAGATACTGATTGCCTGAGTAAGGACCAGGGTCCAGAGTTAGGGACCATGGAATCCACCAATTCTGTCAGCGTAATATAGAGTACTCCAAACAGTTGGGTGGAGGTGGTCTCTGCTTCAGCATTAGGTTTCATTGGGTGGTCTGGTCTAGGGGTTAAGGGCAGAGTCATGGGAACAAAGTACGCTGGCAGGTAATTGTACTTGTCTTTGAACAATATGGGCGGCCTCTTGTACCACTTTCCTTTGTGTCCTATGTATTTTATTTCTCTATTCCTTACCAAGGGATTAGCAATGAGGATGGTCTCCAAGTCATACTCTGAGTAGGCAGGGTTGTGTAGGTATTCAGTAAAATGCACAGGTCTAAAGGGGGCTCCAAGGGGATAATATAGTGCCTGAGGTGGGTCGGCAGGTTGGTCTCCAGAGGGAGTGTTTGCCTGATGGTCTACTTGGCTGGAGTTAAGATAGAAGATCACTAAGACTAGATAAGGTAAGATTTGTTTGAACCAAAGGTTCATAAAACTTTATTATCAAAAATGACAATAGGGTTATCACCATACCGCTGGGGCTTTTATACCATGGGGGTTTGCTTCTTTGATTTTTGCAGGGTCCCGGTTCACAGACAAGGCACTGGCGGGGCATGGATCTTGGCTTAGAGTCTTGAGGGCGGCAGATTCAGGTTGTGCCTGCTCTGGTGAAAAGAAGTGGTGATGCTTCATTCTGCCACCACTGTTCACTATGTCACTTGAGTAGTTCAATTGTACTACCCATTCTGGACAGAAGACTGGCAGTTGCTGGTGGTCATTGGCAGAGTTAACAGTAGGTTTTGTTTTAACCTCCTTAAGGCAAGCTACAACCTCTTCATAGGTCTGGATCTTTGGTGACGCAAGGTTGACAGCAATCTGGTGACCTTTCAGGGAATTGTCCTCAGAAGACTGGTGGGTCTTGGAGTGACTCATCAACTTGTGTTTGAAATTTAACAAGTTGTTGGGTTTCTGTCCACTTTGTGTGACTCAAGTAGTCTTTAGGGGGTCAGGGTTTGATTCTGGGGTCTCCAATGTTGATTTCAAACCCTTCATTATTGACCCTTGGCAGGTTTTATTCCTCTTGGTTGGGGTCAGCTATCTCTGGTGGTCCAAGGTTTGACCCAATTGGCAGTTGGGCGGACTCCTGTCTACTCTGGTCAACATAAGGCTTTTCCTGAGACCTGGGTTTCAATTCCCAGGTTTTTAATACAATTATTGAAATTTCATTCATGACATCATCCCCTTTCTTCCCGGGGGTCCCCTCCTTCCTAGCCTTCTTTGCAAGGTATTGTTGGACGGCCAGCTGGGCTTTGGGTAGGGTGCTTAACGGTTCCCAAGTGCTTTCCTTGGGCGGGTATCCCTTCCATTTGAAGTAGTACAGTGGCGTTTTGTAGTGGGTGCAGTCTTCATGAATATATACAACTTCATATTCTTCAGAGCGTCCTACTTGGATGGGAGGAGGGACAATCTTGAGTTTCTGGTGGGGTAGGGAGTTTCCTTCTTTTTTGAAGAGTAGCGCACGGTGGAAGACATTATGTATCTTCCACAAGGGGGCAGCTCTAGTTTGAATGCTACTTCACCAACTAGCTTGGTGATCTTGTAGGGGCCTCTCCTTTGGTGGGCTAACTTCTGGAAGGGAACTGTCAGAGGCACGTTTTGCAAATCCAAGTATACTTCATCCCCTATCTTCAATGGTTTTCAGGAATTCTTTTTTTGTCAGCAAAAGCCTTGTAAATTTGAACAGCTCAGATCAGATTCTTAAGACAGTTTTCTTGGGTGTTGTATATATGTTCAATCCAGGTTTGCCCTGACGTGTTTGTCTCTTTACTGCCAATGCTGGGGCCCCAAGATGGGTCAACCCCATAATTGACTTTAAAGGGGGACATTCCAGTAGATGTGTGGTCTTTGCTGTTTTAGACGTACTGTGCCATGGGTAGCATCTTGGCCCAGTTATCTTGGTTGGTGTTGGCATAGCATTGTAGGTATTTTTCAAGTATTTGATTCACTTGTTCAGTCTGGCCGTCAGTCTGTGGGTGGTAGGAAGTGGATACACAGCGCTTTACTCCTAAGTCTTTCATCACCTGAGTCCAATAGTTGGAGATGAATTGGGGGCCTCTATCAGTAATGATTTCTGCTGGGGTGCTGTGTTAGGTCAGGATGTGGTTGTGAAAGTGTCTAACTGTCTCAGCAGCAGTGCAGTGGGTGGTGGTAGGGACAAAATAGGACATTTTAGTAAACCTATCTACTATGGCTAAAATGGTATTGAACAAATTTGGAGGGGGCAGTTCTACAATATAGTCCATTGAAACGGATTGCCAGGATCCCGTTGGTATGTCTAGTGGTCTTAGCAGGCCTTCAGGTTTAGGTCTACAGGGTTTGGTTCTTCCGCATGTCTCACAGCCCTCAATGTAGGCAGCCACGCCTTTGTCCATTTGGGGCCAAGCATAATTCTTCTTGATTCCTTGGAGTTTCTTGAGTCTGCCAGGGTGACCAGCCATCTCTGAGCCATGATAGTCTATGAGAACTTTGGTCCTTGTCTTGCCTTCTGGTACATAAATTTGGTTATGTAGTAACAGGGCAGTTCCTTTCAACAAGAATCCTTTCTTGTGGTGGCAGCTCTTGGGGTCTGAGGTCAAGTTGGTAATGAGTTTGGTTGAGTATTTGTCTAATTTCTGTGCCTCAATTATGCCAGGTTTGCAAGCCATTATCTTCATGTACATCAGCTGGATACCTAGGCTGGCAGGGTCAAGAAGTAATTGGGTGTTATGGTCTTTGGTCTCAGATGTGGAGGGAATCAAGTCTGCTCTTCTGCTCAGTGTGTCAGGTAATATGTTGACTTTCCCAGGTTTATAGTCAACTGTCAGAGTGTAGTTGTCTAGTTCTAGGGCCCATCTGGCCTGTCTCTGGTTCAGCTTTCTGGGTTTAAAGAAGTAAACTAAGTTATTGTGGTCAGTTAGGACTTTTACTGAGAATTCAGCGCGACATAGGTACTGGCGCCAATGTTTCAGGGTCTTGGTTATTGCAAGCATCTCCTTATTGTAGATTGGGTAGTTTCCTTTGGCTGGCAGCATTTTCTTGGAGTAATATGCTACAGCATGTAGCATAATATCCCCTCCTTCCTGAAGAAGGACTCCACCTTTCACAGTAGGTCTCATCATGCCGGGAACTATCTGGCCAAGTAGGAAGGCTCAAAAAGCCAACAAACCATTAACAAAATTGACCCAATTAATGGGTTTAAATCAAACAGTCAATCAAAAATGGGTTACAGCTGCTCCAGTCTGCCAGCTGAAACCAAGTCCCCCTTGCAAACTGATGTTGATAAATTGACATAATTTGAGGGTTACCAGATACAAGCTCATTAATCAGCATGGTTGTCAGAAATTGGTCACACAAGGGTTCTTTGCAACCTGGACTAGATACTTACTTGACAATGTGGAAGAAATAGGAGCCCAGGATTCAGGTGGTATTGCTTAGTCAATTTTTGATATATATTGAATAATTTTCACTGTTTCAACTCTAAGAGTTGAGTCCTCCCAAAATTTACTCAAATAAAATCAAATATCTCTTGGTCTAATTTACTTTTTAAAAATGCATCCTGTAGTTGGATTGTTGCAATGCATCCCCTACAATCTTATTCTAAGCTGGATCATTACTGGAAGATGGGGCCCTGCAGTTGGAACTTTGTCATTGGTACCGCCCAATGTTAATTCAAAGCCTGCCAATCTTGGAGTGGTTTTCCCTGTCTTTGAACCTGAAAATTGTGTTGCATCTCAATGTCCTGAGATTTATTCTGAAGATACTCTGATGCTTTCACAGGCTATTTATCTTGGGCTATTTTGGTTAGGATTAATTATTTTACTTAATCCTAGTATCTTGTTTGGAAATTTTACAAAATGGTATCTGAAGCTGTGTTGGTGGTTAATCATTAACTCTAATTGGATTTGGGTTGTCATTCCCCATCATTTAGAGACAGCTTCATATTATCCTGCAACTTCCATCACACCACCCACCGCAAAGTTGGACGTGTTGGTTTCCAGTAAAAATGGTTTGGGTGGATCTGGCATGGCCAGGACAGGGGCAGAGGTGAAGGCAAGCTTCAAGGCTTCAAAGATGGTGGTAAATTCTGGGTTCCAGACAAACAGGACCTTGTCAGAGCAAATACAGGTCAGGGGTAGTGTCATTTGAGAAAAATTTGATGAAATCCCTGCAATAATTTGCCAGGCCCAAAAACTTCTCACATCCTTTCTGCATTTGGGCACCAGCCAGGCAGGTATTGCTTCTACTTTGTCCTGTGCCATGGAAAACCCTCTGGTCTTCACTACATATACTGGAAAAACTCTCCCAGGCCAACTTATACGCCAAGCTAAAAAAATGTGAATTCTTTCAGTCTAAAGTCAAATTCCTAGGATAAGGTCAAGGTGTTGGAGGTGTTATTTGTGCAACTTGCTGTATATGAGGATGTTGTCCAAATATGCAACACAAAATTGGTCAAGGTACTCTCCTAGGACAGTGTTAATCATCCTTTGGAAGGTGCTGGGGGTGTTGCACAGGCCAAATGGCATTAATAGGTATTTGTACAACCCATATCTGGTTTGAAGGCTGTCTTGTATTTGTCTCCATCTTTGATTTGAATCTGGTTGAAGGCATCTCTCAGGTCAATCTTCAAATACACCTGGGCTCCTTTCAGTACGTCACAGAGAGCATCAGCTTTGGGGATGGAATAGCGGTTCTTTACTGTAATATTGTTCAGTTTCTGATAGTTGACACATGGACACATTCTGCCATCTTTTTTCCTACAAACAGCACGGGAGACAAACAGGGGGCCTTTGACACTTGGATAAAACCCTTTTTGGTCATGTCCTCTAGGTAAGTTTTCAAGGCTACCTGTTTGCGGTGATTACAGCTGTAGATGGGGCTGTGGTGTGGTTGGGTCCCTGGTAACAGGTCTATAGCGTGGTTGTAGATTGAATGGCTGGGTAGTTTTTTGGCTGCTTCTTTGCTAAACATATGGTCCCATTTCTGTAGGGGGTAGGTATTATCCTAACACTAGGCTCTATCTTTATGGTTAAGAGTTTTTTGGACAGTGTTCTGCCGGGGCTCATACAGAAGGGAACAGTGTTACAAGATTCAGGTTGTCCCAATGTAGCAGTATGTTCACTATAGCTCAGGATCAGGCCATGTTTGTCAGCCCAGGAGTTGCCCAGTATTAGGGGGTGGGGTAAACCTGACAAGAGGATTAAGGGGTTGGGTACACGTTCTGTCCAATTGTCAAGTTAAGTTCTTGTTTGCATCTGTATCCTGTGTCTAGAGAACTGTTTCCCATGAACACTTGTAGGCTGTTTTCTGAGGCTTTCAAGCATAGTTCCTTGGTCAGGCTGGTGTCAATAAAGTTTTCATCAGCTCCAGTATCAATGAAGGCTTTGATAAGGTGCTTGTTTCCCAATAGTTTCATGGTCACTTGGATGAATTTGTAAGATTGCGCAGAGGTGTTTATTTGTGCCAAGGATACAGGAGAGGTATTCTTTTTGGGGCAAGCTCTGGTGAGATGCCCTGCCTCATGGCAGTAGAAACACAAATCATCTTGATAGTGGTGTTGTAGTTCTTTGGGGGACATTCCTGGTCAATTTGGCGTTGCAGTTCTTCCAACACAGGTAGAGTACAGGTTTGGACCTTCCTGGTTTAAGCTCAGGCCTTTGCATAGGGGCAGTAGTTCCTCCAGGCTCAGTGTGGGCGGATGGTGCTTCAACAGGTCTTCCATGGCTAAATTAACTCTTTTTCTGAAGATAATGGCGGCTAATGAATCCTCAAGTTGGGTGCAAGTCTTCAGTTTAAGGAACTCATCCACATAGGCTTGGATGGGGCAGTTCTCTTGTTGGATCTCCAACAGAGAGTTCAGTGCATAGTATCTGGTGCCTTGGTTGTCTCCAGTGGCCATCAATTCACTTTCAAATTGGGAGTAATCAAGGAAAAATTTGGCATCTTCCGTGGTAGCCTTTCTAAACCAATCCAGTGCGTCTCCTAGCAGCATGATGGCTACCCCAGGACTTTTTCAGTGTCACTTGGGTAGGCGTTGGTGTTGACTTAGAAGTGGAGACAGAGGACAGGCATGGCTTGGCGAGCTTCTTCTAAGGTGAGTTTGCCCATCTGGGACATGATTACCTTGGTTGTGGTCTGGTTCACTATCACATTTTGTACTTGTGACATGGCTGGGTTCTGGGGTTCTGCCCCAAGTGCAGGGTCTTTCAATTCTTGGGCAGGTTGGTTCTTCATCCATGAGAGTATCAGGGAGGTAATTGCCTTATGGGTGTAATAAGTGATTATCACAAAAAAAACATACAAGTTTCCCCAAGTGTTAACAACATCTTGGGGCCCAGGTTGCCATGTTTGTAAAAGATTGTCATAATATCAGGAATTCAGGCATAGGTGGAAGCATTGGGCGGCTTGGGATGGGGTGCAGCTAAGCCGGCAGGTAAAGCCCACAATAGAATGGGTGCTAACTTGATAATGTAAGATAAAGATTGTCTGAGTAAGGACCAGGGTCCGGAGTTAGGGACCATGCAATCCGCCAATCCTGTCAGAGTAATATAGAGTACTCCAAACAGTTGGGTGGAGGTGGTCTCAGCTACAGCAGTAGGTTTCATTGGGTGGTCTGGTCTAGGGGTTAAGGGTAGAGTCATGGGAACAAAGTACGCTGGCAGGTAATTGTATTTGTCTTTGAACTATAAGGGCGGTATTTCAATCCTTTTCCCTTTGTTTCCTATGTATTTGGTTTCTCTAGTCCTTGCCAAGGGATCAGCAATAAAGATTGTTTCCAAGTTGTACTCTGAGTAGGCAGGGTTGTGTAGGTATTCAGTAAAATGCACAGGTCTAAAGGGGGCTCCAAGGGGATAATATAGTGCCTGGGGTGGGTTGGCAGATTGGTCTCCAGAGGGGGCGTTTGCCTGATGGTCTACTTGGCTGGAGTTAAGATGGAAGATCACTAAGAATAGATAAGGTAAGATTTGTTTGAACCAAAGGCTCATAAAACTTTATTATCAAAAATGACAATAGGGTCATCACCATACCGCTGGGGCTTTTATACCATGGGGGTTTGCTTCTTTGATTTTTGCAGGGTCCCGGTTCACAGACAAGGCACTGGCGGGGCATGGATCTTGGCTTAGAGTCTTGAGGGCGGCAGATTCAGGTTGTGCCTGCTCTGGTGAAAAGAAGTGGTGATGCTTTATTCTGCCGCCACTGTTCACTATGTCACTTGAGTAGTTCAATTGTACTACCCATTCTGGACAGAAGACTGGCAGTTGCTGGTAGTCATTGGCAGAGTTAACAGTAGGTTTTGTTTTAACCTCCTTAAGGCAAGCTAAAACCTCTTCATAGGTCTGGATCTTTGGTGACGCAAAGTTGGCAGCAATCTGGTGACCTTTCAGGGAATTGTCCTCAGAAGACTGGTGGGTCTTGGAGTGACTCATCAACTTGTGTTTGAAATTTAACAAGTTGTTGGGTTTCTGTCCACTTTGTGTGACTCAAGTAGTCTTTAGGGGGTCAGGGTTTGATTCTGGGGTCTCCAATGTTGATTTCAAACCCTTCATTATTGACCCTTGGCAGGTTTTATTCCTCTTGGTTGGGGTCAGCTATCTCTGGTGGTCCAGGGTTTGACCCAATTGGCAGTTGGGCGGACTCCTGTCTACTCTGGTCAACATAAGGCTTTTCCTGAGACCTGGGTTTCAATTCCCAGGTTTTTAATACAAGTATTGAAATGTCATTCATGACTGTGACAGATCCAGGAAATTCTTGCTTCTTCATTATCCCGGTCTGACTCTTTTACAGTTTAACAGGGAATCCTTTATGTAAGCTTCAATGAGCTTGGATTCCAGGCAAGCAATCTTGGCGTTAAACTTGTTACCATCTGGTGATCACTTTGACGTTTTTTGCTTCCCATAGTCTTAGCTGCAGACCATCTCTTTTATTCCATGGTAGTCTTATTTCAGTTAAAAGCCAAAAACACAAAGCATAAAAAGTTTTAGGGGAAAGCAACCATTGTCACAATAAGCATCATTTTTTATTAATTATTATCATATTTCCATTATATACCAATTGGGGTACATTTGGCTGAAAACCCCTCTGGTTCCAGAATCACACCTGGATTCCTATCACATGGTTTATGACATAATGGCGTCATTCAATCCAGATCTTTACCAAAAGGATCTTCACACTATTAACCTATAAGAATGTGCCCTAATACATTCCAGAATAACCTGATTCTTTCCGTGGAAATGTATTGCTTTGGCTTGAAGCATTCCGGACTTCCAGCGCCAAAACCCTGTGGAATATAAATATTCCTGATCTAAGCTATCCTTGTTTCAACTGGGAACTAGCTGATCAATCCTGAATGCATAGACACCATTGTCTACATTTAGCAGTTTTTTTGTATTTAATGGTTTTTTGCGTTAAAACCCCATTAAAACAATTTGAAACTCAAACTAGGCACCACCGCGGCACCCAGGAACTTTCCCAGGCGGCGCCACTTGCCCCAGCGCCTCAGTGCTTTACAAATCAATTAGGTGGTGCTTCTAACCTAATTAACTCGCCAAAACGGCACTTTTAAATCACAATTTGGGGGTTTACTTTTGGCTAACCTTAACCAAACTTCTTGACACAGTCAAGGCAATTAAACAATATAATTAAATCCTCATTAATTATATTCCCAGTTAATTAATCCGTTTGAAGACAACAAGTCTTTACTTGACACAGTCAAGTCCATTTTGGCCCTATGATTAAATCCTCATCAATCATATTCCATGGTATCAATTAATTAACTTCCCAGTTAATAAATTGTGTTTGAGACACCTAGCCTCATAATCTGAACTGTTCAGATTATTCATTTTAGCCCTCAATTAGTACAGCTTAATTGATTCTTGGGTAATCCATTAACCTCTATGGTTAATTAGACGGTTTGAGACACCTAGTCTCATAATCTGAATTGTTCAGATTATTCCTTTCAGCCCTCAATTATTACAGCCTAATTGATTCCTGGGTATCCATTACTACGCTGTAAAATCTCTCCAAGGCCAATCCTATTGTTTTGAATTTCAACCTATTAAATTCATCACAATTCAACCTCTTTGTGAAACCACAGCCCAATGTGACTGTAGTACAGTCACAATGACAGTGATGGGTAACCTAAAGCTTTCTTACATCCTGGTTTATTTAGATGACATCAATGTCTGCTTGAGAACCTTCAGTCAACACTTGGAACACCTGGAGGCTGTATTCCAACAGTTGATTGCGGCTAATATAAAGCTTAAACCTAGGAAATGCAATTTCTTTAAGGAGCATTTGGAATCCCTAGGGTATAATATAAGTAAAGATGGACTTAGACCAGTTCCTGAAAAAGTGAAGCAATTACTCAGATGCAGCAACCAAGAAGCAAAAGAGACATTCAAGTATTCTTGGGGATAATAGGATACTACAGACATTTCATTCCTAATGTGCTGTCTTGGGAGGTCCCCTTTTCCATCTCTTGAAGAACAAGGTGTTAATTCTCATGGACTCTGGGCTGTCAAAAAGCTTTCAATGACTTAAAAGCCACTCTTGTCACCAAGCCTTTCCTTGTATATCCTGATTTTAACCAACCCTTCATTGTCCATACAGACGCAAGTCTCACTGCAATTGGTGCAGTATTGTCTCAAATGGACAACAAAGATCAGGATCATCCTGTGGGTTATTGCTCAAGGACTTTGAATTGCCATGAGAGCAACTAGACAGTCACTGAACAGGAATTCCTAGCGGTTATATATGCATATCAACAGTTCAGAGTCTATCTGCATAGGGTTAGGTTCACAGTGGTTACTGACCACATGTCCCTTAAATGGTTTAAGACCCTGAAGGATCCTGGAGGCTGTCTAGCACGTTGGGCCATCAAACTCCAAGCATTTGATTACAAGATTGTGCATTGTGCTGGAGTGTCCCACCAGAAAGAAGATTGCTTATATTGTCTTTCAACTGTAGCATTGGGTTCACCAGCAGGAGACAATTTCTATACCACGCTACTTCTGAACCAATTTTTGTGGGTGGAGGATCCACCCAAGATTTAGAAAATTCTGAAAGATCTTGCTGTGGATACTAAGCTCAAAAATAAGCAGCTGTTTAAGCTTTATAAGAACAAATGATTACCATACACCAGACCTTAACTACTGATGAGAAGCGCCTTTTGGGGAAGCTTTAAATATGGAATTGAGAAAGAAGAGAAGTATGTTTTATTGGATAATACTTTAGACTTATATAGCTTTAGCTATGGCAGAGATTTAGTTGGATCAAACCTAGGGGTTGTTCATGTGCAGGATGGGTTCAAGTTGCTGGAATCTTGAACAGCCATGTGATATTGTTTGGTTGCCATTTCTGGTATGTTTAACTGTATATTGGGAAGGCATCAAATCAGGTGATGACTGGATGTTAAGTGGGTTAGCGGTAGCCAGAATACTTTTAAATTCAGATCCTTGACACCCTCCCTTAAGGGGTTACTCTGGTACATCAGGAGGGGGCTTTGTCTTGACAGCTGCTGCCTGATGTTCCTGGAGTTGTTTACTAGTGGGCACCAACTGGGTCAAGTTTTCTCCTTTGCTAAGGCAGAGGCAGGCTCTGTGGTATTTCTTGACAACAGGGTTTTTAGCACCTTGGAATTTCACTAGATAGGTGTTTCTGTCTGGTCTGTACTTGATGATTCTTCCTGGTCCCTTGTGTACTGAGTCTAGCTTCTTTCTGTTTTCAGCCAGGACCCAGATGGGGGAGTTGATGGGGAGTGGCTCCTCTGTAGAGGTTACCTTTTGTGTTTTGAGCCTTTTTGTTTCTGCTATTTTAGCTTTGAGGCGCATGTGTTGTAGAGTTGGTACTTGTTCTACTGTGGGGGGGTTCCCCGGGGGATCTTTACGTATGGTTGGTTATTGCAGGTAACTATCTCTGGTTTGTATCTGTATGTTAATCCAAACAGTGAGTAGCCTGTCCCTTGATTGGTGCAGACCCGGGATACTAATAATGCATGTTTCACATATAGTGGCCATATGTCCTTGTCTTTGCCATCCATTATTTTCTTGATGGTTCTGATAAGGCTGCCACTTAGGTGTTCAGCTCTGCTGTTGACCTGTGGCCTGTAGGGCAGGGTGTATAATGTTTGATGTTTTTGGATTTTAAATTGCTGTTTACTACGTGATCTGATAGCTCTGTTGCTCCATCAGTTATGGTGTAGTCTGGAGTTCCATAGTTGGCTATGATTGCTTTGTTAATTAATTGGTTTATTGTTTCTGCTTTGTGATACTTTGTTGCTCAGCAGATAGGCCAGTGTGTAGCAAAGTCAATGGCTACAATTAGGAAACAATGTTTTGTCTTTGTTTCTGGGAAGGGGCCCACCACGTCCAGTCCCCAAACCTTGAATGGTTCAGGGTCAGGTACTGAGTCAACTGTTGGCTGGGGAGCCTTGGTGCTGGTGTATTTCTCACACACTGTGCACTTTTTTGGAACATCAACTATGTCTTGTTTAATATTGGGCTACCATAATATCTCTTTTAAAGTGAGGTATAGATTATTAGCCTTTGTGTGCTCTAGTAGGCAGTGATGTCTTAGTATAGTGTTGACTCTTTGTGAAAATGGGATTTAAGAAACATTTTTATCTTTAATGATGCTGTATACAGTGCCATTTGATACATGGAAATATTTTTTGTTCCTTACTAATGTATTTTGGGTTAGCTGATGTTTTGAGGGGTCTTTTCCTTTGGTTTTATACTCAGTATTATATAGGTTTAGCATTTCAGGGTCCAGGTGGTCAGGATTATCCTCTCTTGTCTGACATAGCCTAGAGAGAGTGTCAGCTGTGACTAGCTCTACTCCCTTTTTGTATTGGATGTCCAAATTGAGCTGCTCCAGCAGGGACATCCATTTGGCTTGTTGCCGTGAGAGTGTGTTCTGAGTTTCAAAATAGATTAAGGATTTATGTTCAGTTAGTACTCAGACGCTTAAATGTCCTTCTAGATAACCACTCCATTTCTTGCATGTATGATATATTGCTAGCAATTCCTTATTGTGTATAGGGTACCTCTGCTCAGTGTTGGTTAGTTTCCTACTTTTGCAACATACTGGCAGGAAGTCTTGCTGCCCTGGCTGGAAGATGTGTAGGACTGCACCAATTGTGGTGTCACTGGCATCCAACTCAAGCTTTTAGCACCTGTTATTATTAGGGTATTTCAAGATTTATTCTTCAATCAAAGCTTGTTTCAATAGTTGGAAATTCTTGTCACATTCTGGTGTCCAGTTGAATTTCTTTTTGGCATTACCCTTGGTTAGGTCATTTATTGGTACAGTGAGCTTTCTGCAGTCTTTGATGTATTCCCTTAGGTAAGCTAACATTCCAAGAAAGCATCTAACTTGTTTAACAGAGGTGGGGTGATGCATTTTATTTATGGCTTTAATTTTGTCTGGATCTGCTTTGATGCCACTGTCAGAGACAATGTGGCCCAATAACAGGAGTTCCTTTTCCATAAATTAGCACTTACTAGGCTTAGTGTAGAGTTTGTGCTTTGAGAGTCAATTGAGTGTCTTGCAGACATGTGTGAGGTGTTCCTCTTTTGTTTTTGAGAATATAATGATATTTTCAAGGTAGCATAATGTGTTTGAGAGGCCGTTTAGTGCTTGGTTCATCATTGTGACAAACATTACGGGAGCATTGGTCATCCCAAAGTTCATTTATTCAAGTTGCCTGGACATTTCTGACTGGTACAACAAGCCCATAGGACCATAAAGGAATAATCAAGCAAAAGAAAAAGGAGAAGGTCTATGGGAGAGGGGTCAAGGAAACTGGAGGATCCAAAGAAAAACCTTGAGGGAGAGGGGCATCTAGACCACTTCTGGGAGGACAAAAACTGCCTGTTTCTGTTCAGGAAAGAGGATCAATCCAGGGATTGATGACCATCCTTCTGCTAGCTCCTGGCATAGTGCACTAGATGGGCTACCAAAGAATACCTGGCTTATAATCCACCCAAGTTTGTGCATCAAGAGAGAGTTTGGAGTTTGTGCAGGATGGGGAGTGGAGACAAAAAAATTGATGACAGCAGAATAGATTACCCACAACGCAGTGTGGAATACTGCTACCTGGAAGGACTCAGGGATTTGGGAGGGGGTGTCAATGAAGAACCTGTCTACTTCCAACCCCTCCATGGGTGTGGAGTACAGGCGTGCTGGCCAAAGAATTGTGCAGCAATTTTGCCATACTCTTATTCTCTGAGGGCACTCAAAGAGCCTGTGTGTCACTGTGTTGTTTGCCCTGCATCTGTTGCAGATGGGATTTGGGAAATTGCTGTGGTCAGCTGTACAGTATACCCTGTGGAGAACCTTCCATATTTTTGTCCGCATCTTGAGATTAATCATGTCCTTGTGGCAGCACCTCCAGAACAGACTTGCCTTGAGACTGGTGTTATTGTGTGATAGTACCTCCAATATTTCTGGCACTGTCACTGGCCTTGGGGGTTCTGGTATGGGTGCCCCAGGGCGAGTGGGGGAGGCCCATGAACATTGGGCGCCATACCAGGCCTGCCCTTTCTCTATGGGCAGCTGAAGGTCTGAATGAGCTAATACTCCAAGATTCTTTGTATGCTGATATAATTGCTTTCCAGAAAGGATCCATCCCTTAGGGGCCTCTCTCAGTTGTTACCCTTGACAGCCAGTTGTTAAGGGTATGTTACTTGTGAGCTGGATTCAGGCCAAGAGCCCTGGCCCATTGTATCCTAAAGGCATTGGTCCAGTGGGGCTCTGTCACATGAGTTGAGAGTACCATGGACATAGTATGTCCAAAGATTTTGCCTGAGGTCCTTTGAACATCACATAAGCCTAGGCCACCCCTGAGCTTGTTGCCAATCAGCTTTGTAGTGACAACTAGTTGAGTACCTGGTCTTCACAGTGTGTGTTGTACAGTCTTATTAAGACTCCAAAAAAATTTTGGGATAGAGTCAAGAACTGTGCAGTGTACCAGAACTTTGAGTACCCAAGTATGTTCACTAGTTGGACCCTGCTGATCTGAGTCACCAGGTTTCATTTCCAAGAGGGCATGGAGAGGGAGATTGCCCCAAAATTTTTGACTCCATCACATGTGTGTCAAAACCACCCACCTTAATCCATGTGCCCAGCTTGTGTACTAGGTTCCTGGTTGTTTTTATGGCCAGAGGGGATCTGAAGCCCGGATTGCCCAAAATGATGGCTTAGGACTTATTGATGTTCACCCTGGCCTGGGAAAGTTTGGAGTAATCCTTGAGAGCCTTTGTGAAGATAAATACATTGGTCTTGGAGGCCAGGCCTACAACACAATCATCAGCAAAAGCCTTGATTGTGAATGGTTCCTGTCCATAAGTTCTGAGGCCCAACAGTTTGCCGCCAAGGTGGCGGATCCATGGGTCAATGGCTAGGTTATAAAGAAGAGGACTGAGGGAATCTCCCTGGCAAAGGCCACAAGATAGTATGATTCACTCTGTCTCTCCATGAGCTGTTGCCACTTGGATAGATGACTCATTCAACAGGGATGTCAACCATGTCCTAAAATTTACAGTGACTGAGTGGGCCAAGAGGCATGCTTCTAGATAGGGCCATGATACTCTATCATACGCCTTTTCTTGGCCCAGGAAGATAGTGATATCATTCTGAGACTTGTCCCAAAGGATATTTGTCACATTATTAACATTGTTAGAAATACTGCGGCCCGGAGTAAATCTGTGTTGGTTAGGATGTGTGGCAAGAGGTATTGTTCTGCACATTCTAGCCACCAAGATTTTACTTAAAAGTTTCTGGTCCGTGTTCAGAAGTGTGATAGGCCGCCAATTCTCCAGATCTGCTCTTGATCCTTTCTTATGTAGCAAGATGGTCAAACCATTACCTCCACCAGGTATAGTTGATCCATTTCTCAGGGCCGTGTTGAAAACATCCAGAAAAATTGCCCCAAATAGAGCAAAATGGTGTTTGTAGAACTCATATGGCACCCCATTGGGCCCAGGGGCCTTGCGTTTTGATGCCATATTGATGACGTCTTCTAGCTTTTCCATTTCAATAGGGTGGGCCAGATTATTTATTTTAGGGGTTTCTGGAACCACTTCAAGCCATTTACTGAGGGCCCTAGGATTTGGTTTGCCTTCTGAAGTGTATAGGTTGCTGTAGAAAGTATTGGTTGCCACCAACACCCTTTCCTTTGAGGTGTGAGATATGCCGTTCTCAACTACCTCTGATATTGTCCTCTGTGCTCTCCTAGTTTTATACATGGAAATAAAGGCCTTGGTAGGCTGGTTTCCTTTAATTGCTAGGGATGTTGCAGCCTGGAGGCAGGCCAGTTTTGAACAGCTTTGCTCAATTCTAGCAAGTTTTTCACAGGCTGCTTGCCAGGCAGCTGTCCAGCCCGTGTTTTTTTGTTTTGGAATGTTTGTCTCCAGATGTCTAATGGTGTTAGTGATGCATTGTTTTTAAGCCTTCTTAGAAGTCAAAAGTTGGGAAGATTCCTTACAAATCTGTCCCTTTACATTGGCTTTGATGGTGGCTCATTTATCTGCTTGCTTATGTTTTCTTGTTGATCTCAAGGTCCAAGTTATTGAACAGCCAATCCATCATTGGTTTGAGTCATTGGGGAGCATTTGAGATTGTTGCGTAGCGCATGCCACATGGTCTCCCAATTTAATTGTGGTGCAGAGGAGTCTGTGATCAAACCCAAGGATGTCCACTGATAAATGTGGGGAAAACACAGAATCCAAGCCCATGGAAATGAATATATAGTCTATGCAAGATGCAGATAAATCTATAGTTTCCACAGGGTTGATCTGCGTCATAATTGCTGGGTATCCAGCCTCAAAGTTTGCAATGTCAATAAGTCCCAAGCTTTGCTGCCAATCTGCAAACAGACCAGAATGGTCCAGAAGGGGCATTGTGGAGCCTTGTCCACCAGCAGCAGCCAAGAGTTGAAATCCCCCACAAATATTGTATCTGGAGGGAACTCAATCTTCTTGAGTTGAGAAAAGAAGGTTGCTTTATCCTTGTGGGCTGACAGGCCGTAAATAACTGTGAAGGTGAAATTCCCACTTCCACTGTCAATATCTGCCATTAAAAGTCTGCTGCCAAGATGTGTACATTTGTTAGTTGCTTTGATTGATGATCCCTGTCTGATTTATATGCAACATTTTGTGGACCAAAGGGTAGTGTGTGGTAGCATGAGCCTCTGAAAGCTGGGCCCGGCCTCAGAGCTGATGTTGACTTTGGTAAAGCCAACCAGATCAGCTTTGAGGGAGAGCAGGATATTTATTTTCTTTTCCTGGGACTGTAGGCATGAAAACCCAGCAATTTTGAGTGTCCCTATTCTAATTACAGTTCTAGTGGCCACTATACCAACACAGCCCCACTGGAGGTAGGACCAATATTGTTATTGGCCACTAAGTCTTTGGGTTTTTTTGGCACCTTAGACTGTTTGGGGTCTCCAACTGTATATGGGCTGGCTTAGTCACTGCAGCAAGTTTAGTCTGGGCTTTGTGTCTTGGTCTTCCACCCTCCTGTGCAGAGGCCGCTTGATCCCAATTGACTGAATCTGGGTGCTGTGCATGTAGCATATTCTCTTGGGCCGCTGCAATAGAGGGCAAGCCAATGAAACTTGGGCCAGGTTTTGCAGGGGTTCCTGTTCCATCTGGGCTGGATTTTCCATTTGCACATCTCCTTCAAGGGCATTAAGAGACTGGGTCCCTTGATCATGCATTTGGGTGATCTGAGGTGCCTCTGTATGATTAGAATCAGATACCACTATTGGTTGAGATTGAGGCTGGGTTTGGGCCTTTACATGATCCTTTTTCTGGTGTGACGTGATTGGCTTGACCACCTTATACTCAGCCATGGTGCCCTAGGTCAAGGCTACAAGAGCATTGGTCTGGGTACCAGTTGTCTCAGTATTCTGGGGCTCCTTGGGGGTGTCTTGTTCTGCAGCCTGGACTCCTTCTATGGTAGTATGGCAAAGAGCCTCTCTGTGGCCAAGAGCAGAGCATAGTGCACAAATGGGCAGGGTTTTCTCTGGAAACACCTTGAACTTGCAACTCAAAGTATCATCTTTTTTCAGAATGGTTGCACAGCATGAAATGGACAACATTCTGTCATTGACATATGGTTTAATCATGGCCATAGCCTTTGCTGTGGTCAGGTGTCCCATGTAGGGGTTTTTTAGCAGCTCAAACTGCACAATTTCCCCATACTTGGACAGTTCTTCCTTAAGCTGGGATTCCACCTCCTCCCTGGGCATGTCCAAAGGCAGGGTCTCAAAGTACATGAAGAGTGTGGTGTCCTGGTTTAATCAGGTGCAGGTGGTGGGCAGGACTGTCTGGATCCTCTTCCCCTTGGGGTCAGTCATCTCAAGGGTGAAGATCTCTTTTGCTGCCTGATCTGCATCTTTCTTGCAGAGGAATCTAATATCAAAGAAGTCTTTTAGAGGTCTTTGGTGAAGAGACACAGCCTTGGGATACGCTGTGGCAATTACCTTGGCTGCCTCCTGGAACTTGGTGGGGTTGCCTCCAAAGTTGACTCTGATCCCATGGGGGACAGAGGACTTGGGGAGGGCTCTGGTGATGTCCTGAAACCAGCGTTCAGAAGTGATAAACTTGAGCACCCTTCAGATGGCACAAAGGGTCCCTTCTTGGTGGTTCTGGCAAAGTATGCCAGTTGGTCCTTAACAGGGCGCTTCTGACCCTGGACCACCTTGGCCCAGGATCTAGTGTTGTTGTTGATCATACCTTTCTTTTTAATAAAAGCCTTGTTTAAACTCAGAATCTTATGCGCTTATCATTTGTTTTTAAATTCTCAATTCCAAAAAGTGGAATTGAGCTGATCAAAAAAGGTGACATCCCAAAGTTCATTACTCTACATTTAAAAGATCCAAATTATGTATGGAACACAGTTTTTGGTATGTCTTTTTCTTTTACTTCAACTTGGTTATAACCTTAGGTGGGCTCAACTTTGGAGAAAAATTTGGCTCTGGAGAGTCTTTCAAACAGATCCTCTATGAGTGGGAGGGAATATTTATTCTTTACTGTGCTTGCATTGAGAGCTCTATAGTCAGTTACTAGACGGAGTGAACCTTCTTTTTTCTTTACAAAGAACACTGCCACCCCCCATGGGGATTCAGATGGGCAAATGAATCCTTTGGCTAGGTTGTCCTCAATATGGGTCTTGAGGGTTTGGGTCTCCATGGGAGAGAGTCTTTAGAGAGGTACAGGTTTGAGCATGGATTTACATAGGTCAATGCCATGTTTGACCTCCCGTTTGGGGGATAACTCTGTGAGTTCTTCCTTGAATATGTGAGTGTATTAATTTAGGAGTGCTGCAAGTTCTGGGCATTAGATCTTGGTTGTTTACATGAATTTGAACTTGGTGTACAAATTATGTGAAGTGTACTGTCTTTGGTTAGACGTTCTGAGTTGTCCTGATTTATGACTTGGACAAATACTGTGTCTCTTAGAATGAGATTGTTGGGTTTTTTGATAATATTAAAAATTGACTCTGTTGTGTTTGATGGACATGGTTTTTGTTTTCCAACATATACTGGGGTTCACTCAGGTAAATCATTACATGCCTACCACAATGTTGTAGTTTATTTTGTTCATTGAAAGTCCTTTGATGGACGTTTGAATGCCTTGGAGGTCAATTCTAAAGAGAGTTGTTTTGTCTTTGAATAGAACCTTTGATTTTTCTGCCATTCTGACGTATTTTAAAGTTGGATTTGACAACTGGTATTCTGTACTTGGTTACAAATGGTTTTCTTACCATGGTGTGTTGTGCACCAGAGTCAAATAAAATTTTATGTGTATGTGATTTATAAGTACATGGGTATACAAGAAGCTGTGAGTGATCTTTAATTTTTATGTTCATAAGAATGGAGGATTGTGGGACATGTGGGATGCGAGCAGCAAAGTTTATGCATTGGTACACTTTCTTGTTGTGTTGGGGGAAGACAGGGGCACTTAAGCCTGTTCCCCCTCTTTTTTCCCTGTTTCTCTGTTTAGAGACCTTCAAGGTCAGAGAATGTGGGGTCATATTCATAGCGGGTGCTGTTTCAGCATTGTTTACTTTGGTAGTGTTTTTTTTCTTGGGATAGGAGCAGTTTGTGCTCTGGCTGCAATTATCATTGTTACAATTGAAGTTGCTGATGCTATGATTGGAGTTTTAGCGTTTGTTGCCATTGGAGTTTTCTCTGTCATTGCTATTGGAGGAGTGGTTGCTGTTGCATGCAGCATATTCCATGTTTGCACGTTTTTCTGTGTGCTTGGCTTCTGCAATAAGCGCAGGCATGGAGATGTTGGCCTCTGGGCAGATGAGGGCAGTGACAGAGGGTTTTATTCTATTGATGAATGATGCTCTAGTTTGTACGTTGTCAGCTTGAGCTGGGTTTTGAATCTTGTGGTGTATTTCCTCAAACTCATTGGCGTAAGCTGTGATAGTGGTCTTCTGAGGAAGATTAATGAGCTGTATTGCAATGTCTTGGAGGGATTCAGTGACACAGAAGTTGTTAATGATGTCTGCTTTGAACTCTTCCCTGTTATCAAGATGGTTGTCAGTTTGTGAGCCAACCCAGGTGGCAAACCAGCTAGCTGCAGCTTCATACAGACGCTTGCTGGCTTCCTGGACCCAATTTTTGTGGGTGATGCGTCTGGCGCAGAGTTTAGTGGCTGAGTGATCTAGCCAGTTGATGATGTTTTCCTTGTTTTTACCAAAGAACTTGTCAATACCAATGTACTTGGTGTTGGTAACTTTGCCTGTGATAGGCAGTTGTGTGTTTGTTTGTGATTGGAGAGAGCAAATGTATTGAATTATCTTGATGCTTGCTTTGGGCATGACCAGTCCTTTGAATATGGTGCATCCACTAGGTATATTCTTGTCAATATTTTGGGCACAAAATTATGTCTTCCAGGCATCCTGGGATGTGGCCTGGTTGAGTATGTGAGCAAAGGTGGGTTGATTTTGTTCAGTCATTTTCTCTTTCATCAGTGTGGTCAAAAAACTGTAGCTGCTACCAGTGATGCAGAGCGCCTTTTGGGGAAGCTTCAAATATGAGATTAGGAAGAAGAGAAGTATATTTTATTAGATAATACTTTAGACTTATATAAATTTAGCTGTGGTGGAGTTTTAGTTGGATCAAACCTAGGGGTTGGTCATGTGCAAGATGGGTTCAAGTTGCTGGATACTTGGACAGTCATGTGATATTGCTTTGTTGCTTTTTCTGGCATGTCAAACTGTAGATTAAAAAGGCACCAAATTGGGCAATGACAGGATGTTTAGTGGGTTGGGGTAGCCAGAAATACTTGTGGATCCAGATCTTTGACACTGGCTTGAGATGTGCATACATCTTGGAGTCCTCAACCCAGACAGATGGCGCAGAAAAGGCAAAAAAACTTGAATTAGAGGCCCTTAACTACAGTTTTTTAGTGTTGAGCAGATGCTCAATTGTTTTTTCAGAGATGTCTGGCATCTTGGCCATAAGCGCTTTGGCCAACACCTTGTCAATTTTCTTGCCTGTTAGGGAGGAAGACTTCACTTTTTCTTTGACCTTGCAGTTAATCTCTTTGATCTTGGTGATTGCCAAGTTGAAGTTCTTTAGCAGCTTCTCCAGTTCTCTTATATGATTTACGTCAGGGCCCAGATTGCCCTGGACAGTCAGCTGGCCTCCCTAGAGTTGAGAAACCCCACAGTGTGGGAAACCCCACAAAGTATCTTCCAGGGCAAGAAAACCCCCCTTTTGACTAGCAAATGGCCCAGGATTTGAGAGGCACACGAGCCTTGATTCCCTGGCTTTGAGCCTATTATCAAATTTGAGCCACTTACCTATCAGGAAATGGTACATCAGGAACGCAATTGTTTGATTGTGCAATCAGGCGCTCAATCACTCACAGGCTCTATAAATAACTGTGGCACCTTGGCATGCTGCAGTTAAAGAAAGGATCATGTTATAGCAACCAATGAGCCCTCACCCCCTTGCCCAAGTACGCAAATTTCAGTAAAAATTGTAAATTCAACTCAAATTGATACCATCAGTTCTCTGGTGGCACAAAAGACCACAGAATGTTCAGTAAGTATAAGTAGTGAGGGGGAGAAGCCCTCCTCACTGCTGACATCTTAATAAAGCAAGTTTATGCCCAGAAATCATTATCTTATTGCAGGAATTGTCTATTTTTGCTCGAATTTGATTATTCTCTTTGCATCTATTTGTGAATCCACATCACAATACAAACTTGTATATCCTTATCCACCTGTTTACACTCCTGATTCTCCAGCCAAACCACACTGTGCTCTTAACTTGGAGTACTTCCACCCCCACCATCTGGATCTGCTGTCTACTATGAAGTAGATTCCTACTGCTCCTCCCCTTCCCAACGTGCCTCCTGCCCAGGACTTCAGTAAGTTGGGGTTTGTCTACATCACATTATTGGGGCTGGCTGACCAAGTTGTGCCCCATACTGGGAGTTGGCGCCCCCTAGCCACTGCTCTCAACTACCTGGTCCACATTGTGCCTATTGTGTACATGGCCTTCCAGGCCTGGCCTGCCTCCCCTGTGGGAGTCCAGTAGGACTCTGGTATAGGCTGTGACAATTTAATACTAGCCTTTTTGTATGTTTTTATAGCTTTTACCCAATAAAATCTGTGTTATTCTGATACTATTGCCTCTTTGTTTATTTCTGCTTTTTTTCCCATTTACTACATTATCCCATCCTTTTACACTTTGTGCATATGCTTTTTTTCATCTCAATATGTGTTTTTTCTTTGTGTTGGCATTTTTTCCTTAATTACCATATTATTTTTGGCACTTTACACAGACCCTTGTAAAAATATTAACAACAATTTGGTGATCAGCTAAATTTGAATTGGTAAATTATAGGTTACTTGTGTTTATATAAAGTTGTTACTGATTCAAATTCAAAACCTTTATGATAAACTTTAAGCCAATCATGAGCCAAGTGATAAAGTGACTGTTGTGACATAAAGGGTTATTTAATAACTCTTTGATGCATGTGCGCTAATTAATATGATTGACTGGTTGTTTTTCTATTGAGCGCCATTATTGATGTAGTGAGTTGTTGATGGACTAGTGCCAACTCAGCAGCTGATTGAGCACTATTCTATCAACAACTTGCCACAGCAGCAATGGCACTCAATAGAAAAACAACCAGCCAATCATATTAATTAGCGCACATGCATCAAAGAATTATTGAATGACCCTTAATATCACAAAAATCACTTTATCACTCAGCTCCTGATTGGTTTAAAGTTTATTATTAAGGTTTTGAATTCAGATCGCCAACAACTATATCTAAACACAATTAATCTATAATTTACTAATTCAAATTTAGCTGATCACCAAATTGTTGTTAATATTTTCACAAGGGGCTGTGTTTAAGTGCTAAAAATACTATGTTCTGGATCTAGATACATGATATAGTAAATATACAATTTTATAGAAATAGACTGAACATACAGAATAAAACCAACTATAAACAAAGAGAAAATGAACAATTCAAATTCAGAATAAAAATAATATAAATAGAAAGTGTTTGGTGACAGAGAGTTTATTGGGGGAAGAGAGATGCCTAGTAGGCAGAATAGTGCAGGAAGAAAGATGTAGAACCAGTGCTTGTCTGGGGGGTCTGTGATTGGATGGGTTGGGCTGGAAGATAGGGGGTAGTTGTCAGGAATGACAATTTGGATGCACCTAAATCTCAAAATACGGAATCAGAGTCAAACCCTGGACAAACCCTTTGCAGACTGCCAGACTCATAAGCTGGGAATGCAATAACCCACTGCTAATTGATGAAGTTGCTGCCAGCCCGCCAGGACCCAAACCCTTAGCTGCCCCGCAGGATTCTGCAAGTGACCCGCCAGTGCAAGATGCCGGGAATTTCCCCAAGGTGCCAACGCCTGACACCGGCGGTTTTCCCAGTGAAATAGACAAATTTTTCCCTGAAAGTTATTCCAAACTCCCCCAAAGTCCCAGGGAAGGCACTGAACCCAAATAGGCACCCAATAACTGAATTGATAAACAGAAGGATTTGAAGTCTTCTCACCCCAAAGTGACCAGTGACAAACTGCCAGTGCCAAGTGCCACACTGCCATCTGAGACACCCAATGCCAACCTGCCTGAGCCCAGAAAACCTGACCAGGTAGTGAAGCCTGGCAGCGTGGTATAAATACCTGCCAGGCCGAGATCAACCCCCATTGTCATTTTTAAATAAAGGTTATGGGATATTGGTTTTCCCAACTATTGCCGTATTTTATTCTTGCCATCTTCCAGTTAATCCCAAGATTGTCTGCCCCCCTGCCAACCTGCCAGCTATGTACCGCCCACCAGGTGCCCCCTTTGGTCCTGTCTATTTCACAGAGTACCCCTTAAAGCCTGAGTACAAGGACTACACCGCCAATAACATACTAGCCCGGGATCCCTTGGCCAGAACTACTGAGTTAACCAGATACAACCAAAAAAGCCCTTGGTATGTTACCAAACCCCGCCTGTTCAGAGATAAATACAACTTCCTTCCCGCCTACCAAATGGACATGGAACCACCTGTCACCCCCAAACCAATGCCTTCCTCCGCTGCCGAGCTCCCACTGGACCATACCAACAAGCTTTTTGGAATTGTATATACTACTCTCACGGGAGTAATAGATACTATTGTCCCAGCCGACGGTCTTTGGTTGTGGGTGGGCAAGTCAATGTCCTACTTCATTAAGTTAGCACCAATCCTTTGGTGGGCTCTGCCCACCCAGTCCGCAACCTGCCAGTTCCCAAACACTAGCAAGCCGGCCAATCAGGGTTGTTTCCCTGACAGTAGTGGTGGTGGGGGTAGGGGTAGGAGGATTGTGTGTGATTGCCGCCATATATAGCTGATTGTATTCCTTGTCTGTCATTGGCTGTATTAGTTAGTAGACGGCTGTGGCACAAGGTAGAAGGCGCTTGTCCTTATTTGATTGGTTGCCCATGCTCACATGAAAGACAATTTGGGCAAACAAGTCAGCCACCATCTGTCAACCAAAGAGAGAATCATAGTTAAGGACCCCAAGATAGAGATTGTTGAAACCCTGAGGGTGGCGCTCCTGGAGTGTATCTCCAATATTAAAGAACACTACATTGGCCAGATGAATGTCAGCGTGGCTAGCTGGGTACACAAAGGTCTGATGCCCACAGCCATGGATGGCCTCAAGGGCAGTGGAGCTACCCTCCATCTGGTGGCTTAAGAAAACCTGATAGGTGGAATTTGAGCTATCCCAGAAGTTGAGCAATTTGCTAATAATGTTACTGTACTTGTATCTATTAGTAAAATCAGGATTTATTCAATAGTAGACAAAACCTTTGGCCAAAACATCCAGAAACACGTCAATGAAAGTCCCCCTTTTGATCTTCTTCCTTTCATTCTTGGTGATGGCTTTTCCTTGCTCACCAAAATCATTAAAAGCTATTGATAGCTTGTAATATGAGATAAACATGATGTCATTGGATAGACTTTTCAGGCATTAGACCAGGGTGGACTTGATGGCATAATCATATGGGGAATTCTCACTTCCATCTCATTGGTTGCTGCCAACATTGGTCAACACCCTGATTGAAGCCATCTTTCCGTGCATCCAGAGCTGCACCATACGCTCAGACACCCAAATGCCATGGCCTGCAAGTTGCTTTCAGACCTGGGTCAGGGAAAGCTTGGGGTCCCGCTGCAAGAGATCAAGCATAATTGGATAGGCCTTGCTGATCTGGGACTCTGGGGCCTTCTTGGGCTTCTTGGCTATCCCAACCAGGTTTCCCTGATTCATCAGGTTGTTGAATTCCCACATTATTATGGCTTGGGTAAATTGCAATTGGGTGGCAATATGGTCCCAGGACAGAATATGCAGGTTGAGTGCCACAATTTCTTGGAGAATTTGGGCAGTAATTATTCTGAGTTTAGGGCGCTGGACTGTGGGAGCTGAAGTCTGATTGGCTGAGAGGGGCAGTTTGGCTGATGGCAGGAAGTTGTTCCAAACCAGGGTTGCCATTCTGATTGGCTTGTTGGTTGGCAGCTTGTGTGGGGGTGGGTGGCAACCTCCAGAATTAACTCATACAGAATGGAACATCCTCCATGTTGACAATTCTCAAAAATATTTTTCTTATTTTCAATATTAAAGATTATTTTTTTCTTGATTAAATAATTGACACTGATAATAGAAGCAATGTTTGATTTTTATTTTGAGCTTTTAATTGAAATTATAAAAGATAAAGCAAAAACAATTTTTGAAATTGTCAACATGGAGGATGTTCCATTCTTTATGAGTTAATTCTGGAGGTTTGTCATGAATGACATTTCAATACTTGTATTGAAACCCCAAGAGTTGAACCCCAGTCCCCAGAAGGCAGATCAAACCCTCCAGACCAGTCCAGGACCCGCCAATCCGTTAAATCACAGACTCAAACCAGTAAATTACTCCGCAATCTGCCAGCCTACTACAGAGGACCCTTCAAAGACTACTCAAGTCACGCAAAGTGGACAAGAACCCGCCCACTTGCTGAATGGCATACCTGAGCTAACAAGTTACTCCAAGACCCGCCAGTCTCCCAAGGACAATTCCCTGAATGGTCATCAGATTGACGCTAACCTTGAGCCACAAAAGACCCAAACCTATGCAGCGGTTGCAGCTTGCCTTAAGGAGGTTAAAACAAACCCTATTCTTAACTCTGCCAATGACCACCAGCAACTGCCAGCATGCTGTCCAGAAAGGGTAGTGCAATTGAACTACTCAGGTGACATAGTGAACAGTGGCGGCGGAACAAAGCATTGCCACCTCTACTCACCAGAACAGGCACCACCTGGGTCTGCCGCCTGCAAGACTCTAAGCCAAGATCCACACCCTGCCAGTGCCATGCCTGCAAACCTGAACCCTGCAAAGATCAAAGAAGCAAAGTCCCATGGTATAAAAACCCTGGTGGTATGGTGAAGACCACATTGTCATTTTTGATAATAAAGTTTTATGAACCTTTGATTTGAACAAATCTTACCCTATCTAGTCTTAGTGATCTTCCATCTTAATTCCAGTCAAGTAGACCGCCAGGCCGCCACCCTCCCCCGAGACCAATCTGCCAAATTGCCCCAGGCATTATACCGTCCCCTGGGAGCCCCCTTTGGACCTGTGCACTTTACTGAATACCCCTCCCCAACCCAGCCTATTCAGATTACAACTTGGAGACTATCCTCATTGCCGACCCCTTGGCCAGTACTAGAGAAACCAAATACATAGGACGCAAAGGAAAGTGGTACAAAAGGCCGCCAAGATTGTTCAAAGACAAGTACAATTATCTGCCTGCCTACTTTGTTCCTATGACTCCTCCCTTAACCCCACAACCAGACCGCCCACTGGAGCCTACCGCCACAGCCAAGACCACCTCTACCCAACTGTTTGGAGTACTCTACATTACTTTGACAGGTTTGGTAGATTCTGTGGTCCCCAACTCTGGACCCTGGTCCTTACTTGGGCAATCTTTATCTTATATTATCAAGTTAGCACCCATTCTGTGGTGGGCCCTACCCACCAGCTTGGCCGCACCTCACCCCAAGCCTCCCAATGCCTCTACCTACAACTGGCTTCCTGACAAGGTTGCCGGGTGGGTAAGAGAGCGGGGGTAGAGCTGGGCGCAAAGTGACTATTTGTCATTAATGACATTTCTCCCAAAATAAGTGGGAAACTCCAACTAGGAGAATTGAACTCAGGACCTGATTCTGAGGGTTATGGTGATCCTGCGGGCTCTCAGGCTGCCCACCTGTGTTTTTCACAGTTAGCCAGTGAAAGTGCTGAAACAGGCATTGGTTTGAATTTGATTAATCAAGGAATTTTGCAGGCCTGCCTGGCCACAAATTTGCAAGAACAGGCTGGATTTCTGGAAGCAATAAACCAATATGGTGACATTCCTGTCATAGTTGGCAGGCTGTTCAAAAAGGGGCTTGCTGCCCAGCACAATAGGCCAAAACCCAAAGGGCATCCAGATAATTGGCTAGAAACCCAGGCCGCCAGGCCATATGATCCCCAGTCATGTAGTGACCCCAAAGTCACTCCTGAAGATGTGCAGCTTACAGAGCAAAGGTTGACCCGGCTTAAGGTTTCTGAAGGTCACTTAGTCCTAAATGGCTGGAACACCAGTAGCAGTGATGAAGCCATGAAGGCGTTGTCCTTGGACCTTCAGATGGAAGTCATTCCAGCAGAGAATATGACGGACAAAAAGGATCTGAATGTGGCTGGAACTCTTGGCCTGAAGGAAACTTAGCAAACTCAGCTATCAGGTGATGGGCTAGATTATGAACTTAGCATTTTAAATGGTATTTAAACCCTGTGAAGTCTTGATGAAATGGTATTGCCATTCTGAAATAAATAAGATTATGAGACCTTGGTTCTACCATTTTATTCCCTATTTTGTCTTGGTTGTTTTCCATTTTACCACTGTTCCAACTGAAAATCTTGGGCAGAAGACCCACATTTTATTGTCCTCCTGGAGCACCCATTGGTCTGCTGCATTTCTCTGACTATCTCCTTAAACCAGAGTATTGGGAGTTGACTGTGAAAGAGACCCTCCACCCAGATTACCTGGCCCAACAGATTACCCCACAAAAAGCTTTCCACAAAGGTGCTTGGTGCAAACAATCAGCTCCCAAAATTTAATGTGAAGTATAACTATTTGCCTGCCTATCAGATAGATATAGAAGCACCCCCAACACCCAAACCTGACGGCCTATACCTCACCCCAGGACTGTCTCCACTCACAGCCAACCAATATGCAGGCATTGCCTACATCACCTTGGCTGGGTTAGTTGACACTATGGTACCTGCCACTGGACCCTGGGCCTTAGTAAGACAATCAGCATCTTATCTCATCAAGTTAGCGCCCCTCCTATGGTGGGCTCTACCCTCCTCCCAACTGAGCAAGTTGGCAGCTGAGGCTAACAGCCCCCTCCCTGGGATGAGGTATCCTGACATTATTGAACAAGTCAAAGCCATAGGGGTTGAGGGTCAAGTACAGGTCAGCTTCCTCATTACCTGCATCAAAGGCTTGGATGTAAATGGGTGCCTCCACATCCTGAGCCTTGCCTCCATTAAAGCTGGCTTGGCTGCTGGTGCCGTTGAAAATTTTGCTGCTGTTGAAAACCATATTGAAATAAAACCTAGGATAAAATCACTAAAAGTAGAAGTTTAAAATTTTATGATTTATTTTTATTGTAATCACCATTCCATATTTGGAAGGTTCTCAAAACCATTATACACAAATAAGGATCCATGATAATGAATAAAATGTCTCTGTTTCTAAATCAGATAGCTGTTAATTGGCTGTTAAACTGCTATATTTCTATTTTATTCTGCTCATACTACACATCTTGTGTGATTTCATTTTGTTTCATGCTTGTGGAATCTCACTTCTAGATTGCTCAAATTTTGTTTCATTTTAGTTCTTCTGTTGGTGCCTCAGTTAAATCCTGATCATATTATAATATATTTCAGAACAGAATCCATTCATCTCACTTGCTGTGTCAGTTCATTTTTTGGGTTTAAATTACGCCACTTGATGTTTGATATAATTTTGTATAATGTGCTAGTGAAATTTTTTTTATTGTTTGACAGTTCATTTGTTAACCAAAAATGTTTAAATTATTTGAATCCTGAATCTTGTGCAACTTGGATTTTGTTTAAATCTGGATCATTTCATTTAAATCTGAGGTGTTTTGGTTGTCACCATAGCTTTTAAAACTACTGTATTCCATTAAGAAAAGTTCTTGGGAGCCTTTGTCTAACCTTACAAACTGTTCTGAGGCCCACATTCCTTATATCCAAGCACATCCTGAGCTTGGATCTGGAGGGGTAATGTCATGCCCTGCCCCAAAGGGCAGGCTCTTTAGTTATTTTGTTTATTTTATTTTCACTTATACTTTAATATTTTTTATTTTAAATTATGAAATTTAAAATTAGAAAGTTAATAACTAAGTATTTTAATCTATTTACCTTGTTTACATTGATTTGCTTTCAAATTGCTGTTGTTGTCCTTCTTGCTTTGCTGCTATATAAAATAGCTATATTTTCTACTTTAAATTAGATGATTTTAAATCTTAGTTACTTTTTGAAACTTATGTTTACGCTGTCACTGCTCTTACCCAGTTTTTATGTTGCTGATCTGTGGTAAACACTGGGCTTCTGTTTCCCCTTCTCCTCCAGGTTCTTCTTGCAAGTTTCTCTAGCTGCACCTTTTCTTGGCTGTTTTTCCTCTGCCTATCATTTTACACAACTTAAAATAATGCACCTATATAATAAAGAGCTTGTGAAGAGTAGGCTTTAAGCCAAAATTCTAATTGATTTCTTCCCTTTAATCTTTTTTACCAATTTAAACTTTCAGCTTTATATTTTTAAGAATTTTGTTTTTTAATTTATAGTTTTTTTCTTAGTTTAAACCCCTTTTATTTTTCTTTTTTCCTAGTTAAAGAATGAAAGTTGAAAACAACAAGCCTTAGGCTTGTTGTATCTATTATTTTATATTAATGAATTATTTAATAGTTACATGTATCAATTTGCTGATGGAGAGTATCCCAATATCAATATTTCCTTAATTACTAATAGGTTCTTATCAAATACTTTGTTTTATCTCCTTTGGTTAAGATTCTTAAACTCTATCACACCTTTTGTGACCCAGTATAAGTTTTTGGCAGGATTCTGTAAAATTATATTACAGACTGTCCCTAGCTTTTTATACCTTTTGAATCTTAACCCTGATTGTAATACCCAGTTACGGTAGGTACTACTTGCAGCAGGTATGGCAGGAGGTTGGCAAATTGGAAACCAGTCAGGGTGGTGATGATCAGGTAGATGGTCATCAACCAACAAAAGACCTTAGCATGGATGTTGTATCTTCCAAATCTCCCAGCAAAGTACATTAAAACATGGTACATGGAGGTGTACACCGCATTGGACAGTGTGGAATGCGAGGACACCAGGGGAGGCCAGGAACCAGAGTGAGAGGAGTTAAGTTGTCCAGGGTCATAGTGGGGGATCATGACCTAGCCCTTCTGGTGAGGGCTCAAAGAACTCTGATCCCTGTTAATAGCCTCCAATCCCAAGGCAAGCTGTAAGCACAGCTGTGAAGATGAGATGGTTCATCTTCCTTGGATTGAAGGGAGTCAGTGGGGACTAACTAGTTAAAGTTGACTTAAGTTTTAAGTAAGATTTAGCTTTATTGAGAGTATTAAACTCAATAATAACACAAGCTACCACTGAGGGGGATTCTTTATTTATAGTCTCCCCCACTGTGAAAAGTTTTGCAAGTGGGAGTAAAAACAGGGGATTGGGGATCCCAAAAGTTTGGAAGGTGAGACTTGGAATTGGTTCTTGGAGATAAGGTCAAACACTTGTTCTTGTACAATCTGTTGTTGATTTGGAAGTTCTTGACTGAGGCCAATGAGTTCTTGTGAGCCAAAGGTCATGTGGTGGGGAAAACTCAAGGTATCCTAGGAATCTATTTCTGTCTTGGGGCACATGATTTGGTTGGAGCCTAGACTCAAGCTTGTGACCTGGGAAGCAGCAACCCATTGGTCATGGGAGGGATTATTGCTCACATGTAAAACTTGGGCTTGTGTCAGGAAGCCAGGCATAGGTAGAGGCATTGGTTGGCTTGGGTCAGAATACGGCCGGGCCAGAGGGTAATGCCCACCATAGGATGGGTGCTAACTTGATAATATAGGAAGCAGATTGCCCAAGAAAAGACCAGGGCCCTGAATTGGGCACCATAGTGTCTACCATTCCTGTCAAAGTAATGTAGAGTACTCGAAACAATTTGGTGGATGTAGTCTTGGCTGCGTTGAGGGTCTCCATTGGGCAGTCGGGTTGCGGGGTTAAGGGCAGAGTCATGGGAACAAAGTAGGCAGGCAGATAATTGTACTTGTCTTTGAACAATATGGGCGGCCTCTTGTACCACTTTCCTTTATGTCCTATGTATTCAGTTTCTCTAGTCCTTGCCAAGGGATCAGCAATGAGGATGGTTTCCAAGTTGTACTCTGAGTAGGCCATGTTGGGCAGGTATTTAGTAAGATGCACAGGTCTAAAAGGGGCTCCTGGGGGACAGTATAGTGCCTGGGGAGGGTCAGCAGGTTGGTCTTCAGAGGGGGGTGGTTGCCTGATGGTCTACTTGGCCAGAGTTAAGATGGAAGATCACTAAGACTAGATAAGGTAAGATTTGTTTGAACCAAAGGTTCATAAAACTTTATTATCAAAAATGACTCTATGGTCATCACCATACCGCCGGGCTTTTATACCATGGTTTTTCACTTCTTTTATTTTTGCAGGGTTCAGGTTTGCAGACAAGGCACTGGTGGGGCATAGATCTTGGCTTAGAGTCTTGAGGGCGGCAGATACAGGTTGTGCCTGCTCTGGTGAACAGAAGTGGTGATGATTTGTTCCGCCACCACTGTTCACTATGTCACCTGAGTAGTTCAATTGTACTACCCATTCTGGACAGAAGACTGGCAGTTGCTGGTGGTCATTGTCAGAGTTAATAGTAGGTTTTGTTTTAACCTCCTTAAGGCAAGCTACAACCTCTGCATATGTCTGAATCTTTGGTGACCATTTGGGGAATTGTCCTTGGGAGACTGGCGGGTCTCAGAGTAACTCATCAACTCGGGTTTGCAATTTAACAAGTGGGCAGGTTCCCGTCCATATGGTGTGACTCAAGTAGTCTTTGGAGGGTCAGGGTTCAATTCCAGGGTCTCCAATGTTGATTTCAAACCTCCAGTATTGACGCTTGGTAGGTTGGCAGGTTTTATTCCTCTTGGTTGGGGTCAGCTATCTCTGGTGGTCCAGGGTTTGACCCAATTGGAAGTTGGGCGGACTCCTGTCTACTCTGGTCAACATAAGGCTTTCCCTGAGACCCGTGTTTCAATTTCCAGGTTTTCAATACAAGTATTGAAATGTCATTTATGACAGCTTGGCTTTCTTCTTTTGGGCAGGAATAGCTTTTAAAATCTGAACCCCTATTTTCCCTTTCTTCTGGATGACAGTCATTTTTCAGAAATATTTTCCCTGCATCCAGGGATTTTTCTGATTGGCTGCACTTTATGGGGGCTCCTGGTTGGCTGAGGAGTGGGGCCTGGGTGGGTGGCTGGCTGCCAACTGGGACCCAGGGGGGCAAGTGGGTGGGCTGGCGGCAGGTGGCTGGCCGGGGCCTGGTGGGGGACAGGTGGGCGGGAGGCCGGGGTGAGGCCCGCTGGCAGCTGGCTGGAATGCTGATGGGAGGCGCTGGGAGGCGTGGTGGGCGCCTGCCTGGATGATAGATTATTCCAGCATTCAATTAATTATGTTTCTCCTATTGTATTTTTATTTTCCCCCATTAAAGAGGGGAAATCCATGTTGAATTTTTGACTCTTGACAGGGCACCTCTCTATTGTTTTTCAACATTGCCCCCCAATAATAATTTGGTTTATGTCAGGAATATTCCTGACACTGATGCTTTACACACTTTAGTTTATAACCTTGTGCCATTATGGGTAAGACCTTACACCAGCAGGGGTGAGAGTGGCTGGGCTGGTGAGTGCGTGCTAGCTGACTGGCGGCTGGCCTGCTGAGGCCTGGCAGTTGGCCAAGCAACACACGGTCCACAGCTGGCTGGCTGTTGCCTGGCTGGTAGGCGCCAGGGTATAAAGGGTGTCATTTTTCAAAAATCTCAATTTTAAAATTTTTGTTTTTTGTGACAGTTTTTTCAATCAGAGAGAACTGCTGCTGATAATCTGATTGTCTTTTATCAATTACAAGGTGCAAATCTAGGTGTTTTTTCTCTAATGTCAGGAATATTTCTGACAGTTTCTTAACACTACAACAGCTGGGTGACACATTGTCTTTTTAACTTGAAGGCTTTATTAAGAAATGCATTTGTTGATCAATAAAACAGTAGACTACCTAATTAATGCATTTCTATAACATTGTTTGATAACTAATATTTTGTTATACATATAAAAAAACAACATCAATCACATGATAAAAGACAATAAAACTAATGAATAATAATCTCTTAAGGCCAAAAAACTTGACACACATAAGCTTTCAAATAAACTTCAAAAATAAAGGCATTTAATGTGCATTTAGATATTAATTTTATCTAGTTGCCTTAAATAAGTATCTCAGGATCAATCATCAGGGGTGCCAAGAAATAGGTTGATATTATTTAGGACAAATCAGATTCTGAATTGACCTGTAGTTCTGAAAATCTGTAGTGGTAGATTACTGATTTTTCTTATTGTCACATAATTTATCACATTAAACACAATAAATATACAAAAATAGAAACTTATAGGCTAGACCACAGTACTTCACTTGCAATAGCAATGATAATTACTTGAATAGTCCAAGTGGATAATCAGATATCCTTCTGTTTAGTCCTGGTGTATTTAAAATTATTATCTGGAGACGTCTTTTGGAGTACATATTTTCTTAAAGTTAGAGATCATGTTTTATCTACCAAACTTGAGGTCATTCTTTATCTAACATCATACTTTGTAATCCGATATTAGTCTTCGAGTAAAAAATATGATTTATAAAATAAATTTTGACAGTCTAATTAATATATTTTGGGCTAAAATTAAACTGGGTTTTATATCTTAAACTAATATAGTTACAGTATTGTCAATTCTGCAAAAAATACTGATATTTTTGAAACAGTGTATCATATATTGTATTTTTAGTTTTTAAGTTTATTATCTAAAAATAACTTAATATTGATACTAATTGATGATAGCCTTATGAGACTTAGTTATTATGATGGGCAGTTTACTTCAAAAACATATACAATTAAAAAATATTTAATATAAAACTTTTCAAAAAATTAAACTATTATCATAATTCATCACTATTGATTACTGGCCATATAATTGTATTGTGAAAATATTGGTTAGTATTTTACTTATACTAAAGAAAAAAGTATTTAACAGTGTATCTGTAGCTAATTTTTTTAGCTACCATATAAACTAATACTATGTATGTTTATTATTCATATTTTTTATTAAATAAACACTAAGAATTTCTGCTAGATCTAAAAATATACATATGTTAAATGACTATAAAATGAATAGTAAGGTTATCTTCTAAACACCATTAATGTTTATTTAAAGCCTCATAATATAACCGCTTGAAGACCAGTTTTTGAGAATTTAGCTTTAGGGCTTAAAGGGTCTAGCAAAAACCGGATTTCATTGTCTGGCAAGAAAAAGTAGATTTATAAAAAATTGCAAACATCATTCCAGTAAATTCAAGTTCGGTAAAATGTTAAACATTGTTTGGAGTGACTTACTAGAAAGTGCTAATAATTTATTCGTTTTTAAGAACGACCAACTTAGGTTTTGGAATTTTGAGGATCAGCTATTACAGGGATCCTTTATTCCTTAAACAACATGTGAAGGATGACTACTTGACTTAGAATGATAATGAATAGAATCGTAAAGATTTCTTGTTAATTCTCTTTAAAAGGAAGCAAGTAGGTGTGTAGAGTCCTCTAGCTTTACAACCATCATTTTATTGAACTTTGGCTTTGAAATTTTAGAGGAGGAAATTTCATAGGGTATTGTATTTAACGAGTCTAAAAAGTTTAGAGCTGAAAAAATTTGATGAAAGTACCTTGGTGAAGCCAATGTCTTTGGCATATTCACGGAAGCACTGTCTGCAAATATTCAGAGAGTATTTGCGAATAAGACCGGCACGGTGCTTGCACACACGGCTAACAAAGTTTTAAATCTTGAAAACTGGTGCTTTACCATTCACGGGAGCCTTTTCCGTATTTGCGAGGGTGGGAGAACCAAACAGTTTCGTGAGACATATTAACCAACAACTGGTAGGATTAAAACTGTGCTGTAGAAGCAAGAAAGAGCGACATGGTTCACCAATAGGTTCCTATTCAACAAAATGAAGCAAGAGTCATTTATCTGACCGATTGGATTTAAAACTATTTTTAAAAATGGTTATTTAAATTTAAAATTTACCTCATATTTCTGAATTAGACTCTGATTTCAGTCGAAAAAGAATTAAGAGCAAACTCATTAGGTCGAAGTTCCTTTGATCGACAGTTAATAAACCGAAAACGAGATCACCAAAAGTGGAAAATCAAAATATCAAAGATTGAAGTGCAAAAATCAATTTTCTGGAAGTTAACTTTGAAGCCAAAAATTAAGTATTTTTAATATAAGGATATACATTTTAAAGTTTCTTCTAGACTAAAAAGACACCCAGGGATTTATTTCTGCAATAAAAAACTATATGTTGAATAATAAAAAGCTTAAATTAACTGTTTTTTAAAGAATTTTTTTCGCATTTAAAAAAATTATACTAGAATTAATATACAGCTTTATTCTATTAAGCATATAAGATAAAGCTATATAGAAACTAATTTATAAAATATGATATTTTTGCAAAGTTTTTATTTCATTATAGCTTATACAGTAAAATTCAGAACATGTGGGGCAAAATGGTGGGATACACTATCTAGAAAGACACCATCTAGAAACCCTATATCAAATTTCTGGCAGAACTATGCCAAATAACTTAAAAATTAATAAAAATTCAAAACAGTACAGTAGTTTTAAAAGCTATGGCGACAAGCAAAATGAACTCAGATTTAAATGAAATCATTTCAGATTTACACAAAATCCAACTAGCAGGTTAAAATATACACTCTGTTAACAGGGATTTTTGGTGTTAATAGGCAAAATGGGTCAACACAGCAAAGAAGGACTCACGCACAAAACAAAACCATTCAAAATGCAATCCAAAATACATGGATTCACAAACAAAAGTGGTGTGAGTTGGCTTTCAGTGTACATATGTTTACTATGTGAATCAGTGACAAAATACACCCACACATGGTGTGTCAAAACTCAATCCAAAAACAAAACACAATAGGAGCTCAAAAAACAAACAAAATCACTCACACAGGTTGTGCAATGGATTGTAATCAAGAATGATACCAAGGCATCTAAAATGAGACACGAGATCTGAAACATAAATTTTAAAAATATTGTGTTGGGTGCTTAATTTGGCAAAAAATATGAGAAAATGGGTGGAAATTATTTTGGGTATTCAAAAATGGGTGTTGTAAACCAGAAATAACTAATTAAGAAATAAAAAAATCTATAATTGGGATATTGGGTGGGAAAATATTAATTAAATATCCATATTCAGATAAAAGCAAAAATTAAAATTAGGGAGTAACTTAATTAAAATTTATTTAGTATTTTATTAAATTTTAAAATCAAAGGAACACAACACCAGAGTACCAATGGACCCGTTGTGCGCCGCAGTTGCGGTTGCCCCCGCGGGTCAAAGAATAGACTCAGTACAACACAAGTGCCTACTCTGGAGGGAGGCAGAAGAGGAGAGTTTCATAGTGACGCTGCACTGACACAGCCGGTTCAAGGAGCACAAGCTGCTAGGGTGCAGAGCATAAACCCTTGGGTCCCCAAGCTGACCCAGAAGCCCACCAAGGTTACCTTCACAAAAATGGTTAGAGACAAGGAGGTAGAACTTACTTTGTATGTGTTTGACGCTGTGTACCGGCAAGAGTTGGTCCCGTCAGCCATGCTGGAGAAGGTGAAGCCTGTACTTGATACTAGCTATGAGCCATACATAACCAATGACAATCAGGAGGACGATGAGGAGCCCAAGTTCTTTCAAACTGATGAGGGACAACTGGTGCGCAAGAAAGTTGCAGCCTTCTACAACAAGGTGCCTATGCCCTGTGCCTTGCCCAATGCCAATGAGTCAATCCCCACCGCTAAAAAGCCCTCTCAGAAGCGCATCCCTGACATCAAACACATCATCCTGCTTAATCTAATGCGTGAATCAGGCAATTACAAGGCGGCTGCAGCCATTGTTGGGGTGGATCCCAAGTATGCCTCAAAGACCTTCAACAAGTTCCTCAACACGGGTCAAGTCCTTGCCGCGGAGAAATCCTTGCACGTGTCAACCATGCTCACAAAGGAGCACAAATAGGCAATCCGCATGTGGATCACCCGGGACTGCCATCTTGAACTGGCAAATATACAGGCCATGGTTAAGTCTGCTTTTGGGGTTGAGGCTTAAATTTCCTTTTACTACCATCTGGTCAAGGGAATGCAATTTTCCTAGAAAAAACTCGGGGTATCCCCATACAATCAGAACAGCCCAGCCAATATTGAGACCTGGAGAAAATACACAGAGGTGTATACTGCCCTAAAAGCCAAGGGGACGGTCAAATTTTACTACATCAACGAATCAGCATTTTTCTTGTCAATGTGCAATGAGTATGGGTATGTCCCCAGAGGCTCCAATGACGGGATGGCTTGGCGTGCTGCAGTTGCACCACAGCCTATTTGATGGTGGCTCTCCTCGGTCCAAAGGGGGTTGAGCTCTACCAAATGATATTGGGATCTCACAATAGCCGGACCTTCCTATCATTCCTCCGATTGGTCCAGGAGCACCTGAGGCGCACAAGCCCGGGCTTCACCAACGTAATTGTGCTGGACAACGTTGGTCTCCACAAGGCGGCGGATATTCTTGAGGAATTCCCAATGATTGACACCAGCACTGCAGTGGGCCCCCAGCAATTGGCCACGGCAAATTTGTGCCTTCTCTTCCTCCCTGACTATTCGCCCTTCCTAAATCCCATCAAGGAAGTCTTTGGGTGGCTCAAGCAAGTTGTCAAGTGAGGAACCCCAACTGGGACAGAGGACCTTTTTGATTTGCTGCAGGCAGGGATCCATACCCTCCCAGCTGAGACCGTGGCCAAATTCTATGGCCACGCTGATTTGTTTATCCCCGCGTGCCTTGCAAATCAGCCAATCAATTAAAGGCTTAGCTTATCCCACCTTTTTATATATCCTCTAATTTACTAATCAAGATTAATTAACTAGCATTTTATATTTAGATGTTTCCAAGCCCGCAATCACATTCAGCAGCACCATCAATGAAGGTTAGTAATTTATTTATTTATAATTATTTTTATTATTGCATCCAAGGGTATCCCAAACGCTTGATAATGGATTACACAAACACATCAATATAATTTTTGGCAAATAAATATAAAAAGCAAACTAAAAAATTATTTTATAAACTTATTAATTATAATAAAAATAATCTAAAGGGTAAATATATTTATTGGAATAGAGGATATATTAGGAGCGTCTATAATGGGTTTGGCGGTATGTACCCACCCCGCGATGGAGGTGGCGCACAACCTCCACTGCCACACTATGGACAGTGGATACACCCTGGTTAAAATACTCCCGCCTGCTGGTGAAAGGCAGAATGGTTAGGTGGGAGTGAAGCAGCAGCTTCTCAGGCGGGGCCGCAAACCCGTAGATTCCAGCCAGGACCAGGGCGTCCTGGATAATGTGGTCCACTGAGTCATATCTGGGGGGGGACCTTCTTCCCGTCAAGTGCAAGCCAGGCCTCGTTGATTCCAAGAAGGACCCCGTCTAGATCCTCTACGCTGGCGCCCATTCCAAAGTAGAATAAGAACCCCAGGTAAACAACAAGGTGAAGCCTTTGTCCAGCAAAGGCTTCTGTAAACTCACATAATTTATTGTATACTGCACTTATTTTTTTATCATGTTTAGTTTTGCCAAAGGTAAGATCCATAGCTTCTGGGACCCCTGTCTTGTTGGCACTCCAGGCCAGCCCAAAGTCTGCCAGGAAGATTTTTGACTTCTTTACGGCTGTTGTGTCTGCAACAGCCAGTTTTGCCACCGCGCGCCTGAAGTTCTCCAGCAAGTAGGACAGGGTATGCTCCACTGGGAAGCAGAAGCAAGCAGCTGCATGAGCCCGGCCCATCTCCAGTGTATTCTTGAATGGGAGCGTTGCCAGGACGCCCCAAACAAGCTCAATGGAGTTTACACAGTAAACTCCACTGAGGTTAACCGGGTCCAGGCAGACCAAGTGGGCATCCTTGTAGGTAGTAACTGCCCACTTAGATGCCCCCTCAGAATGTGTCAGCCTGGCTAGTGCGTCCCTTGTTATTGGGAAGGACCTGTGAATTCTGTCTTCAAGCTCCTGGACAACAGGGGGGACAGGAAAAGCTGCTTGGCCATGTGAGTGGCAAAATTTGAGTGGAAGGTGGGGGGAACAAAAGGAACCAGGACCCGGCAGAGTTTGCCATCAACATCTTCTAAAAAAAAGGTAAGTATTTATGAATTTTTATTAAATTTATTTTCTTAGGTTACCTTCTTGGGTTTCTTCTTTGCCAGCGGCTTTGGCAGGCTTTGCCATCCTTGGAGCAAGCAGTTGTGCAGGCGTCTCAGTGTCCTCCTTGCGGGCCCTCTTGATGGGTTTGAGATGTGCATACATCTCAGGGTCGTCTGTCCAGACAGACGGCGCAGAGAGGGCAAAGGACTTAAATTGAAAGCCTTCAACCACTGTTGTCTGAATGTTGAGTAGGCACTCTATTGTCTTCTCAGGGGTGTCCGGTATTTTGGTCATGAGTGACTTGGCAGACACCTTTTTGATTTTGTCCCCTTCAAGGACAGCAGACTTCACTTTTTCCTTGGCCTTGTGGTCAATTTCTTTGATTTTGGCAATTGCCAAGTCAAGGCCATTTAGAAGTTTTTCCAATTTGCTCATTGATTTTTTACTAACCTTTTCATATGTTTTTATAGCTTTCACCCCAATAAAATATATATTATTTTGATACAATTGCCTCTTTGTTTATTCCTTTTTGTTTTCCCATTTACTATATTATCCCATCTTTTTACCCATTTTGTATATGTTTTACATACATCTTAATATGTGTCGTTTGCTTTGTGTGGCATTGTTTCCTTGGTTACCATATTATTTTTGGCGCTTGACACAGCCCCTTGTGAAAATATTAACAACAACTTGGTGATCAACTGAATTTGAATTAGAAAATTATAGTGTTAATTGTATTTAGATAAAGTTGTTACTGATCCAAATTCAAAACCTTAATGATAAACTTTAAGCCAATCAGGAGCCAAGTGATAAAGTGATTGTTGTGACATAAAGGGTTATTCAATAATTCTTTGATGCATGTGCGCTAATTCATATGATTGGCTGGTTGTTTTTCTATTGAGTGCCATTGCTGCTGTGGCAAGTTGTTGATGGAATAGTGCTCAATCAGCTGCTGAGTTGGCACTAGTCCATCAACAACTCACCACAGCAATAATGGGGCTCAATAGAAAAACAACCAGCCAATCATATTAATTAGCGCACATGCATCAAAGAATTATTGAATGACCCTTTATGTCATAACAATCACTTTATCACTCAGCTCCTGATTGGTTTAAAGTTTATCATTAAGGTTTTGAATTTGGATCAGTAACAGCTTTATCTAAATACAATTAACACTATAATTTTCTAATTCAAATTCAGTTGATCACCAAGTCATTGTTAATATTTTCACAAGGGGCTGGGTTTGGGTACTAAAAATAACTATGTTCTGGATCTAGATACAAAACATAGTAAATATATGATTTTATAGAAAAAAGCTGAACATAAAGAATAAACCCAACTATAAACAAAGAAAACCTGAACAATTGAAATTCAAAATAATGATAATATAAATATAAATGTTCAGCAACAGGAGGTTTATTGAGGCGGGGAAGAGTGACGGGTTTGACATCAGGGATGCGCTTCTGAGCAGGCTTAGTGGGTCTGGGATTGGGTGGGTGGGGCTTGCGGGTGAGGGGTGTTGGTGGCAGGGGTGGAGGCGGGAGGATTGCGCGTGATGACCGCCATATACCGCTTGTTGTACTCCTCATTAGTCATTGGCTGGATGGGCTGGTAAGTGGCAGTGGACTGAAGTGGAAGGCGCTTATCCTTACGTGATTGGCTGCCCATGTTCACATGGAAAACCATTTGCGCAAACAAGTCAGCCACCATTTGGTGACCAAAGAGAGAATTGTGGTCAAGGACCCCAAGATAGAGGTTATTGAAAGCCTGAGGGCGGCGTTCCTGCAGTGTATCTCCAATGTTAAAGAAGACAACATCACCCAGATGGACGTCAGCATGGCCAGCTGGGTACACAGATGCTTGGTGCCTGCATCCCTGGATGGCCTCAAGGGCAGTGGAGCTACCCTCCATCTGGTGGCTCAAGAAAACCCAATGCTTTGAATTTGAGACATCCCAGGAGTTGAGCAATCTACTGAGGATGTGGCTGTATGAGTACCCATCAACAAAATCAGGGTTTGTCTGATAATAGACAAAACCCTTGGCCAACACAGCCAGAAATGCACCAATAAATGTCCCCTTTTTGACCTTCTTCCTTCTGTTCTTGGTGGCGGCTTTTCCCATCTCACCAAAATTGTCAAATGCAATTGATAACTTGTAGTAGGAGATGAAAATGATGTCATTGGATAGAATTTTCAGGCATCAGACCAGGGTTGCCTCAATCTTGAGATCATATGGGGAATCCTCAGCGCCATCCCATTGGTCGCCAGAAAAATTGGTAAGAACCCATACAGAAGCCACCTTCCTGTACATCCAGAGCTGCACCATGCGCTCAGACACCCAAATGCCATGGTGAGCAAGTTGCTTCCCAACCTGGATCAAGGGAAGCTTGGGGTCCCGCTGGAGGAGGTCGAGCATGATTGGGTATGCCTCAGTTATCTGGGACTCTTGGGCCTTCTTGGGCTTCTTGGCTGCCCCAATCTAATTCCCCCTGTTCATCATGCTGTTGAATTCCCGCATGACAGTAGCTTGGGTAAATTGTAATTGGTCAGCAATTTGGTCCCATGACAGACCCTGTAGATTCAGTACCACAATTTCTTGGAGAATTTGGGCAGTGATAATTCTGTGTTTGGGATGCTGGGCGGGAGGAGCTGAAGCCTGATTGGCTGAGGGAGGGGCAGGTTGGGCAATGGCAGGAAGTTGTTCCAAATTGAGGTTGCCATCCTGATTGGTTGGTTGGTGGGCAGCTTGTGCAGGGGTGGGTGTGGGAGCGGGGGGCAGCACTAGACGCAAAGTGACTCTCAAACAAGTCAAAGCCATATGGGTCAGGGGACAATAACAGGTCAGCTTCCTTGTTACCACCTCAAAGGCTTGGGTGTAAACAGGTGCCTCCATGTCCTGAGCCTTGCCTCCATTAAAGCTGGCTTGGCTGCTAGTGCTGTTGAATATGTTGCTGTTAAAAACCATATTGAAAAAACCTAGGATAAAATCACTAAAAGTAGAAATTTTAAAATTTAATGATTTATTTTTATTGTAATCTTGAGTCCATATTTGGAAGGTTCTCAAAACCATTCCATACAAATCTGGAGCCATGAAAATGGATAAAATGCCTCTGTTCCTAAATTAGATAGCTGTTGATTGGCTATTATACTGTTATTTTTCTATTTTAGGCTGCTCATACTGCACATCTTGTGTGAGTTCATTTTGTTTCGTGTTTGTGTAATCTCGCTTCTAGATTAATCAGATTTTGTTTCATTTTGGTCCTTCTGTTGGTGTCTCATATGAATCCTGATTGGATTATAATATACTCTGGAATAGCATCCATCCATTTCACTTGTTGCGTCAGTTCATTTTGTTTGTGGGTTGAACTACACCACTTGATGTTTGATATAATTTTGTATAATGGGCAAGTGAAATTTTGTTTTTGGTTTGACATTTCATTTATTAACCCACAATATTTAAATTATTTGAATCCTGAATCTTGCGCAACTTGGATTTTGTTTAAATCTGAGTTCATTTTGCTTGTTGCCATAGCTTTTAAAACTACTGTAAGAAAAACATATGGCTAGACTCAAAATAAAAAAATTTCAAATCTGCAATAATAATGTGGGATCAACTAGTATTAACTATAGTGCACCAAGCTCCAAAGTCAACACACCCCAAAACTGTGATATTTTCATATTGAAATTTGCTCCTATGTTTGTATCAATGTACTAAAAATTAAGTAAAAATTAAATCTTTGGAATTAAAGTATTTAATGAAAGAGTAACTTGATCAGGCTTCAGTCCCAAGAGTCTTTGCAATGCCTTTAAGATAGGTAAGGCAGCCTTCTCTGGTGTAGTAGGTCAAAACCTCCTTAGTAATACTTGAAAACTTGACTTGCTGATCTGCATGCTTGGATAAAACAGCTTTGCTTTTAATGGCCTGAGGGTAAAGCTGGTCCCCATGGATATACCAGATCTTCAGCTTGTTGATAATCACAATGAATCTGGGCTTCTTTAGCTTAATCATGCAGGAAAGTTGGTTGTACCAAACTTCAAGTGATGAGGTGGTCTTAGTTACACTGTCCTTAACCTGATTATTACAGTTCCAGTTAATGGAGACACTACCCTTGCATATATACAATCATTAATGAAACATTTTAAAGCTGAAATCCAAATATTACAGATCCTTTTATGATAAGGAATAAAATCAGTTTATCAAAAGTGGTTTTTAATGGCTGTGTTACAGGGAGATAGTGCTATCAAAGGTGAGTTAATTTGAGTTGATATATTATATGTGGTAATAAATTAATATCATATTTTATTCCCAGTTAATAAGGAAAAAGCTTGGATTTATCACATAAAAGTATAATTTATTATTTGATTCTAGATGCCGTCTTTCTAGATGCTGTATTTCTATATGGCATATTTTAGGGTATTTATTAAGTGATTTTATATTCAAAAAATCATATTTGAATAACACTCTTTTTATTTCAAAATTGTGATAGCGTTTTCTAGATGGCGTATTAGAAACTAATATGTAAAAAATAACTATTTAATATTTTTTTAGATTTTTTTTAATTTTGTCAATGTAAATCCTGACTCCATCACAAATTTTTTTCTAGATGGCGTCTTTCTAGATGGCATTTTCTAGATGGTATATTGCACTGGCAAAATGCAGGATTTTTAAATCAAATATCCAAATTTTGAATCACATTTGTGGTTTGACTTTTTTTAATAAAATTAATTGCCTTGGATTTTATTTGAATATTTCAAATCACAGGATCTCATAGACACTTTTCAAATTTCAAATTGAGCTGTATATTTCAAGTAGATGAAATGATTCAACTGGAATCAGATTTGAATTATTCAAATCCATCAGCGGTTTTCATTAAGTTTGCTATGTTTTTTGAGATTGTGGGATTGTCAAATCCAAGAACCAAATTTCAAAGCAAAAATGAAAGCCACTAGTAAAAAATCAAATAATAATTGCATGATTTAAAATCAACTTTAATTACACATTGAGTAAATTAGGAAACATTAATCCAGATTAAGAAGCCCCACTATAACTAAAATCAAACAAAAAAATTCAATTTTGATAACCATGTTTAGACACAAAAGTCAAGCAAAATGAAAAATCTTCTGAAATAGGCTCAAGTAAAATATAATACACTTCAAACCATTAACATAAAAAGCACAATTCTATTCAAGGATAAATCAAGAGTAAAAAACAACCCAAAACTAAACTAAAACCCTAAATAAAACACATATTTAATCTAAAATCTATTTTTATTTATTTTATTTTTATGAACAGACTATCCCATTCCCAACCAGCTCCTGCAACAGGCCGCAAGGCAACCTGTCCAAGAGAACACCCAGAGAGTCCAATAATAGAACCAGAACACAAATTGAGCATCTCAATGCTGATACACAAGCCTTTCAAGGTGTCAGCATCAGCCAATCACCTCTCACATCACAAGCCAGAAACAGCAGCTTGAATCCAAGATAGAAGCCTCTCTTGCAGCCTATCACTAAAGTCTCTCATATCAGGGTTATTGGGAACAATGAGGTTACATACACCTCCTCTATTTACCCAGTTGTAACACAACCACACACTCTGGATCCAAGAGTTGCCAGTTCATGTCTCAGAGTATTTGATACTTCATATATACCCTTAGCCAGAACTGAAGAGCCAGATACACCAGTGATATATTCCACAATAAACAGTGCCATTGCAAGCAATAATGATTCTGTCTTTTATACAAAGGTCCCTGTTGCGCTTTTTGCATTACAACACCACAATTATTTGAGATTATAGGGCACAGAACATTTGTTCAAATACAGTCATATGTAAGGATATGAGTAGTATTGTATCATAAGAGTCAGGATTGAAGAAAACCATGATTATTTTCCAGCAATGGCGTCTGATTGCACAGAAGCACTTAAAGATTAGGATAAAGGTCAACCAGATTAAAGATATATAAAAAAAGATTTTTATTTGTTGTAATTGATTAATTCTTCTTATATCTTCTTCCAGGTTGATCCCTGGGATGCTAGCAATGTCTTCTAGGACATTCTAACACACTCTTAATTTTGATAATTATTAATCTAGGTTTGGTGCTTATTGCACGTCAACCAATAGAATAGCTTCATCTTTACCCAGCACAGGTGATCCTTGCTGGTGTGGAATAATTTAGTTACTTCAGGATCACTTTCTACTTCTCTGGGATACTTCAGGCATAATGCTTATTAATATAATAAATATGGTAATTTGAGATAATGGGAAGCCAAACCCATTGCCTGGGCACTTGATATAAAAATAAAGCAGCACCTTGGCACCTGTAATATTTTCCAGGTGGCATGGTGGCACTTGTTGTAAAAGTAGTTCAGCGCTTTGGCACCTAATCCAGTTGCTAGGTGGTGCCTGTGTCCTTTCCAAAGTGGCACAGCGGCACTTATCATTAGCTAATTTAAGGTTCAGGTCAGCAGACTACTGCTGATTCAATATGCATATAATTTATACTACCAATTTATGTTATTTGGAAGCTGTAATTCATATCCACAAGCTCTGTCATAATTGGCATCATTGCTTGGTCAAAATTCCCAACAGTCCCCATTTCATCTGTCAACCCTGATAGCTTGGATGTTGCAATATTCATCAAGGGAAGACATCAGTTGTCAGATAGTGAATATGAAGCTGTTGTCAAGTGCTTAACCAGAGTAATATCTGTTTGGGATATTGTGTCCCAATTTAATGTCACAACAAGATATATCAACCAGGTTAACATCAAATATTGTAACACTGGCTGAATTACAAAATATACAAAGGTCAAACAACAGCCAAACTTCTTCAGTCTGTGTATATTGTCACAATAATACAGTGGGTAGCCAGATATTGCCACATGGATTATCTCTCTGTCCAATTAATGCTGGCTACTGAGTTATGTCTTTTTGTTTCTAAGACTCTTGTGTAAAAAACCATGGTTGATTTTGGCTTCTCATGGAAATTATTGGGTGTTTCTCTGTACAACAGAAACTGTGAGAAGAAAAATGAGGATTGGCACATTTACACTGAAACCTATATGACCCTAAAACAGACCAAGAATGTACAATTCTTGTACATAGGTAAATATTTGTTTTCATCCTCACTAAGAGCTAGACATGGGTGGATTGATGTAAAAAACAACATTTATTACAACCCCAAATCTGGAATTCAAAAACTTGGGTCTACAACTCCTAAAAATCAAGCACTTAACAATATAGATCTGTCAGGAATCCAAGCTTGGGCGGCCAGCCTGTTGTTTTCAGGGATCACACAGGCCAGGTTTTTGCAGGCAGAGCCCATGTCAAGAATATTACTGACAACAACCTTTTACAAGACAAGATTTTGTGCACAATTGATCTTAAAAGTCAAGAAAAAAAATTGCAGCAGTTCCCCCTGATTAAGGAAACTGCCTCAAAACAACAAGTTTTTGAAAAAGAATTTAAAAATTCAGGTTTTATACCCAGCCGCACAGCAGGCTGCCAGCTGTCTGCAGACTGCAAGCCTGCCGCCATCCAGCCACCGCTTGCCCACTCTGCCACCCAGCCAGCAGGAGGCAGTGCACCCCCCACGGCAGGACCATCCAACCTGCCAGATGGGGAAACTGCCAAATTGAGAAACCAAAAAAGGCAATTTCCCCAAACCCAAATTTAGGGGAAAGTGCTGCCCAAATTTGGAATCTACCAAATTTGAATGGGGCTGACAGGCTGCCCTGCAAAGTCACCAATGCAGCAATTGCAAAAGTGGAATTCAGGTGCATAAAAGTGCCCGAAGAAGCACCAAACCAATGCAAGTAAGAGATTAACAACTCCTTGCTTGCAAAACCCCTCCAATTCCACTCCCAAAAGGGAATTACAGACAGCATTAAGTGTTTGAGGTTCCCTGTTCAATGTTTTTAACTTTCTGAAGGGTAAAGTCTTGGTTGATTTATTTATTTAGTAACAATTGAGGGGTAATTTGCTCAATGATAGCACAAACTATCATCAAGTAATTGAGCTTTATTATATACTATCAGCCTTGGTGGGGATGAATAGTTAAAGACACTAAGCTTTGTCTGCCCTTCCCTAGGACTAAAGAATGAACCACCTTATCTGCTCAGCTGTCCTTAAAGCCTGCCTTGGGATTGGGGGCCATCAGCACTATCAACTGCATGGGTCATTCAATAACCCAACTGGCCAGTACTTTTACAAGGAGCCAGCACAGCTCAACTCCTTTAATCAGTATTCCTGGCCCACACTGGTTTTCCCCCACTCCACTCAGTCCATAGCTAGTTACACCCTTGTATACTACGTACTCACACATTTGCCTCTAATTTAGATTGTTATAATGTACATATAAAGGCCTTTTGATGGATGATTACAGTCTATCCCATTGTGACTGCGCTCACTGGGTTCCAAGTGGCCAACTTGGTAACCTACTCAGATAAAACACTTTCCCATTTTTTGGGTCTTTACAGTACAGTACTTTGGAGTAAAGACACCAGTAGGGTACTCTAAGGCACATGTCTTGAGGCGTTTTCCCAGAACTTTGACAGGCTCCTCAAAGATTAAAGGGACTTCATATCCTAAGATAGAGAGATAGCCATCTTTTAAGTTGATGATTACATTGTACTCCCTAAGGAACTGGGTACCAACTAGAAGATTGTAACTCTTGTTACCCAAAACTAAAGTAGGCACAGCCAAGAGTAGTTTACCAAGCCGCATAGGGAGAGAAGAATAGGCCCCTATAGTGAAAGTCATGACAACCCAGCAGGACCATAATACTGATGGTGATTAAGGTTGGGGGCAAGTTTAAGCTTCTTTACAAGCTTTGAGGAACCAACATTAACTGAAGACCCAGTTTCCAAGACAGCCTTGATCTTTACCTTTTAGATAGATATATCTACATGAGTAGCAATACAACCAAAGGGCAGGAGGACAGCCAGGATACCTTGGGCTTCTGCTAGTTCTTTTGTTGCAACCGAGTTTCCAGACTTGCCTTCCAACGTATCTTACAATACACAGGGGGATCTCAATGAGTCACCCCTTGACATGTCTAAGGACATGAGTCAATCTAATGATAATGTCAAACTGTGGAAACTTTCTCCTAATTAGGAGCGCTACCAATTTGACCTGCTGATCCCTGCACAAGTTATTCCTTGGCTTCAAACCCTACTTGAAACATGCCACTATGCCAACCCCTGTGGCCCTGTGTCTTTCCCCATATAGTATATTAATCACAATATTCTACAATAAACAACATCTTATTCTATTCATTCTTGTCCTTTCTAGTGAGCTGTTTTCTTTCCCAAATCAAAATACTTAATCCTCATTGGTTCAGTTGCAACAGTGGTAGCAGCGGTAGGTTCATAACCTACCTAAAAGAAAAATTCCCCCAAGAAAGGACAGATTATAGGCCCTATGACTACTCCCCATCAAGAAACCTTCCTGTCAATCCCCAAGGGGGACATCCACAACAGGTAAGCCATTTATCAAGATCAACCGGTAATTACAAGTGTGTACAACCAACTCTGCCTTGGGCAGTGCGGTGCAAGTCTCACTCTTCCCCAGTTGGGCCTCTCCCAGAGCATGCTTAACCTACAGATGGAATCCTTTGCAGGAGGTATTAAAGAAGCTGACATTGTCAGTTGGCTCCACTCTATCAAAACCCGCCTCTGTATCTGTCAAGTACCTGAGCTCATGAGGGTTACCATCACTTCAGGCCACCTTACTGGACCTGCTGTAGTTTGTTTCACCACCTGGGCCAGTCAAGAGATAGAAATCACCTGGGCGTCAATCAGGGATGCCAAAAAGTCCCGCTACAGTGAGCCATTCTCACCCATTGTGGTAGGGACTCCCCTCCTGGCTATCAAACAGACCAGGTCTGTTCCTGAATACCTTGCTGCCTGGAAACAAGCTCTTGCTGCCGCCCCAGAAGCTGTAACCAACAGAAACACCATGCTCCTTACCTTGATAGTCAATGGGTTAAAACCCCATATATGCAAGTGGGTTCCAGTATGTTGTTGCACCTCCATCAATGACTGTCACAAAGCCATTGTGGAGGCCAATAACCAGGCTTCAATGGGCTTCTGCAGATCCAATGTCATATCACCCCAACCTCGTTCCACACCTGGAAGTGCCCACAACCAAGTAGGCTGCCGCCAGCCCCACCAGCAGGAAAATGGGGTTAAGCGTCTCTGCAAGGGAGAACTCCAGTTAGCACAAATTGAGGACCAGGGAAAAGCCTGGGGGTTGTAGTTACAAGAGGTTCTACAACCTCACTTGACCCTCACTCTCAATCCCTCCTTGTAAAAAACCTCTGTGAGTATAATGTGCATGAAGTTGAAGCCCTTGACGTATTTCAGGTCCACAGCAACAACCCTGTTCTCCAAGCAAGCCACTCTTCAAATAAAGTAACACACTTGTCCTATCCCTTCTGTTTCTGTGGGAACCTCCACAACTTACTGGTAGATACTGGGGCCAACTACACTATTGTTGACCAGGCGTTTGCCGACTCCCAACCACTAGACCAAGTACCAAGCAGGCTCAAGGTAGTACGGGTGGCTGATTCCCGTAGAGTAACAATTACCTCATGAGACAGTACCCTTCTATGTGAGAATGAGAAACATCCAGGTTAATCTCTTGGGGCCAATCATGGCAGGGCTCAGCCACAATTTCATTGCTGGCCTTGACTGGCTTTGTTGCAACTGTCCCTACATCAACTGGGATACATCTGTTATCACTCTCAATAGAAATGGGACAGGATTTCAGATATATCCTGTGGAAATGAGTAAGTTGCTCCATGATACTGTGTTTTTAAGAATAACAGAAATGGGCTCATATAATTTCAAGGGGGGAACTAGACTTCAATCAATGCTCAGTTGAAGTTATCCACGTGGAACCACCTGCAGCCCCCCTTGACTACTCTGCCCCCACCAGCACTTGTTGCGCTCCTTGAGGAGTATAAGTATCTTTTCAATGAAACACTGGATTAACTACCCCCTCCCCAAGAGATCCAACATGCTTTACAACTGCAAGGGTTGCTCCCCAAAGCACTTCCCCTCTATTGTTTAGCACCAAAAGAAGATGAGACCCTCTGCCAGCATCTTGTAGACACACTCAATAAGGACTTCATTTGCCCCTTTCTCTTGCCATACGGGGCTGCTGTCTTCTTTGTAGCCAAGAAGGAAGGGTCCCTTTGATTGGTCACAGACTACCACACCTTAAATGAGGTGACCATTAAGAATAAATCCCCCCTGCTGTTGATTGATGACCTGTTTGACATGCTTGCAGGTGCAAAGGTCTTTAGAAAGATTTATCTCAATGCAGGGTACAACCAGGTCTGCATTGCACCAGGGAATGAGGCAAAGACTGCTTTCTGTACACGCTACAGGTTTTTTGAGTGCTGGGTCATAAACTTTGGAATGACCAACACTCCTTCCACCTTTGCCATGTTAATGAAAAAAGAATTTGAGGAATTGATTGGAAAGTGTGTAGTTGTGTACCTTGATGACATTATTGTCTTCAATCAAGATCAAATCACACACTTCCAACACCTCTGTGCTGTCCTTGACACCCTTCAGAAAAACCAGTTGAAGGCTAAGCCCTCCAAATGCAAATTCCTCAAGTTGGAGCTCTTGTTCCTTGGGCAAATCATCTCTGCCCAAGGGATAAAGCCTGATACTGTCAAAATCAAGGCAATCACAAGAATGCCACCTCCCATTAATGTGGGCCAGGTGTGTATATTCTTAGGCATAGTTGCCTATGTGCAACAGTTTATTCCCAATTGCGGTGAATTAATTGCACCTCTCACTGAGCTCCTGAACACTCAACAGCACTTCCACTGGACCCCTGCCAGAGATCAAGCCTTTGATATGTTAAAGCAAAGACTTAAAACTTTGTCTGTATTGCAATTCCCTAATTGGAACCACCAATAAAAACTTGAGACTGATGCATCTGATAGAGCTATAGGGGGTGTGCTATGAGTAGAAACTGACAAGGGCACCTTTCTCCTGTGGCATATGAGTCCAGGAAGCTCACTGACTTGGAACAACATTACCCAATGCATGACAAAGAATTAGCGGCAATCATGCACTGCATCAAGAAGTGGTGCTGTTACTTGGAAGGGGCCACCTTTCCACCCCATGTCCTGACAGACCACAAGTTGCTCCATTATTTCAACACACAGTCCAACTTGACATGCCGCCAAGCAGGTTGGGTCAAGCGCCTATCCTCCTACCATCTGTGCATCAAGTACAAGCCTGGGAAGGAGCTTGTCACGGCAGACACCCTCTCAAGGCTATAGGTAGCATCCATCACCAAGGACAATGGCTTGGTCCCAGATTGGTCAATGCTTTACCTCTGTCCTTAAGTGACCCATTACAAAGGCCTTAATTTGGCAACCATCTCCAAGCTAAAGGACAATGAAAGTCAGTTTACTGCCAATACTGGTAATGTCTGCTGCCTGACAAAAACAGGTGAAAAGACGCCCTATATTCCCACCACACAACAAGACAACACCATAATACACTACCACCACACCTTGAGGCATATCAGAGGACTTAACCTCTTTGAGATCATGAAACATAAGATTTGGTGGCTGTGTATGTGTCAAGACATCTTGAATCTCCTTGAAACATGCATGTTGTGCAAAAAAACACGTCCAAGCCTGCACCCCCAAGTCTGTCCTGCCCATTGAGGCCATGGAACCCTTTGAAAAGTGGGCCCTTGACGTTGTTGGACCCCTCCCCAAAGACAAACTTGGGAAGAAGTACATCATAACTGCCATTGACTACTTCACTTGTTGGACAGTGGCCTGGGCAACAACTAAACACATCACTACCATCACCTGCTTCATTGGCAAGGAAATTGTGGCCCACTTTAGGCAGCCCAAATGTCTCATCACAGATGTTGGCCCCAAACTTGTTGGGCATGCCATGAAGGCGTACTGTGCCAAGAATGCCCTCTAAAGGATAGTTACCACCCCCTATCATTTGCAAGCCAATGGACACGTAGAGCAATTAAATGGCTCACTGGTTCAACTGATTGTCAAGCTCTCACAGGAGCACCCCAATACTGTGTGGACTGAACACTTGCCCACCGCTCTACTTAAATTACAAGCAAGAGTCAACAGAGGTACCGGGTTCAGTCCCAGTGCCTTGGCCTTTGGGACACCAGACAGTCTGACAGAAGTTGAACAGGGGAAGTTACAATCTACAGTTCCTGGGAAACCCCCCTGTTGATGACTCCTTCCCTGAGCCAGTTGCGCGCCAAAGCCATAGATATTAAATACAAGCAGGTTGAGGAGGAAAAATGCACCTCAAGGCCAGATACACTGTAGGTGACCCCATCTATACTCTCAACCCAAATTCAGCCAAATTGGAACCCAACCATTTGGGACCCTTAAAAGTAGCAGCAGTCTATGACAACCACACCTACCAACTTGAAGATTCCCAAGGGAGCACCAAGAAGCTTCACCACAATTGCTTGCACTCCTGCTGCGCCATCCTCACACAAAAGTTGTTTGTGCGGACCTTCCCAGATCTACCACAAGCTCCAATCCTGGTGTCTGACAACAAGCAGGGGGCAAGGGGGGGTGTTGCAACTGAGTTTCCAGACTTTCCTACCAACATATCTTATAATACACAGGGGGAGCTCAATGAGTCACCCCTTGACATGTCTAACAACATGAGTCAATCTAATGGCAATGTCAAATTGCAGGCACTTTATCCTAATTAGGAGTGCTACCAATTTGACCTGCTGATCCCTGCACAAGTTATTCCTTGGCTCAAAACCTTACATGGAACATGTCACCCTCTTGTGGCCTAGCAGATTTCCCCATATAGTATATTATAACAGTATTCTATAATAAATAATGTCTTACTCTATTCATTATTGTCCTTTCTATTGAACTGTTGTCTTCCCCAAATCAAAATACTGAATCCTCATTGGTTCAGTTACAACACTTTATCACATTTTTCAATAATGCACCTCAAGCCTAGAAGCTCCTTGTAGACATTCTGAAGGGGCTGCAAGACTGAATTTTTTTTGAAAACATCAGCTACTTCAGTGGCTTCTTCAGAAGACTCCACAAGCACAGGAGACCTCTTAGCTTGTGTCAGGTATGGACAAGCAACAACCTCATTGGCTTCAAGCAGAGGCTTAGTAGTGGTTGTAGTTTTGCCAGAGCGTAGTTTGTAAGGGACTAAAATGGTTTTGGGAGCTGCTAGAGCTGAGTATCCATAGGCATTGGAATTTCCAATTTCTGAATCATCCAATTCCAAGTCATTGGAAATATTATTAAATAATAGCAGAATGGGGGGAGCCTAAGTATTGGCGTGCTCAATGTTACAAAAGTAACAGCTTCAAGGCCCTGGGCGGGAATTAAACCTGCTCCTAGCCACCAGGCAGGGCTAGTGGGCGGGGGAGATTTTCCCACACCTGGATTTTTGCTTTTTGAAGAAAATCCAGGTGCAGGAATCATTCCTGCCATGATGGCAGCTGAGGGGCCCGTTCTGGGCCCCAAAAGCTACGCTCAAGCCTTGGTGGGTTTGGCTGGGCCTGGGCAGGCTATTTTTAGCTGCCTAGTAAATCCAGATCAAGCCCACCCTCCATTAAGTAATTTGGGGTCCCTAATTGGGGACCCCTTTTTTAATCAAGTTCCTTGGGCTCAGGAAAGCCTGTCAAGCCAGTCCAAAAATGGTGATCAAATTGGGAAAGACCCCATAACCCCAGAAGCCAAGCCTGTCAGAACCAAGGGCCAGCAAAGCCAAGATGGACCACCAAAAGCCAAACAAATGGGTCATTATTTTAGAGATTAGGCCATTTTCTAATGCACATGCTGCTCAAGTCGCAGCATAACACAGTTCAATTTTGAAAAAGTAACTAATTACACAATTTATATTTAAAACATTAATAACTCAATGAAAAATTAATATTTTTTCACACTGTAAACTATCAAAATGAAGCTAAGAATCTTATCTTTCTATTGGTGTGAAAATTTTAATATGTATACTATGCTCAATATTAAAGCAAAAGTAATTTAAAAGAGCATAATCCAGATTTTATTATATGATTATATCTAATGATATAAAGTAGATCACTTCAAAGCTAATAAATACTCTTTTTTGAATACACAACAGATGTTTTTTATTTGACAAAATTAAAGATAAGATTGAGAGCTTTATTTTCGCATTTTATTTTATTTAAAAAGCTCAATTCTCTAGGATTTTATGATAGTTTGAAGTTAGGATGTTTTTATCACTGTTTAGATTGATTTTAAGGTTCAAGTGAGCTTCGAACCTCAAATTGAGCATTCTTTAAATGGAATTCTTTAATATTTTATCATTTAAAAATATGCGGAAGAGTTACAATTAACTGAATACATCATTTTAATTGATTTGCATTGATTACAAAGAGGATATGATGTAATAATAATGCTTAGCTGCTTCACATATATCACTTGTGCATGAAAACTGGGTATTTAATTAATTTCTGCAAACATAAATTCAAGTTCAAACTATAATAAAAGCTATCACACCATTTCTTTCAGAATGGTGTCATTTAGCTTGGTATATAAGAGCTAAAGTACCACAAAGCTTCTAATCCAAATAACCCAATTCAAAGACCACATTCTGATCATAACTACTCCATCATTAAGGCACACATCAAAGATCTGACCTAATTACAGATTCAAAATACTACCATGTCCTCAGTTAAATTTACTTCTTCCATGCTACCCTTTTTTTCCTTGGGAGCTTCAACAAAAAGAGAGATAATTGCAATGTTAAAAAAGGCATTCCTCTTTATTGCTGGTGATGATCTTGATAATTTCATCAAGCACTTCCTTACTCAAACTGAATTTGGGGAAGCTCAGTTCCTGCCAACTATTCAAAATCAAAAAGGCAATGAGTTCATTGAAAACTTAAAGGATCTCATGAAATCTTCTCCCCAAAAACATCTCCCAGCCTTGCAATCTCTGGTTACTTCCAGTTACTCTTTAAAAGAGCTTAATGATATGAGGTTAATATAACCAAAAGTGAGTTTGAATACTCAAGAAAAATAAATAAAAATAAAAATGTAAGCTTAAACAAAAAAAGCCAAAAAAAATATTAACTATTCATTAAAAAAAGAAATAACTAAAAAAATAATTAAAAAATTGCTGAAAAATTCTTTTGAAACAAGCCAGTTTACAAAAAAAGTGCCTGAAAAAATTTATAAAGATATAGAAAAAGAGATGAGTAATTACTCAACTGAAATTAAATACTCTCTACTTAAAACAAAAAAAGAAATATATGAAAATATGAAAATAAAAAATGAAATTTCAGTTTCAATTTCCACTTACTATAAATTAATCCCTAAAAATATAATAAAAAGTAAAAAACAAACCAATATGTGCAATATTTGTAATTTAAAAAATTCACTAGAAAAAAAGAAGGAAGAATGTGAAAGTAAAAACTTACCATTACCAGAATCTATAGACAATGACTTAAAGACTATTAATCAGCACCAAGACTTTTATGTTCATCAAAATTGTGAATATAAAAAAGATATTAATGAACTAGATGATGAGTCTTGTGTTGTAGTTATAGATTATAAAGAAAACTTAAAGGTTAGAGGTGGTCCAATTGAGACCAATAATTGTTTTTATTCAAAAAAACCAATCTCATTATTAGGGTTTGCATTAGTTTTTAAAGAAAACAATAAAATTAAATATGAATATCATGATTTTTTGTCTCAAATATTATCACATGATTCTTTATTTTCAGGTGAATGTCTAATAAGTCTTCTTAAATTAGATAGATTTAAAAAAATAAAAAATATAAAAGTATGGACAGATAATAGAAATCATTTTAGATCATATGAATTTTTATATTACTTATTTAAAGAGGCACCTAAATATATTAAGGGTTCCATAAAATATAACTGTTTTGTTGAATGCCATGGAAAAAGCATTGTTGATGGTCACTTTGGTGTAATATCAAAAATTTTAAAGGAAAAAGAAAATGTACTTTATATTAACAACATTAATGATCTAAAAAATATTTGTGAGAAAGAAGAAAGAAGAAAAAAATTATACAATTCATCTTTAACTGGTTCAATTGTTTCCCAAAAAGCATTTTTTTATATTTATGAAAGGAAATTTAGGCCTATAAAAAGAGAGCTTGAAGTTAAAAATCTGCGCATTAATCTTTCATATTTGATGAAAGATGGGAAGTTATATACTTCACCTTTAACATTTGAAAGCTTCTCAGAATATTCTGAGATATTTTATCATTTGAAATCACGTGATGATACCAAAGAAATAAAAATATCAGAAGATGCTAGTAGTGTATTGGGGCAAGTTCATGAAGTAGGGCAGCTTACTAGAGGGTGTATTTTAAATAGAGTTATCAGTCTTTCAAAAACAACAACCTTTTTTTCTGAAACAAACTAAGAATATTTATGATGAGCCAAAGATAGGGTAATAGCATTTATAGCTTTGGGGCTGCTATTACTCTCCCATGCAACTCATCATAAATATTTTTGGTTTGTAGTAGCACTTAAGATATTTTCAGTAGTACTATAAGTTGCAATTTTCAATTATAAAATCAATGAATTATTTTTTAAAAAATCACCCAAGCCCAAGATCAATTAAATATTTAGGATTGATTGTATTTTACTCTTTCTGAATAATTTGAATATGAATAATGTGATTAAGTTATAAAATAACCAATCTGGCGCCTAGGCATAACAAGAAAAATAATGTCCCAACTGTTCCTGAAACCCCCAAAAATGACCATGAAACAGCCAACCAAACAGCAGAACCTGAGATGCCAAGCCTTGTCACACAGATAGGACCAGAAAAATGCCCAGAGGCACCTGCATGTGAGTAAGTATATAAATCAGAAGCACTTGAAAAAGTTCTGTATCATCATCCTTACCAAATAAAGTTGTTATGAACCTTTGGTTCATCAATCTGTTTCCATACATATTTTTGATATTCTTCCATCTGCATACACCCAAGTGTCAGTACCCACTCACTGGGATAGATAACCAGACTCCAGTTGACAAAACCAAAGCCTTTGACTACTACTGTCCACCCAACACACCATTTGGCCCTGTGCATTTCACTGAGTATCTCCCGAATCCTGACCACAAACCCTGGATCTTGGAAGACTTGCAGTGGTACACCCACCTAAATGCATCCAAGGAACCCTACCAAATTGTCTGTGATGGCAAAGCAATCACCATCTACCCTTTGATCTTCAACAGGAAGTACAACAATCCTGCTGCCTACCTGGTCCCCATGGAACCACCCCTGACACCCAAACTGACCATCTCAACCCCACCCACCTCTGATGCAACTGGCCAGAGTAGTCAATTCCTGGGAGTGCTTTACCTGGCGCTCACAGGATTGATTGTCTCTGCCTTGCCAGCAGCTGGGCCTTGGGCTGTGGCTGGGAAGGCCCTTTCCTATCTGGTAAAGTTAGGTCCCATCATCTGGTGGGTCATTCCAGTACCTGTTTTGACTCCTCCCTCACCTGCCAGAGCTCCATAGTACTCTTGGTATTCTGACACTCAGAGTCTTCTACAGATGGGGGAATTGGAGAAGACTGGGAAGAATTTTCAATCAAGAAAATACCTGCCTCTAGGTTGACTTTTCTTTTCCTGCCTGGTCCTTGGTATTGGCACCTTCAATCCAAGGATTGGTACAGACTTGAGTGTGGTGACCTTCTGTCTGCAGTTATTGCAACCTTGGCATCTAGGAGGATTATGGGAGTTCATAGTGAGGATGCAAGGGCCACAAGAAGAAGAACCAGAGTTAGATGCTGCTTGTTTTTTACGCACAACAGCTCCAGGGTGAGTGAGATGCATGTCCTGCAACAGCATCTTTATGTTTTTCATGGATGAGAGCATATCTTTATGAGCTTTAAAATGTAGGCACAGAAGTTAATTAACTTTGAGAGCTTAAGCACAAGCCATATAGGCTTCATACACTGTCAGCTGTCTACTAGCTATCAATTGCTGTCCTTCCATATAGAACCTGTCTGCAAACTTGGCCAAAGTCTCTTTAGGTTTTAAGGCAATGTGCATAAAGGTGTCCTTTTTCACTTACAAACTAAGGTTGTCACCAAATTCATTGATCAGAAGCTGTTTCATCTCTTCCCAAGTCTCAATGGAGGGTAGCTCTGGCACTACCACCTCCTGGCAGGTTGAATGAAAGCAGGTTAAAATGTTCTCCTTCTTAACCTCATCAGAGACCCTTTGCATGGCTGTTTTGTAGATGGTCAGGAAGGCCACAATGGTGGATGTTTTAGGGTTAAAGACTTGTTTAAAGGTAGGTTTGAAAAGAGCTTTGGGAAATGGCCGCTATTGTTACTATATAGCACACTTATACATGGGGCAAATTCAGCTTAAGATTCCAAAGGGGGTTGTTGTGCCCACAGCTGGCGGACACTTTCTTCAAGAGTGGTCAAAGACTTGGAGGCGCGGGCACCCAAGTTGTTGGACTGGTCAGTCTGTTGTTTGGTAACATCTAACCGTTGACCATGAGTAGTCACCACAGTTGAAAGCTCATCCAAGCAAGAGATCAAAGAAGGTCCCACCAAGATACAGGGGGGAAACTGTCATTTACAGAGTTGATTAACTCACTCATCTATTGAACATCCTTGTCAAGGGTGAGTAATCTTGCTTCAGATTATCTACTTCATTGGCTAAGGCAATCAACTCCCTAGCACATTGGATTCAAGGGTTCCTGGGCAATCCAGGGCAGCAGCCATCTTTGTCAGTGAGCCCAACTGAACTAGTTATAGTTGCCATGGTATTGCAAAGAACAGAAAAGTCTTATTGCAGGATGGCAACTTGTGTTGTCAGGGCAAGAACTTGAGGATCTGGCTGTGGAGGGTCTGCAGGGTGTTCTTGACTACAAGTGGATATACACATAGTTCTCTGATAGAATCTGTGGGGTTCCTGTCCACCAGTCCTCAAAGTGTATCCTGGGTCATAGCCAGGGACTGGCTGGAAGGGAATGTCATTCTCTAGTAAAGGGAAAATTTATCTCAAAAACATGTATATGGGTTAAAATGGGCTTTTATTCACTCTCAGAAGGAAGATTCCTTTAGAAACCTTCTGGTATATGGCCCAGGGGGTCAAGGAAACAATATGGGTTTGCCAATATTTGAAGTCCTCCAACAATATCTTGGACTCCTTGTACTTGGTCTTGGAATTCTGCACCTTAGTCTTAGGATCCTGTGCTTTGATCTTGGGCCCCTGCACCTTGGCAACAGCACCCATGTTGACACTATAGTAAAGTGACAACTCGGGTTTACTTAATGTTGTTTCCTGGATGTCAAAACTTTTTTTAATTAAAAAAACACTTTACCCTGAACATTTTTAATATAAAAATATTTAAAATACTTTATTATACCAAAATAACCCCAGAGAGTTCAAAACTACAATAAAAATTACTATAAATAATAAAAATAAGGAGATATAAGCAACTATTTTTCAGTTTACTATGTAAATTACACTCTTTATTATAAAATTATTTTTTATTTCCATAAAAATTAAAATTCTAATGAGACAAAAATAAAGATTTTTTATATATCATAATAAATACAAATTATAAGAAAACTCTATATTTAGTTTATTATACTTTATATAAACATAACTGAAATTATCTCATAGCTTAAAGATAAATTAACAAAATATAAGATATTTCTTACAAAACCACATTAAAACTAGACATAAAGCTTACCATTTATAGCTAAAAAGATTAGTACTATCCAAAAAAATTAAAAAATTAAAAGTTTAAAAGTAAAAAATATATAGGCAAAGCAAAGCAAAGTTTATTTGGCTAATTAAAGCCATCAGCAAGAGCAGTTGCAACATCTTCAAGGTATTTTTGATTTCTGCCACCTTGTACTTCTTCTTCACTACCTTCTGCACGTCCTCCTGGTAGTCTTGCTCCTTGGACTTCCTCTTCTTGGGGGCCACCTGGTTGGCCAGATTGCGGAACTTGGAGACAGTCCGGGCCTGCTCCTCTTGTAGCTTGGAAAAGAACTTGTTATATTTGGGGTTGGTCCCAAACTTGGTCTTAAGTGCTTATGCCAAACCTCAAGGCTAGAGGTGGTCTTCATCTCCTCCTTGAGGCAGGCGCCTTGACAGTTCCAAGGGGCAGTGGCCCCGCTCTTACTTCTCTGGGCAGTCACCTTCTTGCCCACCCATTGCCGCTCAAAGCACTCCAGGTAGCCTTCAAAGATGGTGGAGTGCTTCTTGATATAAGCATCCTCCTGGAGGGCCTCAAAGCTAAGCCCAGTATGCTCTGGGCGCACAAAAGCCAAGGCAGCAAACTGGGTCAGGGCAAAGCGGCACTTCCCCTTACCATTGTTAAGATACTTGTCAAAAAGGTCCTTCTCATTCTTGAGATTCTTGACAAGGGCCTGCCAAAAATGGAAGAAGCAGCCCTGGACTTCTCCATCAAAGGTGGCCTTGAAGGCTCTGAACTGAGCTTGCTCAAAGTCCATTATTATAACCTTTGGCCCAAGTGAGCGCGCATGAGCTAGCTGCTCAGCGGATATTGTTGCCTCATCCTTCTCAGCAGAGGAGGGATTGGCCCTTGTGGTGTGGGTGGGAGGGGGGAGCTGGTTGGTGGGAAGGGAGCTCAAAGAATCCTGGTCAATCTTGAAAGCTCTGGCATAGACCTCTGTCTTGGCACCAGGAAGGAGAAAGAACACAAGGGGGATGACCTGATCATTGAACTGCCCATGCAGGACCCAAAGCTGTTTAAAGAGAGGGGGGCAAGTAGCAAATGTGCCGTCGCACAGCCAGGTGGTAGCAGTGTTCAGCTGCTCCAGGTTTTGGGTTGTGGCGTAGGCTACAATCCTATCCTCCACTTCCTGCCCATTGTCATGGAGCAGGAACATCTCACCATCCTCTGTCTTCTTGAGGGCATCTGTGAGGACCAGGTCCTTGATGTTGGTGGCACTCTTGGCCAGGGGGTTTGAGGCTTGGCGCCTATACTCACAAACTTGACCAACTGGGTGTGGATTGACACCCTCTTGAGGCTGGTAGGGGACAGGTACTTGCAAGCAAGCATAGCCAGCTGGGTGGCAGAAAGGTCTTTAGAGGTGGGCATAATCTGCACCAGATACCATTTGAGAAGGCAGGAGATGGTAGTGTTGGGCATGATGCAGGTATGCTTGCCCTGTATGGTTTGGACCAGGTCCCAGTGCTCAGTGTTAAGCCACACTGGGCAGGAGCGGTCCTTGCAGGTGTAATGGCAGCTCTTGAAGCCCCGGTTGGCATTGTTGCAAGAGAAAATATACCCATTGGCCACCATGGCTGGCCCACCCTTTACGCTCATGATTGGGAAGTATTTAGGCAAGGAAGAGGGAACCTTGGACTTTCCATCAACGTTGCAGATGTTGTGGGCCACAAGAGGGTCCCAAAGGCCAGCAGGAGCATGGCAGAAGCCAGGGAAGTAATTGAGGTGGGGCTTCAAATCATCCTCAGATGATCTTGAAGGGGGAGAGTTTGGCGGGGGTAGGGAAACAGAAGGGGGCTTGTTGTGGTGCTCCTCATGTGCAGGAGACTTATCCTTGGGTGGGGTCTTTTTGCCTTGTTGCTTCTTCTTGGTTGGCTCCTTGTCAGAAGCTGAGTTGTAAAAACTGTGCTCTGTAAGAGAGCCATCATTTTCCTCCCCCCAGTGGAATGAGCAGGGCTACTCTCAGGAGAGGGCTCAGGGGAGGGCTTGGGGGATGGTTTGGGGGTGGCCTTCTTTGACAAGACAGGCTTCTTTTTGGTGGCTTTGGTGGGCTTGGAGGGGCGCTTGGTACCCTTTGGCTTTTTGGAGGTGTTCTTGTCCTAAAATAATAAGTAAAATGGTTTAAAATAAAGCAAAGTATGTAAAAAACAAACAAAACAACTTAAAAAGCATAATATATAAAAATTAAATCTTAGATGCCTTTTCTTGGCATTTAAAAGTTAAAAATTATTTGTATAGTTTTTATTTTATTAAAGTTTTAAAAAAATAAATTAAAAGTTAAGAGAAATATGTGAAAGTATTATATTTTGATATTGATTTTATTTTTAAAATTAAAAAATATGAAAGAGAAAAGGTAAAAATACAACATATCAAAAAATAAGAAGTTTTTATTATATAAAACATAAAGTTTTATATGTGAGAACTGAAAAGCTTTGACATTATGAGTGACAATTAGTAAAAAAAAGCTGAATTCTCACTGTCAATTACAAAAATTGTAGACATTATTTTTGACGACATTCTCACTGTTGACATTATTTTGAAAATTTACTATGAAAAAACATAGTACGCTTAATTAAATTTACGCGGGCTAGCAAAAAATTAACTGTTTCCTGTGTGTTTTTGTTAACATATAAAAATTAAAAAAAACATATAAAAATAAGTTAAAAAAGTATCAAGGTTCTTTATTTCTTTATTAAAAATAATATTTAGTTAGTGGGAATATGATATTTTACCATTGCACTTAAGTAAAGTTGTTAAGAAGTTGTATTCAAGTATTGAAAAAGGTAAAGTGTTGACAACGTCACTTACGACATTATTTATATGGCGTGGCATATTAATCAAGGCTTAATCACGCCACTCTAATTTGCTTAAATCCACCCTGGGGGATGATCACAAGAAAATAAATGACATTTACAAGTGTCAACATTATTTTTAATAATAAATTCTATAGTAACTTACATAGTAAGTCATGCTTAAATTATTGGATCACCGTTAGCACCCAATCCACTTAATATATTAAAGCCGTAATAAGTGCCACATAAATATTTATAACATGAACATTCCAACAATCAAATATATGCGCACTGTCTTTTTCAATATAATAATTCAATAAAAAATATTTTAAAATGCACACTTTTTTTTACTCTATATGCTTCAGTTTTGTTATTAAAAATAAGTTCAGCTTAAAAAGTGTTGACATTGATACTTTTACGTTATGAAAAAAAATAAAAAATAAACTAATTTTTATTAGTAAAAGTAAAGGAAAACTCTGGTTAAATTGAGTTTTTTATTAAGCTTAATATTAACTCATGTTGAGATGGCCACAATTTTGTTGTGTTTTCTGGGTTTGCATCCCTGAACGCTTTAAAAAAAGAATTAAGCTAGCGCAACTAGCAAAAAACATAGGAGATTTAGAGTTTTGAGTTTATATTTTTAGTGTCAACATGGGTGCTGTTGCCCACTTGATGAAGACACCCACCTCTGGGTGTGCACTCTCCTCCGTCAAAGCCAGGAGCTTGGGAATACCTCCTCCCTCCTCACACTGGTCTCCTCAGCGGTGGCTGCCCTGGGTTCCAAGGCCTCAGTTATATTTGAGACTCTTTGTTCCAAGGGACTTGCTCCTGACCTCGCCTCCCATGTTGAGTGTTTTGCAGTGAAGGCTGCCTCCCTGGATCTCCCTACTAAGATGGCAGTGGCCATGTTCCAAAATTCCTTGGACACTGCTTCAGCTGACAAGAGTGTGTGGGATCAGGCTCCTACCTCCCTCAAGAAGCATTTGCGTTGGCCCGCAAGCTTGGCGCTAAGCCGGCTTACCAGCCCAAGTCTGGTGTGCTGGCCCACCTCCCAGTTTCTAAGCCCACCCAGGCCAAGCCCCCGCAGCTAAGCCTCCCAAGACGCCTGCCATCCATATGATGTGCCGTCCCCGCCAGGCCCCCAGCTGGCCCACTTCCACAGGTTCCCTCCCTGTCTTTGCAGCTTCAGCTGCCATCCATGAGGTTTCTTCCTGTGACCCTGCCGCATCCATTCTGACCCTGAAGAATAAAGAAGATCTCTCCTATTTCCTTTTTACTGCAACCTTTTATACCAAATGCCGCCAAGCTAAGGCTACAGTTTTGGTAGATACAGGTGCTATGAGCAACTTTATGGACCTGGCACTGGCCCAGTCCTTGGGTTTGTCCTTGCTCTCTCCCCAGAGCCTGATTGCTGCTAGCCAGGTACCGGTTCTCAGTTACCCCCTCACCAACACACTTAGTTACTGTACAGGCTCCCATGTGTTTGTGAGTAAATTCTGTGCTATGGAGGACCTCCTGTATCCTGTAATTGTGGGCGTTGGGTGGTGGCGGCGCCACTTGGTGCAGATTGACTGTCTCACTAACAAGCTTCACTTCTTGTTGGACAGGTGTCCAGGGTCCTTTCCCCCTCCTCCCCTTGGGGTGGGAACCTCCTGAGTCATGCTTATCTCTTGTGACAACTCCAGTCTCCCCTCCCAAGCCCTTTACCCTTCTGGCCATCCTTGCTCCTTTCAAGGACGCCTTTGATGCTATCCTTTCCTGCGCTCTCCCTCCACACTCTTGCCACAATTTGACCTTTAAGACAATGGTTGACCTTGTGAAGATTGACGCCCCAATGTACCCTCTTAGTGAACTGGAGGACAAGGCTTTGGGCGCATGGTTGGATGACATGCTGGCTAAAGGATGGATAGTCAAGAAGGCTTCCTTGGTGAGCTCCCCAGTGGTTTTTGCTAAAAAAGAGGATGGCTCACTTTGGCCGTGCGTTGATTATACCCTCCTTAGCAATGTCACTATCCCAGACTGCTACCCCCTTCCCTTGGAAGCCTCCATTGCTCAGTCAATTGCCAAGTCTTGTTTCTTTTCTAAGCTAGATTTTGTTAATGCTTTTAACCAGGTTTGGGTGGCAGAGGGGGACAAGTGGCTCACAGCCATCAAAACTTGGCGTGGCTGCTTCCAATTCAAGGTCATGCCTTTTGGCTTGAAGAACGCTCCCGCAATCTTCCAGCAAGTCATTGAGGATGCTCTGGGAGACCTCCGCTTTTCCTGCGCTGTGGTGTACATTGATGACATCCTAATCCACTCTCCCACTCCTGAGCAGCACGCTAAGGACCTGGTGGCTGTGGTGGTAGCCATCCACAAGGCGCGGTTGTTCATCAAGCCCAGTAAGTGTGAGTTTTTCAAGTCCAAGGTCACCTTTCTGGGCAACCTGGTCCTGAAGGACAGCCACACAGTCTCTCCTGACAAGGCCAAGGCCCTTTGGGAGTGGGCTACCCCAAGGAACCAGAAGGAGTTGTTCTGCTTTCTGGGCACAGTGATCTTCCTCAAGAAGTTTTCCCTGGCCATCTCTGAGCTGGCTTCCCCCCTGCACCCTCTGGCTGGCAAGAACGCCTCCTTTGTGTGGACTCCAGCATGCCAGGAGGCCTTTGAGGCTATTAAACGGGTTTTTGTCTCTACCCCAGTGCTACGCCATGCCAACACAAGTAAGCAGTTCATTGTAGCTTGTGATGCCTCTAACGTGGCTGCTGGGGCGGTCCTCCTCCAAGAACACAACAGTCAGGAGCTCCAGGTTGCTTATTTCTCCAGGAAGTTTTCTCCCAACAAGTGCTCCTTGGCAGTGTTTAACAAGGAGCTGCAGGCTGTGGTAGATGCATCACTCATTGGCGCCATCATTTGCAGGGCGCTCAACACAAGTTTGTTGTTTGCACAGATCACAAAGCCCTCTGTTATTTCCGCAAGCCCCAGAAGCTACTCCCCCGCCAGGCACGTGTCATGCAGACTCTCTCAGGTTAAAAATTCAAATACAAGTTTGTGAAAGGGGAACTCAACATCCTCCCTGACCTGCTAAGTTGCAACCCTGCAATGTACCCAGTGAGGGGCAATGAGGACCCTCACGTTAATGTCATCCTGGAATCCTTGACCCTCCCAGACTCTGCCTCTTCCCTCCCTCAAACCCCACCCACGCCTCCAGTTGCCTCCCCACAGCTTCTGGTCCTTGCCCCTGCCCCCTCTCCTGGGTTAGACCCCCCACTATCTTCCTGGTACGCTTCTGCACGACTTTCTGGTGGCCCAGCACTCCTCTCTGGACGGCCAGGTCATCTGTGCAAAGCTGTCACCCAACTCTGCTTCTAATGGTCCCTATACTCTTAAGGATAGGATAATTTACCAAAACAACAAAGTATGGGTTCCAAAGGAATTGCGGCTGCGTGTCATGACTGAACATCATGATCCCCCTCTGTTTGGTCATCCTGGCACCAAGAAGCTGCTTGAGCTCATCAGGCGTACTTACAGCTGGGTTGGGATAACTAAGGCAGTAGGTCCCTGGATTAAGAAGTGCGTCACTTGTGCCCGCTCCAAACCAGATTGTTCAGGGAACAATGGCCTTCTCCACCCCCTACAGCAGGCTCAAGGCCCATGGTCATCCATCTCTGTGGACTTTGTGGTGGCTCTCCCCTTGTCAGGAGGCTTTGAATCCATCATGGTGGTAGTTGATTACTTCACCAAATATTCAGTCTTCATCTCATGCCTGACTACCCTGGACTCAGTAGGGATGGCAAATTTGTTTGTAAAGCACATCTTCTCCAACTTTGGCTTACCACAGGAGATCATCAGCAACTGAGGCCCCCAGTTTACATCCATGTTCTGGGAGTCCCTGCTGGGGATCCTAAACATTAAGCCATGCAGGTCCACCTCCTTCCATCCTCAGTCAGACAGGCAAACAGAAAGAGTCAACCAAACTATGGAGCAGCACCTGCAGTGCTACGCAAATGCCTCAATGGACTCCTGGTCTGATGACCTCCCATTAGCCCAGTTTGCTTACAACAATACTGTGCATGCCTTGACAGGGGTGTCCCTATTCCAGGCTACCCTGGGGGTTTCCCCAGCATTTGTGATAGGTTCCTCACTACAGGCAAGAGTACTGGCTGCTGCAGACATGGTGGCTCACCTCAAAGCCATTCATCTCAAAGTCCAAAGCACCCTGACTAAGTCTATTGAGGCGTACAAGAAAGCGGCGGACAAGAATAGACAGCCTGCTCCCCAGTACCCAGTGGGCTTGCTTGTGATGTTGGATTCCACCAATATCTGAATGAAGGTCCCCTCAAGGAAGGTTGCTCCCAAGAGGCTGGGCCCCTTCAAGGTTCTAGAAGACAAGGGCAACAGCGCGTTTGTGTTGGACCTCTCCCCCTCCTATTAGATCCACAGTACCTTCAACGCCTGTTGCCTGTTCTCTTTTGAGGGGGATCTCCCCAGAACCCCTGACCCCACCTTGGTGGATGGTTCACCAAAGTATGAGGTAGAACCCATAGTAGCCTCCTGTAGGATTTGCAAGTCCCTCCAATATTGCGTATCTTGGAAAGGATATCCCTCCTACAACAACAGCTGGGTAAGCTCCTCCGACTGCGGAAATTGCTGGGATCTGGTACAGGAATTTCATAAGAACAATCCTACAGCACCCGGCCCCTAAGTCCCTTCTGGCACTCAAGATTCCCAAAGCGCACAAGGACTTCTCAGTGGCTACGCTTCCCCAGGGAGGAATCTGGCCCCAGGAAAAAGGAAAGGATAATGTAAATTCACTGCCACCTCTGGCATTGGACAGCACAATCTTCCCTTGTTGTACCAAAAAAGGCCTAAAAACGCCTGCCAAACCCCTCCATTCTTTAAATGATTTAGCACACACAGTTGATGAGAGGTTTGTGTTAGCCTACCCTGCGGACCCTTTGCCTTTGGTGGCTCCCTCCTGGGAAGAAACACTGGTTAATTTTGATTATTTATTAGTGTGGTGTTGTCCACTTCAGAAAACCATTAAAGCTAGCCAATCAGAGGCCGCCACATTGACACTAAACAAAATAAGTGAATTCCAAATGACCAGTACCTCCTCCAGCCAATAGATCTGGCCGCAGAAATTAGAACAAAACCCTCCAGTCTCCCTGCTCCTGCCCAGCAAAGTTTTGTCTCCAGCCAATTGGATTCAGAGCCCACTGTCATGTGATCAGTTTTGTTGCAAGCCATTCTTTTTAATCAAGCAAGGGGACTTTCAGTCCCCTGCTTGTCTATTTTCCAAATATATTAAAGCTTGGTGTCATTTGCAACTTAAATTTCAATTATTATTGCTGCCAGGAACCCAGTTTATGTTCTATCAGCCTAAGGATTAAAGTGTTAGTTTTGGCTTTAAGCTTACCTTGTACTAGCCAGTTTTGAACCCGGCTTCTCTTCTGGCCTCCTATAATAGGGTTGTTTTTCCTAGTTGTTGTCTCCTCTGCTTTTGCTTTTGAAAACAGATTTCAAACTCTGAAATTTGAATTGATTTTCTTGATAAATTCTATTATTATTTTGAAATTTCTTTTAAAATCATTGTTTTTGAACCCGTTCTTGCTTGCTGTTCTTGCCAAAGCCTCCAAGACCGTTGTAAAGCTGTTTGGACCCGTTCTGCTGCAGTTTGGCACAATTCTGTTAAGCCTACCCTACCAGCACCTTTTTTACCTGATTTTGGTCGGAAAATTATACCAGCCTACTCCAAATTTTGTGAGGAATATTCCTATGATACTCCCAGCACTTAAGTTTGTGGTCTTCTCCCTGGCTCCATTCTTGCTACTTTTGTGGTCCACCTCCCCCAATTTGTGGGGGGAAATCTCTTTGTCTACCAGCCTTGTAGGTAGAGACCCTTCTAGTCTTTGGGACCTCCCCAGCGGCCTTCTATTTTCAGGAGAGGCTGTGGTCAAGAGCTTGACGTGTGATGACTTGGATTTGGATATGGTGGATTGTACTTCACCTGTTTCAGAAGAAGCCATGCCTCTAATGTGCCCCCTCCCCAGCGTGGTTCTGAGCCCCTCAGTACCCCTTGGTCCCTCCAAGGTGTCCTCTCCTGCTCCCACCCGCACCCCTTGGTTGCTCACTGGCCTGATATTGATGGGCTTGAACGCCTACTTCCCTCAGTTGTCCCCGGTGTCCTCCTTGTGGTCTCCCCTCCAAGCGGCCATCCCAGTTCTTCACTGGATGGCATCCTGGTGGTTTGTTTCACCAGGATGAGAGCCAAACTTAGTTATTTTAGCCCCCCTCTCTCACACTGGATCCCTGATACCAACCAACATTGAGACCCAGAAAAATATACAGAGGCGTACACTTCTCTCAAAGCCAAGGAGGCAGTCAAATGTTTATATATTGACAAATCAGCATCCACCTTGTCCATGTGCAATGGGTATGGGTATGTCCCCAAAGGCTCAAATGACAAGGTAGTTCAGTGTGCTGCAGTCCGCGCCACAGCCTATTCCATGGTGGCTCTCATTGTTCCAAAGGGGATTGGGCTGTATCAAATGATATTTGGTTCTCAAAATAGCTGTACCTTCTTGTAATTCCTCCAATTGGTCCAGGAGTACTTGAAGCACACAAGCCTGGGCTTTACCAATGTAATAGTACTGGAAAATGTTGGTCTCCACAAGGTGGCAGATATTCTTGCTGAATTTTCATCAATTGACACCAGCATTGCAGTGGGCCCCCAGCAATTGACCATGGCAAATTTGTGCCTTCTCTTCCTCTCTGGCTATTTGCCCTTCCTAAATCCCATTGAGGAAGTTTTTGGATGGCTCAAGTGATTTTTCAAGCAAGGGACTCCAACTGAGACCAAGGACTTCTGTGTTTTTTCTGCAGGCTGGGATCCACACCCTCTCAGCTGAGACTGTGGCCAAATTCTATAGCCACGCTGATTCATTCATCCCCGCATGACTTGCCAAACAGCCAATCAATTAAAGGCTTAATGTGCCCAACTATTTTATATTCTCTAATTTACTATTTAAGATTTGTTAATTATTGTTTTATATTTTGAAACTTCCAAACCCGCAATCACCTTTGAATGACTATCAATTAGGGGTTGTAATTTATTTATTTATGTTAAATTATTTTATTATGGTATCTGGTGCTATCCCAAACACTTAATACCGGATTACTTGTATAGATTTATATCACTCTTGTCAAATAAATATAAAAATGAATTTAAAAAAGTTAAATGTAAATTGTACATGGTTGAAGTAAATTTTATTAAAGTAAATATATTTATGGGTATATGATGGCATTCACCCAAATTTTTTTTCAAAACAGTGTTTTCTAAAATAAGAGTTAGAAAAATTAATTATTTTAAAAAGTAAAATTTAAAAGCGAAGAATTATATTGAGGAACAAGGTTTTTATTGGGTGCACCTGTAGTGGGTTTGTCAGTATGTACCCACCCAGCAATGGAGGTGGCACACAACCTCTACTGCCACACTGTAGATGGTGAATACACCCTGGTTGAAATACTCCCACCTGCTGGTGAAAGGCAGTATAGTCAGGTGAGAGTTCAGGAGCAGCTTTTTAGGCGGGGCTGAAACCCCATAAATTCCAGCCAGGACCAGGGCGTACTAGATGATGTGGTATACCAAGTTGTATCTAGGGGGACCTTCTTCTCATCCAGAGAGAGCCTGTCCTTGTCAATCCATAGAGGGACCCTGTCAAGGTCCTCTATAGATGTTGTGATCTGAGGCGCGGCACAGAGTCACAACAGGAAATCCTAACCTTAGGATTGGATGTACTAAGTCTCAGTTAGAATAGCAGGGAAGGCTATGCAATTACCTTGTGGCCCTGATTGAATAATATCTGCTAGGCATGGCTAGAGAGGAGCCAAAGTATGTGGAGACACAAAGACAAAAATATGAATATAGCATAAATTTTATTGGGTATAAAGATTGGGATTATATACTGTGTAGCTTTACCATAAAACAGTAAATGAACGGTAGGATCACTTGCCACAAGCATGAGTGGGGCAAGTGAGCTGTACAGAATCAGAAAACCAAACAATTGTATTTCACAATTTGGAGCCAGCCTTGTTTTAAAGGGCAAAAGCAAAAGAGAGAGATTTGTCCTTGAAATAACCCAACAAAGGCAAAATTGAAACATGGTGAATGGCGGCATTCACAACATTGCCCCCTCTAGATTGGCCTTAGGGGGTAGTACTTGAGGAGGAACTTGGCGTACACACAAGCAAACAATCAACCACTAGAGATGAGTTTCAAAGTATAATCTGATCCTTGCTTGAAGGTCACTTCCAAGGGCCCAATTCAGAACAAGTCTAGATTATGAGCATGTCCTCCTACTCTGTGTTGATAGTAAAGAACATGGTCCCCAATGTTGAACTCAGGCAGGGGAGTTTGTCCAGCATTGTCAGGAGAGAGCTCAAGCATCTTAGTCTTATATGCAGACGTGTAGGCAGAAGCCTGAATATCAATGATTTGATTGACTAGATCTTTGATATGCTCATCAAGGTTGAGGGCTTTAACAGAGGAGAGTAGGGGGCCCCCAATAGCAACTGAGTGGTGGCTTCACAACAATACAACATTGAAAAAGGGGAATACCTAGCAACACAATGTTTGCTAAGGCAATATGCAAAGAGAGCAGCAGGTAAGTATAGATCCCAATTTGCAGCGTCAGAGTAAGTGACTTTCCTCATGATAGAAACCAGTGTTGAATTTGCGTGCTCAACGGCCCCATTGGTAGAAGGATTATAGGGGGCAGAAAAAGACAGGTGAGACCCCAAGGCTTCAACAACAGAGGTTACTAACTTGGCATTGAAGTTATTCCCATTGCCAGACAACAACACTTGAGGGCAACTGTGGCAAAAGAATACATCTTGCAGCAGAAATGTGGTGGTTGTCTTGGCAGTGATGCCTTTGGTAGCGCGCGCTTCTACCCACTTGCCAAAATGATCAACAGCAATTAGGATAAAAAAGCAACCAGAGCAGGAGCAAGGGAGAGGTCCTACAGCGTAAATACTGACAGTGTGAAATGCGTGTTGAGGGGGGACTAGCTTGAACTTGTGGGCAGCAGCTCGAGGCTGTTGGAGCTGGAAATCATGGCAACTAGTGATAACATCTGAGATCAGCAGGCAAAGATTTTCCCAGAATTAGTTTTTCTGGAGCCAGGCATAAGTCTTGGCAGCGCCTCCATGTCCTGTCTCCTTATGAGCTTGAAGTACCACTGAAAGGCAAAGACTAGGCCTTACATAAGGCAAGTAGTGGTCTTGTACTTTCTTGAAAAGCTGGTTGTCACAAATGAGCGTGCCTTTGGATAATCTAGAAAGTGCAACTTGAACTTCTTCTGTCTTGTTCTCCCACAAAGAAGGATATCCATTTATTTTGTATAACTGGTCAGCCTCAGCAGGGTGGAGAGCAAGGATAGGCATTCTGGACAGTCCATCAGCATTCTGATGTTGAATCCTGGGGTGATGTAGCACAGTGAAGTTGTATCCTTGCAGGCAGAGAGCCCATCTAGCAATTTGTCTTTCTGGTTCCTTAAGATGTTGTAACCACTTAAGCCAGGCATGGTCAGTAACCACAGTGAAATGGGTGCTATACACATAATGGCAGAACTACTTGACGGCATGCAACTGTCAGGGACCCACTTGGCAGGGAACAAGTTCCCTAATTGGTGGGACAAGGCCCCTAAGTTAAGCCCTGCTATTACTGAGCCAATGGGAACCATGACCATTGCAAGGTGTCCTAGGTGACCCAAGTAGGCAAATCTTCCAAACATAGAGCTGAACTGACCAAGTATGTAATATCCCACCATGTATGTCAAAAGGTAGAAGGAGGCGTAAGGTCTAACCAGAGCAGGTTTGGCAGGAGGCAGAGTGAAAGAGCAACCATATTGGAATTTATGTCCCCAGTGGCTGGAGGGGAACTTGAATCATCTGTGGGCTAGGGATTCCTTTTGATGGGCGTCATCTGGAGAGGAGTCATACCAGTCAGTAGTGGGCATTGGGTTTTCCAAAGTTAACACCACCAGCAAGAAGGAAGCTAGAAACCAGAACAGGAATAGAATTCCTCTCATGGCTTCAAAAATAAGTTATCAGAAGTTAAGTGAGTGGCAGGTATAGAATAAAGTCTTTATTGTTGGAACAACTAAGTTTGATAAAGTTGGTACACTTAAATAGCCTCAAAATAGAGGCTGGGCAATTTAAGTGGATAATGGGGGAAATGAGAGGGATTTACTAATAATTTTCATGAATACCATGGCTGAAATTAATACCTGTGATAGATGGGCATTAATTCTTGAATGTATATATAATATAAACATAATTCTAAAAGAGACAGAAGCAAGGCAAGCCACAATATCCTGGTAATTTAAGCGGTCTCCATAATGAATATCAAGTAAATTAAAGAGCAGAGCCTCAGTTTCATCTTCTTCTAGTGGATCCAGGAACGTCAAAATGATCCAAAGCAGCCAATCAGCTGCCAAGCGGTAAGTAACGTTATCACTTAACTTGCTAATCTTTTTGAACTTGATTTGAAGTGCAAAAGCAAAAAATCAATTCAATAGAATGATTATAAATAGGTAAAGTAAGCTGGCTATTTGGTTTTAGACTAACAATAGGTGTTTCTTGAAGGTTCTGGGTGTGATTCCCATTCCAATCAGTAATATCAAACAAACTAGTATCTAAAACTTGGTGGCTGTGTTGTTGTGTCTTTGCTGTGGCATTACTGTTGTCAATAAAATTAATGTAGTCAGGGAAAGAATCCCTGACAGCAACACAGAAAGGCACTCTTTCTCTGTTACACTGTAATTAGTCTCATGCTTATTCAGGACACAAGAGGTATAAGCTATAGGGTGATCCACACCCTCATCATCCAGTTGAGCCAAGATGGATCCAACATCCAGGTTGCTAGAATCAGTATATAGTATGAATTCCTTATCATAGTCAGGATATACTAAGATAGGGGCCTTGTGACCTTACAACAGTCACTGTTAAGTATTTAGCCAAATAAATGCTCCAAAATATAAAGTTATATCTTTTTTTGCTGATTATTGCATGTAGATAGGTTGGATGGGAAGTCTTAAGGTAAAGGTTCCTGAAAACTGGATATCTTTGTCCAATAAAAGAACAGAATGCAAGATTGGCCGAGTCAATCTGGGAGACTGGGCGTCTCAAAACAATTTAATTAATTGGGAAGATTAATTATAAATACATGGGAATATAATTAATGAGGATTTAATTATATTAGTTACATTGCCTTGACTGTGTCAAGAAGTTTGATTAATGTTAACCATAATTAAACCCCCAAAATTTGGGTTAAAAGCGCCACTTTGGCAAATTCATTGGGTTAAAAGCGCCGCCTAATTGATTTGAGAAGCGCCGAGGCGCTGCCTAGTGAATTTTTCAGGCGCTGGGGCGCTACCTGGGAAAATTGCTGGGCGCCGCAGTGGCGCCTAGTTTGAGTTTTGAAGCATTTTAATGGGTTTTAAGGCAAAAAACCATTAAATGCAAAGACAAATAAAGGCAAGGATGCCCAGGAATTTGGGTTTGATCAGCTGGTTCCCAGTTGGAACATTGATAGCTGAGTTTTGGGATGTGTAATCCACAGTGTTTTGGCGCCAGGAGCTGGGGAAGCTCCATGCTGAATTGGTACATTGAGATGAATGGAGTCAGGTGATTTCTTCCCATTGTAGGTTGATTCTCATAGGTTGAGAATTATTGGTGATCTTTTAGTTAAAGATCTAGGTTTGGATGAATTGAATGTCATAGACCACGTGATACAAATAATAGGTTGATTCAGGAACTGGATGGGGTTTCAGCTGAATATGCCCCAAATGGTATATAAGTAAAAACAGCTAAACTTTAATAAATATATATTGTTGATTTCAACGCTTTCCCCTCAACTACCTTTTCAATTATTATGTCTTCTTTGTTAAATTTTGAAAGGGCCAAATTTGGAGTGCTTTGCGTGAAAACTGCTGCTTCCAGGAAAGAGGTTCTTTCAAGTTTATTGGAGGAAGCTTGGGCAAGCTTGGAGGTCACCAAGACTGTGCCTGAGGAGTCTTTGGTGGAATTAAAAGCTGTGTTCAAAGAGTCATACTCTAATTACTTTGCAAAAGAAGGGACTACTGCTCAAGGAAACCAAATCTATGAGTGGGATTCTTGGAACCTGTTAGTAGGATGGGACAAAATCTTACAACAAGGGAAAGCAATGATAAATCATGAAATTGAGGCTTTAAGAGCAAGAGATGAAAAGAGCGTTGAGATCATGGCTTGTTGGCGGAATGACAACAAAGTGTTGTCCCATAAAATTGCCTCCCTGGAGGCAAAGCTCCTCAAAGCTTTGTCACAGGAAGGTAATGACAATAAGAGTCAAGGGCAGGATAATGGCAGGTTGGACTGGTTAGACCTGGATCTGTCACAGGCCTCCTTAAGTTTTTGCTTGAGGGTCTCAAAGGCTTGCTGCTGGCTTGCAGTCCATTTGAAAGGGACATTGCATAGTAGCTGGTTCAGGGGTTCACTAGTGTCAGCAAAATCAGGGATGAATTGTCTGTAGTATCCCATCATGCCCAGACAGACTTGTTTTTCTTGTAGGCTGGTGGGAAGAAGCATTTTGTTGATGGCCTCAACTTTCTTAATAATAGGGAAAATTCCAGTCTGTGTTATCTCATGTCCCAAGAATTCAAGATGTTCCTTGAAGAAGGCACACTTAGATGGTTTCAGCTTAAGTCCAGCTTCTCAAATCTTTATGAACACTTCCTTAAGATGGACCAAGTGATCAGTGAAGGTAGCGCTGAAGACAGTTATATCATCTAAGGACACTAGGACACATGAGAGCTTCAAATTAAGGAGAATGGATTCCATGGCTTGCTGGAAAGTAGCTGGAGCATTGCAGAGCCCTTGCAGCATTTGTGTAGGCTCAAACAACCCCTCAGAAGTGATGAGGGCAGCTTTCTGTCTATCATTGGGGAAGAGATCAACTTGCCAGTACCCAGAGGCTAGGTCCATAGCAGAGAAGAACTTGGAGCCCCCAAGGCGGCAGAGAGCATCATCAATGCAAGGTAAGGGGTAGGAATCCTTTTTGGTTAAGGAATTTAGTTGACAATAATTCATCACAATACAATGCCTCCATCCTTTTTCTTCAGTATGAGCAAGAGGGAGGCCCACAGACTTTGGGGAGAGGCAAGCAGTCCAGCGTCTAGAAGTTGTTTGAGCTCTTTAGACACCTGAGCATCCTCTACTTAACTGCAGCAATAGGGTTTAGCTTAAAAGGGGGGAGCGTCACCAGTATCAATATGGTGAATGAAGCCTTTGGCTAGACCATAATCAGTGCTGTACTTAGCAAAGATATCCAAAAATTGATTCAGTAGGTCAAGCACCTCTTTCTGCTGAACTGGAGACAGCTGCAGGAAATCTTGAGCTGTGAACAAGGATAGGACTTGAGGCTTGTCTTCAGGTAAATTAAAGTCCAGGAACATACCAAAGAGATATAGTGATAGGACATCAGGAGCATCCATCAACTTGCCATAGCAAACAACCTGTCCTCTAGATACATGTATGGGGAGAGCAGTTAAGTTGGCAACCAGCAATTGAACAGGGTCTTTATGAGAGACATCCAAGATTCCTGGGCAGAGATAGGGTTCCTTGCGTCCTAGCAAGAGAGGAGAGTATAACTCTAGGAACATACACTCAGGTAGCTCATACAATATTTAGAAGACTGGGATAGCCTGAGATCCAAGATGAATGCTTACAGCGGAAGTGGCCAAGAGGGGAACCCCTTCAGACGCAGGGCAAGCCATAGGAGGATACTTCAAGTTGGAGGAATGTGTAAAATATTTTAGAATGAAAACACCAATGGGATATTATAAGGCACATGTCTTGAGGCGCTTCCTGGGAACTTTAACTGGCCCTTCAAAGATCAGAGGGACCTCATACCCTAAAATAGAGAGGTAGCTGTCCTTTAAGTTGATGATCCCATTGTATTCCCTAAGGAATTGAGTACCAACTAGGAGGCCGTAACTCTCATTCTCTAAGACCACAGCAGGCACAGCCAAGAGTAGCTTGCCAAACTTCATGGGAAGAGCAGAATAAGCTCCTATAGCACAAGTCATGTATAGCCCAGCTGTGCTATACAGCTGATGATAGTTAAGGCTGGGGGCAACTTTGACCTTTTTGAAAATCTTTGAGGAGACAACATTGATTGGTGAGCCAGTGTCTAGAACGTCTTTGATCTTCACTTTTTGAATGGAGATTTTCACACAAGTGGTAGTACAACCAGAGGGAGGGAGGACAGCCAGAATGTCTTGGGCTTCTGCCAGTTCTTTGTCCCACTTTTTGATCATGAATCTTAGGCCCAGGAATTCCTTATAGACTGCCTGGAGAGGGAGAAAGACCAAGACATTTTGAACACAGCGTCAGCAACCTCAGCAGCTTCCTTGAAGGATTAAACAAGAAAAAGGGATATTTTAGCTTTAGTAAGGTCAAGAGACAACCTCTTTGGCTTTATGCCAAGACTTAGTAGTTGTTGTAGTCTTCCCAGAACATAGCTTATAAGAGACTGCAATAGTTTCAGGGACAGCCAGGACTGAATACCCATAGGCGTCAAGATCTTCCATATCAGAATTGTCTTTATCAGAGTCATCAGATATGTTGTGGAATGGCAGCAGAATGGGAGGAGCTTCAGTGTCAGCAGGCTCAGAGTCAGCAATGGAGGGGGAATCAAAGAAGACTGGGAAGAATTGTCAACCAAGAGCGTCTCTGCCTCTAGGTTGACTGTTCTTTTCCCGCCTGTTTTTTGGGATCAGCTCCTTCAAATTGAGGATTGGTGCAGACTTGGGAATGGTGACCTATCTGTCCACAGTTATGGCAAACCTGACGTCAAGGAGGATTCTGCAAGTTCATGGTGAGGATATGCGGGTCACATGAAGACAAACCAGAGGTAAAAGCGGCATGATTCTCTTGCACAACTTCCCCAGAATGGGTAAGGTGCATATCCTGCAACAGTGTCTTCATGCTCTTCATGGAAGAAAGCATGGCTTTATGGGCCTTGAAGTGAAGACACAGGAGCTGGTTAACTTTTAGGCTTGAGTGCAAGCCATGTAAGCTTCATGGGCTGTCAATTGTCTGCTTGTTATCAGTTGCTGTCCTTCCATGTAGAATCTATCTGCAAAAATCATCTAGAGTCTCCTTAGGTTTGAAAGAAAATGTGCATGAAGTTGTCCTTATTCACTTCTAAACTAAGTTTGCCACCAAATTTGTCAATCAGAAGCTGCTTCATATCTTCCCAGGTTTCAATGGTGGGCAGTTCTGGCACAACTACCTCTTGACAGGTCGGGTTCAGACAGGTTATAATGTGTTCCTTCTTGACTTCATACAAGGCTTCTCTCATGGCAGTTTCATAGATAGTTAGGAAAGCTGCAATGGTCAAGGTTTTGGGGTCAAAGTACTTTCTTAAAGATAGGCTTGAAATGTGTTTCCAGGGTTGGGCCACCATTGTTGCTATTGAGTACATTTATGTGTGGGGAGAATTCTGTTTTGGATTCAGTGAGGAGATGTTTGGCCCACAGCTGGAAAACACTTTCTTCAAGAGTGGTCAGGGTCTCAGCAGTGCAGGCACCTGTATTATTAGCTAAGGTAGTCTGTTGCTCAGTAACATCCAAGCACTGAACCTGTGCAGTTACTACTATGGAGAGCTCAGCTATTCAAGAAGTAAGGAAAGGACCCACTGAGAGGCAAGGGGCAAATATGTCATTGACTGAGTCAATTAATTCACTCATTTTTTGTACATCTTTATCAAGCTCAGAGTGGTCTTGATTCAAATGCCCCACCTTGTTAGCTAAAGCTATCAAATCTCTAGCACAGTGAATGTGGGGGGTTCCCAACAAGCCAGGGCAACAGCCATCTTCACCAGAAACCCCAGTTGGACCAACAACAGACACCAATAACTCACGCAAGGTAGCAACCTCTTGTTGTAAGTCAGCAACCTTAGATGTCAGAGCAAGCACTTGAGGATCAGGCTGAGGGTCTTTGGTAGGGCAATCCTGGCTGCAGGTGGACGCTCTTAACTCTCAAATGGCGTCCCATAGTCTCTGTTTCCTATCCAATAACTCATAAGATGGAGGAGAAGGCAGGGCATCTGGTTTGGAGGTAGACAGTTCATTTACTTGAGTCTGGAGTTTGGCAATGGTAGCAGCAGTAGCAGCCCTTTCATGATCAAATTCCTCAACAAGTTTGCAGAGGCCTGTTGCAGCATGGTCTGCTACTTGCTGCAATTGGTCAAAGGAGTAAGCACTGAACTTGTTGAGCTGATGCACAAGTTGTTCAAAGTCGGAGAGATAGGTGTTTAGAGTAGAATCCACTTGGGTGCGCTAGGGCTGTTCCAACTGGTGAAACTCATGTAGACGCTCCCGGAAATACTCAGGGATGAACTGGTGCATTCTTTCAATGGAGGTGACCAAACGGGATTGGGAGGTGACAGAGTCACACTGATTGTCAGATACTAAGGAAAACAGGGAGTGGATTCACTGCTGATAGGTGGTGAACTGATCCCAGTGATGAGTGAAGGCAGCTTGTAGAGAAGAGATCTCCTGAATGTGGAGCCCTAAAACCATTTGATGATGGGATAAGATGGGTTGTACAAAGGATGACAATAAGTGTTCAGCGGAGCCAGCTTCTGAGAGGAGATGCTGTGGAAAGTTTGGGCTAGAATAAATTTATAGTACTCTGCTCAGCTGAACTGAAGCTGGAGGCAAGGGATGGCTCCATCACAGGCTATCCAAAGGGCTACTGCTGTGACTTTTTCTAAGTAAGGGGTACCCAAAGGGTAGATCACTAGGTGGGGACCACTCCTGAGGTTCAGCACAGTAGGGACAATAGGCAGGTTGGCAATGTTTTCTCAATAGGAGGAAAGGTAATTTCAGGTGAAGTTGACTCTTGTATGGGAGGAGGCAAAGGTCCTGAAAACGTTGTTGCAAAAGAGATAACCAGGGGGCTTACAGCCCCTGTAGTGAGTACCATTTTTGTTATGATCTGAGGCGCAGCACAGAGTCACAACAGGAAATCCTGATCTTAGGATTGGATTTGTACTAGGTCTTGGTTAGAATGGCAGGAAAGGCTATGCAATTACCTTGTGGCCCTGATTGAATAATATCTGCTAGGCATGGCTAGAGAGGCGCCAATGTACGTGGAGACACAAAGACAAATATGTGAATAAAACTTAAATTTTATTGGGTATAAAGACTGGGATTATATACTGTGTAGATTTACCACAAAACAGTACATGGACAGTAGGATCACTTGCCACAAGCATGAGTGGGGAAAGTGAGTTGCGTAGAATAAGGAAATCAAACAATTCTATTTCCCAATTCAGAGCCAGTCTCATTTCAAAGGGCAAAAGCAAAAGAGAGGAATTTGTCCTCAAAATAACCCAACAAAGGCAAAATCAAAACATGGTGAATGGCGGCATTCATGACAACAGATGTATTCATCCCAAAGTAAAAGAGATACCCAATGTAACCACCAGATGAAGCCTTTGCCTAGCATAGGCTTCTGTGAACTCACAGAGTTTATTATACATGGCACTAATATTCTTTTCATGATTTATCTTCAAGAAGGTCAGCTCTTTGGCCGCAGGAAGCCCTGTCTCATTGGCGCTCCAGGCCAACCCAAAGTTGGCAAGGAGGATTTTAGTCTTCTTTATGGCTGTTGCGTCTGCAACAGCCAATTTTCCAACTGTGCGCCTGAAGTTCTTCAGCAGGTAAGAGAGCAATTGCTCCACTGGGAAGCAGAAGAAAGTAGCCAAATGGGCCTGGCCCATCTCTGGTATTTTCTTGAATGGTAGCATCCCAAACAAGGTCAATGGAGTTTACAAAGTAAACTCTGCTGAGGGATACTGGGTCCAAGCAGACTAATTGGGTATCCTTGTAGGCATTAAATGCCCACTTGGATGCCCCCTTGTCATGTATGAGCCCATTCAAAGACTCCCTGGACATTGGGAAGGTGCTGTTGATTTGATCCTCAAGCTCCTGCAAAACAGGGGGAGACAGAAACAGCTGCCTTTCCACATTATTAGCATAGTTGATGTAGAATGTGGCAGAGACAAAGGGGACCAGGACTTGGCGGATTTTGCTGTCTATGTTTTCTAAAATAAGGTAAGTATTTTGAAATTTATTAATTTTTTATTAGGTCACCTTCTTGTGTTTCTTCCTTGTCAGAAAGTTCAGCAGGATTAGCTATTATTGGCGCAAAAAATTGCACTGGCAATTCAGTATCCTATTTCCTGGCGCGCTTTACTGGCTTGAGATGTGCATACATCTCAGGGCTGTCAACCCAGACAGACAGTGCAGAGAGGGAAAATAACTTGAACTGGAGGCTCTCAACCACAGTTTTTAAACATTAAGAAGATGCACAATTGTTTTTTCAGGGGTGTTTGGAATCTTGGCCTTAAGTGCCTTGGCAGACACCTTGTCAATTTTGTCCCCAGTGAGGACAGCAGCCTTGACTTTTTCCTTGACCTTGCAGTTGATTTCTTTGATCTCTGCAATTTCAGAGTCAAGAACTTTTAGCAATTTTTCCAGTTCTCTCATTGATTTTTTACTAACCTTTTCATATGTTTTTATAGCTTTCATCCCAATAAAATCTGTATTATTCTGATACTATTGCCTCTTTGTTTATCCCTGTTTGTTTCCCCATTACTCCAATATCCCATCTTTTTACCCATTTTGTATATGTTTTACGCTCATCTTGATATGTGCTGTTTGCTTTGTGTTGGCATTGCTTCCATATTCACCATATCATTTTTGGCACTTAAACACAGCCCCTTATGAAAATGTTAACAACAATTTGGTGATCAGCTAAATTTGAATTAGAAAATTAAATGTTAAAAGTGTTTAGATAAAGTTGTATCTGATCCAAATTTAAAACCTTAATGATAAACTTTAAGCCAATCAGGAGCCAAGTGATAAAGTCATTGTTGTGACATAAAGGGTCATTCAATACCTCTTTGATGCATGTGCGCTAATTAATATAATTGGCTGGCTGTTTTGCTATTGTGCACCATTGTTGCTATGGCAAGTTGTTGGTGGACTAGTGCTAACCCAGTAGCTGATTGGGCACTAGTCCATCAACAACTTCACCACAGCGGCAATGATGCACAATGGCAAAACAACCAGCCAATAATATTAATTAGCGCACCTTCACCAAAGAATTATTGAATGGCCCTTTATGTTACAACAATCACTTTATAAATCTGCTCTTGATTGGCTTAAAGTTTATCATTAAAGTTTTGAATTCAGATCAGTAACAACTTAACCTAAACACAATTAAACTATAACTTTCTAATTCAAATTTAGCTGATCATCAAATTGTTGTTAATATTTTCACAAGGGGCTGTGTTTAAGTGCTAAAAATAACTGTGTTCTAGATATAGATAAAGGGCATAGTAAATATATGATTTTATAGAAATAAACTGTAAATACATAATAAAAACAACTATAAACAAAGAGAAAATGAACAATTGAAATTCAGAATAAAGATAATGTAAATAAAAAATGTTTGGCAGCAGGGGGTTTATTTGGGGCAGGTAAGAGTGATGCCTAGTAGGCAGAATAGTGCAGGAAGGAAGGCGTAGAGCCAGTGCTTGCCTAGGGGGTCTGTGATTGGTTGGGTTGTGCTGGAAGGTGGGGGTAGTGGTGGCAGGGGTAGGGGTAGGAGGATTTCATGTGATGGCTACCATATACTGCTTGTCATATTTCTTTTATGTCATTGTTTTGATTGGCTGGTATCTTGCTGTGTCACAAGATGGGAGGTGCTTATCCTAATGTGATTGGTTGCCCATATTCACATGGAAGACAATTTGGGCAAACAAGTCTTCCATCATCTGTCAACCAAAGAGAGAATCATGGTCAAGGACCCCAAGATAAAGATTTTTTGAAATCCTGAGTGCGGTGCTCTTGGAGTGTATCTCCAATATTAAAGGGCACAACATCAGCCAGATGGGTGTCTGTGTGACCAGATGGGGTACACAGAGGCCTGGTGCCCGCATTTCTGGATGGCCTCAAGGGCAGTGGAGCTACCCTCCATCTGGTGGCGCAAGAAAACCTGGTGCTTGGAATTTGAGTCATCCCAGGAGTCAAGTAATTCACCAAGGATTTGGCTGTACTTGTAGCTATTGGTGAAATCTGGGGTTTTCCAATGGTAGACAAAAACCTTGGCTAAAACAGCCAGAAATGCACCAATGAACGTCCCCTTCTTGACCTTTTTCCTTCTATTCTTGGTAGCAGCTTTTCCTTGCTCACTAAAAATGTTAAATGCAATTGATAACTTGTAGTACAAGACAAAAATGACGTCATCTGACAAACTTGTCAGGCATTGAACCAGGGTTGATTTGACAACCTGAACATACAGGGAATCCTCAGCGCCATCTCATTGGTTGCCAGCAGCATTTGTAAGAACCCAGAATGAAGCCACCTTCCCGTGTATCCAGAGCTGTAACATGCGCTTGGAAACCCATATGTTGTGATGTGCAAGTTGCTTGCGGACCTGGGTCAAGGGAAGCTTGGGGACCTCTGGAGGAGGTCAAACATGATTGGGTATGCCTCATTGATTTGGGACTTGGGGGCCTTCTTGGGCTTTTTGGCTGTCCCAATCAGATTACCCCTGTTCATCAGGTTGTTGAATTCCCGCATGATAGTAGCTTGGGTAAATTGCAACTGGGTAGCAATCTGTTTCCAGGAAAGACCCTGTAGATTCAGTGCCACAATTTCCTGAAGAATTTGGGCAGCAATTATTCTGAGTTTAGGGTGCTGGGCTGGGGAGCTGAAGCCTGATCTGCTGTAGGGGGCAGGTCTGCTTGTGGTAGGAAGTTGTTACAAATCAAGGTTGCCATCCTGATTGGTTGGTTGACGTGCAGCTTGTGCAGGGGTGGGTACAGAAGTGGGGTCAGAGCTAGACACTAGGTGACTGTTGAACAAGTCAAAGCCATATGGGTTAGGGATCAGGTACAGGACAGCTTCCTTGTTACTTGCCTTAAAGGCTTGGGTGTAAACAGGTGCCTCCACGTCCTGAGCCTTGCCTCCATTGAAGCTGGATTGGCTGCTGGTAGCTGTTGAAAATGTTGTTGTTGTTAAAAACCATCTTGAAATAAAACCTAAGATGAAATCACTAAAAGTAGAAGTTTAAAATTTCATGATTTATTTTTATTGTAATCTCAAGTCTATATTTGGAAGGTTCTTAAAGCCATTTCATACAAATCAGGATTCATAAAAATGAATAAAATGCCTCTGTTCCTAAATTGGATAGCTGTTGATTGGCTGTTAAACTGTTATATTTCTATTTTAGGCTGCTCATACTACACATCTTGTATGAGTTCCTTTTGTTTTGTGCTTGTGGAATCTCACTTCCAGATTTCTCAAATTTTGTTTCATTTTAGTCCTTCTTTCAGTGCCTCATATAAATTCTGATTGGATTGTTTTATACTCTGGAACAGCATATATCCATCTTGCTTGCTGTGTCAGTTCATTTAATTTGTGGTTTAAACTATGCCGCTTGATATTTGATATAATTTTGTATAATGGGCTAGTGAAATTTTGTTTTTGGTTTGAAAGTTCATTTATTAACCAAAAACATTTTTTAATTGAATCCTGAATCTTGCATGGCTTGAATTTTGTTCAAATATGAAATCATTTTGTTTAAATCTGAGGTGTTTTTTGTTGTTGCCATAGCTTTTAAAACTACTGTACTCAACATATTCAACAGACTGTTTTAAATTTGATATGTTCATATTTGATGTTTTTATGAATATTTTTGTTGTCAATAATAAATAAAGTAATAGCAAATGTAAATATTACATTGCAATATTGCAGCTAAACATTAAATTTTGTTATTTAGATATTATGAGCATATCTCAATGCATCCTTTTAATAAAAATAATTGTAGATGTGGTGTTATTCATTGTGATTTTATAATTGAGTTGTGTCTATATTAGGGCACCATAAAAATTATTACAGATATTAATACATAGTGTATTTTACAGCTTGTATATTTCCCTATTGATAATAATCATATAAAATTAAAGCCAGATTTTTTGATTGATAATGATACAATCAATTAATCAATCACTGTTTATGACCATTAATTGACTGATTTTTTTTGCTGTGACAATTGTACATTTTCTTATATTTACGTGCTTGTATCCAATTGGTTAGCTTACAACTCTATTGTACAGGCAATAAGATGGGAAACCAGCCAATTGGATACAAGCGCATAAATATCAGAAAATGCACAATTGCTACAGAAAAAAATCAGCCAATTAATAGTCATAAACATTGTTCGATAAATTGATTGTACTATTATCAATCACAAAATCTGGCTTTAATTTTACATGATTATTATCAATAGGGAAATATACAAGCTGTAAAATACACTATGTATCAATATCTGTAATAAGTGTTAATGGTGCCCTAATATAGACACAACTTAATTATAAAATCACAATGAAGAACACCACATCAACAATAAATTTTATTAAAAAAGTGCATTGAGATATGCTCATAATATCTACATAACAAGAGTCAATGTTTAGCTGCAATATTGTAAGGTAATATTTACATGCGATGCTACTTTATTTATCATTGGCAATGAAAATCTTCATGAAGTATATCAAACGTGAACACATCAAATGTACAGCAGTACATTAAATACAATAAATGTTATTACTTCAAAGAATATATTATTAATCATTAGCTAAAAGAAAGTTTATCAGCTTTATTAAGCTTTCAAAGAGAAATATTTTATTTTACTCATCAAGGGACAAGTAGGGGAGGGAATGGGCAGAATGGACATTGCCATCATCTATGTCTGTATAAAAGACAGCATCAGTTGTAGTGGGGTGGGATTGGGAAGTGTGTTGGGAGTCAGGGTTGGAAGGCAGGTGGCTTGGTATTGATGGGGGAGTTAGATAGGCTTGGTTTGATGACTGGGAAGAGGCTGCAAGAGCTGATTTTCTCAATTGCTTGAATTCTTCTTCTGTCACATATGCAAGCTTGACAAACCAAATAGATGAGCGTGAGGGAGGCAGGGATTTTTTATGGAGTTATCACTATCACTTGTATAGAAGATGATGGGATCAGAAAAGTCTTAAACAGAGACAAAAAGAAATAGCTCAAACCCCTTCTCAAAGTTGGGTGCAAAATTTGTTATAGGTGGAAAGCTTTGCGCACCTGTGAGCAGAACCAGTGTTATATAGACACAGATCAGCAAGACACATGTCAGCGTGGTTGGTGGGGTAGGTTCAGCAGGCATGCCTGCGGCCACAACTTCTTTGGCAGCCCATCCACACTGATCCATCTCTGCACTCAGTACAGCTGTGTTGTTGTGTTTGGCTCCTGGGGATGACATCCAGGAGGACATGACGGGAATTTTTTATAACAAAAGATTTGAGGTTGGAAGCTAGCCTTGGGTTAGCCTGCAGGGAAAAATTAAGGGCACATACCTTATTTCCTGGAAAACAAGAAGAAGAATTCCTTTTGGCAAAAAGGAATGGAAAAGGCTTGAAGAATACAAAAGCCAACACAAATGTGGAAATGCTTGACTTTATTAGGAGAAGTAGTTTGACTTAAATAGTAGACAAGGGTCAATGATCACTCACTAGGTAGACAGAGTGGCAGAGGGGGTCACCTTGGGTTGAAATCATACCAGGATCAGTGAGGGCAGGTATGATATTCTGGAATGGGTGGACATTGATGCCAACCCATTTATGGAAGGCAAGAAATTTTTTAAGTCAAAAGCAAAACCAACCAAATCTTTGCAGATATCATTATTCAAAGGCCATATCAAAATAGCATTAATGGCGCAATTTCTGACACACGTGCACAACTTGTTGGGTAAGATGCTCTGCCAGCTTGGCCTTGAGCTCTGTTTGGTAGTTATACTCATCTGGAGTGTTCAAGAGAGCAGAGTAGCAGTTGATTGCTGCTGGGGAGGCTGCCAGTCAAACTCTGACAAGCCTATACCAGATCAGAACAGACCGGTATACTCAGACTGGATATGCTCTCCTCCAACGGCTCACATGCTTGCAGAGATCTTGGCATGGGTCAGGGAGTTGCTTCTGCTGTGTGCCCTTGTTGCCCTCCCTTTAACAGATTAGATGCTAGCAGGATTCTATGGATTAGTGCCCACCAAGCTGGGATCACTGAGAGCTTGATTGGTCAAAATTATTGCAGCAACCCCAACTCTATGCATCCAGGAATCAACCTGTCTCTTACCAGTAACAATGATGTGGGGTCCCAGTTGGAGGCCCACCTGGACCAGGGGCAACCGCCAGAATTTACTCATTCTGCAAGTTGACTTAGTGAATGTCAACAATTTGTTGACATTCAGTAAGTCAACATTGTTTTAGTATTTATCCGCGGGATTTGGGCATTTCCAAAACTAAGCTAATTTTTCATAGTAAATTATTAAGTCAGAATTGCAAAATTAAAAAGGAACAGGCATAATGTTGATACCATTTAAACAAAGGCTTAATTTTAAGCCAAAAAGCTAGTATAATTTACTATAAAAATTTAAGTTTCTTTGTACTTTTACATTAAGGTTGACTCCAGTAAGTAATATCTGGATGTTGACACCAAATAAGAATCCATAAATTTCTTAATATAATACACAATATTCTAAAAATAACTACTTTTTATATTTTATTATACTTCTTTTTTTATTAACTTTATATTGAGATAAGCATTGAACAAAGACATATACCAACTTTCAGAGTGTTATTTGTATTATTTAGATATTTACTGTTATTTTAAACTCACTGGATAAACTATAGCTTATTTCCAGAAGTCCACTTAAGCCAAAACGTGTATGTTAAAACTAGAAATTATATATGTATTTATAATGTCAACTTTGTGTCAAATTGATTGTGTTGCCTAAATTTCAACAAAGGGGTTTAGCTAAGCAAACAAAGTGACATAATTTAAGCAAGATTTAATAGGAGAGTTACTATAAAAGAACGCTGACTGCCTGAATGTTGACACCTTCACTGGTTTATTAGTAAACCACTGTCGCTTAACAAAAAGAACACATACAATGGTATGATAATTCAGGCCAAAGTACCTAGGGCTGTACTTTAGACTTCCCTCTATAATCCCTATAATTTAGTTTTCATAAGTTACATATGCAAATCTTTAAATTTTTAAGTTTAAAAAATAATCAATTTTGGCCTTTAAAAACCAACTTCAGAAAATATTAACCAAGCTTTATAAGTGATTTACATAGTGTTTTTCTATTTTAATGCTGACTGTCAGTATGTCAACATTCAAAATCAAAGCATTTTTTATGCTGAAAAACTAAATTTAATATTTTTGACTATTGTGACTACCAGAATGTCAACCTTTTATTTAAACATGGTTTTTCCCTATTCTTTACTAATAAACTAGCTCTAAAATTACTTTCCATACTTCTTTAAACTATTTGATTCATAATAAAAAATAAAACAAATGATTATTATTAAATTTTATTCATGTTTTACATGATTATTATTACTTTATGAACTATATCTCTAATTATTGTAGGACAAATCTTCCAAGAAGCCACAAAAGAACCCCAAGTCAACTAAGAAAGTGCCCAAAACCTCTGGAAAGGCCCAAAGTCCCTACCCCAACAAAAAACCAGCCAAAGAGCCCTCAACAAAACAGAAGACAAAGGAGAAGACCCCAGACCCTGAAAGCAACTGCCCTCCCCTGACCCCTCCTCTTCTCCAAGCTGGTACCAATCAGAAGGAGATGAGGTTCCACTAAACAAGCAAAGAAAGAAGATATACAAGAGTCCAGAACCCCATTCAAGCCCAGATGAATCAAGCTCAAAGAAATCAAGCCCCAAGGAATCAAGCTCATCCCAGTCTAAGAAGCGCAAGAATCCAACTCCAGATAATTCCCCTCCACCACCCAACAAATCTGCACCTCCATCTTCCTCATCAAGTATCAATAAAGAAGACTCTTGATGATTACCTTTCTGACTATCATCAAGCACCAATTGACCCATGAGATCTCCTAAAGTTTCACAATATATGTAACGTCAAAGGAGAGTTTAAGCTCCCAAAGAAGTTCCCTTGGGTTTTCCCCACTAATGTCTGTCAAAGGAGGTGCAAGTTTAGTCTATGATGGCTATGTTTTTAATTGCAACAATCAGAAGAGAGCAGGAAGAAGCAAGCATTATGTGTGTGAAGATAGAAGCTGCGCTGCTAGGATTAACACAGAAGGATGGGATAAAGTCACTAGTGAAAAAGGTGAGCACACATGCAATGCTCCAATAAAACTTATTGAAAAGCTTCTAAAGTGGTACCTCTATCAAATGGTTCCAGTCTACAAAGACGTTAAGGCTTCCAATCTGGCAGTTAAAGCCACCACACACCTAATTAATGAGAACCTGAAGCTCATCCCTGACCGCGAGCCAGTTAGTGAAGTACATATGTGACAAACGCTGTGATCTATTCCCCTATAAGAAATCTACCATGGTCCAAGAAGAGTTAGTATTGAAAGAGGAGTTAAAGATGTTCAATGGTGATGAGGTATTTCTTTTACATGATGATGGGCCTACATCAGAGGCAAGAATTATATCCTATGCTATACAACAGAACCTGGAGCAGTTAAGAGATTCAGAGACCTGGTTATGGGACAGTACCTTTACAGTATGCCCCCACCTTTTTTTACCAACTATGGGCTGCACATTCCCTTATTGAAGGCAAGGTGCTCCCATTTGCCTACTTTCTGCTTCCTGGGGCAACAGAAGAGATCTATACAATGGCCTTTAAAATGCTTCAGGAGGGCATCAAAGCCCTACCCAGTAATAAAAAGAGTCCCCATGACCATAACACTAGAGCCAATCCAGATGATGATGAAAAGGATGAAGCCACCCTTGCTGCAGAACAAGAAGCTCATGATAAAGCACTTGGCCCCTCAACTATAATCATGGACTATGAAACTGCCCAATATAATGCTTTTGTAAATACCTTTGATGGAGAGGTCCAGGGGTGTTTTTTCCATTATCGACCAGGCTGTCAACAGGCAACTAATGGGTCTACCTGAGCTCAGCAAGCTCCACTGTCTAGATACATCAGGAAAGTGCAAGTTCTTAATTCAGCAGTTTATAGCACTAGCTTTTGTAAAACCAGAGCATACTAGTACAAGCCTTTGACCTCCTATGCCAGGATCCATATGCCAAGAAACATGAGGATACCTTCTACCCTTTCATTCAATATTACAAACCACAGTGGATTAGACGTAAGGTTACTAAGTGCCAGAGCAAGCCCAGAGCCAACTGGAACTTGCTACAAGGCAGTTCTTAAGGATGAGATGAAAACTACTTCATCTTTGGAGGGCTGGTATAAGCATATCAAGTCCTCCTTTGAAATCAAGCCCAGATACAACACCTTCTACAAGCACCTCAAAGACCAACAGGGAAAGACTACTACATCCATCAGAGATATTGAGAACCGCCCATCTAAGAAGAAGAGAATCACTAAAGAGAAACAATATCAAGAGAAGATCAAGGACGTTGTCAAGGCCAAATATAAGCTTTTAGAGATTGGGGAATACTTCAAGAATATTGCCACAGTTCTTAATGTCAACCAGGTGATCACAGTCTAGGTTTTAATTAAATTTATTGAGTATTGCTTAATTTTGTATATAGTTCATATTGTTAAGTATAATATTTTTAAATAAATAGTTATTCTAAATAACTCATTAATAATTTATGATACTTTTTTTATAAAATCGTTGATTTTCTATTGATAGTTTGATGCTTTAGACTGTATTACATGGCCTATATTGGTATTTTATCAGTAAATTATATGTTTTTTGTAGTTTTCAATATAGAGAAAACTTTATTTTACTGTTTCTGATTATTATATTTTCCTTTAATAAGTGAAATTTTGTGTAGTAATTTTTTGTGTTTTGGATGTTTTTGTTTTTATAAGTGGGAAAAAATTCATTTTAGTAAAGATAGCTAATTTCATAGTGAATTATTTTTGAAGTGTATTTTTATGAATTTTTTTAATTTTCATGTATAATTTTTATGGGATTTTTAAAATACATGTTGTCACATTGCCCAAAAAGTATCTTGAAGCTTAATTTTTATTAAGTAAAATGTTCAGGAAACAGGTTTCTGCTTATTAAAAAAGTTTCAGCATTTAGTAGTCTGCATGAGTAGAAATTTAATTCTGACTTTCCAATGCTGCTGACATTAAAGTATTTTTAATTCTGATTGTCAACATATAGTAAGTTAACTTGCAGAATGAGTTAATTCTGGCAGTTGCTGGACCAGGGGCGTCCAAGGGCCATTTTCCATGATGGCCAACATGAGAGGGTATTGTTTGTCACCATCAGTTGAGGTACAGAAACCAGTAGGAGTTGTCTTGGGAGGGGGACCACAGCTGACATGAGCTGTCAGGGTTGCAGCTGCATTGAGCTTTGCAAACCCTGCTATGGTTGCTATTTCCCTGAGGGACAGCAACAGTGGCAAAATTGACTGTAGGGATGCAAAAGTGAGGATTCAAAAGGGAGGATCTAATGATGGCCAAACTGGCACCTTTTAAATTTTTAAAATGGCTTTTCATAATAAAGCGCTACTTTCTCTTGACCTTTTTAGTTGAGAGGTTGAATAAAATGTATTCTATATGGCTATGATAGCTTTCAATTCCAGATGGGTTGTTTTGATTTAATTTCAAAACATTAAAACTGTCAGCTTGGCCACTTTTAGATTCTCACTTTTGAATTCTCCACTTTACATCCCTACAGTCAAATTTGCCACTGTTGCCTGAGAGACCTAGGAATCCCTCATATATTTTACTGTTTCTGGAACAATTTTGGGGGTGATGAGTTTTCTTATGCGTCCTGCAGGCTGGTTGGCTGGGGGAGGGATGTGTCTGTCTTAGAAACCAGATGATGCTGTCTGGTTGACTGGTTTGGGATCCTGGCTTCCCTGGGGGATCCCTTGGCTAGATTGGCTGGTTCTGGATGCCAGTGTTGATATGAGATCTGGATTAGCAGCTGCCTGTGTGTGGTGTGAAAACAGGGCCATGCTAGAGGAAGCAGGAGAAAGAATGCAATCCTGGGTAGTGCTTGGGGAGGGCCCTGCAGGTTGGAAGTGGCTATATACAGAAGCTTCACTGTTGAGAGACCCAGTGTAGACAAGCATGATTCTTGTCAAGGCTGGAGAACATCTGGTTGACTTGGTTGTTGTTAGAAGACATAATAAATTTATAAGGAGCAACTTTAGGGGAAGCTTTAAATATAGAATTAAGAAGAAGAGAAGTATATTTTATTGGATAGTACTTTAGACTCATATAGCTTTTGCTAGTGGTGGGGGTTTAGTTGGATTAAACCTAGGGGTTAGTCATGTGCAGGACGGGTTCAAGTTTCTGGATACTTGAACAAGTCATGTGATATTGGTTTGTTGTTTTTCTCAGTATGTAGAACAGTATATTGGATTGGCACCAAACCAGGCAATGACTGGATGTTAAGTATGCTGGCGGTGGCTAAAATACCCGTATATCCAGCTCCTTGACACACACGCACTTTAAGGGGTTACTCTGGTACATCAGGAGGGGGCTTTTTCTTGATGGATGCCGCTTAATGTTCCTGGAGTTGTTTGCTAGTGGTTAATAGCCGTGTTGAGTGTTCCTCTTTGCTGAGGCAAAGGCAGGATCTGTGGTATTTCTTGATGACAGGGTCTTTGGCGCCTTGGAACTTAACTAGATAGGTATTTCTGTCTGTTTGGTATCTGATTGCTCTTCCTGGTCCTCTGTGTACTGAATCTAATTTCTTCCTGTTCCCTGCTAGGACCCAGTTAAGGTAGTTGATTAGAACTGGTTCCTCTGTAGAGATTACCTTTTGTGCTTTGAGCCTTTTGGTTTCTGCTATTTTAGCTTTGAGGCGTATTTGTTGTAGAGCTGGTGCTTGTTCTACTGTGGGGGGGTTTTCCCAGGAGATCTTCACATATGGTTGATTATTGTGGGTGACTATCTCTTGTTTGTATCCATATATTAGTTCAAACAGCAAGTAGTCTGTCCCTTGGTTGGTGTGTACCCGCAATACTAATAATGCATGTTTCATGTATAGTGGCCATATATCTCTGGCTTTGACATCTATTATTTTCATAAGGGTTCTGATGAGGCTGCTGTTTAGGTGTTCCACTCTGCCGTTGACTTGTGACCTGTAGGGAAATGATGTAGAGTGTTTGATGTTTTTGGATTTTAAATTGTTGTTTACCATGTGACCTGATAACTCTGTGGATCCATTAGTTATGATGTAGTCTTGAGTTCTGTAATTGGCTATTATTGCCTTCTTGATAAAGCAATTTATTTTTTCTGCTTTGTGGTTCTGTGTTGCCCAGCAGATGGGCCAGCATGTAGCAAAGTCAATTGCTATAATTAGAAAGTGTTGTTTAGTTTTTGTTTCTGGGAAGGGTACCACCATGTCCAGCCCCCAAACCTTGAATGGTTCAGGGTCTGGTACTGGATTAACTGTGGGTTGTGAAGCCTTGGTGCTGGCGTATTTCTCACATACTGTGCACTTTTTCAAAACGTCAACTATGTCCTATTTAATATTGGGCTATCATACTATCTCTTTTAGAGTGAGATATAGGTTGTTAGCCTTTGTATGTCCTAGTAGGCAGTGATGTCTTAGTATAGTGTTAACTCTTTGTGCAAGTGGGATTTAAGGAACATGTTTATCTTTAATGACGCGGTGGACTGTGCCATTTGATACATGAAAATGCTTTTCATTCTTTACTAATGTATCATGGGTTATTTAATGTGGTGGGGGGATCTTTCCCTTTTGTCTTGTATTTGGTGTTATATAGATTGGACCATTCAGAGTCCAGGTGATCAGGATTTTGTAACTGTGCTGTTTTAGCAGAGTTACACAGGGAAAAAATATTTAGAAGATAGATAATAATCTTTATTGTGAGATATTGATTATATAGTTAATGTGAATCAAGGATAACAGGAACATGATTAAATATCACACAGCTGGATGGAAGAAGGGGTGGCTTGATCCTGGTAATGATTCAAGCGCCAAAACAAGGTATCCACCATAAAGGATTATCATCTGTTCATGTTGTTGGATTTGGTAATTTGAGTTGACTTCCTAGTCTGGCTTTGAGTGACCGTATAATTGGATTATGGGTCACAAACCTGCTTGGTTGGAACCTTGCTAGAGGGTCAAGCCTGTGGTTTCAACACCACCCCAACTGAAGGTTGGCCTCCTCTGAGGGAAGGTTGTCAGGGAGATTATCAGGAGCCCAGGCGCCATATTGAACTATTTGCTGTTCTGTGTCAGGTAGGGCAGTTTCTTGTTGTTTCTGTCTCGCTTTGCAGGGCCGTAGGCAATCATGGTGTAGGGTCTTGTTTTGCTTACATTTGCCAAGCCCTTGCACGAGGTAAGTGTTATTGTTGTTTACCTTCAGAATGATTGATGGCCCCACTTTTTCAGGTTGTAACTTGCTCTTGTCAACATTCATGACCCATACTTTGTCCCCAACTTCATGCCTATTGTGGATGGGGACAAATGCCTTTACAGACGTTCATTCTCTTTGGCTGTTTGTTTGCTGTTAGCCTCTATTACTTGAGGTTCTGAGCGTGGAGAGACTTCACTTGGAATTTCCAGTTTAGGTCCTATCAATGCTTGAATGATATTTGGCTGTGTGCTGTATACCAGTTCAAACGGGCTTTTTCCAGTGGATCTGTTCACTTTGGTTTGACACACAAGTAGTTCAGTTGGTAGCTGCTTATACCAGTCTTCAGGTCTCCCAGCAGTGAGCTTGGCTAAGGCTTGCACAAGGCTACCATTAAGCCGCTCTACGCGTCCATTGGCCTGTTGGTGGTATGGTGTTGTCACAGTGTGTTTGACCCCATTTTTGGTGAGGTATACATTGGTGTCTTCAGAGGTCAATTCTTTTCCTCAATCAGTTATCAGGAGTTCTGGCTTTCCAAACTTGCTGATTATTTCTTTGCCAATAAATTGTCAAACATCATTGCCAGTGTGTGCCTTCACTGCTTGGGCTACTGGCCATCTTGTCGCAAAGTCAATGACAGTGATGATGTATTTCTTGTTATTGTTTTTTCCTGGCATGAGACCAACAATGTCAAGAGCCCATACTTTGAAAGGTAGTTGTGTGCGGGCTGGGGAGTACTAAATTTGGCAGGGTTTTGCTTTTGGCAAACTTTTTGCACACCTCACATTGGTCTAGAACTTTCTGGACATTGCGGTATAAGGTTGGCCACCAGGCTTTATGTTTTAGAAACTTGTATAGGTTTTGGCTCCTGGTATGTCCAAGGTCTCTGTGATAGCAGAGGATGGTGTCAACTTGCTGATGTGTGGGGATGTAGGGAATGGTTGTGCTGTCAGTCATCTTTATGTGAAGAGTCCTGTAAACGTCAGCAAAGAGGTGTTCATTCTTGATGACTGTTTCTTTTGTTATGTTGGTGGTGCCAGGGGGAACCCTTTATCCTTTGTTTGTAACACTAAGAGAGGCCAGTCTGGGTTGAGCCCCTTCTCTCCTCTTGAAGCACGGACATACAGGCAGGGCAGGGCGTCTGCCATGGTGAGCTCAGCCCCAGACTTGTACTAGATGAGCATGTTAAATCTCTCCAATAGTTCCATCCACTGCGCTTGGCAGCACAACAGATTTGTTTTAGTCTTGAAATAGATGAGTGACTTGTGATTGGTTAATGCTGTGAATTCTTCCTGGAGCTCTAGGTAGTAACGCTATTTGACTAGGCAGTGCACAATAGCCAGCAGTTCCTTGTTGTGGATAGGGTATCAACACTTGCCATCTGTCAATTTTTGTGATTCATAAGCTACGGGCAGGAAGTCACCTTCATTGTTTTTGATTTGTAGTACTCCCCCAATGGATACATCTGAGGCGCCAGTTTCCATTTGGTATTCCCTGTCACGTTTGGGGTATTGCAGGATGGGAGCTGTCATGAGCTTCTCTTTGAGGCATCTAAAACAGAGGTCACATTGGGGGTCCACACAAACTTAGACTTGGCGCCTGTTATGGCAGATAAGGGGGAAGTCAAGACGCCACAGTCAGGTATGAAACTTTGTACATAGGTTATCATTCCCAAGAAGGTGCAGAGTTCTTACTTATCCTTGGGTGGTGGCATCTTGCAGATGGCCTGTATCTTTTGACTGTTGGTTTTGATGCCATCCTTTGAGACTATGTGTCCCAAGAAGGGTAGTTGCTCACAGAAGAACTGGCACTTGGAGGGCTTGGTCAACAGTTTGTGACGTGCCAAGGTAGCAAAGACTGCCTCTAGGTCTTTGTGGTGTTGTTCCACCAAGGGGCTGTAGACAATAATGTTGTCTAGGTACACTAGGACATGTTTGCATATGTGGGGCGCAAACACTTTGTTCATGAAGGTTACAAAGGTAGATGGGGCATTGGTCATGCCAAAGTTGAGTACCACGCATTTGTAGGAGCTGTATTTAGTGCAGAAGGCTGTTTTGGGAATGTCTTCCTCCTTGATACAAATCTGATTGTAGCCTGCATTAAGATCAATCTTGGAGAAGACTGTGGCTCCTCCCAGGGCATCAAAGAGGTTGTCAATCAGTGGCAGTGGATAACAATTCTTGATGGTAACTTTGTTTAGGGCGCGGTAGTCTGTGACCAGTTGTAAGGTACCGTCCTTTTTAGCCACAAAGAATATGGCAGCCCCAAAGGGAGACTGTGAGGGGCAGATAAGTCCTTTTTCTGATGCCTCCTTGAGGTAGGCGCGTAAGTTGTTGTCTTCATTTGGGGTCAGCCTGTAGATGGGGCGCGCCTTGGGTACAGCCCCCTTGATTTGGATAGAGTGCTGAATATGCTTCTCAAGGGTAGCCCAGGTAACGCTTCTTTAAAGATTTCTGGATGGCGGGCCACAATGTCACGGTCCTGAGGTATGGAGGTATCCTGGTGGTCTTTGAAGTGTATGATCTTGTACTGGCAGGAGTCCCAGTCAATTGACTTCAGGTCTTTCTTTTTGTCCTGGGTCTCTGTGATACGTACAAAGACGTGGTTGCGTAGCAGTTGGTCCACAGAGTCAGGGTAGATCTGGTGGTTGACGCCTTCACGCTTGATGGTCAACACTGAGGTTGCCCAGTCTATGTGAGGGTTGTTCTTCTGTAACCAGTCTAGTCCCAGTACAATGTTAAACTTGGGAAAGTCAATGACGGGACCTTGAATGGTGGAGTGAAGGTTCTCAAGCATGACGGAGAAGGGGGCAGTTTCCTTTGTCATAGCAATGTGGTATTTATCAGCCAGGACCATGTTTTTAATCCGCAAAGAATTAGTGGCCAGCTTGAACTTATCCACAAAGCTACTGTTGACTAGGGCTTGGTCTGCGCCCAAGTCCAGGAGCGGTGAGCCTGTATAACTGCAAAAGCGGAAAGGATAGGACATCAATTTATTGGGATGTCTGGCAATGGTGTACAGTACCGGGTCCTCCAAAGGCACCTGGATTATTGGGAATTGGTCTACGTCCTTGGGGCAGTATTCATTGTTGGGAAAGTCAGGAGTTGTACAGTGAGAGCTTGGCTTGCTTAGTGCTCTCCCCAGGCTTTTCCCTCATCTTGGTTGCCTTGTGTGGCGGTGACACAGAAATGGGTACGGTTTGAATGGCCATTGTTTTCAAATTCATGTCCATTTGAACCTGTGGGTTTGTGGTTGATGTTATTCCCGTTACCTCCAGGAGGTGGTTGAGCAGAGCGCCTGCTTGGATGGGAATCCTTGGGTCTTTCTTGTTTCCCAGTTTGTGCCTTATGAAGTTTTTTGCAGGTTTGCTCCTCTTTCCTTGCTTCACGGTACAAGCTTTCAGGTTGGTCACCTGGTCCAGGTTTACATGTCTCATCATATGCAACTTAAGAGCATTGTAGTACATGAGGTGTGTGGCTGGGGTGTCAAATGCCATGTTGGATGGTGCAAAAAGATGGAGTTCCTTGTAGGCGCAGGTGAGTTCTTTTACAGTGCCTGTCTGGGTCAGGTTCTTCACTTGGCAAATCATCATAAACGCTGTATCTTTAAGAACAAATCTTGTCAGGAAGTCTTGCTTAAAGGTATCCCAGTTCTTGTCAGTGTGCTCTTCATGCCACTTGTCACACCAGGTGCCAGCGTCATGGGTCAGGCAAATGGAAATTTCTGCAATCCAAAATTGCTATGGGCATTCCATCTGAGCTAGCTTGCTCTGGGCAGACTGGATCCATGTGGTGGCGTTTTTGTTGTTGGCTCAGGCAAAAGATTCCAAGGCAGTGCTTTGTAGTCTTTGAGCTACATAGGCAGGCATGGTGGTTTTGTCAGCTGGTTGCAGCACCAATGGGGGAGCCTGAAAGAAACCTTATGCGGACATGGCATTGAAGGCAGGTAGTGGGATAACTGTGTTTTGGTATAGAACAAAACCATTGGGTATCTCAGCACCAGGAGTGTACAGAGTCCAGTTGGGCAGGAGGCCAGACATAATTCTGTCAAGGATTTGTTGGCTGGGGCGTGTGCGGGCAACAGGCAGGATTTTTCAAGATAAGGTAGGATGGAGAACCTACCTGTGCTACCAATGTCGTAACTGTGCTGTTTTAGCAGAGTCACACGGGGAAAAATATTTAGAAGATAGATAATAATCTTTATTGTGAGATAGTGATTAGATAGTTCATGTGAATTAAGGATAACAGGAACATGATTGGTGATCACACGGCTGGATGGAAGAAGGGGGTGGCTTGATCCTGGTAATGAGTCAAGCGCCAAAACAAGGTATTCACCAGGAAAGATAATCATCTGTTGATGTTGTTGGATTTGGTAATTTGAGTTGACTTCCTAATCTGGCTTCAATTGACCGGACAATTAGATTGTGGGTCACAAACCTGCTTGGTTGGAACCTTGCTGGCGGGTCAAGCCTGAGGTTTTGACAAGGATGATCCTCTCTTGGCTGACATAGCCTAGAGAGAGCATCAGCTGTGACCATCTTTGATCCCTTTTTGTATTGAATGTCCAAATTGAGCTGCTCCAGCAGGGACATCATTTGGCTTGTTGCCGTGAAAGTGTGTTCTGGGTTTTGAAATAGATTAAGGATTTATGGTCAGTTTGTACTCAGACGTTTAAATGTCCTTCTAGATAATATCTTCATTTCTTGCATGTGTGATATATTGCTAGCAATTCCTTATTGTGTATTGGGTACCTCTTCTCAGTGTTAGTTAGTTTTCTACTTTTGTAACATGCTGGCAGGAAGTCTTGCTGCCCTGGCTGGCAGATGCGCAGGACTGCGCCAATGGCATGTCACTGGCATCTGACTTGAGCTTTTACACCCGTTATTATTAGGATATTGCAAGATTAGTGCTTTGATCAGATATTGCTTTAGTCTTTGGAAATTCTTGTTGTATTATGGTGTCCAGATGAATTTATTTTTGGCATTACCTTTAGTTAGGTCATTGATTGGTGTGGTGAGCTTTCTGCAGTCTTTGATGTATTTCCTTAGGTAAGCTACCATACCAAGAAAGCATCTAACTTGTTTGACAGAGATGGGACGGTGTGTGTTATTTATGGCTTTTATTTTATCTGGGTCTGCTTTGATGCCATTGTCAGAGAAAATGTGGCCCAAGAACATGAGTTCCTTTTCCATAAATTGGCACTTGGTAGGCTTTGCATAGAGTTTGTGCTTTACAAGTCAACTGAGTGTCTTGCAGACATGTGTGAGGTGTTCCTCTTTTGTTTTTGATAATATGATGTATCATCAAGGTAGCATAATGTATTTGAGAGACTGTTTAGTGCTTGTTTCATCATGGTGATAAACTTTGGGATGACCAACGCTTCTGCAAAGTTTATTACCCTACATTCAAAGGCTCTAAATTGCATACAGAACGCATTTTTTGGCATGTGCTTTTCTTTTACTTCAACTTGGTTGTAACCGAGGTGAGGTCAGTTTTGGAGAAATTTTTTGGCTCTGAAGAGTCTTGCAAACAGATCCCCTATGCGTGGAAGGGGATATTTATTCTTTACTGTGCTTGCATTTAGTACTTATAGTCAGTTACTAGATGCAGTCTGCCTTCCTTTTTCTTTACAAAAACACTGCTGCCCCCAAGGGGATTCTGATGGACGGATGAAGCCTTTATCTAAGTTATCCTCAATATGTTCTTTGAGGGTTTGTGTCTCCATGGGGGAGAGTCTGTAGAGGGGTGCAGGTTTGGGCATGGCTTTTCATAGGTTGATGCCATGTTTGACCTCCTGTTTGGGGGGTAGCTCAGTGAGTTTTTATTTGAATACATGAGCGTATTTGTTTAGGAGTGCCGCAAGTTCTGGGCATTGGATTTTGGTTGTTTGCATGTTATTGAATTTGGTGTACCTCATTATGTGGAGGGTACTGTCTTTGGTTAGACGTTCTGAGCTGTCCTGATTTATGACTTGGACAAATACTGTGTCTCTTAGGATGAGATTGTTAGGTTCTTTGAAAATGTTGAAATTGACTCCATTGCATTTGATGGTCATGGTCTTTGTTTTCCAACATATGCTGGGGTTCACTTGGATGAACCAGTCCATTCCTGCTACAATGTTGTAGTTTATTTTGTTCCTGACAGGACATTGAATGGATGTTTATATGCCTTGGAGGTCAATTCTGAAGAGCGTTGTTTTGCCTTCAAGTAGAACCTTTGGTTTATCTACCATTCTGGCGTATTTGAAGTTGGATTTGACAAATGGTATTTGGTATTTGGTTACAAATGGTTTGTTTACCATGGTGTATTATGCACCAGAGTCAAATAAAATTTTATGCATATGAGATTTATACCTTCATGGGTAGCCAAGAAGCTGTGAGTATAAATTCACTGCCACCCCTGGCATTAGATTGTAAAATATTCCCCTGCCGCACCAAGAAAGATCCAAAAACCCCAGCCAAACCCCTTAATTCTTTGGAGGATTTGGCACATACAGTTCACGAGAGGTTTGTGTTGGCCTACCCTGCAGATTTGTTGCCTTTGGCTGCCCCCTCCTGGGAATAAACGCTGGTCAATTTGGACTTTCTGTTGGCTTGGTGTTGCCCACATTTAAAAACTATTAGAACCAACCAATCAAATGTTGCCACATCAACAACTAACAACTCAAGTGAACTTCAAATACATAGGACCTCTTCTAGCCAATCAAATGGGCCCACAGAAATTAGTTTGAAACATTCCAGTCCCCCTGGTTCTGTCCCACAAAAATTCTCCTCTGGCCAATTAGATTCAGTCCCATAAGTCATGTGATTTCCTCACCCTTTGCAATCCCCTCCCTTTAACACAGCAAGGGGACTTTCAGTCCCCTGCTTGTCTATTTTCCAATAATATTAAAGTCTTGGATTTATTTGCACTTTATTTTAGTTTTATTTGCTGTTGGGAACCTGGTTTTTGGTTTCTACAGCCTAAAGATTGAGGTGTTAGTTGCTGTTCCAAAGCTTACCCTGTGTCAACCGGTTTTGAACCCGGCTTCTTCTCTGGGACCTTATACTAGAGTTTTTACACTTAGTTGTTGTCTCCTCTGCTTTTGCTTTTGAAAACAGAGTTTGAACTTGCAATTTTCAATTGATTTTCAATATAATCTCTATTATTATTTTGAATTTTCATCTAAAATTGTTATCTTTGAACCCGCTTTTGCTTGTTGTTATTACCAAGGCGTTTGAGACCACAGTAAAGCTGCCCAGACCTACTCTGTTGCTCCTTTTTGCCTTTCTGTTTAAGATTACCCTGCCTAGACATTTTTCTAGTGTTATTTTTCTTGAAAATCCTACCAACCTATCCCAAATTTTGTGGAGATCAATTCTATGATACTCCCAGCTATCAAATTTGTGGTGTTTTCCCTGGCTCTGTTCCTGCTGCTTCTGTGGTCTACCTCCCCAGACTTGTGGGGGGAAATCTCCTTGTCTGCCTGGATTGTGGGTAGAGACCCTTCTAGTCTCTGGGACCTCCCCAGCGGTCTTCTCTTTTCTGGAGAGGCTGTTGTCAAGAGCCTGACGTGTGATGACTTGGATTTTGACACTGTGGTTCACACCTTGCCCGCCTCCAAAGGAGACGTATCTTCCATGCCTCCCCTCCCCAGCGTGGCCCAGAGCAATCCAGTACCTCTTGTGTTCCCCAAGGTGTCCCCTCCTGCTCCCACCCGCACCCCTTGGTTGCTCACTAGCCTGATGTTGATAGGCTTGAACGCCTATTTCCCTCAGTTGTCCCTGTGTCCTCCTTGTGGTCCCCCCTTTGAGCGGCTGTCCCAGTCCTCCACTGGGTGGCATCCTGGTGGTTTGTTTTGCCAGGATGGGAGCTGAACTTAGTTAGTTTAGCCCCCCTCTCTCACAGTGAGCGATTGTCAATTCTTACGCTCATAAAAATGGAGGATGGCTAGACACATGGGATGGGAGCAGCAAAGTTTGTGCCTTGGTACAATTTCTTGTCAAGTTGGGGGGAGACAGGGGCACTTAAGCCTGTTCCCCTTCCTCTTTACCCTGTTTCTCTGTTTTGAGACCTTCAAGGGAAGAGAATGTGGGGTTGGATTTGTAGCAGGTTGCTGTTTCTGCATTGTTCACTTTGGTGGTGTCCTCCTTCTTGGGACGGGAGTGGTTTGCGCTCTGGCTGCAATTGCCATTGTTACAAATGGAGTTGCTGTTGCTATGGTTGATGTTTTGGCGCTTGTTGCCATTATATTTGTCTCTGCCATTGATATTGGAGGAGTGGTTGCTGTTGAGTGCAGCATATTTCATATTTTTGCGTCTTTCTGCATGTTTGGCTTCTTCAATGAGCGCAGGAAAGGAGGTGTTGGCCTCTGGACGGATGAGGGCAGCAACAGAGGGTTTCATTCTGTTGATGAGTGATGCTCTAGTGTGTACTTTTTTAGCTTGTGTGGGGTTTTGGATCTTTCAGTGTATCTCTTTAAATTCATTGGCGTAAGCTGTTATAGTGGTCTTCTGAGGAAGATTGCTGAGCTGTATTGCACTGTCTTGGAGGGATTCAGCAACGGGGAAATTTTTGGCAATGTCTGCTTTGAACTCTTCCCAGTTGTCAAGCTGTTTGTCAGTTTGTGAGCCAACCCAAGTGGCAAACCAGTTAGCTGCAGCCTTGTACAGGTGCTTGCTGGCTTCCTGGACCCATTTTTCATGGGGGATGCAACTGGCGCGGAGTTTAGTGGCTGAGTGGTCTAGCCAGTTGATGATGTTTTCTTTGTTTTTAACAAAGAACTTGTCAATATCAATGTACTTGGTGTTGGTGACTTTGCCTGTGGTAGTCAGTTGTGTGTTTGTTTGTGGTTGGAGAGAGCATTTGTATTGAATTATCTTGGTGCATGCTTTGGGCATGACCAGTCCTTTGAATACAGTACATCCACTAGTTATATCCTTATCAATATTGTGGGTGCAGAATTATGTCTTCCAGGTATCCTGGGATGTTGTCACGGCCTATCCCAGAGTCTGGCTGGGCTCCTATAGGGGAGGCAGGCTGGACCTGGAAAGCAATGTACACAAGAGGCGCAATGCAGACCAGGTAGTTGACTGCAAAGGCTAGGGGGCGCCAACTCCCAGTATGGGGCACAACCTGGTCAGCCAGCCCCAATACTGTGATATAGACAAACCCTAACTTGCTGAAGTCCTGGGCAGGAGGCGCATTGGGTAGGGGGGCAGCAGGAATCTCGTTCATAGCAGGCGGGATATCCAGATGGTGGGGGTGGTAATACTCCAAGTCAAGAGCGCAGGGTGGATTGACTGAGGTAGCAGGATTATAACCAGGAGAATATGTATAGGCATATTTATGTTGTGTTGTGAATTCCTGAATAGATGCAAAGAGAATGATTAAATTGGAGGAAAAATAGACAATTCCTGCAATAAGATAATGATTTCTGGGCATAAACTTGCTTTATTAAGATGTCAACAGTGAGGGGGGCTTCTCCTCCTCACTACTTATACTTGTAATTTTGTGGCTTTTTGTGCCACTAGGGAACTGATGGCATCAATTTCAGTTGAACTTATAATTCTTACTGGGATTTGCATACTTAGGCCAGGGGGTAGGTGCTCATTGGTTGGTATAACATGAACCTTTCTTGAACTGCAGCATGCCAAAGTGCCACAGTTATTTATAGATCCTGCAAGCAATTGAGCGCCTGATGTACTGTTTCCCAATAGTTGAGAGGCCCAAATTTGATAGTAGAATTGAAGCCAGGGATTTGAGGCTGGTGTGCCTCTCAAATTCCAGGCCATTTGTTAGTTGAAAGGGGGGTTTTCTTGCTCTGGGAGATACTTGGTAGGGGTTCCCAAGCTGTGGGGTTTTTTGCCTCTAGGAAGGCTGGCTGATTGTCAAGAGTATTCCGGGCCCTGACAGATATGACCTGGTTGAGTACGTTAGCAAAGATGGACGGGTTCTTTTCAGTCATTTTCTCTTTCATGGGTGTGGTTAAAACCCATAGCTGCTACCAGTGATAAGGAGTGATTTTAGGCAAAGCTTTAAATATGTAATTAAGAAGAAGAGAAGTAGATTTTATTGGATAATACTTTAGACTTATATAGCTTTTGCTGTGGTGGGGGTTTAGTTAGATAAAACCTAGGGGTTGGTCATGTGCAGGATGGGTTTGAGTTGCTGAATACTTGGACAAGTCATATGATATTGGTTTATTGCTTTTCTTGGTATGTAGAACGGTATTTTCAGGAAACCAGGCATAGATAGAGGCATTGGGTGGCTCAGGATGGAGTTGGGCTAAGCCGGCAGGTAAAGCCCACCATAGAATGGGTGATAACGTGATAATGTAAGACATGGATTGCCCAAGTAAGGACCAGGGTCCAGAGGTAGGGACCATGGAATCCACCATTTCTGTCAAGGTGATATAGATTACTCCAAACAGTTGAGTGGATGTGGTCTCTGAAGCAGTGGGGGTCTCCATTGGGTGGTTAGGTTGTGGGGTTAAGGGCGGAGTCATGGGAACAAAGTAGACAGGCAGATAATTGTACTTGTCTTTGAACAATCTTGGCGGCCTTTCATACCACTTTCCTTCATGTCCTATGTATTCAGTTTCTCTAGTCCTGGCCAAGGGGTCAGCAATGAGGATGGTCCCCAAGTTGTACTCCCCGTAGGCCAGGTTGGGTGGGTATTTGGTAAAATGCACAGGTCCAAAGGGGGCTCCTGGGTGTCAGGAATATTCCTGACACTTACAGTTGTGTAATCAATAAACTTTCACCCGCTGCCAACATGAAGGCGCCTGCTACCACCAAGAAGACGTCCACCTCCACTGTGCGGGCCCCTGCCGTCCACATGCAGAATCCTGTCACAACCAAGCCGTTGCCTGCCGTCAACTTGCAGGCACCCGCCGCCACCAAGAAGATGTCTGCCACCATCAAGAAGATGTCCACTGCCACCGCGCAGGCCCCTGCCGCCACCACGTAGAAGCCTGTCACCACCAAGCTGTTGCCCACTGTCAACGTACAGGCACCCACTGCCACCAAGCAGATGTCTGCTGCCACTGCGCAGGCCCCTGCCGCCACCACACAGAAGCCTGTCACAACCAAGCCGTTGCCCGCTGTCAACACGCAGGCACCTGTTGCCACCAAGCAGATGTCTGCTGCCTCCACGCAGAAGTCTGCCACCACCAAGCTGTTGCCTGCTGCCAACATGCAGATTCTTGCCATCATTAAGAAGATGCCCACCGCCACTGCATAGGCGCCCACCACTCTTGCCAGCCTCACCTGCAAGCCATCCTCAAACCAGGCACCCATGGTCCAGCCTGCCACCTGCCAGCCATCTGCCAGCCTTTGCCCTCCCATGCCAGCAGGCCAGTCCCCATCCACTCCTTTGAGAAATAGTCAGATTGGGAAATCAGGAAAGGCAATTTCCCCAATGCCAAACTTGGGAGAAACTGCTGCCCAATTTGGGAGCCTACCAAACAGGGAATGGACTGACAGGCTATCTAATAATGGAAATCATGCACCAAATTTAGTAAATGAATTTGAATGCATGAAGAAGACCAAACTTGCACTATGCCAATGCAAACTTGGATCCAGCCAAACCTTCTCAATTGCCAGCCACCCAAGCTAATCCAGAAAAGGGAATATCAGATGCAACTCAGACTCTTGGCTCCCCAATGATATGCTTTTCAACAATCATGCCTTGCAAGTCCACTATTATAAATAAAGACAAACCCCTCACTGATAGTTTGTGCTATCATTGAGTGAATATCCTCCTCAATATTATCACATTAATCAATCCTTTACCCAGGCTAAGAAATTAACCTTACTAAACCCATTACCCCTCCCCAAGTAAGAAGATGAACTACATCATCTTCACAGCTGTCTTGACAGCTTACCTTGGGATAGGGGGCCACCAGCCAACCAATGCTCAGTTTGGTCCTGAACCACAGGGACCAAAAGGGATATTGTAAAATGAGCCAACTCATCTCAAATCAATGGTTTTGAACCCGTGGACACCTATGGTGTCATCTCGCCCAACTCCCACCTTGGCTAATTATGTGATCCCTGCAGCTACGCTACTTTACCTTGCTGTCAGCCTTAGATAATGCAACATCCTTGCCAAAGCCTTCCGTCAGGCAGTCAACTTCTATCCAATTGTTTATGCCTTGAACAGCTTTGAGCCGCCTAACCTGCCATCTTATGTTACTAAAGTTTTACCCTCAATACTTGGGTATTACACTGGGGGACGGTATAGTGCCTGGGTGGGATCAGCAGGCTGGTCTCTAGAGGGGGCGGGTGCCTGATGGTCTACTTGAATGGAGTTAAGATGGAAGATCACTAAGACTAGGTAAGGTAAGATTTGTTCAAACCAAAGGTTCATAAAACTTTATTATCAAAAATGATGATGTGGTCATCACCATACCGCCAGGGTTTTTATACCATGGGACTTTGCTTCTTCAATTTTTGCAGGGTTCAGGTTTGCAGACAAGGCACTGGCGGGGCATGGATCTTGGCTTAGAGTCTTGAGGGCAGCAGATCCAGGTTGTGCCTGCTCTGGAGAATAGAAGTGACAATGCTTTGTTCCGCTGCCACTGTTCACTATGTCACCTGAGTAGTTCAATTGTACTACCCCTTCTGGACAGAAGGCTGGCAGTTGCTGGTGATCATTGGCAGAGTTAAAAATAGGTTTTGTTTTAACCTCCTTAAGGCAAGCTGCAACCTCTGCGTAGGTTTGATTCTTTGGTGGCTCAAGGCTGGCATCAATCTGGTGACCGTTTGGGGAATTGTCCTTGGGAGACTGGCAGGCCTCAGAGTAACTTGTCAACTTGGGTTTGCAATTTAGCAAGTGGGCAGGTTCCCATCCACTTTGCGTGACTCAAGTAGTCTTTAGAGGGTCAGGGTTTGATTCCAGGATTTCTAATGTTGATTTTGAAACTCTGGTATTGGCTCTTGGCAGGTTAGTAGTAGGCCCTTCCCCAACCTCTGTTAGCCAGGTTACATCTCCTTTGTAGGTATGGGTCTTCATTGGCACCAGTTTGGTGGCAGACTGGCAACTATTCAGGGAATCCTCTGTAGTAGGCCGGCGGGTTGCGGAGTAATTTAACAATTTGAGCCTGTGACTTAACAGATTGGCGGGTCCTGGACTGTCCTGGAGGGTTTGATCCGCTTTCAGGGAACTGGGGTTCAACTCTTGGGTTTTCAATACAAGTATTGAAATGTCATTCATGACAGGTATATTGGATTGGCACCAAACCAGGCAATGACTGGATGTTAAGTGTGTTGGCGGTGGCCAGAATACCTGTACATCCAGCTTCTTGACAAAATGTTTATTAAAAATAAATTTGATAAGAGGGGTGTATATTTTAGTCAACTTTATTGGTAAGTATATCTAATTTGGCAAATATTAAGATCTAAACTTTAGCTGGCTTAAAATATAATTGAGTGGTTTTTGAGGATGCCTGTGATCTCCAAAGGGATTGTCATGAGTTTGAAATTGACCCTTTGACTTCTATTAAGAGATGGTCATAGACCAAGTTACTTTTGGATTCACCTCATCTGTGATGTGAGACTTGGGGTTGACAACCCTGCAGTTTCATGCTGGTGGGTTATTTCATGCTGTTGATGGTCGGTTAGACTTGCAGGAAATGCTAGAGTGTACATTAGAATCCTGTATTTCTGATTCATGTATCCTGCATTTTTTGATGAGTTTTGTATTTAGTTGGTTGAGTTGCCCGCAAATGTGATTTGAACTTTTGACCAAGGATTTTTACCAATAGGTCCTGCATTTACAGTAAGATCTATTCGGGATTGATCTAATTTTTAAACAAGCTTCGGATTCACCCATGCTGAAGTCAAGTGGACTATACGGATAAGCTTGTTGGCTGTGCGTGTAATATCTGAACCACGGGTTGAAATTTGGGTAGTTGGATATGGATCATTTAAGGTGCGAGTCACCCATGATCATACTTTATATAGTCTGGAGTGTATGCCATCAGATTCGACTTGCTTCACAAGTACTTTAAGGTTTTGTATGTAAGAATGTGCTGGTTCAAGGTATTAGCTTAGCGATTGAATTTAAATGGAGAGATTTATGAAATAAAGGCAATTAAAAATTAAACCTTGAGGGCTCTCAAGCGGAGATTGATTTCATAGCATAGGGCCGCTTTTATATAAGTTGATATTCCGGTCTTGAAACGAGTCATGCTGAAACTAGGGATACTTGGTAATTGGGGAAGCTTCATTGGATTTAGCTTAAGATAGGGGATGTTTATTTCAAAGTAGATTTAGGCATATTCCTGGCTAGCCTGGAATCCAGGGTGGAGGGAGTAGTTCTCGTACTTGAAGCCATGCCCGCCACGAACTCCTCGCTGGGATACCCGCCCTGAAGGAGCTGAGGGATCTCGTACTCGGATTGGCCAGGATGGAATCTTCCTTCCATGTAGCTCTCCATGATCAGTTTTAAGATTCTCTTGAATATCTTGTACCCAAACGATCCCCTGCCTTCCTGGGCGGGGGATGCCTGTTGGGACGCAGGGTTCCCGAGTGAACTGCCCACCGCGTAGGTATTCTAGAGAGTCGGCGCTGCTCCGGTCAATGCGATAAGGATGGTGCCAATGACTACTTGGTGGGATTTAGGATTCATCTTGATTGAAGGCTAAACATTCCACATTGGCATTATATACTGTTACAGTGGAAATATATCGAGGTTTATCTTGAACCCTCCGCCTTCTTCCCATACTCCAGGGCCAGCATCCCCAAGATGCAAGGGCTCCTCAAAGTTCACCAACAATACACGTGACACTTACCTACCTTGACGGCATCGGAACGGCAAAGGTCAGATTTCCAACGAGGGGTTGTAGTCCATTCTAAAGTAGAGTGGGCAACTTTGAAAAGTAAATTGTTGGAAGTAGATCGTATGGACCTCGGTTTTTTAGTCGCATGAGCTTCGCTCCAAAATCCGAGCCATTAATTTAAATGAATCTCATATTTCAATATGAAAAAGCTAAACTATGAAGATTCAAACTTAAAAGGTCTAACTGACAATAATCCAATATCTTAATTAAATCGCCCGGTTTCGCATGTGCTGATTGTCCAGCCAATAAAATCGGACCATCGATACAAGATAGCAATTGTTGGACCTTTCTCACAACAAAATATTCTTTCTCGGAATTAAGGAGTTTGAATTGTATTTAAAAATGTCAGCAGCCGTTGAAAATCTAAAAGTAACTTGATTGTCTACTTGACTCAAGATTGGAAGCCAGAAATATTGTATGCAATTATTATCGCTTAAGAAATACTAGACCAAACCAAGATCCAAAAGGGATAGTGAAACCAAGAAATGGCATATTTAATGAAAAGTATTTGCTTATATTTTTATCTCGTTTTGTTAAATAAGTATATATTTGATGTGATCTATTTCTATAGCTTAGCTATATTCAATGCAATATTAAAAAACAAATCGATTTATTTGAAGTAAACGAGTCAAGAGTTGTAATTGAAACCAGGGTGGATTTTTCCACTGTCGTAGCCATAGTTTCCGTTCTGGTTGCCCTGGTATCCATTCTTGACCTGGTCAGTATATTGGTAATCCTTGTCCCCTCCCTGCTGGCGGTTAAGCTTGATTCTATTCAAGATATTCTTGAAGATCTTGTACCCAACCAACCCCAAGATCAATGTTGATGGTACTGCCTTCTCTTGAGCTGCCAAATCCTGAGCATTGCTGTTAGGAGTAGGCACTACCACCAGTGCTGATATAAATATCATCCCAATAAATGCTTGCATCTTACAGTTCATCCTTTTCTGAATACCTAGCAATCAGTCTCGTGAATTCCTTTTATACCAAGGGTAGCTTCAATGCCCACTATGTCCCATTCGGGTAGAACTAAATTCTCTTGATGGCCGGCCTCAAATCCCGCAAAGAGTGGCTTACCAACCCTCAATTGAGATAGGAACCACTCCTCAATTCCTAACCGACATGGTTTGCCACAGATCCATCTACAAAGGTTTTCCCGGCTGCACAATAACTGTTCCTACTTCCATCGATCCTGGAAATCATCTATGACGCAAATCAATTCTACTAAAAGTCCACTTGGACTTATCGAACAATCCGCAGCGTGCCATCCGCCCACGTCTCAGGGGTCTAGAAAAAAGTTGATCTGGTTACAGGAGTTCCCGACGAAGTCGGTAGACTCTACGGAGAACTAGATTAGCTCGCTAAAGAGATAGTATGCCATCTTTAGTTGTCACCGAGGTTTATCCATAAAATTTAGGTTATTGATTTTATATTACGACGGTTGGGATTTTACATCAATCGGTCTGCTACTAGGCTTCACAATCGCAGATCCCCAGAAAATTCGCCTTTCCAATTCTGAAAACGTAACCAACTTCTGTTATTAGCCACCGCCGTAAACCGATCAAGAAAAGAAGTTTGGCTGCGATAACTTTTGCTCCTGAAAAGCCTTTACCGAAAATCGAATCAGGATGGTTCAAGTACAACCTAGATCGAAAGGGAATACGCGATGGGTTTCGGAATGCATCCATTCTACCACTTAAACTCCAACCCTTTCTTAACCCCGCTGGTTATTCCTGGTTCAAACCAAGGGACCGATATTGGGATAATAAGCCGCTAGACTTGAAAATCTGATATTTTATGATCAAACTTTCATAACACCTCGACTTCCAGCGATCCACTTGGTTACTTATCAGGATCCAACCTTTGTGACAGTACGGCAGATTTATATCTTTGCTGCGGGAGAAAGCGATAGATAAACGATCCAAACACCCCAAGCCGAATTGGTTAAAATAGAAAATATTAAAGCTTATATAGATACTTACTTTCCAGTTGATTTGGATAATCTGCAATATTATAACTTTTACCAAACTTTGCACAGGAAGAAATTAGTAACGTTGCTTGACAGAAAATCAAAGCGTTATCTTTCGTGGTGATTCATTTGCCATGCTCCCGATTAAAGCCAACCCTTTATTTATTTTTGAGCATGGGAACTTGGCTCTAATTAGCTAAATTGGTCTATTCAGCCAGAAGACTTTAGCGGAATCGACTAGCTTGGTAAAATTACTCGCTAAATAGCTGGTCACTCAAAACAAATATTATTCCTGGGATGCTTCCTTGTTTTGATCATCAAGTCGTACCAAAATGCATTTAAAATTTTATGTTTCTTGATCCAAACAATCTACAAATCGAGGTAACTAGACATCAGCCCAGTATACAGGATAAAGGTTAAGTGCCCTCAGGCTTCACACTTGAATTTCAAGCCAATCAAGTCAAATATAGAACAGGTACGTAAAAGTCACGCAGTTATTAAATCACATTAAAACATATAGACTGGGTTTATTGGGTTGTATTCTCGCGGCAGGCTAAATGAGGATATCAAGTTTAACCAGTACCCCAAATGAGTATTTAACCCCCTAAAACCCCAAATAAAAGGGTCAGAAACGAACACTCAAATCCAAGCAATCCTCGGTGCGATCCTTCTCGCTTCAGCCATGGCAGCGCCTACTAACGAAGCCAATCCCGCCACCTTTGGTATTGGCAGAGAAGTCTTTGATATCTTTGGTCGTGGGCGTCATGGCCACCGTGGAGGATCTGATTCCTATGATCGTGATAGCTATGGACGTGGCCGCTTTGGAAGTGACGATCCCGACGTTCCGATTTCTCTGACTATTGATCGCTTTGCCCATTTAAATAAACGGGTTCTATATGAGATTTCGACCTTATACTCCCTGTAGTCCATGTGATGATGTTTAACGCCTCGGATTTTATTAGGCCGGACCGCCAAACCGACATTTACAAACAGTCATCTTCCATAAGAGATGAAACAAACATGCATCTACCAGGCTTAACATTTGGGCCATTATCTTCCATTGTACCTAGGTACCGTATCGAATGTTTTATAACTTACACATTGTATATCTTAAACTGTTAAAGTGTTTAAAATACGATGACGATCAAAGCTTTAAGCGATCTCTGGGGGAAACAAATCTTTCTAGAACCTTCCGCCCTTAACTGGGTTAGGATCGCAACTTTTGATATCGCTGGGAGCCTTTAATGAATCCAACCAAACCCGGGACATCTGGGGTGAGCTGTACGGTAGTGCTATACCGGCCCAAAATTTACCAACGCTACTCCCATACCTTTGTTGCATCCCAACCATTCCTGATTTGTATCAGAGAGAGGCAATTGTGCCATGGATAATAAACTTCTCCCTCCTATGGACCAAGACAGTGGATAGTGATTAACCCCTGGTTGGCCTGGGCTCAGGGCCACCTGCCCAGAGGGCCAGATGCCCACTGTTTTTTGCGGCTCAGTTCCCTCTGCAATTGCCCCAAAAGTTCCCCCTTCAGATGAGAGTTTATCTGTCAGTCTGTCAGAGGGCGCATCTAGGATAACAAAGAGCCACCACTTGTATGCTGAGGTGGCATTCTCAATGATTGACTCTTCAGAAATACCCTTGGTAGGGGTAACCAATAAGAACACATAAGACATCACTGCCAGCCTACCTTCTTCTGCGAGGAGTACTAGCAACCAAACTTCTTCAAGGGTAGCGCTTGAGAAAAATTATTGTATTGCTCACTCCATTGCTCTCACCAATAAGTGTCTGCCCTGCTTTAGTGTCATTCTGTTGCTCCAGGCCCAAGACAGCCAGCCCTCAGGTAACCCACCTCTAAAGCTGAAGCCTGGTGATGAGGAAGTATATGATTCTGTAGACCCCATACCCAGCTTGGTTGAAACCCTGGATTAAAAGGTGTTATGGGCCTTTGTCTCTCCCAGCTTTCCCCTGATTCTTTTCCCATTTTCTGTCATTTGAATCCTGCCCCTACCAGCCCATCTGACCATCCTAACTCCTGTACGTCAGCCTCCCTGCCTTCAGTTTACCAGCCCCAGGTTCTTCATCTAGACTGGTTAGTTCCCAGATTACCTTGTCAAGCCAGCTAACCAGGGCTTTAAGCTAGATAAAGCCCTACTATCTGACCCCCTGGCTGGTACTGGACAGCACACAAGGATCAACTGTGAAGGTATCCAATGTTGTGAATACCAATGTCCATGCTCTTTTGATTTTGCCTTTGTTGGGTTCCTTTGAGGATGAATCCCTTGCCTTTGCCTTTGCTCCTTGAAATTAGTCTGTTTCCAAACTGGGGAATTCAATTGTTCAGTTTCCTGATTTTGCACAACTTACTTGCCCCACTCATGCGTGTGGCAAGCAATACTAACCTCCTGGTATTGTTTTGTGGTAAAACCAAACAATATACATTCCAAGCATTTATCTCCAACAAAGATTGTGCTCTATATGTGTCTCTGCTGTTGTGCTTTCAAGTACTTCAGTGCCGCTCTCTAGCCACAGCTAGTAGAGATTGGTTATCCAGGGCCACAAGGTATTTGCTTCACCTCCCCTGCCAACCAACCCAGACTTGTGTCAAGGAGCTGGGTGTATGGGTGTTCTGGTTGCTGCCAACCCACTTAACATCCAGCTGTTGCCCGTTTTGGTGCCAATCCAATATGCAGTTCAACATACCAGAAAGGCAACAGACCAATATCATATGGCTTGTCCAGGTATCCAGAAACTCAGCCCCATTCTGCACATGACCATCCTTATCTTTGATCTAGCTTAGATCCCCCCAGCCCAAGCTATACAAGTCTGAAGCACTGGCTAATAAAATATCCTTCTCTTCTCTCTTAGTCCATATCTAAAGCTTCCCCAAAATTGCTCCTTGTCACTTGGTACCTATCTGATCCCAAGGGTAAGGTTTCCCCTGGTGTGCCTGTGCCACATCTCAGAACCTGGCACAGATCCCCAGCAATTGTAAAGAACTGTTTGGATCCTTGCCACCAGACCTGATCCATCACATGCTGTGCTATCCCTTGATCAAGCTTGCTGGCTGTAACCAATGTACCCTGTATGATGGGTAGCTTAAAGATGCTAGTTACAGCTATTGGCTGTATAGCTGCCTGGCAGCTGGGTATACTGAGCTTGTCCCCCTTCTGGGTACGGGTTGGTGGAAGGATGGGTCAATAGCTTTATTGGGGCATGGATTGGGATGGTAATGCATGTGATCCTTATTGAACTGTTGGATGCAGACTGTAGCTTCATGAGGAAGGTTCATGATTTAGTATTGAACTGGATCTGTTTCTTGTATGGGGTATGACCCTTGACTGGATTTGATCAACAACAGAAAACAGTACAACATCCAGTTGGAGAGCTCTGATCAGGACCCGGAATGGAGGGGGGAGTGCTGAGGTTCCATGCTCTCCATGTGAGAGGGTGGTGCTAGGATACTTATAGCCTGGAAAAAACTAGTGGAGATCTTTGGCGCCACCCAGACTGTTTAGAAGAGTTGCTTATCAAGGGTTACCAGTAGACCTGCTCAATAGGTGTGTGAGCTTTGGCTGGGCTATTGTGTAGGCCCTGGAAAAGCTGGTACTGGTAATAGGATCTAGGGTGGCTGGTTGGGTGTCAGGAACCCATCTGCTTGGAAAAATACCACTCAAAAGGTTTATGGCCGCAGATGGATTCACCCCTGTGATTAGAGAACCAATTGGAACAGAGACCATCCCCATATAGAACAATTCTCCAATAAAACGGTATCAACCCAAAAGGAGATTGAACCTTCCCAACATGAAGTAGGCTCCAAGATAACTTAGAAGGAAAACAGAAGCCAAGGGATGAAATAAGGAAAGAGCGGGTGGACTGGTCCCCATGACCTGTGGTTCTTCTGTGATGGGGGGATTATGTGACAATGGAGTGGCAGTGTACCATATGCCTGGTACCACTCTGCGCCACAATTTGTCCAGGTAATTAGGAGTAGATGAACCAGAATCTGCTCTGGTTCCAAAAGATATGCTTGCAGTAAGGGACTGGACAAGGAGCAACCAAATCAACCATTTATACCCAAATGGTCCACATTGGGAAGACTTGGGTAGCATCATGATGTTTGATTTCAGGACTGGAGAGCAGGCAAAAGAATAAATCAACTAGGTAAGGAAATTGACTTTATTAACTGAACAAGTAAAATTGCTTGAAAGATGGAGCCTTATATAGGCTGTCAGTTGATGTCCAATTTTCAGTTTCAGAATAGGAGTTGGAATAATGTTGGGAAAAACTTGGTAGGAGAAGCTTGGAACTAGCTTTGCAATTAAAAATACAATTGTAAGTAATTTTTAAGAACCCATTACCCCTGCTAGACCTCCCCAAACAGCTAGGTGACATTTTCCCCAGCTGTTGGAGAGGTCCCAGCTTGGGGAACCTTCTGGTGGTTAAACAACCCATCAGAAGGAGAGGCTCTGTTGTTTGGATTGACCAAAAAACTACAGAGCCTTGTTTTTGCTTAACAAAACCTGCTTTTGAAGTGTAAGCAAAATCAAGTAACCCAACATTGGGTGTACAATCTGATTAGCTGTATACATCTGTTTTGCAATGCGCTAAAGATAAATCCAAATTTGAATCACTAACTTTGTATAGGTGTTTCACCAGTGAGCGGGAGGAACCAAGTTTGATCCCCAGATTGGCCCCAGAAGTGGCATCCAAACTTGAATTAAGATCACATAAAGGTAATTTAGAGCTGGTATTACTAACCAATAAATCATTACAGGTTCTGAGGGAAAATCCAAATTGAGAAAAAGGTTCCCAGAATCTGGTAAGGTAGAAATTCCCTTGTTGTTATCAGGAAGGATAGTAAAAGCATTCCTGACACTACCCTTACCTAGGGAAGGCTCTCCCTGGGAATGAAACCTGGTCAGGACCTGTTCACAGTTGGCAAGGTTCTCCACGGGCTCCCAGGAATTTGACTCCTCTCCATAATTCAGCCATTTGACCAAGTATTGCACTTTATCCTTGACTAGACAATGTGCAATGATGTCCTCTACCTCCCATTCAAAGGTGTTTGAGACAATATGCGGGTTGGGGTTCTGTCCTGACAGGGCATCAGGGTCACCCTCAAAGGGAGTAAGTAAATCCACGTGGAATACATCATGTACACTGGAACCAGCTGGTAGCTCAAGTCAATAGTTCAGGCTGTAGAGGCGTTCCAGGACTCTGAGGGGACCAATCTTCTTGGGCCCAGTTTTTTGCTTGGAATCTTCAACTTCAGGTTACAGGCATTGAGGTAGACGTAAGATTCCACAGGATATTCCTTCACCAGTGAACAGTGACAATAAGCATATTTCTTGTATTTGAACCTGGCCTTGGTGAGGAACTCAATGAGATTGGAGTGTACTTCCTACATCCTGTTGGCTATTTCATCAGCTTAAGGGAAGGCTGATTCCTTGAGATTGGAGGGGAAGGACTCCAAGTCAAACCCAAAGTTGGCAAAGAAGGGAGACATACCAATTGAGCTATGGTGTGCAGTGTTATAACATAACTGGGCTAGATAGCAATAGTGGACCCAATTATCATGTTGTGAATTTGTGTAATGTTGCAAGTATCCCTCCAGTACTTGATTCACACGCTCAGTTTGTCCATCTGTTTGGGGGTGAAAAGAAGTGGATAAGTTCATCATCACCCCTATCTGATCCATTAGAGCCTTCCAGAAACAGAAGGTGAATTAGACACCTCAATCTGAGACAATGTCCTTAGGGAGCCCATGATCACTGACCACCTTGGGGAAGAACATGCTGGCTACTTCCTTTGAGGTGCATGAAGCAAAGGGAATGAAGATGGCATATTTGGTCATGTGGTCTACCACAACCATGATTCTGGTGTTCCCTTCACTCATAGGTAAGTCCACTATGAAGTCCATTGATATGGAAGACCATGGGCAAGAAGGTATGGGTAAGGGGTGGAGGAGTCCCTGAGGCTTAGTGTTGGAAGGTTTGTTTCTCCCACAACCGAGACAGTTGGAGATGCAAGTCTTGATGACCTTCCTCATTCCAGGCCACCAGTATTGACGCCCAAGACGCTTCAAGGTTTTGAGCAACCCCCCATGTCTGGACAAGGGACCCTCATGCATGTGTAGTATTGCCTTGGTTCAAATTCCCTCTTTGGGGACCACCAAGGCACATTTGACATATGTTATCCCCTGGTTGTTGATTGTGTTGGTCTTTGGTAAACTTCTTAGCATTCCCTCAAGCTCTGTTTGAAATTGGTAGTGCACCTGTGCTTCCATGATCTCCTGGTCCAAGAAAGTATGTGCCAAAATCTCAATGATTCTGGAAAGGAATTGAGAAGCTGTCAGCACTAATTGATTATTATGGTCATGGTTTTGAGTAATGTTTTCCTTCAGGTCTTTGCGTTGGCTAATAGCATCTGGGACTACGTTCATTTTGCCAGGAGTGTATCTGATTGTGAAGTCAAAAGCCAGGAGGTCAATTGCACATCTGGCAAGGTGAGGTGCTATCTTCCTTTTCTCTATAAAGTAGAGGAGGTTCTTATGGTTGGTCCTGATGATGGTAGGGAACTTACTTCCCTCTAGATAACAATGCCAGTGTTTAAGTGAGTTTATTATTGCGTACAACTCCTTCTCATACACATGATAGTTTTGCTCCCAATCCAAGAGCTTATAGGAGTAGAAAGCCACACTGTGGCTTTCACCATCCTCCCCAAGCTGGATCAGTACCGCTCCCAAGGCATAATCTGATGTGTCTGTTTCCAAAAAAAATTGGCGTTCAGAGTCGGGGCAAAGGAGTACTGGGGCAGAGGTGAAAGACTATTTCAAGCAATCAAAGGATTCCTGAGCAGACTTGGACCAATCAAATGGCACCTTGCTAGAGGTAAGAGCAGTAAGAGGTAGAGCAGTGGCTGAGAAATCCTTGATGAATTACCTACAGAAGTTGGCTAGCCCAAGGAACCCTCTAAGCTTAGTGCAAGACGTGGGGACAGGTCAGTTCAGAACAGCTTTGACCTTGGAGGGAGCAATTGCAAAGCCTCTTGGCTTGATGGAGGACCCCAAGAACTTGACTTCTGTTGCAAAAAATTTGCATTTAGACAGTTTACAAAAAAGGTTGACCCTGGTAAGAGCGTCCATCACTTCCTTCAAGTGTTCAACATGACTTTCCTTGTCAGGTGAGTAAATGAGGATGTTGTCAAGATATACCACCACACTAGTATCTAGAAAGGGGAATAGAACTTCATTCATGAGTCCTTGGAAGGCTGCTGGGGCGTTGCTGAGACCAAAGGGCATGACTAGGTATTCATACAGGCCAAAGGGTGTTCTAATGGCTGTTTTCCACTCATCCCCATCAGAAATGCAGATCTGGTTATAGGCGTTTTGCAAGTCTAGTTTGGAGAAGATTTGCGCCCCTGTAAGCTTGTCTGTGAGGGTTTCTGCAGCAGGAAGGGGGTTGCAATTCTTGATGGTGATTAAGTTAAGTTTAGCGTAGTCAACCACAGGGCAAAGGGTGCCATCAGACTTTTTAACAAAGAAGATGGGAGAGGAGCAAGAAGAGTTTGATCTACAGATGAACCCTTTTTGAAGGTTTTTGTCAAGATACTCCTTGAGTGCAATTCCCTGGGCCCTGTTGGTGGGGTACAATTTTTCCCAAGTCAGTGTGCTACCAGGGATGAGATCAATTCTTAAGTCTGAAGCTCAGTGGGCAGGGAGCTCATTGCAGCTTGCTTCACTGAAAAGACCCTCATAATCCTTTATACTCTCTGGAAGAGAACCCTTGGTGTGCAGGAGTGTCATGATTCCACAGAGGTATGAGTCAGAGAAGGAAGTGTCAAGGTTGATGGGTACCAAGAAAGGATTACCATGGTTGGTAAAATCTATATGATGGGAATCCCAACTGATGTTCATACAGGCTTTCTTGCACCAAGAATAGCCCAAAATCACTGGGCATGCCAGACCTGGAATAGCCAAGAACTCCAGATGTAATTCAGCGCCCACAATATTGGTTTGAAGAGGTAGCGCCAATTTTTGAACTGTTATCTGTGTTTTGTTGGCCAATAACACAGAAGATGGGGTAACTCCTGATATTCCCAGATAACTTATCAGGGAGTTGTGAATGAAGTTTCCCATAGCTCCAGTATCTAAAAGGGCCAGTGTTGAAATTTTCCCATAGCTCCAGTATCTAAAAGGGCCAGTGTTGAAAGTTTCCCATGAATTGAGGTGATTATCACGGGAAAGGTGGTGTAGAACTTAATGGTGGCTTTATTAGGATCAGAGGCAGCAAGGACTGCAGAGGGATGTTGCTGGACATGGTTCAATGCAAAGCAGTCCTTTGCTTGATGTCCCTTCTTCCCACAATAGAGGCAGCATCTTTTGTCCACATGTTGTTTACGCTTGGCCTCAGATAGCTGATATCCACCTCCCTCCTTGGGAACCAACCCTGCTGGGAGGTTATTGGTCCCAAGGATCTTCTGGGAAATGGTGGGTTTGGAAGGATTGGGTTTCCAGGCTGGGAATTGTTTAACTCAGGGGGCCCAACAAAGGATTTCTTGGGTAAGCTTGTTGTAGGTATTGCGTAGGATGTGATGAGCTAAGAAAGCCTTCATGTCTGTAGATAGGCATTTCTGCAGCATATAACAGCTTTCTTTGTTTTCCATGCCAATGGCTTCCTTGAGACAAGTGAAATCTTTGAGGAACTCACTTGTGGCCATCTTGCCCTGATAAAGGCTAGAGATCTGGTCACAAAGCTCCTCTTTAGACAAGGCTGGCAAAATTATAGAGAGAAGGGAATCACAAAAGGTAGGGTAATTGTGAAGAAGCTTCTCTCCCTTCAGGGTAGACTTGGCATACCATTGTCAGGCCTTCCCTTGTAGCTGCTTGGCTACATGATGTACTTTCTGAGCATTGGTGCGGAATTGGTCTGGGGACGTATCAAAGAGGGATTAGGAAAAAGCCAAAAGCATTAGGATTTCATTAGACTCCACGTCCTTTGACTGGATAGACAAGATGTTGTTCAAGACCACAGTCTGAACCTGGTTATGAAGTGGCTTTGGATCCCCATGTTTGGACTTGGCTTGGTGATAGGATCTAGTGATAAGAACAGTGGTGGCACAGACCAAGACAAGGGGAAAAACCAAGGCCAAGGTTTTAACTAACCCTAGCTGGAATTCCATTTCAACAGATTTGGTTTGTTTTGAGGTCCCAAAAAGAGCCTCAAAAATGGGTTCAGTTAAACTGTCAGTAACCCATCTGCTTGGAAACATATCACCCAAAAGGTGTATGGCCGCAGATGGATTCAACCCTGTGATTAGAGAACCAGTTGGAACAGAGACCATCCCCATATGGAACAATTCTCCAATAAAACGGTATCAACCCAAAAGGGGATTAAACCTTCCCAACATGAAGTAGGCTCCAAGATAACTTAGAAGGAAAACAGAAGCCAAGGGATGAAATAAGGAAGGAGCAGGCGGACTGGTCTTCATGACCTGTGGTTCTTCTGTGATGGGGGATTATGTGACAATGGAGTGGCAGTGTACCATATGCCTGGTACCACTCTGCGCCACAATTTTTCCAGGTAATTAGGAGTAGATGAACCAGAATCTGCTCTGATTCCAAAAGATATGCTTGCAGTAAGGGACTGGAAAAGGAGCAACCAAATCAACCATTTATACCCAAATGGTCCCCATTGGGAAGACTTGGGTAGCATCATGGTGTTTGATTTCAGTACTGGAGAGCAGGCAAAAGAATAAATCAACTAGGTAAGGAAATTGACTTTATTAACTGAACAAGTAAAATTGCTTGAAAGATGGAGCCTTATATAGGCTGTCAGTTGATGTCCAATTTTCAGTTTCAGAATAGGAGTTGGAATAGTGTTGGGGAAAACTTGGCAGGAGAAGCTTGGAACTGGCTTTGCAATTAAAAATACAATTGTAAGTAATTTTTAAGAACCCATTACCCCTGCTAGACCTCCCCAAACAGCTAGGTGACATTTTCCCCAGCTGTTGGAGAGGTCCCAGCTTGGGGAACCTTCTGGTGGTTAAACAACCCACCAGAAGGAGAGGCTCTGTTGTTTGGATTGACCAAAACAACTACAGAGCCCCGTTTTTGCTTAACAAAACCTGCTTTTGCAGTTTAAGCAAAATCAAGTAACCCAACATTGGGTATACAATCTGATTGGCTGTAGGCATCTGTTTTGCAATGCGCCAAAGGTAAATCCAAATTCAAATCACTAACTTTGTATAGGTGTTTCACCAATGAGCGGGAGGAACCAAGTTTGATCCCCGGATTGGTCCCAGAAGTGGCATCCAAAATTGAATTAAGATCACATAAAGGTAATTTAGAGCTGGTATTACCAACTAATAAATCATTTTTAGGTTCTGAAGAAAAATCCAAATTGGGAAAAAGGTTCCCAGAACCTGGGAAGATAGACATTCCCTTGTTGTTATCAGGAAGGATAGTAAAAGCATTCCTGACATTGGGGGTTGGTAGAACTAGCAAGGATGGGATCTCTTGCATATGTAGCCACCAAGAGCTTTCTGGAGGACTAGGTAGAGGATGTTGAAGCGTAAGGGGATGCTGATACTTTGAAGCCTGACAGCAATCTCTTATTTATCTCTCCTGGGAAGAATTTAGGATAATGGTCTGATTGCATCTAGTAATAGAGGAATATTTTCTGGTTATATTTCAATGTTTTTTTCTGGAGTGGCCAGGTATATATGATAGGTAGGTTATATCTCATTGAAAGGGCTGACTAAGCTGTAAATAGGTGCTATAGCTGTAGGGAAGCCAGGCATAGATAGAGGCATTAAGTGACTCAGGACAGGGTACTGCTGGCCCAGTGAGTAATGTCCACCATAAGATGGGTGCTAACTTGATAATATAGGATACAGATTGCCCAAGAAAAGACCAGGGCCCTGAGTTAGGCACCATAGAGTCTAACATTTCCGTCAAAGTAATGTAGAGTACTCCAAACAGTTGATTGTACATGGTCTTGGCGCAGTGGGGGGTTCTATTGGGCGGTTGGGTTGTGGGGTTAAGGGAGGAGTCATGGGGACAAAGTATGCCAGCAGATAATTGTACTTGTTTTTGAACAATAAGGGCAGCACCTCATACCATTTTCCTTTGTGTCCTATGTGTTTGGTCTCTCTAGTTCTTGCCAAGGGATTGGCAATGAGGATGGTCTCCAAGCCGTACTCTGATCAGGAAGGGTTAGGCAGGTATTTGATAAAATGTACAGGTCCAAAAGGGGCTCCAGGGGGCAGTATAGTGCCTGAGGCAGGTCAGCAGGTTGGTCTCTGGAGGGGGCAGTTGCCTGATTGTCTACTTGGACAGAGTTAAGGTGAAAGATCACTAAGACTAGATAAGTTAGGATTTTTTGAACCAAAGGTTCATAAAACTTTATTATCAAAAATGACAATGGGGTCATCCTCATACCGCCAGGTTCTTACCAGGTGGTTTTGTTTCTTTGCTTTTCATGGACTTCAGACCCGTGGACAATTCACTGGCAGAACACAGACCTTGGCTTCTGGTTTTGAGGGCAACAGATCCTATTTGTGCTTGCTCTGATGAAAAGAAGTGGTGATGCTTTGTTCTGCCACTACTGTTCATCATATCACCTGAGCAGTTAAATTGTATTACCCATTCTGGACTGGAGACTGGTGGTAGCTGGCAATAATTGGCAGGGCTGGAAGTGGGCCTTGTTTTAACCTCTTTTAGACAAGCTAAAACTTTATCATAGGTCTGGGTCTTTGGTGGCACATGGTTAGCAGCAATCTGGTGACCATTCAGGGAATCATCCTTAAGAGTCTGGCGGGTCTTGGAGTAATTCAACAACTCAAATTTGCAACTCAATGAGTTTGTGGGTTCCTGTCCCTCCTGAGTGACACAATTTGCCTTTGGAGGGTCAGGGTTTAATTCCCATATTTTCAATGTTGATTTTGAACTTTCAGTCCTGATATTTGACAGGCTGGCAGATTTCTCTTTCTCCTGGTTGGGGCATTGTATTGTCAGCAGTCCAGGGTTTGGCCCAACTGGCATTCTGGCTGGCTCCTGTTCATCCTGGTTGGTGAAAGGTGTCTCTTGAGGATCAGGGTTTGATTCCTGGGTTTTCAATACAAGTATTGAAATGTCATTCATTACAATAGCGTTTAATGTAAAGGTACTCCCCCTTTAGCTCTGGATAGGACAATCTTCTCTAAGTTCACCAAGAAATCTGCTTGGAATCAAGCCAAACCTCTTAACTCCCTTTAGCTTTTGCCCACACAATTGACAAGCAATCTGTCCTGGTGTATCCTTCTCAGGTGTTACCCACTAATGATCAGATTTATGTTCCTACCTGGGAGAAATCTCTGATTAATTTAGACTATTTGTTGGCTTGGGTTTGCTCACATTTAAAACAAATTAATGGTGATCAATCAGGTCACGCTCCTGTTAATTCAACAAATTCCAATCCAACCAGATTAGACGCTGCCCTGAAACACTCCATAGATGCCAGCCAATCAGCGTTTAAGTCAAAAATTATTGGAAACCCTCCCAACCCATTGGATTCTCCTTGCAAAATTTCTCTTGGAACCAATCAAATTTGACCTTTGGGTCAGGTGACTTTGAATTTCAAAAGCTCATTCCTTATAGCAAGACAGGGGACTGAACGCCCCCTGCTTGCTCATTTTATCAAATTAAAGTTGAAGACTTTTCCTATCTTTGAGTTTTTGACTTTGGGGCCTTTATTTGGTCCCCTTTTCTCTCTGGCTTTGTTAGTAATGGTTTCATTATTACTTACCTTCCCTGGTTCCCAGCGTCTTTTTTGGAGCTCCTAGAGTTAAAATTAGTATTATCATATACACTTACCTCTCTTGCTTTCAAAAATCCAGTTTGAACTTTGAATTTAGTACTATAATCTTTATATTTACTTACTTTAAGTTCAATTTCATCTCTCATCCACTTTGCAATCTCTTCTATCCTATATACATTCAAAGCAGCACCTCCTGCTCTTTATTAAAGCATATAGCCCGTGGTTAAAGTCTTCTTAAACTTGAACTCATCTGATACATCCCTTGCTGCAAGGACTCTTCCATCTACCCAATTTCTGTCTCAGAAAGGCTGTAAAAATTAATTTTGGTTTTTTCTGCTTTTAAATGCTGGTCTCTTTGGTGAAGTTTGTGGCCTTTACCCTGGCACCTTCATTGGTGATGATATGGACTACTTCTTCAGATCTTTGGAGTTGTATTCCCTATTCATTTCACCATGTGGGGAGCAACCCTATGTAAGGTCTTGCCCATAATGGTGCAAGGTTATAAACTAAAGCGTGCAAAGCGTTGGGATTCAAATTTGGAAGATATAAGAATGTAGGTACTGTCTGTAAGATGATCTTACAAAAACCCGCTAAAAACCTATATTGCGTAACAAATGGAGTAATAGAGTTTAAAAACCCTAAGCAAAGAAGATAGAATAAAGTGTTCAATAGTGAACAATTTGTAACTAAAGGAATATCAATATTAGGATATTCTCCATCTGCAAATTGATACATATAACTATTGAAAGATTCCTTAAGGGAAAAAAATGGATACAACAAGCCTAAGGCTTGTTGTTTTACAAGTTCCATTTGGATTAAGGGAAAAGCTAAACTAAGAAAATGAATTTAAAGAAAAAAATTCTAAAAATGACAAAATTGAAGTTTTTAAAAATTGTAAAGTTGAAGGGGAAGAAATCACTTAGAATTTTGGCTTAAAGCCTACTCTTCAAAAGCTCTTTATTTATAGTAAGAAAGTCTTTTCTGTTGACAATGATCACCAGGGAGGAAGCAGCCAAGAAGAGGAGCAACTGGGGAAGTTTGGAGAACCAGAGGCAAGAAAAAAGAGAAACAGAAGCCAGTACTCTACGTAGATCTGCTGGTAAAACTGGGGAAGCGGCAACAACGCAAGCAGGAGTTTCAAAGGTAATATGGATGAAAATATTCTAACTTAAAGTAGAAATATATGTAAATTAAGAATCAGGTGGTCAAAGCAACAACAACAGCAATGATTTGAATGTGAATCACATAAAACAAAGGTAAGAATACTTTAAAATAATAAATTATTAACAATTTGACCTAACTTTTGAAATTAATAAATAACCCAAAAGATTAAGTAAATAATGAAAAATAACTTAATCATCTTTAGGCAGCCTGCCCTTTGGGGCAGGGCATGACACCCTACCCAATTTATGCACATGTTCAAAGACATTCCTGGGTGCGCTCAGGATATTCTTGTTACCGGTGAAAACATAGGAAGAAGTCTCACCTGCAATGATCTGGAGTATTCTGCCCTCAAACCATTCCTCTCTGCACCCAAAAGCTTGGACTCCCCAATGCCTCCCCTCTCTGTGGACCCAGGTGTTCAGGTCCAAGAAGAAGGGCTGGAGGTCCAAGAGCACTCTCCCAAGCACCCCCTGGTTGCTTGGTGGGATGATTTTTGATGGGCCTAGATTCCTACTTTCCTTGACTATCTTCTGTGTCATCTCTTTGGACGCCACTTTGAGCAGGCATACCAGTCCTGCACTGGATGGTGCCCTGGTGGATCCATCCCCCAGGATGGGAGCCAAACTTAGTTAGTTTAGTCCCCTCTCTCACATTGAACCACCAAAAGAAATTGAAGATTGATTCACAGCTACATTGGTAAGCTCCTATAGTAATGGTTCTCCCGTTTGATCGATTGTCCTGAGACTTCCATGGCCATGTTGGTGTGGAGTTGAAGTATCCAACACTGGTTTAAAGGACTCTCTTATACCCAGATTCAACCTTTGAGCGTTGATTATCCAGGGATCTTTCTATTTTTCTAGAAGCAGACAGCTATCGTTCAGGTCCCGTAATTAAAGGATACCTAGCACCTGGTGCTAGAATTGAGGCTAATTGAAGTGCATATTTTTGATTAAGGTTGGAGGTAGTTTAAATGTGGCTATGGTGTAGATCGAAGGAGATGCAGGTCATTTAATAGCAGAATCAACACGTCTTTTTATGTACAGGGGTTGGTAAGGTTTGCGCTTGGTAGGGGAAGGGGTTCCTTAGGGATGTTGCTACAGATTAGCCCACGGCTACATCTGCTGTTGAGGTACTTTGATTTCTTCTTTCTGGAGAAAACTATATGGTTGGATCACAATCTGGAGGAGCCGTGCAAGGTCAAGAACCCCCTAAGGTCCTGGCTGGTAAACTGCTTGGATTGGATCGATGGTTGGTACCTACTCAATAGTACTTGGATTTGGTTGGAAGGTTATGGAACTGATGTTCATCTTGGCACGTGGGGAAAAGCGAGCTTGAAACCAAGGGGAGATGGAATCGATATAAGCGGCTGCCAGGTTTTTCCTTTGAACGTCGAGGTTTATCTGCTTATCTAAATGTCCTTTTTAAAAAGGTGCGTTGATACCAGGCCTACTAGATTCTGATGCTGTATAAAAAGTTATTTTATGAACTATGGGGAATATAATATGGAAATCTCATATAGAACCCGTTTATTTAAATGGGCAAAGCGATCAATAGTCAGAGAAATCGGAACGTCGGGATCGTCACTTCCAAAGCGGCCACGTCCATAGCTATCACGATCATAGGAATCAGATCCTCCACGGTGGCCATGACGCCCACGACCAAAGATATCAAAGACTTCTCTGCCAATACCAAAGGTGGCGGGATTGGCTTCGTTAGTAGGCGCTGCCATGGCTGAAGCGAGAAGGATCGCACCGAGGATTGCTTGGATTTGAGTGTTCGTTTCTGACCCTTTTATTTGGGGTTTTAGGGGGTTAAATACTCATTTGGGGTACTGGTTAAACTTGATATCCTCATTTAGCCTGCCGCGAGAATACAACCCAATAAACCCAGTCTATATGTTTTAATGTGATTTAATAACTGCGTGACTTTTACGTACCTGTTCTATATTTGACTTGATTGGCTTGAAATTCAAGTGTGAAGCCTGAGGGCACTTAACCTTTATCCTGTATACTGGGCTGATGTCTAGTTACCTCGATTTGTAGATTGTTTGGATCAAGAAACATAATTTTTAAATGCACTTTGGTACGACTTGATGATCAAAATAAAGAAGCAGCCCAGGAATAATGGTTGTTTTAGTGATCAGCTTTTTGGTGGACGTTTACCAAGTAAAGTAACGCTGTCACCAAATGGGATGGATTGACCAGCTAGCTCTATTGCGATTAGTTTAAATCAGCTTAAAGGTGAACGTAGTTAGCAATCAATCTGAAAGAAATTTATATTTCAATTTCCTATCCCACGGATAAATATAGCCGTGTATGCTTAGGCAGGCTAGTAGCTTGATGTCAGTGAGTATAGAGGGTACAGTTTAGATGTAATATCGTCCCTAGAAAGGTTTTGTATGCCGCTAAGGAATTATTCTTGGGAGGTTACTAGATGGTGCCACCTGCTTGGGATTGGTCTTTTATCAACCTTTTTGGAACCATTTTATGGTTTTAAATCTATTCTCCAATTAAGCTTTTCCGCGAGGCCTTCATACCCATCCATCATCTTTCTATTTCATCGATAGATCCGTTAAGAGGTTAAATCTTTATCAGCGATCAGCAGCGTTTTTTAGTTGCTTTCAACTCTATTCTTTGCGAATTGATGGTAACTGAGCTAAAACTTCATAGGAGAAACTAATGTTGCAGTATACTTGATTACGTCCTCTTGGGAACCCATTTCCCTGAGAAATGCTTGATTGCTTGGTGAAGATGGCACCAATCCCTGTCTATATATTGCAATAGGATCAACCCCTCAGGTTCCAAGAGAATATAGATCTTTTAAAGTTCCATGATTATTGGGATCTACATGGACACTGTGTGACTTTTCAGCTAATCATATAGCACCTGTCTTCAGTGTTCGATAAACACACCAATCTCTTCTTATTTTCTTGCTTTCGTTTTTCGTTGTATACTTCCCAGAAGTATAGACCAGGAATTAGCTAAGTGCTTAAAAGTGTTTTGGGATATCTTTTCATACAAACTTTCCTATGAAAACACCTGTATTGAGGTTAATAAGAATTTGCCTTGATATTTAAGGTTTTGCGCTATGCATATTGGTTTCTTTATAAGGTTAAGATGTATATTGTGATGTTGGATTTTGGGAGCGGATAGCTCATGACTTTCTCTACTGCGTATAAAAACTAACCAAAGTGTAGAATGTACCAGATATATCACATGTATGTTTTCCATTGTATCTTTAGCATCATGTTCACTGTATCCATCTTTTTTATCAAAAACAACATCAAAAATATATCTATCAAGGTGATTTCTGTACATCCAAGCATATATAATGTCACCAGATACAAACAGGTTATCCAGCTACATCAAGTCGCTCAACCTTGCCAGCAAAAATCACCCACAAGTTGGATAAGCACTCTGGTTTAACATTACCTGTAGAGCACAGATACACAATCAAGACCCACCGATCCCAATACATATAAAGTGCTGGGTATAATGTATTGGATATTGAGTACGATACTTGATGAAACCATATTGATCAAGATCCCGACTTGTCAAGTGATCTATCGCTCACCATCATGCTAAATATAAAAAACAGCTCCCTTCCAAAAGTTGCCGAACTGGTCGACCATCCATCCCCAAGAGTTGCTTCGGAGATGTTGAGGATGAAGAATAATTGGATTTCCCATCTTGAAAAAAAATTTAAAAAGTTTTTGGGCTCAACTGGGAATCGAACCCAGGACCTCTCCCACCCTAAGGGAAAATTATACCACTAAACCATTGAGCCGGTTTTTAATTAGGTAGAGTATGTCTGGCTCTAAACCAAACCTAATAGGTAGTCGATCATTAGGACTTGTGCAGATCTGTTCAACACTGTAAGGTGCAGCCTTGAACCTCATATTTTGATAATGTATTAGGAGATATCCTTGTAACCCTTTGGCTTTTATTAAGGAGCTTGCTAAGCTGAGTATTTCATCCCAGGGCCTTTGGGCCCCAAGTAGGTGTCAGGGATCCAGTCTCGGGCAGCTGGCCCACCGTTTCCGGGGGTAACTTGGGCCGGGGTTTTTGTGGGCAGGGCCCACCACAAGAGAAGAGCTAACTTTAGAAGGTAGGAAGCAGACTTCCCCACCCAGGACCACAGGCTGGCAGCTGGTACAATGGTGTCCACCACCCCTGTTAGGGTGATGTACACTATTCCAAAAAGCTTGCTGGTATGGTTGGTTGGAAGGTCAGGTGAAGAGGCTGGCATTGGTTTGGGTTTTACGGGCAGTTCCATATAGATATTGTAGGCCAGGAGATAATTGAATTTTCCTCTAAATAGTTTTGGGGTGGATAATATCCACGGGCCTTGGCGGTTGTATCTAATAGCGGATTGGATGCAGGCTAGCGGGTCAAGTTTGAGGATTTTCTCTGGTGTATAATCCTTATATTTGGGCTTCAAGGGATAATCAGTGAAGTGAACAGGCCCAAAGGGTGCACCAGATGGACAGAAAACTGCAGGCAGTGGGGCAGGAGGGCTGAGAGATCTCAAACTGAATTGATAGACGGCAAATACAAAATATGGCAATAGCTATAAGAGCCAAAGTAACATAACCTTTATTTAAAAATAGCAATAAGGTTTGGACGCAGAATCTATAGGAATAGATAGCATTCTGCCTCCAAACTTAGTATTTTTATCAGGGCTTTATCAAAATATCAGGAAAAGTGCAGGCGGGCAGCCAGAGGGCCCGGGTGTGGGAGCAGCAAAATGGCACCTTGGCTGGGTGTTCTCTCGTTAGTCAGAACATCCAATTTGGTCACTCAATTTTCTTGATTCTTTGCTGTGGTCACGGGGTTGGGCCCAAAGCCTGGGTTTATCTTTGGCAGTAGGGTTTGATTGGTTACTTGAGAGGACTTCAAACTCATGAAATTCAGAGGCGCCATCTCTGCTTCCATTAGGCAATTTGAGAGGCTTCTCTTTGGGCGCCACCATGGTTGAGCTGGTGCAGGTATTCTGTCTTTGGGACTTAGCAGGAGCCTCAGCTTGCAGGGGCTTGATCCCAAAAAACATGGGCAAGCGGGCCCTTGGTCCATGGGCCCAGCGGCCCGCAGGAATGTAGGTTCAGGGTTTAAATCCCACCCTTGGGCCCAGGTTTCCTGGGGAATGAATTGTCAATCCTGACAGTAGGGGTTAACTGTAGTGGGATCCTTCACTTTAGGAGATTTATAGGGGTTCTAATCTATTTAGGGGGCTATGGAATTATAACATTTAATCAATAGTTTATTGTATTAAGACTGGCCACCATTGATAAGGTATCTCTTCTCAAGGCTCTTTATAACCTTTATTCCTTCATTCCCAGGGCACTGTTCCCTGCTTCATCCTTGTCAATAAGCTTGGATGGGAAGTTCACCTTGCCCCCAGGTTCATGATGCTCTTTCTTGCTACCTATGTAAGAGTTATTAACTTCAGGTTGCTTGGAAGCAGCATCCAACTTCTTGGCAAGATCACATCATTGATCCTTCTTGATGTAAGAGCTAGGAGCATCTCCACTATAACTTGGTTTCTGGACAGTGCATTCATGGTTGGTATTCTTCACATTGCAACTATATCCACCCCTTTCCCTCAATCCATTAGGAGAATATATACAGAAGTTGTGGATCTCTCAATAGAATTCAGAGACAGATTAGCTGTTGTTTTCAAACCCTGGTATGACTTTACAGTAAATTTAATGGTGGGTATCTTTGAATCCATGCCTATTATAGCCACAGGATAGACTACATACTTTCAGAAACACTGTCTTGATCTATGCCATATGTTGTAACTGTGCTGTTTTAGCAGAGTTACAAGGGGAAAAATATTTAGAAACTAGATAATATTCTTTATTGAGAGATAATGTCATGTAGTTAATGTGAGTCATGGATAACAGGAACATGATAGTGTTGATCCCACAGTGGGATGGTGAAGGGGGTGGCTTAATCCTGGTAATGAGTCAAGCACCAAAAAGAGGTATCCACTGTAAGGGGCCAGATTTTGTTCATGTTGTTGGATTTGGAAATTTGAGTCAACTCCCTAGTTTGGCTTCAAGTTCCTGGGCAGTTGGGTTGTGGGTCACGAGCCCACTTAATCAGAACCTTACTGGTAGGTTGAGCCTGCTTTTTTGACATTGCTTTGATTCTTGTTTTGATATTCATTAATTGATTCATTTAAACAACTTGAACGTGGTTTTAGATTGGTTTCTTTAATTGTACTATTAACAGTAGCTGTTTCTGAATCCACATTTATAAATTCAATTCATTTTCTAATTCTTTGATTTTCAATTATAAAGGCTGATTGTTCTTGTGATTTTTCCTTTGTGTAAGGAATGTAATTTCTTACAGTTAACAGGCAGAGAGGTATCTTGTTTGAAACAATATAGGTCCAGTAGTTAAAGTAATGTGGTACTATTGTCATCAAGGATTATACATTTTTTAAATAGCATCATTGGAGAACTGCAGACCAAGGTAAATTATCATCCTCTAGGGTGGGATCCCTAGTATTCTAACATTAGCAATGTGCAGAAAGAGCCTATGACTTTGGTGTAGACAGCAAGCTGTAAATTCTATATATGTGTCAAGGGTCTGGATGTACAAGCATTCTGGCTACTGCCAACCTACTTAACATCCAGCCATTGCCCAATTTGGTGCTCTTCTAATATACTGTTTGACATACCAAGAATGGAAATCAAGCAATATCACATAACTGTCCAAGTATCCAGTGGCTCAAACCCATCTTGCACATGACCAACCCCTAGGTTCAATCCAACTAAATCCCTGCCACAGTCCAGTATATATAAGTCTAAAGTATTATCCAATAAAATATACTTCTCTTCTTTCTTAAGTCCATATTTAAAGCTTCCCCAAAAGGCGCTCCTTATCACTGGTAGCAGCTACAGTTTTTTGACCATACCCATGAGAGAGAAAATGACTGACCAAAACCCGCCCACCTTTGCTCACATACTCAACCAGGCCACATCCCAGGAGACCTGGAAAACGTACTTCCACGCCCACAACATCAATGAAGATATAACTAGTGGATGCACTGTATTCTAAGGGTCTGGTCATGCCCAAAGCATGTGCCAAGATAATTCAATATAGTTGCTCTCTTCAACCACAAACAAACACACAACCACCTATCACAGGTGAAGTGACCAGCACCAAATACATTGGTATTGACAAGTTCTTTGGTAAAAATAAAGAAAATATCATCAACTGGCTAGACCACACAGCCATTAAACTCCGCGCCAGCCGCATCCCCCATGAGAAATGGGTCCAGGAAGCCAGCAAGTGCCTGTACGAGGCCGCAGCTAACTGGTTTGCCACCTGGGTTGGCTCACAAACTAACGACCAGCTTGACAACTGGGAAGAGTTCAAAGCGGACATCACACACAATTTTTGCATCACCAAATCCCTCCAAGACATTGCAATACAACTCAGTGATCTTCCTCAGAAGACCACTATTGCAGCTTACACCAATGAATTTGAGGAAATACACTGCAAGATCCAAAACCCAGCACAAGCTGATAACATACATACCAGAGCCTCATTCATAAACAGAATGAAACCCTCTGTTGCTGCTTTCATCCATCCAGAGGCCAACACCTCCATGCCTGCGCTCATTGCAGAAGCCAAGTACACAGAAAAATGCGCAAACATGGAATATGCTGCACGCAAAAGCAACTTCTCCTCAAACAGCAATGGCAGAGAAAACACTAATGGCAATAAACGCCAGAACACTAATCATAGTAAAAGCAACTCCAATTGCAACAATGGCAATTGCAGCCAAAGCACAAACTGCTCCTGTCCCAAGAAAGAGGGCACTGCCAAAGTTAATAATGCTGAAATAGCAACCTGCTATGAATCTGACCCCACATTCTCTGACCTCAAAGGTCTCAAAACAGAGGAACAGGGAAAAAAGGAGGAGGAACAGGCTTAAGTGCCCCTGTCTCCCCCCAATTTGACAAGAAACTTTACCAAAGCACAAACTTTGCTGCTCGCATCCCATGTGTCCCGCAATCCTCCATTTTTATGAACATAAAAATTAAAGATCACTCACAACTTCTTGTCTATCCATGCACTTACAAATCATATACACATAAAATTTTATTCAACTTTGGTGCACAACACACTATGTTTAGCAAACCTTTTGTAACCAAGTACAAAATACCAGTTGTCAAATCCAATTTCAAATACACCAGAATGGCAGATAAATTAAAGGTTCTACTTGAAGGCAAAACAACTCCCTTCAGAATTGATATCCAAGGCATACAAACATCCATCAAAGGACTTGTCATGAACATATAAACTACAACATTGTAGCAGGCATGGACTGGTTCACCAGAGTGAACCCCAGCATATGTTGGAAAACAAAAACCATGACCATCAAACACAACAGAGTCAATTTTAACATCCTCAAAGAACCCAATGACCTCATTCTAAGAGACACAGTATTTTTCCAGGTCATAAACCAAGATGACTCAGAACATCTAACCAAAGATAGTAACCTCCACATAATGAGGTACACTGAATTATTTAACATGCAAACAACCAAAATCCAATGCCCAGAACTTGCAGCACTCCTAAATGAATACGCCCATCTATTCAAAGAAGAACTCACCAAACTACCCCCAAACAGGAGGTCAAACATGGCATTGACTTATGTAAGGCCATACCTAAACCTGCACCCCTCTACAGAATCTCCCCCATGAAGACCCAAAACCTCAAAACCCATATTGAGGACAACTTAGCTAAAGGCTTCATCCCCTCATCAGAATCCCCTTGGGGGGCAGCAGTGTTTTTTGTAAAGAAAAAGGAAGGCAGACTGCATCTAGTAACTGACTATAAGTACTAAATGCAAGCACAGTAAAGAATAAATATCCCCTTCCACTCATAGGGGATCTGTTTGCAAGACTCTCCAGAGCCAAAAATTTTATCCAAAACTGACCTCACCTCAGGTTACAACCAAGTTGAAGTAAAAGAAAAGGACATACCAAAAACTGCGTTCTGTATGCAATTTGGAGCCTTTGAATGTAGGGTAATGAACTTTGGGATGACCAACGCTTCTACAACGTTTGTCACCATGATGAACAAAGCACTATAAAGTCTCTCAAATACATTATGATACCTTGATGATACATCATATTCTCAAAAACAAAAGAGGAACACCTCACACATGTCTGCAAGACACTCAGTTGACTCACAAAGCACAAACTTTATACAAAATCAAGTAAGTGCCAATTTATGGAAAAGGAACTACTGTTATTGGGCCACATTGTCTCTGAAAGTGGGATCAAAGCAGACCCAGATAAAATACAAGCCATAAATAACATGCAACTCCCCACCTCTGTTAAACAAGTTAGATGCTTTCTTGGTATGGTAGCTTACCTAAGGAAATACATCAAAGACTGCGGGAAACTAACCACACCAATCAATGACTTAACCAAGAGTAATGCCAAAAAGAAATTCATCTGGGTACCAGAATGCGACAAGAATTTACAATTATTAAAACAAGCTTTGATTGAAGCACCAATCTTGCAATACCCTAATAATAACGGGTGCTACAAGCTCAAGTCAGATGCCAGTGGCACGCCATTGGCGCAGTCCTACACATCTGCCAGCCAGGGCAGCAAGACTTCCTGCCAGCATGTTACAAAAGTAGAAAACTAACTAACACTGAGAAGAGGTACCCAATACACAATAAGGAATTGCTAGCAATATATCACACATGCAAGAAATGAAGATGTTATCTAGAAGGACATTTAAACGTCTGAGTACTAACTGACCATAAATCCTTAATCTATTTCAAAACCCAGAACACACTTTCACAGCAACAAGCCAAATAGATGTCCCTGCTGGATCAGCTTAATTTGGACATCCAATACAAAAAGGGGGCAGAGCTGGTCACAGCCAATGCTCTCTCTAGACTATGTCAGCCTAGAGAGGATTGCCCTGACCACCTGGACCCTGAATGGCCAAACCTGTACAACACTGAGTATAAAACCAAAGGGAAAGACCCCTCAACACATCAACTGACCCACAATACATTAGTAAGGAACAAAAAGTATTTCCATGTATCAAATGGCATGCTATACCAAATTATTTAACAATAAACATGTCCTGTACATCCCACTTGCACAAAGAGTTGACACCATACTAAGACATCACCACCTACTAGGACATACAAAGGCTAACAACCTATATATCACATTAAAAGAGATAGTATGGTGGCCCAACCTCAAACAGGATATAGTTGATGTTCTGAAAAAGTGCACAGTGTGCAAGAAATACACCAGTATAAAGGCTCCTCAGCCAACGGTAAACCCAGTACTGGACCCTGAACCATTCAAGGTTTGGGGGCTAGACATAGTGGGCCCTTTCCCAGAAACAAAAACAAACCAATATTTCTTAATTGTAGCTATTGACTTTGCCACATGCTGGCCCATCTGCTGGGCAACAAAGGATCATAAAGCAGAAACCATCAACCAATTCATTAACAAAGCAATCATAGCCAACTACAGCACTCCAGACTACATCATAACTGATGAAGCAACCAAGTTATCAGGTCACGTAGTAAACAATAACTTAAAATCCAAAAACATTAAACATTCCACAACCTCCCCATACAGGCCACAGGCCAACAGCAGAGTGAAATGCCTCAATGGCAGCCTTATCAGGACCCTAGAGAAAATAATGGATGGCAAAGCCAAAGACACATGGCCACTATACATGAAACATGCATTACTAGTATCCTGGGTCCACACCAATCAAGGAACAGGCTATTCATTGTTTGAACTAACCTACAGGTACAAACCAGAAATAATCACTCACAAAAACAGCCATACATAAAGATCACCCCAGGGAAAAACCCCTCACAGTAGAACAAGCACCAAATCTACACTACATCTGCCTCAAAGCTAAAATAGCAGAAATAAAGAGGCTCAAAACACAAAAGGTAACCTCCACAGAGGAATCACTTCCCATTGACTCCCCTGTCTGGGTTCTAGCTGGCAACAGAAAGAAACTAGACTCAGTACACCAGGGGCCAGGAAGAATCATCAAGTACAGACCAGATCACAACACCTATCTAGTAAAATTCCAAGGTGCCAAAACCCCAATTGCCAAGAAATACCACAGAACCTGTCTCTGCCTCAGTAAAGAAGAACACTCAACCAGACTGGTTCCAACTAGTAAACAGCTCCAGGAGCATCAGGCAGCAGCCGTGAAAATGAAGCCCCCTCCTGATGCATCAGAGTAACCCCTTAAGGGGGGTGTCAAGGGTCTGGATGTACAGGTGTTCTGGCTACTGCCAACCCACTTAACATCCAGCCATTGCCCAATTTGGTGCCCTTCCAATATAATGTTTGACATACTGAGAATGGAAACCAAGCAATATCACATGACTGTCCAAGTATCCAGTGGCTCAAACCCATCTTGCACATGACCAACCCCTAGGTTCAATCCAACTAAATCCCCACCACAGTCCAGTCTATATAAGTCTAAAGTGTTATCCAATAAAATATACTTCTTCTTTCTTAAGTCCATATTTGAAGCTTCCCCAAAAGGCGTTCCTTATCATATGTAAGAGGTCTTACTGAGCCTGCAGCCCAAAATGCAGGGGATGTTCTTCTGTATATCTAGTAATGATTTGGACCTACATCTATGTTTTAATTTAGGGAATTGCTGTATGGCTACAGAACCATTTTTTCTCTAGATTCTAATATAATAAGAAGTGAAAATAAAACAAGGAAAGGGCCATGTCTATTGCTAAGTCCAAGGAAAGATGTAGTAATCAATGGTGGTCTTTATTCAAAATAGACTGGCATTATGAGCTGGCTTATATGCCTGTAATAATTAAAAATTTGGAATAATCCACTAAGAAAGAGACTGAAGCAGCATTAGGGAAGCACAGAAGATGACCTGATCTGATGTGGTTTGTACAAGGAAGCTATGATACAGTTTATTATATCAAGGGAAGTTGACCAAATACATCAGTCAAGTGTATAGTGTAATAGCTTTCAACATTATCTCCCCCTAACAAACAGAGACATATGCCTTCCTGGGCCACAGCCCAGGGCTATCAGACCATAAGTTAGCTGCTATTATTTAAAGTTGATTGGCAACTACTCTAGTTCAATCTAATCATACTTGCTCCAAGATATAGAACACTGGTCCTTTTATCTTAGAGTGGTTGTCCTGGGATCCCAATTCTTAATGGATTCTTCTAGATATTATGAAATTGACAGTGCATCTGATGTCCCTTTAGATTCTAGGATATACTAAAAGTTATAATAGTTATAATTACAAGTCTCATGTGTGAAAGACTCTTATGAGATGTACTGTTAATAGTACAGTAAATACTGGCACCATCATTCCTTGATAATAGCAGTTCAATTCAGGCCAGGGAAAGTTTGATAATATATTTATCTATATCATTCTTCCAGGTTGACCATAGTTTTATGATGAGATTAGCTTTGGACCACTTGGGCTGTGCACCTGCATTTATTGGTTAAAGCCTTTAATTAGCCAATATCCTCAAATCCCAAGAAATATATTTATATTTTACAGGTGACAAAATGGCAGAACTCTCCTGAAACCTGCAAATTAATATTATTTTGACCAACAAGAAATTGTGATTTATTTTAATTTTGGTTGCTTAATAAGGGGATTTCAAAATAATTAATGTTGAGTTTTTATGCACCCCACATGAATAATGTTCTACATGGATAAGTTGCTCATGCATAACCATCTCATTAATTACTGAACAGCTTCCAGCAATTACACCCATATCTGAAAGCCCTCAACATAATGAAAACTTTTGTTAAGCAATCTAGACCTGCCAAGATCCCCATCCACAAGAAAACATGAGATTATTCTGGGGCTGTTAGATTGTGAGCTGCAATTCTGCATCTTGTTCATAATTACCTGCTCCCATGAATTCATTGTATTACCTTTGTCTTCTAATCAATGAAAATACTATAAATAAGCGGCCTTTTACTGAGTGATAGCTAAGCTATCATTGAAGTTCTACCTCAATAGCTATTTTTTATTTTCTTAAGGAGTAGGCCCTCAAAGGTTTTTATTGTGGGTCTTACACAAAATAGCCTTGTAAGAGAATTGAATTGGTTAAGTCCCAATAAAATAAGCTAATTAGCTATTAATATTATATTTATTTTCAGAGCTTTACATAGGGTGGTATTTTATCTGCACTTATTGGGCTTAAAAGAATAATTCAATCAATTCTATAGCTAATAGAGCTAAAATAGTATTTATTGATATCCCTTTTGTTTTATTTTGGGGTTTGAAATGACAATAAAAGTATATGAATAGCTATCTTAATTTAAGAATTCAATTCCTAGCCATATTCATGGAGGTGGTCAATGTTATATAGCAGTTTTCAAAGCTATGGCACTAAAAAAATAACTGATATTTGAGCAAAAATAACTCACTTGTAAACAAAATCAACTGAGATTTAACCGAAATAAAATCAGATGTAGACAAATTCAAAAACCAACAGATTTATATTGGGTTACAATAAATTTATGTTCATTTATATTTTGTTCTGGGATGCCTTGATTTTGTTTACATCTGAGCTGATTTTGCTTGAACCTTGGTTTTTTGCTTAGCACCATAGCTTTGAAAACTACTGTAGGTTCATTAACCAAAGAATGGTAAAAAGTTGCAACCACCTCAGAAATGACTTAGATGGTTTCATAGTTGATCTACATTGGATAAATTTAGCTAGGAAATGATAGCATTCAACCAATGTATTACAATACCTCTATAACCCTTACTGTGCCCTCAATTTTTTACATGAAGCCTTCCTAAAAAACCTCTTAAGAATCCAGGGAAAAGTGGCTTAAACCTTACCTCGTGATAAGAGATTTTATCTAATGTCTCTGTGATACTGGGTTCCATTCTATAATTCACCTAGCCCCTTTTATTTCAGGTTTATTAGTGTGCTTCTAAAATTGTACATTCTCTTCAAAGTTTTGATGAACAGCTGGTGTGGTTGGGTTTAAAGGCCTCCCCAATAAAGATTAGATCAGCTAAAAGTGGTCACCAAAAACCATGATGGGGTTGATATCCCCCTTAACTAGCCTGTGCAGGCCAAAGTTGAACATTTAATTCTTTGTTGTCTAGAAAGGCTTTCTTACTACATCATGTTTTTGTTTGTATAGAAAGCATCTGGGAATTAGAGTTGCTATCTACCCAACATTTAAAATATAATGCAGGGCATCTCCTGATAATGATGGATAAAGTGTGGTAAAAATCATATAAGTTATAGATATCAGTTATCAAAGTGTTGCAGCAGAAATGATGATAGTTCAGTACTTGATAGCTTCAGAAGAGGAAAAAGTTCAAGCAGGACAAGAAAGTGGTTTAAAATAATATAAGCTTAAGTTAAGTAGGTAGTAAATACTTATAAAGTGGTGAGAAGCCATTGAGGCTATACAGTAGTTTTAAAAGCTATGGTGACAAGCAAAAATACTTCAGATTTAAACAAAAATAACTCAGATGTAAAAAAAGTTAAAATAAATATATTGTAAATTAATATAATTTTCTATTTTTAATTTTGTTTACATCTGGTTTATTTTTGTTTGAATCCGAAGTATTTTTGCTTGTTGCCATAGCTTTTAAAACTACTGTATAATAGGTGCATGTGACAATAAGATGAGGTAAATATATGCAATGTTATGACCATTTGCCCTGGTAGATCTTAGTAATACTTTGATAAGTTATTTTAAGTCCATACATGGGGATGTGAAAAAACTATAGTTGGCTGATCAATAAGGAATTATTGTAAGACCTGCCATAAGGTGGCTCTGTGAACGCCCCCTGTGTATTTTGAGATATAGTAGGAACTAGGCTGTTTGCCCTTGTTGCCACAATGTGTACAGCATTAATCGAGAACCAAAAAATAAGAAGCACTTCAAAGAGTATATATACCAATAAAAAGATCAATTTTTAATTAAAACAATGATTTTAGGGCACTTTAAACTAGTTAGAACCTTTTTGATGAGATAGCAGATTGCTTGCTACTTTTTTAATTATGGGTTTACAAGAAGCTTTATTTGAATTTTTACACGAACTTATTGTGTCAAGGTGGAGAGAGTGAGCTTGGTGACATCTATCACTTCATTTTCACTACATTTACTAAATAAAAATAAATAAATTACTTATACTAATGGTTAATTTACTTCCATCTCACAACTTGGAAATCAAATGATATTTAGCTAGATCAAAGTTAAGGTAGACACGCCAAGCCATCCCTATACTTCAATGGATGAATAAAATATTTGAATGGCGATCGAAACCCAGCAGCCAATTTATTGAAATCATTCGATAACTAATAATCGTAGTTGGAATCGGAGCGGCCGCCCTCAAAGTCCCCACCAAAGTCCTGGTTGCCACCAAAGCGGCCATGGAGACGGCCATGGCGCCCGGATTGCCAGTTCCCGCCCATCTGACGTCGGTTGCGGCTGTACTCTTCGTCGTCATCCTCAAAGTCGAGATCATTCCCGCCATTTTGGTGGCCGCGACGGCCGCGCCCAAGACGGCTAAGGATTCTTCTTCCGATGCCAAAGGTGGCAGGTGACGCTTGCTCGATAGAGGGGTTGAGACTAGCTTCGGCACCAGAGATCAATCCAGCGGAAGAAAGGATAATAGCACCAACAATCGATTGAACTTTGGAAAGCATGTTTTTGAATGATATTTTACTTTTCCTCCTACTGCCTTTTATACCAACCAATAACACAAATATGATGAGTGTATAACCTCAAACAGTACCGCAGTCTTCCCGTGTCATCAATAGAAAGCATAACGTTATTATACCCAATTTCATTTTACCAAAAAGTCCCGTTCTAAACAGGGCATTATTGGAATGTAAATGTGGCATGGATGCGGCTTAGAGAGAACCTTACTTCTCAACATTGATCTTCTGGTAGGTAGGACATACACTTATGTAAAACCTGTAATTTAGCAAATGTGGATATATTCATCCTCATTTTCAAATAACAATATAACTCCTGTAGTTTTATATCGTAGAAGAAAATATTTTGTAAATTAGATTCTGGTGTGGTATTAGTAATTGAATCACCTTTTCTTCAATCCAGAGGGATGTGGTACTAGAGCCTATGATTCTTATTTCCAATTGTTGAACCAGAATACCATGCCAATAGATAAGATCTAAACTATTGTTTACTTTTGTCTTCAGCCGATACTGAGTAAATGTGGGATTGAGTGATTTAGGGATGATAAAGTTGAAATACATGGCGTAGACTTGTTTAGATGCTTCCTTAGACCTAGTTAATTTCATCGCTACGCGAATCAGGAAAAGGATGCCGTGGGTAACAATGAGATCTGCATGGAAACAGGCTGAAGTACCCGCAATGCAGGAATCCGCAATCCAAGCTGGGAACTTCCTTTTAGAGGTAACCTTCAATCCCACATATTGCCTCGGCAAATCCTTGATGGCTAAAACGGAGATTTCTTTTGGCGGCTTAAAATTAAGAGATATACTACATACAGTAAAATAAATCAGATATATCGATTTAAAAGAATATTATGCTTTCTATTGATGACACGGGAAGACTGCGGTACTGTTTGAGGTTATACACTCATCATATTTGTGTTATTGGTTGGTATAAAAGGCAGTAGGAGGAAAAGTAAAATATCATTCAAAAACATGCTTTCCAAAGTTCAATCGATTGTTGGTGCTATTATCCTTTCTTCCGCTGGATTGATCTCTGGTGCCGAAGCTAGTCTCAACCCCTCTATCGAGCAAGCGTCACCTGCCACCTTTGGCATCGGAAGAAGAATCCTTAGCCGTCTTGGGCGCGGCCGTCGCGGCCACCAAAATGGCGGGAATGATCTCGACTTTGAGGATGACGACGAAGAGTACAGCCGCAACCGACGTCAGATGGGCGGGAACTGGCAATCCGGGCGCCATGGCCGTCTCCATGGCCGCTTTGGTGGCAACCAGGATTTTGGTGGGGACTTTGAGGGCGGCCGCTCCGATTCCAACTACGATTATTAGTTATCGAATGATTTCAATAAATTGGCTGCTGGGTTTCGATCGCCATTCAAATATTTTGTACATTTCAAATAATCTATTCTAGTACTTATTTAGACATGGTTTAGTATTGCCTTAAGCAAGAGGCTCAAGTTAGCTAGCTGCTTAATAGCTTTAACATCTCCATGCTTGAGCACCTGAATACCTTATGTTTCAATCTTTTCAACAAACGGACACTGTTTCGTTTTTAAGTAAAAGACATATATAGCTTTAGGATACCTTGGCTTGAAACTATTTCAACTTTTGGTGGTAAAGCTTAGCCTTTAATTGACGCCGCCTAACCCGGACACTTCTTAAAGTATGATCTCGCTACGGAATCTTTGGTCACATCCCACTTACAATAACATAAATCAAATGTGTACCAATTTTTTATAAAAAGGCAATTACATATTTGCATTTAACTAAAGTAATAAATAGCTAAGCAAAAGATCCTTGAGAGAAGATAGTCACTGTAATGGCAGTCACTAGTACATATTATCAATAAAAGCACTCGATCGATTCTCAATATTTGAATGATAGGATCCTGTTATCAAATGGGTCATAGTTGGAATCTTCATCATGAAGTTAAATAAAAAGAAAGTTGGGGTCCTGTCCAGAATCGCTGATGGACGTTAGCAAGGGTTGTAATAAGAAGTCTTAGGAATCTTGTAAAGGGACTAAAAATTAGCGAAATTTCTACTGCGGATTTAAATTTTGGGGTACTTGACACTAGATGATTGGATGTTTCAGCTGAGCAGAGCGATGCTCTGAAGCAAAGCTGGTTAAGAAATATCTTGGTTTGGTGCAAGTGCTAACGATACCTCATATCAAATTCAAATTTGGATGCCAAGAAACAACATGTCACCTCTACAGCTTTGCCAGAGCTGCTATCGGCTGGCAGATATAGATGCAGGGGCCAAGCAGATCATCAGCATCAAAGGATTTCACACTAGCTAGGGGTATTGAGTAGAGAAATATGGTTATTTGATGTGCAAACCCGCCGTTATTGAGATCAACCAAGTAGGTTAAGGCTGAAGCTTTTGTGCAGCTAATGCCAGAAATATAAAAGGATTCACAACCTACCAGAACTAAAGTCTGTAGGCTTTTGGAAATTCGCAAGATAGTTTCAACTTTTATTTCTTTGATCGCTATTATGAAAGGCTTGAATGCCCCATCAATATGGGTTCAAGCCAATTCTCATTTAAAGTACCATCCATACCTATATCCCCAAGAAAGGTTAAATTATTGGCTGGTAAGGTTAAAAATAGCCTTAAGCTATCCCAGATTGGTTATATAAGGATACTCCCAGTTAAAAACTGCCTTCAAATATTTCCCGGGGTATTTGAGACCAGCAATCCACTTTAAGCAGAAACCAAGGGGGCTTCATGAGATACTATTAAGCTCGTTTATGGGATGGAAAGGCTATTTGATCATTAGTTAGTCCGGGAAAGTATAATTTGAAACCAATTTAAAGCTAATATGATCAGAGTTTCCGGGCTTGGAATTGGTAAGGGGCAGCGATAAAGATCTTAATTCTTTAATAAACTCCTGGTGGAATAGTAGTATCCTTAATGAGCTTATTAGAATCTGGCAAGGAGCTGGATGTACGGGTGTTCTGGCTACCGCCAACCCACTTAACATCCAGTCATTGCCTGATTTGGTGCCTTTCCAATATACAGTTTGACATGCCAGAAATGGCAACAAGCTAATATCACATGACTGTCCAAGTATCCAGCGACTCAAACCCATCCCACACATGGCCATCTTTATCTTTGATCCGACTTAAATCCCTGCCATAGCACTTGCTATATAAGTCTAAAGTATTATCCAATAAAATATACTTCTCTTCTTAAATTCTATATTTGAAACTTCCTCACAAGTTGTTCCTCATCAAATCTATAAATGATCATTAAATTAAGAGAAAATGTTGTTAAAAGGAAGAGGATAATTCAAGAAGGAAGATAACATTGACACCCTACTAATAAAGAAACCTTTTCAAGCATGGTACTGAATAGCATTATGAACTTTTTTAACTCCTCTTTATCAGGAAAAATTCTCCAAGGATTGACTACAAAACTTTTAAAGCAATGCTTTAATATCTTAATCCGAATCTAATAAATTTCTAGATTGAATCCTTGGCCTCTGAAGTAAGGTTCAAAATATCATTAATCTTACACAAAGTACTGTGAAATGACATTCAGCTATAAAAACCTCTCGCTTTCTTCAATAAAGTTATCAACACTTCAGCCCAACCTTTTCTTATTCAACATCATTATAAACATGTATATTCATGGCACCAGAATTTTTTCTAAAAGCAATCCTTTTATACAGGATCAGCCGCACTTTGATTGGTTTACTTTAAACTTAACATTACCCAGTGCCTTAAAAACCGAGTCCAAGATTTTTTTGGAAACCAAGCTATTTTTGATCCAGATCAATGCTTTCATTACCGAATCTTTACTGCCCTGGTATATCCGTGATTCGATTTCACCCCAGTTCAATAAGGTTTATCTGGATATGATTTCAAGGCTCGCTAACTAGGATCCGATCCCAGGGATACAGCTTTAACCCAAGCCATTAAAGATCTAACTGCAGGCACCCCAGGTATTTAAACGCGCATCTGAATTTCTGCAACCAGAGTGGGATTCGATCTCAAAAGCTCGTTTCAAATCCCAGCCTACTGCGGCAACTGAGCTAGCAGCATTTCAGTACTTGGAGAATTTTGGGGAACAACGGTCCCAAAGGGGATGGGAAAGTAGATTAGAATAAGATAATAATTATTTGGGTAGAGAGAATAATTCTACCATATTACTAAGCTATTAGTGCCATGAAGTGTGAGATGGGTGCCATCGAGGTTAATAGGGATCGATAATGTTACAAGTATTTTCTTTAAGAGGCCCCATCAATAATTGGACAAAGTGGTTTCAAATTATATAGGAATATGAGTAGGCCCTAGATTAGACAGGTTGATAAGGGAATGATGGAATACCTGTCATGGGGTGACTCTGAGCACCCCCTGTGTGTTATGAGATTCAGTGGTAACTGGGCTGGTTGACTTAGTTGCAACATTATGGTTTAGGTCTATCAGGATTAGTTCATACCAAATTTACTTATGTTAACTTGTAGGATGTTATCTAATTAAAAACCTAAAAAATTAAATATACTACAATATACAAATTTATCTCATAAAAATTAAGCTAATAAAGTTCCTGGTTTTATTGTTGAGACTTTGAGCAACCTTTGGGATGACATTGCTCTTGATTTAAGCAGTGGAGTTGCTTGGCTCGAAGTCAAGTGATCCGGACTGGAAGTAGGGTACTCGGTTACCGTTGTCCTTGATCTCGTACTCGCCGGATTTTTTTCCATTGTGGCTCTCGTACTTGTACCAGTTGTATTCTCCGTGGTCCGATCCATAATTACCGCTGTTGTGTTCGTGACGATTGTAATCAGAGTTCTCATAATCAATGTCATCATACTTTTGATCACCGGAATAGTTACCAGGATTCTTGTATTTGATGTCAGTTTGATATTCAGAATTCAAGCTTCCATCTCTTTCAAACTCCTTTCCGAGCTTGTCAAAGTCTCCTAGATCATATTCCCCAGCTTCGTCTCCAGTGTTCTCGAGCTGCTGTTCCCCGTTTTTTCTGAAACGGTGTCTGCTTCCGTGGCGGTTATGGCCATGGCGTCTGTGCTCGAATTCGACATCATGCTCAATCAAGTCTGAATCTTTTTCGCTATCTTTATCAGATTCTTCCTCTTCGAACTCCTGATCATCTTCACCAACTCTCACGTGATCTTGGTCATTGTGATTATTTCCGTTTTTATCGTTTTCGAAGTATCCGAGCTCTTTTTCGCCAATTTTCTCGTACCAGTGGCTATTTTGCATATGGCCATTGTAGCGGTGACCTTGACGTCTGTAATCAAATTTACCACGGGATTTGTGCTCTTCACTAAATTCTGACTCGTTGTCGCCAACTCTTTCTAATTCGTCATCCCCGAGCTCATGCCCGTTCTCGCCAATTTCCGCATGTTTTTCGTCAGTGTGATCCTTATGGCCATCTTTTTCAAGATCTTCGTTTCCATGGCCTGCCTTGTTCTCACTATTCTTCTCGGTCTTGTAACCATGATTATTCCGATATACGTCCCCTTGATATCTATGACCATGGTGTCTGTGCCCAAATTCCCCGCGACGTTCACCATTTTCACCTTCGAACTCAACGGTTTCGTCTCCTGGTCTTATATGCTCTTCGACATTGTGGCCATGCTCATTGTCACCAATATGGATTTGTTTTTGGTCGTCTTTTTTAATTCCTTCGCCACCAAACTTGGGTTTCCATTCCTCATATTCTACTTTTTCCTGGTCACCGCTCCCTTTCTTGCAGTTGCTGTCTTTCTCGTTTCCGTGGCCATGTTGGAAGCGCTCATCTCCACGGCATCTGAGACCATGGCGTCTGTGCTCTCTTTCATCACGATGCTCGCCATTTTTGCCTTCGAATTCAATAGTTTCGTCACCTTGCTTATTGTGCTCTCCACCATCGTGACCGTGATCTTTTTTACCAACATGGTCCTGGTTATGGCTATCATTTTCATTTACTTTGCCGCCAAGCTCAAGTTTTCCTTCGTGGCCAGAATTCACATCCTTGCCAAACTCGGATTTTCCCTGGGCGTATTCGATTTTACTATCACCGCCGTTTTCTTTCTTGGAATCGCTATCCTTATCGTTTACTTTGTCGCCGAGCTCAAGTTTTCCTTCGTGGCCAGAATTCACATCCTTGCTAAACTCGGATTTTCCCTGGTCATATTCGATTTTACCATCGCCGCTGTTTTCTTTCTTGGAATCACCATCCTTCTCGTTTTCGTGACCATTTTGGAAGTGTCCGTGTTGGTCAAGTTCAATGTCACCTTGATGCTCACCATTTTTGCCTTTTGCGTCAATAGTTTTGCCACCTTGCTGCTTGTGCTTTTCACCATTGCGACCATGATCTTTTTCGCCAACATGTTCTTGGTTCTGACCATCCTTATCGTTCACTTTGTCACCGAGATTGAGTTTTCCTTTGTGGCCCAAATTCAAATCCTTGCCAAACTCGGATTTTCCCTGGTCATATTCGATTTTGCCATCGCCACCATTTCCATTCTTGAACTCGCCGTCCTTCTCATTTCTGTGACCATTTTGGAAGTGTCCAAATTCAAATTCACTCCAGCGATCGACATTCTGGTCGTCGAATTCGATAGTTTTGTCACCTTGCTCCTTGCGCTCTTCCCCATTGCGACCGTTTTCTTTGTCACCGCCATGCTCTTGGTTTCGACCGTCTTTTCCGTTATCTTTACCGCCAATATCGAGCTTCCCTCTGTGACCAGAATTCCCATCTTTGTCAAAGTTGGACTTTTCTTCTTCATACTTGATTGTACCATCATCGCCATTCCCTGCCTTCTGCTTGCTATCCTTCTCGCTCCTATGGCCATTTTGGATTTGTCCAAACTCAACTTCACCCCCGAGCTCGTTATTTTTGCCTTCGAAGTTGATGGTCCCATCTCCCTGCTTCTCGTGCTCTACACCATTGTGACTATTCTCGCTATCACCAAAGTGATCTCGGTTTTGACCTTCATTTCCGTTGTCTTCGCCAAACTTAAGCTCTCCTTTGTGGCCAGAATTCTCATCCTTGCCGAGCTTGTATTTCCCTTCCTCGTATTCTATTTTACCATTGTCGCCATTTCCCCTCGTATAATCACCACCCTGTCTGTGGCCATGGCGGGAGCTCCCGTGGTGTCCAGTATATCTTTGACCATGGCGTCTGATCCCGTCGATGAGGCGTCCATAGAGAGTACGTCCACCATCCAAGTTTCCGCGGGGGCTACTGCCATGAGGTAAACTTCCACCGATACGGTATCCGAAACCTCCGTGCAAAGATTTGCGGCCAAGTCTTTGCTTGTTTCTCGCATGAGATCCGTCAGCTTCCTGAGTTGCAGATTCATCCGAAACTGACACCTGGTCCACAGTGAGATCCCCGGCTTCGGGAGTAGGGATGGCTCCGATCAAAGAAAGCGCAAGTACGCCAATGATTGCTTGAGTCATGGAATTCATAATTGTCAGATGCTAACTATGTAAGATCACGGTTGTTTCGATGGCCTTATATAGTTTCCTACCAACCTCTGTTTCTTACATTTTCTTTTGCTTGGCACAGCAACCCCTCAAAAAGTGTATTTATTTATCTCCGAGACCTTGTGTACGATTTATTCGCTCTACCCATACGTCACAGCATCCAAAAACCCATGGGTTATATATGTGCTTTTATCTTATCGATCAATTATCTAATAAACGCTGCATCAAGCTCCCAAGTAAATTATATGCCCTATATCCTAAACGACAAGAGCTTCTGAGCCTACGTCACCGAACCCTCAGTACACACCCTTTTATTTCCGAGAGGAAAGGGCGGGCGTCCCAATTCGCTTAAATAGCTCGCTTTCCTAAAAGGCCATGGCGTTCAATAAGTGTATGAAGCCCATTTTTGTGGTTTATCCTTCCGCATTCTGTAAACTAAGGGGACCGGTGGGTAAATTGCCGGTCTGTAATACCCTGGCAACTAAAAGTGTAAATCGGTACCGATCAAATGCTTTTTACCCATGCATCCCCAAGCTAACCGATAGCAAGGCTATCGTTATTTTGGGATCACCTGTTTCACACAATCTATTCTTGCTGCATCATGCAAAACAATAAGAAGCCTTTTGGTATGAGCGATAGGCTTGCCTTTCCGGTGACGAAACTGGAAGCGTTCCATCGACCCTCGCTTTATGGGCCAACATCTAAATTATGTGGAGCTTAGGTGATACTCGTCTTAATACATGCAGGCTCGTGTCATATGCGGCCTACATTATCGCATCGTGGTCCCCGGCAGATCTTTGAAGATTTGGGATGGTATACGTTCCTAGTACCGGTATAGAATATTCTCTTAATATGTACCTCAATTGCATTCACGCCAGCCATCTCAATGCTAACCTTGTCCGCAGATATGTTCATCATTCCCTTACTCTAAAATGGGCTACGTTCTTAGAACCATCTGCTCTATACCCATCATCCAGTTGATATAATCTTATTCAAGACAGTCAACTTCCCTTGACTTCATGGCTAAATAAACCCCCTTTCAAGAAATTTGACTAAATCTGATTAACTTTGTTGAAACAATCATGTAGGGCAGCTTATAAAGATACATAGAATAACCTCACGGATCATCAGACAGTGATACCTTGGATATCCCTATAGCGATGACCAATTCGCTTGAAAAATATAACGATAAGCTAAATGGACGGAACCCCTACCCCTTCTGGCGTGGTAAAAGCGGGATAACCCTTAATTTAAAAGGCGGAACTTAACCATTTCCATCCCAGGGTGAATGTTCCGTGTTGGAACGCTTCCCATAAACTAACCCGCCGCTTCGTATGGGGCTGTAGGAAATTCCTGGAAGCTATCGGGGGAGGCACTAGCATCGGCTTCCCAAAAATAATCCCGGAGCACTTCACTCCATCGTAAATATCGAACAGATCGCTATCCATAACTCAATTCGAGCCCAGTTAGGGTAGGGTTAGCTCACTAGCAAGCTGTAGCTTTCGGGTAGCATTCAACTATTCCAAAAAGTGAGAAGAGGGAGGCCATAGGATAGGCCCCTGATTTAATCAGGAACCTCCCCTTTATACCGGGTCCCCGATTGAAATAACTTTGAACAAGGAGCGCAAGTATAGGGAAGCTGAAACTAAACCAGCTTTAAAGGGATAGCTGCCATCCTTCATATACCCTGCATAATCAAACTAAGTAGCCCCAAAGATCTTATAGCACCTTTCATTAATAGAGCTGAAACTGTTTATTCAACTCCCTGGACAGGTTTCACCTCTGTGAGGGAGGGGGCTAAACTAACTAAGTTTGATTCTCATCCTGGGGAACAAGCTGCCAGGATGCTATCCAGTGAGCTACTGGGATGGCCGCTCTGAAAAGAGTCCACAAATAGGACATGGAGAGAGGCATGGCAAGGAATAATTCAAACTTGTGAGGGTCAGGCCAGACAACAACCATGGAGTGCAATCATGGGAAGGAAGCATTTCTGGAGAAAGGTCTCCTATAGGAATGGGCTTTAGTAAGGATAAGTCAAGGGTAACAGGGCAACCACAGAGATGGATGGTAATGTTGGCTCTGGATTTGAGAAAGTGTCATATTCTAATGCTAAGCTCTTTACAAGGTATCTTCTATATGCTATAGTATCACAGGCCTGTTCAAAAAAGTTATCCAATGCAGGGAGAAGCATCAAAAGATTAGAACTCAAGGAGGTAACAGAAGTAGTCAAACTTCCTCATAGTTATGTATAATTAGTCCATAGGAGTAGTAGAATCAGGGTCAAGGTCAGGAGCATTGACTAAATAAACAGGGCTACCATAGTTGGAAGCCCCTTCAAATTATGTAGTTGGAAACTGTTTTGTAGGGACAGAGAGCAAGAAAATCAAAGATTTTCAGCCATCCAGATCTTCAAATCCAATTCCCTTAGGTTTGGGCCTTGGGTAAGATCATAAGGACCACAGACCAGGAGGCAAGGAGGTGCTGTCAAGGTTGATCTCTGCTTTTGAAACAAAAGCAAGCAGCTTGGGGTAGAGTTTATAATATATTTCTAGTCTAAACCAAGTTTTAAAGCCAGAGAAAAAGTTGAAAATAGCTATAAGTTATAAAACTTTACTGATGATCACTTCTGGGGACCTTGAAAACAGTGCAGGTAAGTCCAGCAGTGGGGGCTGGGAAGAGCAGGCAGTGAAAAAAAGAAAAAATGAAATACAGGGGTGAATCCAAAGTATGAACCTTGGAATTTTCAAAGATTATTAGAAAGGATATGCAGGCAAGGAGCCTTGAGGGTTACTACTTGCTTTTAAATAGCTTATTCAGGAATAGTGGTGCTTCCTCTTACAAAAGCATCAGGTGCAAACTTCTGGTTAGTTGGTGTATAATTTTTTCCAGATTTTATTGCACAGGCTATAAGGCTTTCCAGATTTTCAGGGGGCATATTAAGAGCTCTGTTGCTTCTGCTTGCATCAATATAATCCTTAGTGAAGGTCAAAGCCATCCTGGGAACTTTATTGGAATGGAATTATAATCAGAAGATACCATGGGTGACACAAACTTATATGCAGAAAATTCAAGTTAACTATCTTAATTTAATGCTTAACACAGTTTTACATTTAAGCTTTGGTTTGAAATCAAGAGAAGAGTGTGGATCTATGCAAGTTAGATAAATGATACTTTAAAATCAACTCCAGATCTGATTGTGTCAGGAATATTCCTGACAACACCTTGGTTCAGGACAATATTTTGTGTCCAATCAAACTTGATAAACAAAATAAAAAATGGCATCAGTTCCCCCTGATTGGGGAAACTGTCGCAAAAAAACCAGCCAAAGATTCACAAATTAAAAAATGTGATTTTGAGAAAGACAGGTTTTATACCCAGCCACGGACTGCATAGCCGGCCGCCAGCTGTTTGCAGGCTGTATGCCTGACTGCCAGGCACCCGCCCACTCTCCCAGCCAGCCGGTGGGGGACAACACACCCCCCACAGAGGGGGCACCCATCCCCGCTGGATGGGGAAATTGCTCAATAGGGAAACCCAAAAAGGCAATTTCCCCAAACCCAAATGGAGTGGGGACTGCTGCCCAAATTTGGAATTTGCAAAATTTGGGAGGGGATGACAAGCTGCTCAACCCACCCATTCCTGCATTAACTGCAGAATCCAAAATTGGATGCATGAAAACATCCAATGATACATCAAGCCAATGCAAGCCCAGAAGTAACAATTCATTGCCTGTACACCACTCCCAATTCTCCTCCCAAAAGGGAATTCCAGACAACATCAAGTGTTTGGGATTCCCTGTCCAGTGTTTTACTCTATTCATGCCACCACAGGGATGATAGTATATAATAAAGCCAATTCACTTGATGATAGTTTGTGCTATCATTGAGTGAAATTACCCCTCAATAGTATCACATAAATCAATCAGAACTTTACCCTACAAGAAAGTTAAAGACACTAAGCTTTGTCTGCTCTCTCCCAGGATCAGAAGATGAATCATTTAATCTTCTCAGCTGTACTCACAGCCTGCCTAGGGATTAGGGGCCACCAATACAATCACCAGCATGGGCTGTTTAATAAACCACCTGGCAAGTACATCTACAAGGAGCCAGCACAGCTAAACTCCTCTGAACAGTACTCCTGGCCCACACTGGTGTTGCCCCACTCCACCCAGTCCGTAGCTATATACACCTGTGTATACTATATACTTACGTATTTTGCCAGTAATTTTGGACAATATAATGTACACACCAAGGTCTTCAGATGGATGATGACAGTCTACCCCATTGTGACAGCGCTCACAGTGTTTCAAGTTGCCAACTTTGTACCTTATTTTGTAAAATACTCCCCCAATTGTTGGGTCTTTAAAGATTGAGATTAAAGCAAATTATTTTAACCAAAAATATTGCAAGTATTTAGATTTTTAAACCAAAAATACATTAAACAAACAGATGTCAGCCAATCAAAGGGAGAAAATCCATTAAAAACTCCACAGGGACCAGTAAACATGAAATAGACCAATCAAGACTCATAGGTAAACCCAAATATCTGCAACCAAGCCTGAAAATCATCACCTTCAATTCAAACAATGAATTGAAGGTTGCCACCAAGTACCAATACATTTCCTCTTGTCAGCTTGCAGGCCGCAACTTGCTGCAAGCCTGCCAAGAATTGCTTAATTCTCACCTTAAATTTTGGGATATCTTGGTAAGTCACAGATTCACCCATCATCATTTAAGACAACCAATTTTTCTGGGGGCAACCTCTCTAAGAATTCCCCTTATTCTATTTTTCACAATAAATTTTATGCTTTCTTAACTATTAATTGCTAAATTATTGTGAATGCTTCAATAAACAAGAAGCCCTCTAGCACTAACTAGATTTCCTCTTCAGCCTCCTGTTAATCTTGAATGATGCTAATTCAGGTTTTGATAGTCCTGACCCTACTCCCACTGAGTCATCTCAAGGCTCTTCTTGGTATAAATTTGACCCACAACATCTGCATTCTCCTTATGTTAAACACAACTTAATCCCTCTTACAGTAGTTTGAGAAGCTATGGCAACAACCAAAAATACCTCAGATTTAAGCAAAATGATTTCAGATTTGAACAAAATTCAAGTTGCGCAAGATTCAGGATTCAATCAAAAAATATTTTTGGTTAATAAATGAACTGTCAAATCAAAAACAAAATTTCACTAGCCCATTATACAAAACTATATCAAATATCAAGCGGTGTAGTTCAAACCACAAACAAAATAAACTGACACAACAAGTGAGATGAATGGATGCTGTTCTGGAGTATATTATAATCCAATCAGGATTCATATGAGGCACCAACAGAAGGACTAAAATGAAACAAAATTTGAGCAATATAGAAGCAAGATTCCACAATAACAAGACAAAATGAAGTCACACAAGATGTGTAGTATGAGCAGCCTAAAATAGAAATATAACAGTTTAACAGCTAATCAACAGCTATTCAATTTAGAAACAGAGGCATTTTATTCATTCTCATGGATTCTTATTTGTGTATAATGGTTTTGAGAACCTTCCAAATATGGAATTGTGATTAAAATAAAAATAACTAATAAAATTTTAAACTTCTACTTTTAGTGGTTTTATCCTAGGTTTTATTTACAATGGTTTTTACTAGCAACATTTTTGACAGCGCCAGCAACCAAGCCAGAAGCAGCCAAGCCAGCTTCAAAAAAAGCAAGGCTCAGAAGGTGGAGGCACCTGTTTACACCCAAGCCTTTGAGGCAAGTAACAAGGAAGCCGACCTGTACCTGACCCCGGACCCTTATGGCTTTGACTTGTTCAGTAGTCACTTAGTGTCTAGCTCTGCCCCCACTCCCATACCCACCCCAGCACAAGCTGCCTGCCAACCAACTAATCAGGATGGCAACCTTGATTAGGAACAGCTTCCTGCTGCCAACCAACCTGCCCCCCTACAGCCAATCAGGCTTCAGCCCCCAGCGCCCCAAACGCAGAATAATTACTGCCCAAATTCTTCAGGAAAATATGGCACTGAACCTGCAAGGTCTGTCCTGGGAACAGATTGCTAGCCAACTGCAATTTACCCAAGCCATCATAATGCAGGAGTTCAACAAACTAATGAACAGGGGGAATCTGGTTGGGATAGCCAAGAAGCCATTGAAGGCCCCCAAGTCCCAAATCACTGAGGCATACCCTATTATGCTTGACCTCCTCCAGCAGGACCCCAAGCTCCCCCTGACCCAGGTCCAGAAGCAACTTGTGCACAATGGTATTTGGGTGTCTGAGTGCATGGTGCAGCTCTGGATGCATTGAAAGGTGGCTTCAATACGGATTCTTACCAATGTTGCCAGCAACTAATGGGATGGTGCCAAGGATTCCCTGTATGACCCTGCCATCAAATCAACCCTGGTCTGATGCCTGACTAGTCTAACAGATGACATTATGTCTATCTTGTACTACAAGTTATTGATTGTGTTTGACAATTTTGGAAAGCAAGGAAGAGCCGCCACCCAAAAAAGAAGGAAGAAGGTCATTAAGGAGACTTTCATTGGTGTATTTCTGGCTGTTTCAGACAAGGGTTTTGTCTACTATTGGACAAACCCAGATTTCAATAATGGCTACAAGTACAGCCACATCCTTGGTGGATTACTTGACTCCTGGGATGGCTCAAATTCCAAGTACCAGGTTTTCTTGAGCCACCAGATGGAGGGTAGCTCCACTGCCCTTGAGGCCATCCAGCAACACAGGCACCAGGCCTCTGTGTACCCAGCCAGTCACGCTGACATCCATCTGGCTGATGTTGTGTTCTTTAATATTAGAGATACACTCCAGGAGCGCTGCCCTCAGGCTTTCACAACTTCTATCTTGGGGTCCTTGACCACAATTCTCTCTTTGGTCACCAAATGGTGGCTGACTTGTTTGCGCAAATGGTTTTCCATGTGAATATGGGCAACCAATCACATAAGGACAAGCGCCTCCCACCCTGTGCCACAGCCACCTACAAGTCAATCAAGGCAATGACAGACAAGTAATATGACAAGCGGTATATGGCAACCATCACACAAAATCCTCTTACCCCTACCCCCACTACCACTACCCCCATCTTCCAGCCCCACCCAATCCCAAACCCCCAGGCCAGCACTGCCTCTATGTCTTCCTTCCCGTGCTATTCTGCCTACTAGTCATCAATCTTCCCTGCCCCAATAAACCCCTTGTTGCCAAGCATTTTCTATTTATATTATATTTATTATGAATTTCAATTGTTCATTTTCTCTTTGTTTATAGTTGGTTTTATTCTTTATGTTCAATTTATTTATATAAAGTCATATATTTACTATGCCATGTATCTAGATCCAGAACACAGTTATTTTTAGCACCTAAACACATCCCCTTGTGAAAACATTAACAATGATTTGGTGATCAGCTAAATTTGAATTAGAAAATTATATATTAATTGTATTTAGATAAAGTTGTTACTGTAAATTCAGGACCTAAACGTAAAAATGTGGGATTGTCAAATCCTTGGTCCAAATTTTGAATCACTTTTGTGGGATAGTCTTTTTTAATTAAATTGAATTCTTTGTATTTTTATTTGAATTTTTAAAAGTGCGGGACTCATAGACACTTTGCAAAGCTCAAGTTGAACTGCATATTTCTAATGGACAAAATGAATTAACTGGAATCAGATTTGAAGCATTCAAATCCATCAACCATTTTCATTAAGTTTACTATGTTTTTTGAAATTGCGGGATTGTAAATCCAAGAACAAAATTTAAAATCACTTTTGAATGCCACTAGTAAACTCAGATATTAATTGCAGGAACTGGAATCCAAATTGAATATAAAGTAAGAAACTAGGACAAATCAACCCAAATCAAGAAGCTCCACTCTGGATAAAATCAAATGGAAAATCCAATCTCAACAACCATGTTTAGACATGAAATTAAGTGAAATGTAAAATTGTCTAAACTGGAAATGATGCAATATTCTGCACTCTAAATCACTAATATAGCGGCCATAAACCATATAATGATTTATGAGCTACTCTCCTTTCTTCCTTGAACTTTTAAAAAATTTCAAGGAAGAAAGGAGAGGAAAAAATAAACCATCAGTTTACTACACTATGTGTTCATGTACTGCTATTAAGGATTCTTGGCTACAGTAGATTTTAGAAAATGCTAGCAATAAAATAGAATTATATATTATAATCTGTTTTTACAATGTTGCCTTTTCCTTGGTGTGTTGATAGTTCATTTGCTGTTGATAAGGTGTTTGCATTTAATTGGATGGTTTCACCTCCAGTTGCCTTGACAATAGGAAATCAAGTTGCCTCCACAACCACAGTTGGTCTTGTTGAGGCAACTTGATTTCCTATTGACAAGGCAACTAGAGGTGAAACCATCCAATTAAATGCAAACACCTTATCAACATCAGATGAACTATCAACACACCAAGAAAGACAACATGGTAAAAATAGATTGTAATATATAATTGTCAAGTTTATACTTTTGGGAAGTATAATAAATGAAATAAAAGGGAAGATTAAGAAGAGAATGATACTTTATTGAATATGAATATAGGCTAATGTATAGTATCATGACAAGCCTCATGTTGTCCATGTACGTCATGGGGCTTATCTGAGTAATGTTTCTCTTGAGTCACGAGGTTTAATCAAGTTGTGTTCCATTTAAGACCTGAATTGAGTGATCCCCGTCATAGATGGTTAACTGATAATGATGCCACCAGTTTATTGGCTGGGCAGTGAACCACTCAGTGATCCGCTCAGTGATTTACTCAGGGCATTAATTCCCCAAGAGGGAGTAATCAAAGATGTTGCAACATATCCCCCTGGGGTGCTGGAAGGCAGAGCCTTAGGAATCTTCTTGAGGGTATCTGGTATATGGGCTTAGTACTGATCCAGTTTGGCGTTGGGAACAGGGAGTCTTTAATTTTGGGCTGCTCTTGCCTTACATAAACAAAGTCAATCATGATGCATACATTTTAGTTTGGGTTGAGCTCCAATCCCTTTGATGAGGTAGGTGTTATTGGGCTTCACTTCCATGACAATGCCTGGTCCGTGTAACCCTGGGTCTAATTTGTGTTGGTTGTGATTGACAACCCAGATCTTGTCCCCAACTTGGAACCTTTCTTGTTGCAATGGGATTGCTTCCTGCTGAACTCTTTGTTGTTCCATCACCTCTTGGACCTTTCTGGCTTGTAGTACTTTTTGGTCATTGCTGTCTGGTATCTTCTTTGGAAGTGGCAGTTGTGGTCCCATGGTTGTACTGACAAGTGATGGTTTCTGACCATAGGCAAGTTCATAAGGGCTTTTGTCTGTATTGCGGTTAACTTGTGTTCTGCAGACTATAAGGGAAGTTGGTAGCATGTTAACCCAGACTTTTGTATTGTTGGCAGATAACTTACTGAGGGCTTCCACTAGAGAGCTGTTTAGTTGTTCTACGCGTCCATTTGCTTGTGGGTGATATGGGCTGGCTGTGACGTGTTTTATTCCATTTTTGGCAAGATAAATGTTGGTGTCAATAGCTTTGAGTTCAGTGCCTCCATCTGTGATTAAGAGGTCAGGCTTTCAAAACTTAGCTATGATCTCCTTGCCAATGAATTGTCTAATGTCATTGCCTTTGTGCTCTTTTGTGGCTTGTGCTACAGGCCATCTGATTGCATAGTCAATGGCTGTGATGATGTACTTCTTGCCTTTGCTTTCACCAGGCATAGGTCCCACAATATCTAACAACTATACTTTGAAGGGTTGTGTGATGGATACTGGTACTACTGACTTGGGTGGAGCTTTGGTTCAGGCGTACTTTTCACAGACCTCACATTGTTCCAGTACTTCTCTGATATCATCTAGCATGTTGGGCCACCAGTAGCGGGTCTTGAGATATTCATGCAAGTTTCTGCTAAGGGTGTGTCCCAAGTCTCTGTGATAACAGAGGATTGTGTCAATCTTTTGTGTTGACGGAACTTAGGGTACAGTGTCACCATTTGGAAGGATTTGGTGGAGGGTACCATATACGTTTTTGAACAGATGTTTGTTCTTGAAGACTTTCTCTTGGATTTCCATTGGTGTGCCAGGTGGGAACCCTTTTTGGAGATTCCCCATGATTAACATGGGCCAGTCAGGGTTGCCATCAGTGCAGAGGATGTGTTTATTGTATAGCCTTGATAGGGCGTCTGCAGTAAGCATCTCTCTGCCTGGATTATATTCAATTTGTATGGGGTATCTCTGTATGAGACTCATCCATTTGGATTGTCTTCTTGACAGGTGTTGTTGTGTTTTAAAGAATATCAACAAATTGTGGTTGGTGAGTACTTTGAACGTCTGGGCTCCTTCTAGATAACATTGTCATTTAATGAGGCAGTATATGATGGCAACCAGCTCCTTATTGTGTATAGGGTATATTTGTTTGCCATCTGATATCTTCCTGGATTCATATGCCACAGGGAGGAAGTCTTTCTGGGCTGTTTGGATACAGAGGACTCCTCACATGGCATAATCAGAGGCGTTGGTTTCTAGCTCATAGATCCCCTCACAGTTTGGGTATTGCAGAATGGGGGCAGTAACCATGCGCTCTTTCAGCTGGCAGAAATGTTGATCTTGTAAAGGTGTCCAGACAAACTTGGTTGTTTTCCCAGTGATGGCTGATTTGGGAGCTGTTAGGGCGCCCCAGTCAGGAATGAACCTGTGTACATACACTACCATTCCAAGAAAAGTGCAGAGCTTGCTCTTGTTCCTTGGGGCTGGCATCTCTGTTATAGCGCGTATTTTGTCTGGATCCAGCTTGATACCGTCCTTGCTAATGATATGACCAAGGAAGGGGAGTTCAGTTGAGAAGAACTCACATTTGGAAAGTTTGGCAATTAGTTGGTTTTCTTGCAGGGTACAGAGGACTGCGCGGACGTCTTCCCAGTGTTGTTGTAGGTTGGGACTATAGATGATGATGTCGTCCAGGTAGATGATGTCTCTTTTCCCAATGTGTTCCTTGAATACTTCATTCATGAAGATTACAAAGGTACTGGGAGCGTTTGTCATGCCGAAATTGAGGACAGCACATTCAAAGGATTGGTATTTAGTTCAAAACGCGGTCTTTGGAATGTCTTCAGGTTTCACGCAAATTTGGTGATATCCTGCTGTCAAATCAATTTTTGTTAAGATTTGGGACCCCCCCCCCAGGGCATCAAAAAGGTCATCAATTAGGGGAAGGGGATACCTGTTTTTTATTGTGACCTTGTTGAGGGCCCTGTAGTCTGTGACTAGGAGGAGGCCTCCATCTTTCTTTGCCACAAATAAGACAGCAGCACCAAAGGATGACTTTGAAGGTCTGATGAGGCCTTTCTTGAGTGCTTTGTCAAGGTAGGCTTTCAGAGCGTTGTCTTCTTGTGGTGTGAGGTGGTAGATGGGTTGCACCTTAGGCACACTACCTTTTAGATCAATCTTATGTTGTATACTCTAATCAGGGGGCAGCCCAGGTAGTAATTCTTGGAATACAAAGGGAAACTCATTAACTAGCTGATCTTTGATTGGGTTCTGTTTGTGTTGAATTTCTGTGTTTTTGAAGTGGATGACTTCATACGTACATGTGCTCCAATTGATTTTGCTGATGTCAGTTTCTTTCTCTGTTCCCATGATCTTGACAAATATGTGGTCCCTCATGAGGGTATCAAGATGTGTTGGGTACACGTGATAGTGGACTTCTCCTTTCTGGATAGTGAGGGTGGCACTGTCCTAGTCTATGTGAGTATTTGTCTTTTGCATCCAATCTAATCCAAGTATGATATTGTATTTGGGGATTGGGATGATTGGGCCGCTAATTGTTGTTTGCACGTCTCCAATTTGGGCCCGGAAAGATCTGGTCTTGTGGGTAACTGGTGTGCTGTGGTTGTCTGCCATGATGACTTTCTTGATGTTGCTTCTAATGGTAGGTAACTTCATGAGGTCTGCAAAACTCTTGTTAATGAGTGATTGGTTAGCTCCAGTGTCAAATGGTACTGTGCCCTGGTATCTGCAAAAACAGAAAGGATAGGTAAGGAGTTTATTTCCAGATTGGGCTGCAAACAGTAGAGGGTTGCTGGAGGGAACCTGGATCATGGTGATGGAGTCCACGTCCTGTTCTCTGTACAAGTCTTGTGAAGAGGGGGGAGGGCGGCTTGCCTAAGCACTCCCCCGAGCTTTTCCCTCCTTGTTGGTATCTTTGGTGCTAGCCTGGTTGGCGTCTGCTGTGCAATTCATGTTTTGAGGCTGGGTACTGTTGGCTTGGTTGTTTTGCTTATTAGGGCAAGATTCTCTCTTAACTGCGGGGTTTTCCTTGAGTTTGTTAGAGGCATGTAGATTGTCAGACTTCTGAGCTGCGCGTCTTCCTTCTAGGAATACATCCTCAAGGTTCTTGCAGCAGGTCATGTCAAACTGACATCTAATATGTGTAGGAAGGCCATTGTAGAAGTCCAGGCGTGGTCCAGGTTCATCAAATTTGATTGTGTTGGGCGCACAGTCATGTAGTTCTATGTATGCAGCAATTTATTCCTCAATGATTCCTGTCATTTTGAAGGTTCAGAGTTTGGTCATAATCACCACGTCTGAATCCTTCATGGAGAACTTTTCGAGAAATGCAGCTTTGAATAGTTCCCAGTTTTCCTTCTGGTTGGGATGTTGAGCTAGCCATTTGGTAACAAAATGTGAGGCAGTCCCTGTGACGCGGAGGGCAATTTTGCTAACCAAGAGTCTTTGGGGGTACTCCACTTGTTTGAACTTGCTCTTGGTGCTGTTGATCCAAAGAGAGGCATTCTCACGGCGTAGTCCTGCAAAGGCGCCAATCTCAGAGGTACGTAAGCGCTGAAAGATGATATTGGGTATATCAGGTTACATAGGCGCTGTTGTGGCTGGCGTGGTAGGGAACAGTCTGCGGGTTTTGAGAGCGTTGTACTGGTCAATGGGTACAAGGAGATTATTGTAGATGACAAGTACTGGGGGAACGTCTTGTCCTACTTTGTAATCTCTCTAACCATTAGGGAGTGGCATTGCTTGGGCTCTTTTCTTGGGAGGAATTTTTCCTTTGAGTTTGGTAGGTATGGATAATCTACCTGTGCTCCACTGTCAAGTTTATACTTCTGGGAAGTATAATAAACAAAATAAAGGGGAAGATTAAGAAGAGGATGATACTTTATTGAATATGAATATAGGCTAATATATAGTATCATGACAAGCCACATGTTGTCCATGTATGTCATGGGGCTTATCTGAGTAATGTTCCTCTTGAGTCATGAGGCTTAATCAAGTTGTGTTCCATTTAGGACCTGGATTGAGTGATCCCGGTCATAGATGGTTAACTGATAATGGTGCCACCAGTTTATTGGCTGGGCAGTGAACCACTCAGTGATCCGCTTGGTGATTTACTCAGGGCATTAATTCCCCAAGAGGGAGTAATCAAAGATGTTGTGACATAATTCTATTTTATTGTTAGCATTTTCTAAAATCTACTGTAATCAAGAATCTAAATTTTAGCTGTTCTAAAATGGAATAGTGATATTTTTGAGAATGCCTATGATTCCTAAAAGAATTAGCACAAATTCACTCTAGATCCTTTAGCATCCTTTTTGAGACACCCATAAATTATATATATTTCAAATTCCTCACAATTATGATTTGAAACTTGGTTCTCGGATTTGATAATCCCATAATTTCAGATTTTTTAAGTTTTCCATGATGTCTATGATTTGTTTGAAATACAGGAAACCTCAAATTGTACACTAGATTCCCGCATTTCTGATTCATGTATCCCGCATTTGTTTGCTGTGTTTTGTCTTTTGTTAGTTGAGTTATCTGTTCAAGAGATTCAAAATTTGCCAATTTAAATAAATCAAAAAATTCAAATTAAATGTTTGATTTTATTAAATATTTTATTTTTAACTCAGCTGAGTTGCCCGCAAAAGTAATTTGAAATTTGGACCAAGGATTTGACAATCTCACATTTTTAAGTTTAGGTTCTGAATTTACAGTACTGATCTGAATTCAAAACCTTAAAGTTTATCATTAAGGTTTTGAATTTGGATCAGTAACAACTTTATCTAAATACAATTAATATATAATTTTCTAATTCAAATTCAGCTGATCACCAAATTGTTGTTAATATTTTCACAAGGGGCTGTGCAAAGTGCTAAAAATAATATGGTAATTAAGGGACAATGTCAACACAAATCAAACAACATATATTGAGTTGAGTTTAAACATATACACAATGAGTAAAAAATGGGATATTGGAGTAATGTAAAACAAACAGGGATAAAAAAGAGGCAATAGTATCAGAATAATACAGATTTTATTGGGATGAAAGCTATAAAAACATATGGAAAGGTCAGTAAAAATCATATGAGAGAATTGGAGAAGCTTTTGAAGGACCTTGACTCTGCAATTGCAGAGATCAAAGAAATTGACTGCAAGATCAAAGCAAGAGTTAATTCTGCCGTCCTTGAAGGAGATAAAATAGACAAGGTGTCCACAAAGGCCCTTATGACCAAAATACCAGACACCCCTGAGAAGACAATTGAATGCTTACTAAACATTCAGAAGGAAGTGATCAAGGGTCTCCAGTTTAAGGTGTACAATTTTTCTGTGCCGTCTGTCTGGGTCAACAACCCTGAGATGTAGGCCCACCTCAAACAAGCCAAGCAAGCCCAAAACAAGGACACCAAATTACCAGCGCAATTGCTTGCACCAAGAATAGCTAAGCCTGCCAAAGCTTCCAGCAAGGAGGAAACACACAAAGATAATATAAAAAAATAAAATTAATATAAATTTGTAGATACTTACTGTTGTGAAGTGATTGGTTATAAACTAGCTGTCACTATATTCACGCATTAATCCATTAAGCTCAGTGAACCAAAGGGCAATGGTACTCTTGCCCTGGATGATAAATAGTCCAAACAATCAACTAGGTTGTATTCCAAGTTCATATTAACTGATGATCATCCAATAATTAGTTTAATATTGGGCTAAGCAAAAGAGGGAATTGGGCTGTAACCAGAAAATACTGGCATTCTATTGACTCTCATTAATCCCTCCTTCACTATATAACTCTCTTCTTGATTGATTAAATAAAGATTGAATTACATACACTTATATATATTATACATATTAGGCCAAAAGATTTATCTTAGCTTAATCTTTAGTAATACATAAGTTTGTAGTTGAGTTAAGTGTTGATAGCTATCAACCAACCAATAGCTGAAGTTACAACATTTGGTGCTCACTCTAGCATGCATCTGTTCAATGGTACTTATTGCCCTGCTGGGGACTTGTCTTTTGTGCAGGGAGGTGATGGGGATAATCTTCTCCATGCCTTCCTTCATCACCTCCAGGACCACCCTGATAGGCTATTCTTAGGGATCAATCACCTTGCTGGAACAAGGGATGGGATACCTAATGAATTCATGGCTTTTAGTCAGTTCATGACTGACGTGCAGCATCTCTGTCTAATAGAGGATCAGTCCTCTCTACACCTCAATGTCCCAGTGCCACTTGAGGTAGACAGAAACGCAGATCCAACCCAGCAACAGCTGGAGCAAGCCATTAGTGGGATGGACTGGGGTGCATATCAAAATGGGGAAGCCCATAAGAAGCTTTCTGTACTGCCATCCTATGGCACTACAGCCAAAGAGAAATTCCGCAATTTCACAGGAATAACTCCTAATCAGCTTCAATTACAGATGAAAATAATCAAACAGTCAAGGAGTATATCCATAGTTTTGCACATCCTGCCATTTGCCACAACTGGACCCACTTGGGTTATCAACTGTCCCTGATCTTGCACCAAGGAAATTTGATAAACAAAAAGCAGGCTTTCCTCTGTTGCCTGTATGAAAAACTCACAAACTCTATGGCCAATGTCAGTCACCAACTGAACAGCTTGGCAATCCACCAAAACTTCACAGCAAACTTGTCAACACAGCTGGGGGAACGCCTGAAAAAATATGTGGTTACAATGGTTGGGACCATGCTTGAACACAAAGGGTTGGATAATAATTGGCTAGGCACAGTAACTCACCACGTAAAAGGTGCAGAAGCCACCTTTTGCTACCTATGTAGTGAGGTCAAGTTGCTTTGCTGCTCTTTAAGAATGATTGAGGATGGGGTTGCATCAGAAGGCAACAAGGAAGCTACTGCCATTATCCAACAGGACATAGAGGAGCTATCTGAACACGTGAGTGATATTGACAAGGGCTTCTGTCAATTCCTCTCTGACTGCAACCATTTTAACGGGGAATTTCCTAAACTTACAAAAATGATTGACCATAATCACAACTGCACAGAAGAAAATCATGATAATCTAGAAAGATTAAGTGAAAGTCATTGGGCTATGCAAGAAAAGAACAACAGGTTGTTTGGGAACCAGGAATCACATATGGAGAAGTTTGAGGACAAACTACACTTAGAAAATTACACAATAAAAGACCTGACCTAAGAAGTACACTTGCAACATAGAGATATTCTGCATCTACAAGGACAAATAGAGCAACTAATTCAGGTGTATTCCAAACAAATTGTGCCTGGCCCTGAACTACAAGCAACTACAAGAAGAAGTCAAAGCGTCTTGTCCACTGCCAGCCAGGTAATATCAGAGGACCGTTGCTCCTTCCATAGCTATGAGAGCAATAAAGACAACATAGGCTGTACAATGAGGAAAGTCTATGTTGCAGAACCAGTTCTGGGTAGCAGCAAAACACCTCTTCCTGGTGCTACTGCTTCAACTTCCAGGACTAGCAACAACACTAGAGACACGGCTTCTGAAGCGCAATTCTGCACCTCAAACTAGAGAAATACCTCACCTCCTCCTAGAAGAAGCTATAATTTTAGCACTTTGTCTGTGATCCAGAACTTCAAGCCAACAAATTTGCCAAAACTTGACAAAAAAGCCAATGTCCACATGTTCCTCTGGCTATACAATAACTCTATGTATGATGCTGACAAGGCCATGAAGAATGCAGCCATTTTTAATTGCTTGGATTCAGAGACCCAAACATTAATAATGCCAAGACTTCTGGAACAAGGCTGGACTTACAAGAATCTATCCAGGGCTCTTATTGCAGAGTTTGGAAGCAAATAGAGGCTCTATTTTACCAAAAAATGGAGTTTAAAGAAGGAAAAATAAAGAAGGGGGAAAGTCTAATGAATTTCTCAGAGCGCTTCTATTTGAAAGCACAGACTCTAGTCTCCATGGGAGCCTCCACTTTTGTTGATGTAAAAAGAGCACTGCTTAACTATGTACGCCCTAATAGAGAGCTTTCTATTGCTCTCAAGTCTGGAATATATGGTGCAAGAACGTTCCCTGAACTCATGCGTCACTTGGGATATTTTAAGGAGCAGTTCAAAGTACCTTTTCCTGACTATAAGAAAGCCACTTCATCCTATTCTACAGATTCCAAGGGTAAGACTTGGGATAGGGTCGCTCCAAAGAAACCAAAAATTGTAGCTACTCCCCCAGTTAACAACATGGGAAATAACCGCACATACTACAAGTGTGGGCAATTAGGACATCTTTCTCAAGACTGCAAGCAACCCAAGGCTAATGTTTGCCATCTGATCCAGGAAGACAACATGGAAGACAAGCTAGATGACAAAGAAGAAGACAAGGCCAGAGAAGATGGCAAGGAGTCAAAAAACTGCTAAGCAGTCAGATTGAGGAGAAAACCCTGACTGCTAGTAGTAACCAACCCTCTCTATCTATTGACCCAGATCCCAACATCCCTGATCACAGCGTTAGACTGCTGGACCAAGAAGCCTGCCCCAAGAAATACTTTCCTGATAAAGAAGAAATAAATGAAGACTTGCTCCATAGATTTTTAGCTATCAACACAGTCATAAGGAAGCAAGCCATCCATACAGAAAGTGTACCTTCCAAAGAAGCTGTCAACACCATCTCTATACCCTACGCTGAACAACTTTCCATGCCATACACCAAGGTCATCCATGAAAGCAACAGTGTCAAAAAGTTGTCTCAACTATTGAGGTTGGTACAAGTCTCCACTAATATGGACACCTTAAAATCCCTGAAGACCAATCTAACAACTGCGCTAGAGTTGTTCTTTGCTCAGTTTAAGGGTTTAGATACCACAAGGTTATCAAAATTGCCTCTCCTCATTATGGGGAAAAACACAACTGCACATAAATTGAACTGGTGGTTCATAAGCTCTGAGTAAGAGCAATTCTAGACTCTGGAGCTCCAGGGAACATTGTATCAACTAGGCTAGTCAAGAAGCTGAAACTTGCGCCTGACCTAGATTATAATGAGGAATTTGGTACTTCAGGAACCAACAAAACAAAGGTGTTGGAAGCCTATTCATCCTTACCACTTTGTTTTGGTAAATTGGTGGTAACAGCCCCGGCAATAGTGTTGCGCAACAAAAGCTACAATATCTTGATTGGTACAAGCTTCATGGTAACCTACAGGACTATCATCAACCATCAGGATAGTACTTTCAGCATTCTAGGTCACTCAGTACTAATATTTTATCACAGTGACAGACCAAGGGACTCCCTACAAATAAAATCCATTATATTAACATGGAATATGCTGATTGAGATATGCCAGTAGCGTACACCTTGCATCAGCGCAAAATTAAGACTTTACTTCTGGTCACTAAAAAGTACAAAGCGATCCCCTTATATTCTTCTAGTGAATTCTCCATCCCAGCTGGGTCTCAAGTTATACATAATACAGGCCTAAGCCTCAGCTTCCCTAAAGGTATGCATGGTGAAGTATCTGGACTCCATAATGGTTTGCAACTGGAGCCTTGGATCCTACCTGGGATTGTCATGCCATCATTAGAAGAGATTCTGGTACTTTTGGGGAATCTTTCTGAAGAATCACTGAAGGTGAAGAAACACCAGCTGCTGGGCTATATGAAGTTGGAAGAGAACTCTAGCCTTATGGATGTCATGCCCTCTGGCAAGTTCAGTGAATTTGCGCTGCCTTGCAATCAACCAAGTGTTCTGTTGCTTATTCCACGCAAATCTTTAAATGGACTAACAGAAGACCAGAAGGACCAAGCTATTTGACTCTTTGAGAAATATAAGGACATTTTTGCGGAAAATGACCAAGAACTAGGTAAAGCTCTTGGGGTTGAACATGTATTGAATACACAAGGAACTGCCCCTATACACTCTAGGCCAATAAGACACAGCCTGGCCAACCAAGCCATTGTTAACAAAGAGCTACAGAAGTTACTTGCATCTGGCCTTTTGGTACCCAGCAAGAGTCCTTGGTCCTCACCATTATTGATTGTAAAGAAAAAAGACGGGTCAAATCATGTAGTAATGGACTACCACAAATTAAACTTTGCATAAAAAAAGATTCTTATCTGTTGCTCCACATTGATGACATATTAGACAAGCTGGGTGGCGCAAAGTACTTTAGTGCAATGTATCTGATCAGTGGGTACTGGCAGATTGACCTTCCAATAGCAGACCAGGAAAAGTGTGCCATCATTATAAAGCAAGGACTTTTTCAGCCTACTAGGATGCCACAAGGGCTCGCAAATGCTCCTGCAACTTTCCAACAAGCCATGAACTCTGTGATGGGAGACCTCAAGTTGACTTGTGTTCTAGTTTAACTTGACAACATAAACGTCTTTTCATAAACTTTTGGTCAACACTTGGACCATCTGGAGGCTGTGTTTCTACGTCTTATTGCTGCCAATCTCAAGCTAAAACCAAGGAAGTGTAACTTCTTTAATGAACATTTGGAATTCCTTGGTTATATCATCAGCAAAGATGGCTTACAACCTGTTCCTGCTAAGGTCAAAGCTATTACACACATGCAAACGCCTTCCAACAAGAGAGATGTTCAGGTGTTTTTAGGAATGATTGGTTATTATAGACGGTCTATACCAAACTTTGCGGGTCTTGGAGGACCAATATTTCACTTGTTGAAAAATGACGTTGAGTTCTCATGGACAGAAGGATGCCAGAAAGCCTTCAAGGACTTGAAGGTCACCTTAGTGACAGAGCCAGTACTCTCCTATCCTAATTTTGAGTGCCCCTTCATTGTACACACGGATGCCAGTTTGACAGCAATTGGTGCTGTTCTTTCTCAGCTGGATGACAATGAACAAGATCATACTGTAGGTTATTGTTCTTGTACAATCAATATTCACAAAAGAAATTACACAATTACTGAGAGAGAATGCCTAGCAGTCATCTATGCCTGTCAGCAATTTAGAGTGTACCTCCACAGAGTACACTTTACGGTAGTAACTGATTACGCCTCACTTAAGTGGTTGAAAACCCTGAAGGATCCTGAAGGGCGCCTGGCATGATGAGCTATTAAGCTACAAGCTTATGACTACTAAATAATCCATTGCACAGGAGTTATGCATCAGAACACAGATTGCCTTTCACGCCTTCTTACCATAGCCTTGGTTTCCTCAGCAGAAGACAAACTTTACAACAAGCTGATGCTGAAACCTTATATGTGGGGGGAGGAGCTGCTTGAGATTCATAAAATTCTGAAGTCCCTTGTGGTGGAAACCTGTGTCAAGGATAATCAGCTTTTTAAGTTGTATAAAGGGAAGTGGTTACCATAAATTTGCCCATCCTTACAGACAGACACAATAGTATCAGCACATTGTACTGTGGGCCATGGCGGTATCCATAAAACCCTTAACCTCCTACAGCAGAACTGCTATTGGGAAGGTATGCATTTGGATGTAGCGGAAGCCTGGCCACTTGTCATGACTGTACAATAGAGCAACCAAAGGTCTCACGCTATCAGCACCAGCTAATTCAACCTGGCTTTGCATTTCATACTGTTGCTATAGATGTAGTAGGTCCCTTCCACTCACTGCCAGCAAGAACAAGTTCATAATTTTAGCAGTGGATCAGCTTACAAAATGGGTAGAAACAAAAGAAATTCCTAATCAGTTGACGCTTACCACAGCTAAGTTCATTCTAGAGAACATACTTTACAAACATGGCTGCCCACAAACATTGCTAATGGACAATGGGACCAATATCACAGGATACATGATACCCAGGCTGAACAAACTTATGGGTATTTGTGGTACCCTGTCAACACCATATCATCCCCAAAAAAATGGAATGATAGAGAGAACAAATGGAAGTCTTGTACAGATCCTAAGGAAGCTTAGCCAGCAGCACAAAACGGAATGGGATACATATCTTCTGGCAGCTACCTTTGCGTATAACATAGAATTCCACAGGGCTACGGGAAAAAGCCCCTTCCAGCTTCTTTACGGTTGGCAGCCAAGTCTATCACCACATCTCTACAGTCTAGTTATAAACAATGATCCCCTCACCCCTGACACTTATTTGAAGAGACTAGCACAGACGCTAATCAAGTTACAGTCTGAGGTGTACTCTACTAATTTATCAACAAAGGAGAAAGACTTGGATTGTGCAGTAAAAACCTGGCCTGTCCTCCCTGCATATGAAATAGGAAGCTTGGTATACTTCTACAGCAACTGAGGGTAAAGTTGCAAAAGTAAACTTGCCTTGCTATGGCAAGGACCAGTTAAGGTAGTCCAGAAAGTGGGAGTAGATAGTTACACTCTCAAGGGTCTAGAAACAGGCCAATTGATCACTTGAGTCCATGCGCAGTACATGCGTAAGGCTCTAAGTGATCAAACATAAACCCCTTTATGGATAAAAATTTGAAAAAAGAAAACCTAATGAAAAAAGTCCATGGGTTGTTATCCTTTTTGTATCAAGAAGAGATAAAGCTTATAGTAAGAAGGATTAGTGTGGTTTGGGCAATTGGTTCTTTATTGAGATACTATTGCCTCTAAACCCAGACGCAACTGGATGAGGACTTTGGCAATGGCTGTGTAGATTATCCAGACATTAGGTAGCCAACAGAATGGAAATGGAAGGAAGGGAGAATCATTGTTGGGAAGGAAATCAACGCGGTTCACGCCAATGGAGTAAGGAAAAGCAAGCCCAAGCAAGATGCATTCCCAGAGAAGACTTTCTTGCTGGGCATATTCCTTGGGTGTTTTGCCGCCTACCAAGTACATGACTCCCAACATTCATTCAATATATTTAGGCATGTGGTGTAGTCTCTGGTGATAAACAACCTTGGAGCCAATGAGCACCAAGCTCCCTACCAATGCCATGGATTGTCTACTTCCTGCGTAATTATAACTAAGGAGTTCCAGGGTAGTACCCATAGCTTTTCGCAATTGGTATTCATGACTATCTGATCCATGCCACAAGGGCACTGGACCAACCACGGATTGAGGATCAGACCACACTGCAAAAAACAGCTCCAGAAGATTGAGAGCACAAGATATTTGATCATTTGCCAAGTGTACCCCATCAAAGGAGAAGTCCTGTAGGCACAACTGAGCATATATGATCAGTTTCACCCTAGGAATTTTCCAATGAATGTTATTCCCAACTTCAAGTCTTTTTGTGGAGATAATGTATGGATTTTCCAGAGCTAGCATAAGGATGGACCACATAACTACTGGGCCACGGAATTATAGGAAAGAAATCCTCTCCCAAAAAAAATAGGCAATCATTTTGATATAAAAACCTTGGCTATCTTCTTGAATTACTACAGAAGTAGAGCTTGCCTCACCTTTGTCTAAATTTTGAAGAAGGTTGGCTAAGCTTGGCACAGGCTTGTTAGTCTTATTAGTTGGAGTAGTTGTAGTAGCTTTACTTGTGGTATTACAGCTTCTCTTCTTTGCAATTGTGGAAAGCTGGCTAGATATAGGCATGCCGGAGTCTTGTACTACCAACTTACTCAAAGATGTACTATCTTTATAGGAGACAGTACTGGACAAGCTATAGAAAGCTGTGTCTATTTTGTTGCCTAGGATCTTGGTGAATTCAGCATCTTCTGAGGCTAGCACAGGTGAGTATACACATACATTCTCAACTGGAATTTTGGGTATTCCCCTTTGGGTCTTGTTGATTCTCTTTTCTGGAACATTGGTTTATTGTACAACTGGCTTTCTGTTCCTTTTTGGGCGGTTTACCATGCTGAAGGAAGTTAAAAGACTTTTACAGTAATGTCTAGTTTAGTGGGGGAAATGTCGTGAAGTGATTGATTATAAAATAGCCGTCACTATATTCACGCACTAATCCATTAAGAGTGGTGGACCAAAGGGCAATGGTACTCTTGCCCTGGATAATAAATAGTCCAAACAATCAACTAGGTTGTATTCCAAGTTCATATTAGCTGATGATCATCCAATCATTTATTTAATATTGGGCTAAGCAATAGAGGGAATTGGGCTGTAACCAAAGGATCCTGGAAATCTATTAACTCTCATTAATCCCTCCTTCACTATATAACTCTCTTCTTGATTTATTAAATAAAGATCAAATTACATACACTTATATTTATTATATGCATTAGGCTGAAAGATTTATCTTAGCTTAATCTTTAGTAATACATAAGGTTGTAGTTGAGTTAAGCGTTAGTAGCTATCAACCAACCAATAGCTGAAGTTACAAAACTTACCTTTTTTTAGAAACCATAGACAGTGAAATATGTTGTGTTCTGGTCCTGTTTGTCCCTGCCACGTTCTATGCCAACTACACCAATCATGTGACAAGGCAGCTGTTTCTGTCCCCCCCTGTCTTGCAGGAGCTTGAAGACAGAATTCACAGGTCCTTCCCAATGTCCAAGGAGGAAATGGCTGAGCTTACACATGCTGAGGGGGCATCTTAGTGGGCAGTTACTATCTACAGGGATGCCCAACTGGTCCTCCTGGACCTGGTATCCCTCAATGGAGTTTACTGTGTAAACTCCATTGAGCTTGTTTGGGATGTCCTGGCAGCGCTCCCATTCAAGAATATACCAGAGATGAGCCAGGCCCATGTGGCTGCTTGCTTCTGCTACCCCCTGGAGCACACCCTGTCTTACCTGTTGGAGAACTTTGGAAACAAGGTGTTGAAATTGGCTGTTGCAGACGCAACAGCCATAAAGAAGATAGAAATCCTCCTTGCTTACTTTGGGTTGGCCTGGTGCGCCAATGAGACAGGGCTCCTTGCAGCCATGGAGCTGTACTTTGCAAAGACCAAGCACAAGAAAAAGATTGGCACAGTATACAACAAACTTTATGAGTTTAAGAAGCCTTTACTGGACAAAGGCTTCATCTTGTTGTTTACCTGGGTTTCCTCTTTTACTTTGGGATGAGCGCAAATGCAGAGGACTTGAGCAGGGTCCTTATCAGGATTGACAAGGCAAGGCTCTTTTTGGATGGGAAAAAGGTCCCCCCAGGTACAACTCAGTGGACCACATAATCCAGGATGCCCTGGTCCTGGTAGGAATCTATGGGTTTGCAGCCCCACCAGAGAAGCTGCTCCTGCATTCTCACCTAACAATACTCCCTTTTACTAGCTGCCAAGAATATTTCAATCAGGGTGTATCCACTGTCTACAGTGTGGCGGTGGAGGTTGTGTGCCACCTCCATTGCTGGGTGGGTACATACCAAAGAACTCACTACAGGGGATCTTAATAAATCCTATCTTCCAATAAACTTCATTACAATTTATAGGATTTTTATTATAATAAATTTTTCTAATTTTTATTTTAGCAAACAATTTTTGCAAAATATATCCCGGAAAATTTTCACAAAAGCATAAAAATATATGTTAATAAAATATAAATCTAATTTGTACATTTTACATTTAATTTTTTATCCCATTTTTATATTTATTTGATAAAAGTGATATAAATATATTCACGTAATCAAGTATCAAGTGTCTGGGATAGCCTCAGATGCCATAATAAAAAAGTCAATATAAAATAAATACATTACAAACCTTCATTTATGGTCCAGATGAATGTGATTGTGGGCTTGGAAGCTTCTAAATATAAAATGATAATTAATAAATTGTAAATAGTAAATTATAGAATATAAAAAAGTCAGACACACTAAGCCTTTAATTGATTGGCTGTTTGGCTAGACATGTGGGGATGAAAAATCAGTGTGGCCATAAAATTTGGCCATGGTCTCAGCTGAGAGGGTGTAGAGTCTGGCCTGCAGCAAATCAAATAGGTCCTCAGTCCCAGTTGGGTCCCTTGCTTTACAACTTGCTTAAGCCACCCAAAAACTTTTTTGATGGGATTTAGGAAGGGTGAATAAGCAGGGAGAAAGAGAAGGCGCAAATTTGCTGTGGCCAATTGCTGAGGGCCCACTGCAATGCTGGTGTCAATCATTGGGAATTCTTTGAGAATATTGGCCACCTTGTGGAGACCAACATTATCCAGCACAATAACATTAGTCACGCCTGGGCTTGTACACCTCAGGTGCTCCTTGACCAACTGGAGGAATGCTAGAAAGGTACAGCTGTTGTGGGAGCCTAGTATCATTTGATAGAGCTCAATCCCTTTTGGGCCAAGGAGAGCCACCATGGAATATGCTGTGGCGCAGACTGCAGCACGCCAAGCCACTCTATCATTTGAGCTTTTGGGGACATACCTATTTGCATTCCACATAGATGAGGCAAACACTGATTTTTCAATGTAATAGAATTTGACTGTCCCCTTGTTTTTGAGGGCAGTGTACGCCTCAGTGTATTTTTTCTGGGTCTCAACATTGGTTGGGCTATTTTAATTGTATGGAGATACCCTGAGCTTTTTCCAGGAAAAGCACATTCCCTTCACCAGATGATAGTAAAAGAAAATTGAAGCCTCAATCCAAAAAGTAGACCTGACCATTGCCTGTATATTTGCTAGTTCAAGATGTCAATCTTGGCTTATCCACTGGCGGATTGCCCATTTGTGCTCCTTGGTGAGCATGGCAGAAACACGCAAGGATTTCTCCACAGCAAGAACTTGGCCAGTATTGATGAAGGTGTTTAATGTCTTTGAGGCGTACTTGGGATCCACCCCAACAAGAGCTGTGGCCACCTTGTAATCACCAGATTTCCACATTGGCTTGAGCAGGATGATGCATTCAATATCAGGGATGTGCTTCTGGGCGGTCTTTGTGGGATTTAGTGAATCTAGCTCCTGATTGGAACTGGCTTGAAAGGCATAGGCACATTGGTATAGAAAGCTGCAACTTTCTTTAGCACTAACTGTCCCTCATGAGCTCTGTAGAACTCAGGCTCCTCATCCCCATCCTGGTTGCCATCACTGACGTAAGGCTCATAGCTAGTTTCAAGTACAGGCTTAACCTTCTCCAGCATGGCTGACAGGATCAACTCTTGCAGGTACACAACGTCAAACACATACAAAGTAAGTTCTACCTCCTTGTTTCTAACTGTTTTTGTTGTGGTAACCTTGGTGAGATTCTGGGTCAGCTTGGGGACCCAAGGGTTGATGCTCTGCACCCTAGCAGCTTGTACTTCTTGAACCAGCTGTGTCAGTGCAGTGTCACTATTGAACTCTCCTCTCCTGTCTCCTTCCTGAGTAGGCAATTGGGTTTCACTAACTCTGTTCTTTGACCCGCGGGGGCAACCACAACCATAGTGCACAACAGGTGCATTGGTACTCTGTTGTTGTGTTTTTTCCATTTTAAAATTTAATAAAATACTAAACAAAACTTATTTAAGTCACTCCTTAGTTTTAATTTTTGCTTTTATCTGAATATGGATATTTGATTAATATTGTTTCCCCCATATCCCAATTATAGAAATTTTTATTTCTTATTTAGTTGTTTTTGGTTTTACAACACCCATTTTAAAACACTTGAAAAAAATTCCATCCATTTTCCCAGATTTTACTGCCATATTAAGCACCCAACACAACTATTTTAAAATTTATATCTCAGATTGTGTACCCTATTTTAGATACCTTGGTATCATTCTTGAGTACAGTTCATTGCACACAACATTTGAGTGATTTTGTTTACATAGTGAGTTGCTATTGTGTTTTTTTTTGTTTGAGTTTTGATTCACCTTGCTTGGGTATATTTTGTCACCAATTCACATAGTAAACATATGTACATCAAAAGTCAACTCACACCATTTTGTTTGTGAATCAATGTATTTTGGATTATATTTTGAATAGTTTTGCTTTGCGCATGAGCACTTCTTTACTGTGTTGACCCATTTTGCCCATTGACGCCAAAAATCCCTGTTAACAGAGTGTATATTTTAACCTGATAGTTAGATCTTGCTTAAATCTGAAGTAATTTTGTTTAAGTCTGAGATATTTTTGGTTGTCACCATATCTTTTAAAACTACTGTAGTGTCTATCATCATGATACATGGTATGTCTTACCCTACTCAAGCTTGTATTATCTCCTCAACTGCTTCTCTCCTTTTCTGGGAAGATTTTGTCTTTTTGGACACCTGGTTCATATGTTGATGATAGGAATACCAGTAATATAGTTGCTGGAAAAATTCAGCTTTGGGGATTTTCTTCATTTCACTGGAGAAAATCTCTCTAACCAATGGGTCCCTGACAGGACACTTGATTGTCTGGGAAAAAAGATGCTTATAAATGTTGTCAGAACCATCCTTTTGGATGATTCTGTCATCACCTGTTCCCTAATTGATGCTCCTTTTGGAATTGATGCCCTGGAAGAATTAAATTTACTGGATTTTAAAGTGGATTTAAACAACGTCAAGTCTGGCAATCCTTCACCAAAAGTCAAACTTGGAACATCTGCTGAGCATAAAGCACTTTTTGATTCAGACTTAAGTTTAAAAAACTAAATCTTTGACTGTACGTAAAAATGAATTATCAGTACTCTTCAGCCAATCAGATGCCAAAAAGGCCAATATTATGTTGACACTTTCCTGCTGGTCTTAGGAAGCTCTGTAGTTGATTTAATCAATGTTACATACAGTTGACTGTTATAATCACTTTATCTTATTCTGATAGTAGCTATATCATAATTAAAAAGTGATTAAACATGTTTTCTGGTCTTGAGTAAGTTTAAACTGTTGTTTTAAAAGTCTTGTGCTTTTCAAATAATTTAGAGCTTATTGTTTTCTTACCATAGGACTTGTAACAGTTTAATTTCCTATCTCAACTCCCCCATCCTAATTCTATATATTCTTGAAAATCTTTCTTAGAGTGAATGCTTAATCAATAAAGTCTTTAAAACATATATTTGTTTTATTTTTTGTGATAATTTCTTAGAATACCCATGAAACCACCTAATTCTTCCCTTTTTGGGGATTTGGTTCAAATGGTTCATTCTTTTATTGATTTATATCTCAGTAAAATCCTCTGTATAGATGAAGACTAGACCAGTATCTGATACCAGCACAAAATACTACAATAATATGAAGTGGGCTCCTGTGATACCAGGAAAGTGATATACTGCCTCCTTTTTCTTTACAAATCCTCACACCAAGAAGAATCCTCAGCCTGCTCCCCCCAATTTCCATCCTACAAGCCTTATCTGTCATTTTGCTTCTGTCTCCTTGCTTACTTACTTGGGAGCTTATGTCTTCTTGGGTTGTTTCAACCCGCTCCCAGATAGATATCAAATCTTTGGAGAAATAATCCACTTGGGTATGGTGTCAGTACCCATTGGTTTCATGATTACTGGTTTAAATCCTTATTCTCTAATTCACCATGTTGGGAAGGTATTTCCTGCAGGGTGGGCTCCTGAAAAAATGTACTGAGGTGAGAGAAAGAGTGTTGCAGCTCATACCAGAGTCCAACTGGACTCCCACAGGGGAGGCAGGCTGGGCTTGAAAGGCCATGCACACAATTGGTGTGATCCTGATAATGTAATTCACAGATGTAGCCAAGGGATGCCAACTTTTAGTATGGGGCATGGCCTGATTGGCCAGCCCCAATACTATGATGTAAAGAACCCCCAACTTGCTGAAGTCTTGGGCAGGAGGCACATTGGGCAAGGGGGAGTGAAAGGAATCTCTTTCATGGTAGACAGAATTGGCACACTAGAGTGACCAGGAGGAAGATTCAGGTGGGGAGGGTGGAAGAACTCCAAGTCAATAGTGCAAGGTGGCTTAACCAAAGTGACTTTCAGGAAGCCAGGCATAGGTAGAGGCATTAGGCAACTCAAGACAGGGTACTGCCAGGCCAGAGGGTAATGCCCACCATAGAATGGGTGAAACTTGGTAATATAGGATACAGATTGCCCAAGCAAAGACCAGGGCCCTGAGTTGGGCACCATATAGTCTATCATTGGTACAACACGCCATTTCAAAAACAGCATCTCAAAAAATGCTATTTCAAAATAGCCATCTCAATTTTTTCTATCAAAAATTCATAGTAAAAACACCATTTCAATTTACAGCATTTTGACTAAGAAAAAACAGTTTTTAAAATTTTAGATTTTTTAACTCCAAAAACAACCCAACATATTCTTAAAAAACAAAATTAAAAAACAATTCTAGGCTTAAAAAAGCCTCAGAATTCCAAATCTGCAATAAGAAATTGGGTCAATTAGTAGCAACATGGTTGCGTAAAGCCCAAAAGATAAAATATACCTAAAATCAACTATTTTCATGTATTATAACTATAAACTATATTTTAAAATAAGCATAGAATTGTACCAAAGACTAAAAAAGTCAAAAAAAAAATAAAACTGAAGGATAATAAGAGATCAGATAAAATAATGTTTATTGAAAAAGGGCTGAAGAATTGGTAGAAAGAGCAACTGAGATAGCTTGGATTTGCTCAAGCTTTCTATCCTTAGGATAGTATGCAAGAACCACTTTGCTGATTTCAGTATATTTCTTTACAGCTTTAGTCTGCTTAGGGGGATCACCCTTGGTCTTCATATCAGCCTTTAAGAGGTGGGCAGAGATGGCCTGCTGGGTTTTTAAGTGCACCATTATCTTGTTGAATTTAGGCTTATGAACCCTGACCCTTGTAGCAAACTGACTATACCACCCTTCAAGGGAAGAGGTGGTCTTGATAAAACCATCTTTTACCTGCTTATAGCAGTTCCACTGGATTGAGTCACTGCCTTTCCTGATGTGGTGTGCTCCTTGAAAAATACCAACCCATTTATTTTCAAAATACTCAATAAAAGGCGCAAAGGCTACCTGGTTGGCTATGATATAAGGATGGCAGAGGAGGGCTTTATAAAAGGCATTTGTCTCCCTCTTTCCCACAAGGGCAAGGGCAGTGAAGCAATTAAAACGTCCTTGGCTTCTTTGGTGCCTTTGGAGTTGACCAATTCATGAAGATCAGAGCACTTTTGGAGGCGGCAGCAGAGTGCCTGCCAGAAGTGAAAGTAGCATCCCTGAGGGGAGCTCTTGAAGACTCTAATGAAGGCATTTTCCTGAGCCTGTTTGAAATCCACTACCAGATATTTGTGGTAGGGAAGGCTTTCTGCCTGCTTCTTGGTTGGGGTGACTTCCTCTTCTTGGGACTGGGCCTTCTTCTTACGCCCTCTGGTTTCCTTTGGCTCCTCTTTGATAGTTGGGAGGATCTCATCCAACTTGGCCTTTAAAAATGTAAGAGCACAGACATAATTTTCCTTCTTCTTGTTGGGAAGGAAGTAGAATACCAGGGGAAGAAACAGATTTCCAACCTTCCCATGGATGTTCTAAAGCTGGTTAAATAGCTTTGGGCAGGCGTAGAAAGTTCCTTTTGCAAGCCAGGTCTTGCATTTCAGCAGGTTGCGCAGATCCTGTGAGGTGACAAAGCAAATGATGCGCTCAGGGGCATATTGACTGTTGTTGTGGAGAAGGAATCTCTCCTCATGACAAGATAGTTTTTGTTCCTCATTAAGGATCAATTGCTCAATTGATGAAGTACTGATGCCTTCAGTGCTCAGAGCATATCTCTGATCAGTGAGATATTTCTGTAATTTGGAGGCACCACCAATAGTGGCAAGTTGGGTGTCATTTAAATTGAGGATGGCATCATTGACAACCTTGGTGGCGGCTTTATCTTTGGTGTTTGAGATGATCTGGCAAAGAAATCAGCAGATCAGTTGATACAAGGGATCAAAAGGCTTGGTACAGTCATGGCCAGTAGTCAGGACCTTGAATCTAGTGAACCTGTATGTAGTGAGCCTATCAGGGAACCCAATGTTATCACATTTATAGTGATGTTGGCAGATTGGTTTCTATTCATTGCTACAGCTGAAGCTGTAGCTCTTGTAAACAAAACTGGCTCCTCCTTTCTTAATAATTATGGGGTAGCTGGCTGGGTATGTGGTGGGCACAGCAAAGGTGCCATTTTGGTTGCAGATATTGTGGATGGTGTATAGATCCCAGAGCTCAATTTGCTCATCTGAAGGAGAACCAGGCTCAGGCTTCTGTTTGCCTTTCTCTTCAGGCTCTGAGGTGGGATCAGAGTGGCAGTTGAAGTTGAACAACTTCTCTTGGGGGTCTGAAGGGGAGTAAACAAAAGGAGAGTGGGGAGGGGATGGGCTTGTTTCCTCAGGTTCAGGGGAAGGTGTGGGTGTCTTTGGGAAGCTTTACCCTTAGAAGGCTACTTTTTAGGGGTCTTTTTGGTCTTTTTGGCCTTGGGAGGAGTGATCTTGGACTTGGAGGACTTGGAGGCCTTGGGCGCAGCTTTGGTGGTAGGCTTGGAAGCATATAAAAGTGAATTAGTATCAAAATATGGGGAATTTTGGGGTTGTTTTTAAAGAATAAAATGAGAATGTATTTAATATAAAAGTAGAAAAAATTTTACATAGAATTGTAGAAAACGTCTTAAAATATATAATATCAAAATTTCAGTGCTTTTTATTTTGTAAAAGTATATTTTTTATTAGTAATGAAAGTATGCAAAACTTTGAGTTTTGACTGAAAACTTACAGTTGAAATGGCGTTTTCAAAGTGACTTAATCAAGGTGGTGTAGCTCAAAAACATAGTGTTTTTGAACATTTTTATATTAAATTAAGAAATTTACAGTGGAGCTACCTCAACTGGGCCAAAGAGTAAAACTTGAATTAATCAAAAACTAGATTATACAACTGGGATTAAAAAGTACCCAGTTGTTTAGAGAAGATAAAAAAATATATATCTGCAAATTTTCATATGTTTTCTTACATTTTTTATTAATATGGTTTTTAACGTCAATTTGTACTTTTGAAAAGTGGAAAGCAAGAATTGCAGTGGGGGGATTGATATAGAGTAGCCTGGCATCATATGTAATTTCCCCTTATTTCCCCTATCCATTGTGCGCATCAAATCAATTGGGTGATATGAAACTTGATGGAATTCAACGTGACAATAATTGAAATGGCGTAATCACCCTCTTCTATATTAAAATCACTATTAAAATTTTTATTAAGAGAACCCTTATCAATGTATCCATGTATAATAAAGTTATAAATTACATATAACAAAACTGGTTTTTTAACCAGCAATGACAATTACTAGAAGGACTATCATAGTGGCATCTTTTTAGGTTGTTCTTATTATAAGTGTCTTAGATTAATACTATAGGAACATCTTCTGGCACTATAAAACAGGCTTTATTTTAGTTTGGGTAAAAGCTTATTTTAGTTTAAGATAAATGGCATGATTCAAAATGATGTAAAGTTGAGATGGCGTAAACACACCCCACACTAAGTCATTTCATATGTAAATAAAGTTAGCAAAATAAGATTTAATTAATCTGACTCAAAGTGATAGAATTGGTATGGTGTAAATTTGAGATGCCACATTAATAAAGCATATGTAAAATTTAAAATTTTATTAATTATTTTATTTTTTTGTGATTTAAAATCACTAACACAAAAATGCTATCTCAAATTGAATTTGAGATGGCATAAATCAAAGTGCTGTTTTTAAAATGGCATGTCCTACCCTATCATTCCCATCAAAGTAAAGTAGAGTACTCCAAACAGCTGGGTGGACGCAGTCTTGGCAGTGGTGATAGGTTCCATTGGGCAGTTAGGTTGTGGGGTGAGGGTTTTCAGGATTGACAATTCTCTCTCTCTGGAAACCCGGGCCCAGGAGCAGGAATCAAACCCCAACTCTGGACCCCCTGGGCCGCCAGGCCTGTGGACCGCAGGACCGCCCACCCGCCCACGTTTTTCTGGGATCAAGCCCCCACAAGCTGATACTGAGAATGTTGACCTGTGCAGCGAAACAGACAAAACCAAGGAAATTATTGCACCAAATGGAAGACTAATCACAGCGCCTAATGGAGGTACTGATTTGGTAGCTATTAGCTTCATGAACTTGAAGGCTATACCAGCAACTAATCAAGAGCCAACCCAGGAAAGAGGCATGGGCCCGCAGCCCAGTCCCATGACCATGACACTAAAGCAAGATAATCAGGTAGCCAAATCAAGATTCTTGACCAATGAAAGAACTCCCAGGCCAAGTGCCATTTTTCTGCCTTTGGACCCAAGCACCCAGTTCCCCTGGCCCTGGCCTTCCCAATGCCCTAATGAACCCCCCATGGAAAGTGTTAAGTTTGTAGGGGGGTACTATATAGACCAAAGGACCCCACACTCCAAACTTATTGCCATTTTTGGATAAAGATTATGTTATTTGGCGCGCACAGCTATTGCCTTATTTTGTATTTGCTGTCTACCAATTCCGTTCAAGATCTCCTGGCCTGCCTACCCCACCACCTGCTGTTTTCTGTCCTCCTGGTGTACCCTTTGGACCTGTCTATTTTACCAACTATCCTCTGAAATCTGAATACAAGGAATACACCCCAGAAAAGAAACTTGAACTCAATCCTTTGGCCTGCATACAATCTGCAATTAGATACAACTGACAAGGCCCGTGAATATTTTCAACACCCAAGTTGTTCATAGGGAAATTCAACTATCTCCCTGCTTACAACCTGCCCATGGAACCGCCTGTGGCCTCAAAGCCTATGCCCACTTCCTTGCCCAATCTCCCAACCAACCATTCTGAAAAGCTGTTTGAGATTGTGTACATCATCCTCACAGGGGTGCTTGACACTATAATCCCAGCCGCCAGCCCATGGTCTTGGGTGGGGAAGTCCGCCTCCTACCTTATAAAGTTAGCTCCCCTCTTGTGGTGGGTGTTGTCTGCAAAAACCCGGCCTGAGTTACCCCTGAAAACAATGGGCCAGCTGCCCAATACTGGATCCCTGACAGGGGTCGAGTCATGGGAGCAAAGTAGGCAGGCAGATAATTGTACTTATATTTGAACAATCTTGGCAGACTCAGGTCCCACTTTCCTTTGCAGCATATAGTTTCAGTCTATCTAGTTCTTGCCAAGGGGTCAGCAATGAGTATGTTCTCCAAGTTGAACTCAGAGTAGGCAGAGTTGGGCAGGTATTTGGTGAAATTCATGGGTCCAAAGGGGGCTCCAGGGGGACAGTATAGTGCCTGAGGTGGTGTCAAAACTGCAGGCTCAACCTGCCAGCAAGGTTCCAACCAAGCAGGTCTGTGACCAGCAATCCAATTATCTGGTCACTTGAAGCCAGACTAGGAAGTCAACTCAAATTACCAAATCCAACAACATGAACAGATGATGATCTTCTACGGTAGATACCTTGTTTTGGCACTTGACTCATTATCAGGATCAAGCCACCCCCTTCTTTCATCCAACTGTGTGATCACCAATCATGTTCCTGTTATCCATTGATTCACATGAACTATATAATCACTATCTCTCAATAAATATTATTATCTATCTTCAAAATATTTTTCCCCATGTAACTCTGCTAAAACAGCACAGTTATGACAGTGAGTTGGCAGGTTGGTCTCTGGAGGGGGCAGTTGCCTGATTGTCTACTTGGCCAGAGTTGAGATGAAATATCACTAAGACTAGATAAGGTAGGATTTTTTCAAACCGAAATTTCATAAAACTTTATTATCAAAAATGACAATATGATCATCCCCATACTTCTGGTGCTTTTATATCATGTGGTTTTGCTTCTTTGATTTTTTCAGGGTTCAGGTTTGCAGAAAAGGCACTGGCAGGGCATGTATCTTGGCTTAGAGTCTCAAGGGCAGTGGATTCAGGTTGTGCTTGCTCTGGTGAGCAGAAGTGGCAATGCTTTATTACGCTGCTACTGTTCACCATATCACCTGAGCAGTCAAATTGTATTCCCCATTATGGACTGGAGACTGGCATTAGCTGGTGATCATTGGCAGTACTGACAGGAGGCCTGGTTGTAACCTCCTTTAGGCAAGCTACAACCTCTGCATAGTTATGGATCTTTGATGGCACAAGCAACAGCCAGAATTAACTCATTCTGCAAGTCAACTTACTGAATGTTGACAATTTGTTGACATTCAGTAAGTCAACATTATTTTAGTATTTATCTGCTGGAATTGGGTATTTCCAAAACTAAGCTAATTTTTCATAGTGAATTATCAAGTCAGAATTGCAAAATTAAAATGAAACAGGCATAATGTCAACACCATTTAAACAAAGGCTTATTTTTAAGCCAAAAAACTAATATAATTTTTATAAAAAGGTAAGTTTATTTTTACTTTTACATTAAGGTCAACTCCAGTAAGTAAAATCTGGATGTTGACCCCAAATAAGAATCCATAAATTTCTTAATAAAATACACAATGTTCTAAATAAATATTTTTTATATTTTATACTACTGTTTTTATTAAATATATATATAAAGATAAGCATTGAACAAAGACATATGCCAACTTTCATAGTGTTCTTTGTACTATTAAAATTTTTAATGTTATTTCAAACTCACTGGATAAAATATAGCTTATTTCTGGAAGTCCACTTAAGCCAAAACGCATATGTAAAACTAGAAATTATATATATTTAATTATAATGTTGACTTTGTGTCAAATTGATGTGTTGTCTAAATTACAACAAAGGAGTTCAGTTAAGCAAACAAAGTGACATAATTTAAGCAAGATTTAATAGGAGAGTTACTATAAAAGAACGCTGACTGCCTGAATGTTGACAAATTCACTGGTTTATTAGTAAAACACTGCTGCTTAACAAAAAGCACACATACAATGGTATGATAATTCAGGCCAAAGTATCCAGGGCTGTACTTTAGACTTCCCTCTACAATCCCTATAATTTAGTTTTCATAAGCTACATATGCTAATCTTTAAATATTTTAAATTTAAAAACTATCAATTTTGGCCTTAAAAAACCAACTCTGGAAAATATTAACCAAGCTTTATAAGTGATTTACATAGTGTTTTTCTAGTTTAATTCTGACTGTCAGTATGCTGACAGGCAAAATTAAAGCATTTTTTATGCTGAAAACCTAAATTAAATATTTTTGACTATTGTGACTACCAGAATGTCAACTTTTTATTTAAACATGGTTTTTTTCTATTCTTTACTAATAAACTAGCTCTAAAATTACTTTCCATCCTTCTATAAACTATTTACTTAATAAATTAATTTAAAACAAGCTATTGTTATTTAATTTTATTCATGTTTAACATGATCATTCTTACTTTATGATCTCTACTATAATTATTTTAGGAAAAATCTTTCAAGAAGCCACAAAAGACCCCCAAGTCAACCAAGAAAGTACCAAAAGCCTTTGGAAAGATTCAAAGTCCCTACCCCAACAAAAAATTAGCTAAAGAGCCCTCAAAAAAACAGAAGACAAAGGAGAAGACCCCAGACCCTGAAAGCAAATATCCATCCCCTGACCCCTCCTCTTCTCCAAGCTGGTACCAATCAGAAGGAGATGTGTGAGAGAGGGGGGCTAAACTAACTAAGTTTTGCTCCCATCCCGGTGAGATGAACCACCAGGATGCTGCCCAAGAAGCACTGGGACAGCTGCTCTAAGGGGGGGACCAGAGGAAAGATACCAGGGATAGTTGAGGGAAGTAGGCATTGAGTCCCATCAACACAAGTCCGGTAAGCAACCAAGATGCACAAGAGGGGACTGGGGTGGAGACCTCAGGTGTCTGCAAGGGGACCAGATTGGCGCTCTCCTGTGGAGAAGGAGAGTGAAAAGTGGTCTCATCTGCAGCAGGTTTGGGCAATATGGGATCAGCATAGTACAAGTCCAAGTCATCACAAGTCAGACTCTTGACCAGGGCCTTGCCTGAGACAAGAAGACCACTTGGAAATTGTATGAGACTAGAAGGATCCTCCCATGCAAGACAAGCAGAGGAGGAGAGGCAACTCCACAAATTGGGAGAAGTGGACCAGAGGAGCAGCATAAAAGGGGCCAAATAAAACACTACAAACTTAAGAGCCAGGAGTATCATAATTAGAATATCCAGGAAATTTGGAGTATAGAAGTACACCTTTGGGGCTTTAAAATATTGAAAGTGAGTGGAATGGGACTATAGACAGATAAAATAGCCAAATACAGAATTTCTAACTCAAAGAGGACTTGGGCGCGGTTGTGTAAGTCTTGGGCAATGGCCAGAACAAAGACAGGTTCAAAATAGAAGGAAAACAAGAAAATTATAGATTTCAAGTAAGAAATTATATAATTTTCAACTTGAATTTTCATGTTTAAAGTGTGCTTTTGAAAGCAAAAGAAAAACAGACAACAACTAAGTAATAACTCTTCCCTTAGAAGCAATGGGATGACAACAGGGTTTGAACCAGGCTGACAAAAGGTAAAGTTAAAGTAAACTAATGCTAACTGTGACAAATCCAGGAAATTCATGCTTGCTTCTTCATTATCCTGGTCTGACTCTTTTATGGTTTGATGGTGAATTCTTTATTTAAGCTTCAATGAGCTTGGATTCCGGGCAAGCAATCTTGGTGTTAAACTTGTTTCCATCTGGTGATCACTTCCACGTTTTTTGCTTCCCATAATCTTAGCTGCAGACCATCTCTTTCATTCTATGGTAGTTTTATTTCAGTTAAAAGCCAAAAACAAAAACCATAAAAATATTGAGGGGAAAGCAACCATTGTCACACATAAGTATCATTTTTATTAATTATTATCATGTTTCCACTATATACCAATTGGGGTACATTTGGCTGAAAACCCCTCTGGTTCCAGAATCTCACCTGGATTCCTATCACATGGTTTATGACATGACGGTGTCATCCAATCCAGATCTTTACCAAAAAGATCTTCACACTCTTAACCTATAATAATGTGCCATAATAAATTCCAGAATCACCTTATTCCTTCTGTAGAAATGTATTGTTTTGGCCTGAAGCATTCCAGACTTCTGGCACCAAACCCCTGTGGAATATACATATTCCTGATCCAAGCTATCCTTGTTCCAACTGGGACCAGCTGATTAATCCTGAATGCAGACAACATTGTCTACATTTAGTTGTTTTTTGCATTCAATGGTTTTTTTGCATTAAAAACCCATTAAACCGCTTAGAAACTCAAACCAGACGCTACCAGGGCTCCCAAGAACTTTCCCAGGTGGCGCCTTGGTGCCTGAAACATTCACTGGGCAGCGCAGCAGTGCTTCTAACCTAATAAATTTGCCAAAACAGCGCTTTTAAACCACAACATGGGGGTTTACTTTTGGTTAACCTTAACCAAACTTATTGACACAGTCAAGGCAATTAAACAATATACCAAATCCTCATTAATTTTATTCCCAGCATATATTAATTAAACTTCCCCTTTTTTAATCTGTTTGAAGGCAACAAGTCTTTACTTGACACAGTCAAGGCAATTAAACAATATACTAAATCCTCATTAATTTTATTCTCAGCATATATTAATTAAACTTCCTCTTTTTTAATCTGTTTGAAGGCAACAAGTCTTTACTTGACACAGTCAAGTCCATTTTGGCCCTATGATTAAACCCTCATCAACCATATTCCAGGGTATCAATTAATTAACCTTCCCAGTTAATAAATTACATTTGAGACACCTAGCCTCATAATCTGAATCATTCAGATTATTCATTACATCCCTCAATTAGTACAGCCTAATTGATTTATGGGTATCAATTAACCTCCATGGTTAATTAGACTTATTGAGAGACCTTGTCTCATAATCTGAATTTTTCATATATTCATTTTGGCCCTCAATGAGTACAGCCTAATTGATTACTGGGTAATCCATTACTACGCTGGAAAGTCTCTCCAAGGCCAATACTATTGTTTTGAATTTCAACCTATGAAATTCATCACAATTCAACATCTTTGTAAAACCACAGCCCAATGTGACTGGAGTAAGGTCACACTAACACTTCTATTAAAGTGTATACAAACTCCAGAGTAAAGTCCAAGTAATTTTTGAAAATTTTGAAATAAAATGAAACCAAAAATGATTCCAATTTTTATTGTAACTAGAGAATCAACAAGCAGGACTGAAAGTCCCCTGGCTATTTCTAAGGGATGTGTGCACTCAATAGTCTGTCACATGACTACTTTACCAGAATTTTCTTGGTGGGAGGAGAAATTCTGCTGACTTAAGCCAGGGGAGCCAGAGGGTTTTAAACTAATTTCTGGGGACCCATCTAATTGGCTGTAGTTGGATTCAGGTATTTATGAACCCTTTGCCTTTGAGGAGGCTGATGTGGATTTCTTTGATTAGGCAGTTCTAATGCTTTTCAAAAATGGTCAATAACAGGCTAGCAAACAGTCTAAATTGATCAGGGTTTCTTCCATGGAAGAGGCAATTAGGGGTGGAGCATCCACAGTGTATACACCTACAAATCTTTCATCAACAGTATGAGCTAAGCCCTCTAGGGAATTAAGCAGCTTGGCTGTCATTTTTGGGCCTTTCTTGGTGCGATGGGGAAAAATGGTTTGATCCAGGGCCAAAGGTGGCAGTTAATTTACAAGATTAGGTTCCACTAAACAAGCAAGGAAGAAAGAAGATACTCAAGAGTCCAGAACCCCAGTCAAGCTCAGATTAATCAAGCTCATCCCAATCCAAGAAGCGCAATAATCCAACTCCAGATAATTCCCCTCTGCCGCCCAAGGAATCTGCACCTCCATCCTCTTCATCAAGTATTAATAAAGAAGATCCTGATGATTACCTATCTGACTATCATCAACCACCAATCGGACCATGGGATCCCCTAAAGGTTCACAATATATGTAATGCCAAAGGATAGTTTAAGCTCCCAAAGAAGTTCTCTTGGTTTTTCTCTCTAATGTCTGTCAAAGGAGGTGCAAGTTTAGTCTGTGATGACTATGCTTTCAATTACAACAATCAGAAGAGAGCAAGAAGAAGCAAGCACTATGTGTGTGAAGATAGAAGCTGTGCTGCCAGAATCAACACAGAAGTATGGGATAAAGTCACTAGTGAAAAAGGAGAGCACATATGAAATGCTCCAATCAATCTTATTGAAAAGCTTCTAAAGTGATACCTCTACCAAATGGTTCCAGTCTCCAAAGACGTCAAGGCTTCTGATCTGGCAGTTAAGGCCACCATATACCTAAGTAATGAGAGCCTAAAGCTCATCCCTGACTGCAACCAGTTAGTAAAGTACATATGTGACAAATGCCATGATCTATTCCCCCATAAGAAATCTGCCATGGTCCAAAAAGAGTTAGTCTTGAAAGATGAGCTGAAGATGCTCAATGATGATGAGTTATTCCTTTTATATGATGATGGGCCTACAACAGAGGCAAGAATTATATGCTATTCTACACAACAGAACCTGGAGCAGTTAAGAGATCCAGAGACCTGGTTATGTGACGGTACCTTTGCAGTATACCCCACCTTTTTTACCAACTATGGGTTGTACATTCCCTTATTAAAGGCAAGGTGCTCTCATTTGCCTAATTTCTGCTTCCTGGGGCAACAGAAGAGATCTATACAAGGGCCTTTAAAATCCTTCAGGAGGGCATCAAAGCCCTACCCAGTAATAAAAAGAGTCCCCCTGTCCATAACACTAGAGCCAATCCAGATGATGATGAAAAGGATGAAGCCACCCTTGCTGCAGAACAAGAAGCTCATGATAAAGCAATTGGCCCCTCAACTATAATCATGGACTATGAAACTGCCCAGTATAACGCTTTTGTAAATACCTTTGATGGAGAGGTCCAGGGGTGTTTTTTCCATTATCAAAAGGCTGTCAACAGGCAAATAAAGGGTCTACCTGAGCTCAGCAAGCTCCACTGTCTAGATACATCAGGAAAGTGCAAGTTCTTAATTCAGCAGTTTGTAGCACTAGCCTTTGTAAAGCCAGAGCATACTGGACAAGCCTTTGACCTCCTATGCCAGTATCCATATTCCAATAAATATGAGGATGCCTTCTACCATTTCATTGAATATTATGAACCACAGTGGATTGGGCGTAAGATCACTAAGCACCAGAGCAAGCCCAGAGCCAAAGCCAACTGGAACTGCTACCAGGAAGTTCTTAAGGATGAGATGAAAACTACTTTGTCTTTGGAGGTCTGGCATAAGCATATCAAGTCCTCCTTTGTAATCAAGCCCAGATACAACACCTTCTACAAGCACCTCAAAGTCCAACAGGGGAATACTGTTGCATCCATCAGAGATATTTAGAACCGCCCATCCAAGAAGAAGAGAACCACCAAAGAGAAACAATATCAAGAGAAGATCAAGGACGTTGTCAAGGCCAAATATAAGCTTTCAGAGATTGGGAAATACATCAAGAAGATTGCCACAGTTCTTAATGGCAACCAGGTGATCACAGTCTAGCTTTTAATTAAATTTATTGAGTACTGCCTAATTTGATATATAGTTCTTATATGTTCAGTATAATATTTTAAATAAATAGCTATTCTAAATAACTCATTAATACTTTATGATACTGTTTTTATAAAATCATTGATTTTTATTGATAATTTGATGCCTTAGAATGTATTACATGGCCTATATTGGTATTTTATTTGTAAACTATATGTTTTTTGTAGTTTTCAATATAAAAAACTTTATATTACTGTTTCCAATTATTACATTTTCCTATAATAAGTAGATTTTTATGTAGTACCTTTTTGTATATTATTTTTTTTCTTTATAAGTGGAAAAAATATTTTATATTAAAGATAGCTAATTTCATAGTGAATTATTTTTAAAGTGAATTTTTAGTATATTTTTAGATAGCTTTGCATTATTTTTTATTTTTTTTGGATTCTACATGATCATATCACCCTTTAAAGTATCTTGAAGCTTAATTTTTGTTAAGTAAAATTTTCAGGAACAGGTTTCTTTTTATTAAAAAAGTGTCAACATTTAGTAGTCTGCATTAGTAGAAATTTAATTATGACTTTATAATGCTGCTGACAATAAAGTATTTTTAATTCTGATTGTTGACATATAGTAAGTCAACTTGTGGAATGAGTTAATTCTGGCGGTTGCCATGGCACAAGGTTGGCAGCAATCTGGTGACCATTCAAGGAATTGTCCTTAGGAAACTGGCAGGTCTTGGAGTAATTCAACAACTCAAGTTTGCAACTCAGTGAGCTGATAGGTTCTTGTCCATCCTGGGTGACTCAAATAGCCTTTGGAGGGTCAGGTTTTGATTCCAGGGTTTCTAATGTTGATATTGAACTTCCAGTCTCAACACTTGGCAGGCTGGCAGGTTCCTGTTCCTCCTGGTTGGGGCAAGGCATCTCTGGCAGGCCAGGGTTTGACCCAACTTGCAGTTGGGCAGGCTCTCATCTACCCTGATCAACATAAGGCTTTTCCTGAGGCCTGGGGTTTGATTCCTAGGTTTTCAATACATTTATTGAAATATCATTAATGATGGTGACAGGAGAAGAGCCAGGAAGAAACAGATAGGCGCAATTGTACTGTGTAGTAGATTCACAAATAAATGCAAACAGAATGATTATATTGGTGTAAAAATATTAATTCCTGCAAGAAAATAATGGGTCCTGGGCATAAAGTTGTTTATTTAATATTTTAATAGTGAGGAAGGCTTCTCCTCCTCACTATTTATACTTACTGGGGAATAATTAGCCTTTTGTGCCACCAGAGGTTTGGTGGCATCATTTTCAGTGATACTTGCAAAATGGCTTGGAAATTGCGCACTGGGACCTGTGAGAGAAGGACATTGGCTGGTATATCATGAACTTTGGTTTTGCTGCAGCATGTCAAGGTGCCACAGCTATTATTAGAACCCGCAAGCAATGAAGCACCCAATTGTTCAATCAAACAATTGCTTTCCCAATTTACCATTTCCTGATAGAAAATGGACCCAATTTTGTGTTTAATTTCAATTCCAGGGCTTTGCAGCATATGGGACTTAAAAACCCCTGGCTATTTGTAGTCAAAAAAGGGTTTTTCTTCCAGGAAGGCAGTTGGTAATGCTTTTCACGCTGTTGGTTGTTTTATCTCCATGCAGGCTAGCTGATTGTTTAGGGCATTCTGGGCCCTGACACAGAGTGAATAACAATGTGTCATATTTTGCTTGGATGCATCTCAAAAACCTGATATTGGCACTGATTTACAACAGGGGGGAATCCAAATGAATAAGAATTTCTATGGCAATAAGAGAGATCAGGGAAGGTGTTGTCAGAGGCTTGGGGGTATGCTAAAGCAAATTTTCATCCACAGTGTGATATAGATCTTCTGAAATGTTTAGCAGCTTGGGAGGATTTTGAAATGGATTTTTTTATTGAGGAAAGAGGTATCTATTCAGGGCCAAAGGGGTGGAAAATTTTAAAATGCTTACCTATATCAGAATTTTATCCCAGACTGGGGAGTGTTGACCACCCCTATCTAAAATCACAGGTAAAACTACCAAGTTTATTTTAACACCACTCATGAATCAGCACTTCAGAAAACTCAAAGAGTGCATGGTAACTCCCCAGTCCTATAATATCCCAATTGAGAAAGAATCTATAAATTAAAATAAGATACCTCCAATAATGCTATAAGAGTAGTACTCATAATATAGAAAGAAGAAAAGGGCTTTCTCCATGTTTCCTATGAATATTTAAAGCTCTTTAAAAGCAAACACAGGTATTCCATCCATGATAAAAAGTCACTAAAAATTGAAAATTGTCTAATAAAAGGGTGTTTTTATCTAGAAGGAGCCCATTTATTCAAAGTGTTAACCAAACGCAAATTGCTAGTGCTTTTCAAAGCACAGCATCACCTCTCAATAATTCAATCTGCATGTATGAGTCCTGTAAAAAGGTATCCAGTAATCATTTAATACAAGCCAGGAAAGGAGCTTCTTAATGTAGATGCTTTATTAAAGCAAACTTTAGGCACCTACTCTATACAAATGACAAGTATCCTGATTGACTCATGTTAATGATGAGGGCTCTTCTTGAAGGCTTACCATCTGGAACAACTAGAACTCTCCATAAAAGGTCCTCAATAACAAACCTCTGCTCAAATTGCCTATGAAACACTACATTGTATATTCCCTAATGGCAATACAGTGACATATGTACCATCAACTTTAAAGATTAACATCATCATTTTATATCATAGAGACCTGGGACACACCTGGAGAAGTAGCTTTTATTATCAGGATTGGCAATTCTCCACCTTTGGAAAACCAGGCCCAGGAACAAAATTTGAACCTCAATCCTGGATGCTTGCAGGCTGCCAGCCCCGCGGACCAAAGCGCTGCCCATCCATGTTTTTCTGAGGTTGAGCCCCTGCAAGCTGAAGCCCCAGCTAAGTTCCAAAGTGAGAATACCAGAACAGACTTGATAGTGATGGTGCCAATGGAGGGACTTCTTGACTTGCCTAATGAAGGCAAGGAAAGTCCCTCTGTAAACTTCATGAGCTTGAAGTCCTCACAGGTAACTAATCAAGTTCAGTTACCAGAGGAAAATGAAGGCTTTAGGCCCAACCCCATGACCCCAAACCAAGAACAATAGAATCAGGTAATCAATTTGGGGATTCTGACCAATGAGAGAACACCCAGCCAAGGTGCCATTTTGCTGCTTCTGTACCTGGGTGTCCTGGTGTAAAGCCCCAGCTAATGAGGGAGTATTTTAGCAAGGTAGGGTACCAAGTTGGCAACTTGGAACCCTGTGAGCGCCGTCATAATGGGGTAGACCGTCATCATTGATCTAAAGACCTTGGTGTGTACGTTAAATCTTCCAAAATTACCGGCAAAGTACGTAAGTACGTAGAATACAAAGGTGTATATTGCTACGTGCTGGGTGGAGCAGGGCAACACCAGCGTGGGCCAGGGGTACGTCTTGGAGGAGTTTAGCTGCACAGGCTCCTTGTAGAAGTACTTGTTGGGCAGTTTATTGTAGGGCCCATGCTGGTGGGTGTATTGGTGGCCCCCAATCCCAAGACAAGCTGTGAGTACAGCTGAGAAGATCAAGTGGTTCATCTTCTGGTCCTGGGAAAGGGCAGACAAAGCTTAGTGTCTTAACTTTCTGTAGAGTAAAAGTTCTGGTTTTGATTTATGTGATACTATTGAGGGGTAATTTCACTCAATGATAGCACAGACTACCATCAAGTGATTGAGATTTATTATATACTATCATCCTTAGTGGGGCATGAATAGTACAAAGCAATGGATAGGGAACCCCAAGCACTTGGTGTTGTCTGGGATTCCCATTTGTGATTGGGATGGGAGTGGTTTGGCAGGCAATGAATTGTTGTCCTTGGCATTGCATGGAGTTGGAGCATCTTCAGGCACATTTATGCAGTTCAATTCAACTTTTGCACTTGATGCATTAATTGTAGTGCTGGGTTACTTGTCAACCCCCTCCAAATTTGGTAAATTCCAAATTTGGGCAGCAGTTCCCCCTCCATTTGGGTTTGGGTAAATTTCCTTTTTGGGTTTCCCCTTTTGGCAATTTCCCATTTGGGGGCCTGGGTGGGGGGACTGGCTGGCAGTGGTGGGTAGGCGGGCAGGGTCTGGCTGGCTGGGCGGTGGGCTGGCTGGTGGGAGCAGGCGCGCGCAGGCAAGCCACCAGGCCTGGCATGCGGCCTGCGGATGGCTGGCGGCCAGCTGCGCGGCCTGCGGACGGGGTATAAAACCCGTCCAAATTAAAAACTTTATTTTTAATTTGTGTTTTCTGGCCTTGGCTTCCCGCCACAGTTTCCCCAATTAGGGGGAACTGCTGCCATTTTTTATTTTGTTTTTTACAATTAACTGTACACAAAATATTATTCTGAGCCACAGTGTTGTCAGGAATATTCCTGACACCTTGCCACCCAGCCCCACATTTCTCACTATTTTGATGAAGTCCACTTGGAAAATACTAAGTTTGAAGCAGGGTGCTATATAGACCTATAGACCCCATGCTCCAAAATTATTATCATTTTTAAATAAAGATTATGGCATATTGGCTTGCACAGCTATTATCATATTTTGTATTTGCCATCTATCAATTCAGCACAAGATCATCAGGCCCTTCTGCTTGCAGATTCCTGTCCTCCAGGTGTTCTCTTTGGTCCTGATCTTTTCACATAGTACCCATTAAATCCTGAGTATAAGGACTATAGCCAGAAAAGATTCTCAAACTATATCCCTTGGCCCACATAAAATCTGCAACTAGATACAACCATCAAGGTCCCTGGATCCTATCAGAACCCAAGCTGTTTAAAGCAATTTCAACTTCTTGCCCACTTACCAACTTGGTATAGAAACCCCTGTGACCCCCAAGCCAATTCCCACCTCCTCTCTTGACCTACCAACTGACCACATGAACAAGTTGCTTGGAATTGTATATATTATCCTTACTGGGGTAATTGACACAATAATCCTGGCCGCCGGCCTATGGTCCTGGGTGGGGAAGTCTATGTCCTACCTTATAAAATTAGCCCCAATCTTGTGGTGGGCCCTACCCAATAAACCTGTGGCCTGTGTGTTCCCAGAAAATGATGGGCCGGCCAACCAGGGTTGAATCCCTGACATTTATGGATACCTCAAGGCTTTCTATTGGTAGCCAAACATGTTGGATGGTATTGATGAAGTCCTTGACTAATGTGATGTCAGGCATCCACCCAGTTGGAAGTAATCTTCCAAGATGGTGAATGATTGCAGAGGAATTTAGACCAGTCACAAGAGATCCCACAGGCTGAGATACCATTCCAAGGTGTAATAGCTCTCCAAACAGACAGTAGCAACCCAATAGCAGATTGAAACAGCCTAAGAAGAAGTACGCTCCTAAATAGCTAAGGAGGAAGGCAGAAGCCAGCAGGCATAAAACCTGAGGTTTGGAAGGCTTCTTGGTGGACTGATAGTTCTGGGGCTCTTCCTTTTGTGAAGGATTGTGGGACAAGGGAGTTGCAGTATACCAGACTTCTGGAATTACTTGACTCCAGGATTTCTCTAAGTAATGGGTTTTGGAGGAGGTACCAGAGTCAGCTTGTGTACCCAGCAAAATGCTATCTGTGACAGTCTGCAACAAGATCATCCATAAAATCCATTTATACCTAATAGACTCTAAAATGGAAGTCTTGGGCAATCTTATGATGTGGATTAAAAAGGATTAAATCAACTAAAATAGACAAGAATTCACTTGGGTGAATGAATACTTTATTGATTGAACAAATAATAAAATATAGCTTACCAGCTTTTTATAGCATGGTAGCAAGAAGATAAAATGGTGAATAAGTAAAGGAGATGAGGAAATTTGGGGATGATTCTGGAGATGATTCTGGAGAATTGGGCAGTTAGGAACTTCAAACTAAGGAAATTAAATTACTTTCTTATAATTAAAATCCTCTCAACAGATTTGGTATAATTTATTAACTTAAACTTCTAACTGTCAGGCATGGCTTGGAGGTCCTCAATTTACTCCACAAAATATGGGGACCAGGAGTTGTGTTAACTGCAGGAACAGCAGAAAATGGAACAGAATTTGAGTTACAGAAGTCTGTAACCTTACCAACGTCACCAAGAGAGCGTAAAGAGTAGTTCAAAGTTGATTTGGCGTCCTTAGATTGGTTACAGCCTAATCTCAAAGGTAACATTTGGCTGAGCTTGAATTTAAAATTACCATCACTTTCTAGATGAGCAACTAAGTCCCAAAAAGACAAGGGCTCAATCCTTGTCTCTGGATTAATTTCAACTAGACTGTCAACCAGAGGTAAGATTGAACAAATACTACTAACTAATTCTTCATTTTTAGGGGCTTCAAACAAACAAGTAATGTAATGACCATCTAAATTTAATGACACACCATAATTTTTGACAGCAATATACTGAAATGAATTACTGATATGTGAAGCATGTAAAAAGTACACCCAATCTAAAGCACCACCAAAGTCTTATAATCCCAATATCCATGACTCAGCCATTCAAAGTATGGGTACTGAAAATTTTAGTACCCATGACTGATGATAATAAGGGAAAGAATTACATTCTTATATCTGTTAACTATGCAACAAGATAGATCATGCTACAGGCCACTAAAAAACACAAAGGCAATGATGTTAAAAGATTCATTGGCAAGGGGGAAATTGCTACACTTAGAAGACCTAAAACTCTTCACAGATGGAAGAGGTTTAAGTGTCAAACAGTGTGCTGAGCTATCCAGGGAAAGGCAATGGGGATAAAAGGATGGAATCTTAAGCTGCTTTAACAGCACTGAACAAATTTGGGAAGAGGGAATCCCTGATTAGGCACCTCAAGTAGTGTAACAAAATGCCATCATTAAAATTGAAAATTGAATAGTGTTTGAAGCAGGGATCAGAAAGAGAAGTTGGTGGAAATAAAAATAAAGAGCAGGCCAGGGTACAGCTAAGGAATCAGCAGCAAGCTGTAACAATACAGACAACAAGTTTTTACAAGTGGGGCCAAAAAACCTAGGTATTCCAACCTATGGGGGTTATATTTTCCTTATTTAATTTTCAACAGGGATAATAAGCTATCTAGAAAATATTTTCTAGAGTAGGGGGTTTTAAGGAAGTTTTGGATTGGGGGAAGAGTTTCCTCAGGCTCTAATTGGTTGGGAAAAATATTTTCAGCAGTTATTAGTCCTACATTCAAATTCAACTTGATGGTATCATAATTTGTAAGACTTTGGCAACCATTGGGTCAAATACTTTCTATAGGCATTAGCCAATTACAAGTAATTTATTTTCTAAAAATTAACTGGTGCAAAAGATGTAAGGTCAATTGTAGTGATATTGGTGGGTAAAGCTCCTGATTGGCCTCATTTTTATCAACTATAGTAACTGAATTTTCAAATTTAATGAGTGGGGTTGCTACTATTTTTTCTGGCTTTTATTATTTGTGATATTTCTATCCTTAATATTTGATATTCTAATATAATAGAGAGAGTTCACCACCAATGGCACTGACATCTACTTTATCAAAATTGGTATGTGACACATAATCAGTAGCCTCTGCCATTCCCAAGCAAATGATAGAGTTAAAAAACTAAATGAATCTCTGTTAGAAGCACTCTGTAAGATATCTGATGATAACCCCCTTCTTTGGACAGCATTGTGAATGTGCTAAGGAATGCTGGATTTGATGAGCATTAAGTTTGAAGTCATATCAAGAATGTAATTAAATATTAGAAAATTTCTTGACTGATCAATCAAGAACTAGTGGGCACCAGAACATTATGGATTTCACTTTAATCCTCTTGGCAATTGGGTAATTTGTAGGTTACACAAAAGGACAACAAACAAAGTATTCAATTCCAGAATTGAAGCTCATACTTAGCGCTAATTCTGGAAATCTAAATGGAGGTGATATCAACAATCTGATTGCCTGATTTATCTCTACTTCCAGGTGCAAAATTAATAGCCAATATTGATATTGATACTAATAATTGTATTGATGCCAAATCTGGCCTATTTTTGCAGTTCTCCATCCCATCAATTCTTTCTCTCCCTATTTGTCACCTTGCTATATATTTTTGGTAAATATATTTAGTAAAAATAAGCTTTTACCCCCATCTATTGTTCAATACTACTTTGGTTTTACTACCCTGTTTTCAGGTATAGTAATAGAACAATTACCAGGGCTAATTCTTGCTAGCTTATACTAAAAGTCTGCACTTATGACAGACAGACATTCTCCCAACTGCTTGAATGTTCTGCTGCACTTAATTAAATCAATACACAAGAAAATGTTCATGAGTTAGCATACAGGAATAACCTAATTTTGTCAGCAGCAATATGGGTTCACACATGTTACCCTTGAAGAAAGTACCAAAAGAAGGTAACCAAAATGTGTATAAATTACTAGAGGACTAACTCAGCAAGAAAAAGGGAAATTCTACTCTAAATCAGGATATTTTAAGTATGAGACAAAGTTTTGTTAGTCAACCATGATCAACACAAGCTAGATCCTGGCCTAAGAGGACCAGGTACATCATTAATGAGATTTCAATACTTGTATTGAAAACCTGGGATTCAAACCCTGGGTCTCAGAAAAAGCCTTGCTATGACCAGGATAGACAGGAGCCAGCTAGACTGCCAGTTGGGCCAAACCCTGGACCGTCAGAGATATCTTGCCCCAATCAGGAGGAACAGAAACCTTCCAAGTGTCAAGACTGGAGGATCAAATCAACATTGGAAACCCCAAAATTGAACCCTGACCCTCCAAAGGATACTTGATCCACACAAAATGGACAGGAACCTGCCAACTTGTTGAGTTGCAGACCCAAGTTGTTGAATTACTCCAAGACCCACCAGGCTCTTGAAGACAATTCCCTGAATTGACATCAGATTGCTATTAACTGTGTGTCACCAAAGACCCAGACCTATGCTGAAGTAGTAGCTTGCTTAAAGGAGGTTATAACAAGGCTTCCTGCCAGTCCTGCCAATGATCACCAGCTAATACCAGCCTCCAGTCCAGAATGGGTGTCACAAGTGACAAACACCTATTGACCATGCTTACTGGAAAGCCTCAACTACAGGATTTGAACCCTGACACCCAATGGGCCGCCAGCTGCAGGACCAGCCGCCCACAGATTTTTGGGCTTAAACCAGAGCAGTTTTTGACTTCAGGAAATCCTCTAAGGCTTGATGAGTCAAAATCACCCACATTGACGCTCCCCACATTGAAGGTTCCTGTTAACTCAACCAATCAGCGTGCAGGCCTAGCCATAGACCCTGAAATAACTTGGGCCACCACAGAAGGGGAAACAAATAAACTTCCTATAGAACATGGGCCGCCCAGAGATGACTAATCCCACAACCCAATAAAAAACTCAAGTATTCTCAGTTTGAACCATCCAATGAAATAACTCCCATGATGGATGCCACTAAGGACTGGAATAACCTGGTAAACGGTAACACCTGGGCCAAAGAAATTTGTAAAGGTTTTCCCATGACAGATGGGCATACTTATACCCTGGACTTCCAGGAAGTTGCCCATTGCCATTCTTGCAATAAAGTGACATGAACCTTTGGTTCAACCAGATTATTCCATATTTGATATTAGTTCTATTTCATTTACAGTCTACCTCCTGTGGTTTTGAACCTCACATCCATCAACCCCAATAAACCGCAGACCAGCTGCCCAACCTTTATTGTCCACCAGGAGCTCCCTACGGCCCAGTACATTTCACCAAGTACCCCCCCCCCAACCCAGTGTATTTGGAGTTTGCCCTAGAGGAAATCCTAATCTACAACCCTGAGGCAAGAACTATAGAGACCAAGACTGTTTACAGGGAAGGCCACAAAATCACTATACCTCCCCTTCTATTCTGCAACAAGTACAATCACCTGCCCGCGTATTTGGTCCCAATGACTCTGCCTCTCACCCTGCAGCCCAACCGCCTGCAAGAATCTGTTGCTACCAATTTATCCACTTGCACTCAGATATTTGGGGTGATGTACATCACTCTTACCAGCTTGATAGATTCTATGGTACCTGCCAGCGGACCTTGGGCTCTCCTGGGCAAATTGTTATCTTATATTGTAAAGTTGGCCCCAATCTTGTGGTAGGCCCTCCCTGCTGGGCCCGTGGGCTGTCCGCCTACAAGTTCCCAGGAACCCCACACAGGCTGGATCCCTGAAATTATGGCAATCTACCTTAAACACATTAACCTGGGCCCCAAGATGTTGATAACTCTTGGGGCATCTTGTATGCTACTTTTATTGATATCAGCTTACTATTCATACAAGCTAGCTACCAACATAATTGCGTCAGCAATCTGACACCAAACCAGTACAGAGCCAAAAGATGCCTTGCTTGGCGTCAAGAATACCAAGACCCCAAACTTGCAGGTTCAGAATGTTATAGTTAACCAGACCACAACCAAGGTGGATATGCCACAGATGGGGAAGCTCATCCTAGAAGAAGCCAGAAGAGCCATGTCATTCCTCTGTCTCCACTTTCAGACCAATATGAACTCATATTCCAATGACACTGAGAAAGTCCTTGGAGTGGCCTCCATGCTCTCTGGTGATTCCTTAGACTGGTTTGGGAAGGCCACCGCCAAGGACGTCAAGTTCTGTCTGGACTACTCTCAATTTGAGAGTGAACTGATGGCCACTGGCAACAACCAAGACACCCGCCATCACGCCCTCATCAGTTTACTAGACATCTGACAAGGATCACGCACTCTACAAGCCTACATCAAAGAGTTCCTGAAACTGAAAGCCAGAACCCAACTTGAGGACAAGTTATCAGCCATCTTGTACTGCCGAGGAGCCTGCCCTGCCTTGAAGGAGCTCCTTAAGCACCACCCCCCTATGCTTGGCCTAGATGAACTACTCCTTTTGTGTAGAGGGTTGCGCCTTAACCAGGAAGGTACCCCCTCTCACACTCAGCGCACAAATTGAGCCCTGACGCCCAACAGACTAGGAATGTCCCCTGATGAATTACAATGCCACTACCATGAAGGGTTGTGTTTCTTCTGCCACAAACCCGGCCACCCCACTAAGGCTTGCCCCAAGAAGAGTGGTCCCACAGTTTCCTTGGCACAAATAAACACCTACACCTGGTCTTACAAATTTATCCAACTCTAAGCAAAAACACTCACAACATCCCAGACTGTTGAAGCTTTCATTGATACTGGAGCAGAGGAGAGCTTTATTGACATCACCCTTAAAAAGGACCTAGGAATAAAGGCCACCACTGAAGGTGTCAAAGTAATCATGGGAAACAGCTCTCACAACTCGGGATTCAGGTGCGCCGCCAAGCTGCCATTGAAAATTTGTCAGAACACCTACCCAGTGCTCCCCACCATCCTGAAGGGACTTCCCCACCCCTTAATCCTAGGAGACTCCTGGTCCCAAAGACACAGTGCTATCCTAAATTTCTGTAATCAAACAGTTGCCTTTAAGGGATAAAATTTGTGTGACATGGTGCCATTCCAGATGGGTCTAACCAGCAAGAGACCCAACACACTCCTGACCCTGAAAATGGAACCCAGTGTGGGGATCTTACCTGCCTCTTTAGAGAAGTGGAACCATGTCTTCAGCAAGTAAGAAGCAACCCATCTCCCCAACCACTCAATCTACAACCACGCCATAGACCTGTTACCAGGAACCCAATCACATCACAGCCCCATCTACAGCGGCAACTATTGTGAACAAGTAGCCCTGAAGACATACCTATAGGACATGACAAAAAAAGGGTTCACCCAGGTTTCAAAGGCCCCTTGCTTGTCACCCAGGCTGTTTGTAGGGAAGAAAGATGGTGGAATGTGCCCCTGCGTGAACTACCAGAAACTGAACAACATTACAGTGAAGAACCGCTATCCCATTCCCAACGCTGATGAACCTTTGTGACGTATTTGACTAGAGCCCAGGTGTACTTTAAAAATGATCTGAGAGACACCTTCAACCAGATCAGAATCAAAGAAGGAGACAAATACAAGACAGCTTTCAAAACCAGATATGGGTTGTACAAATACCTAGTTATGCTGTTTGGCTTTGTGTAATGCCCTTAGTACTTTCCAAAGGATGATCAACTCTGTCCTAGGCAAGTACCTTGACCAATTCTGTGTTGCATATTTGGACAAAATACTCATATACAGCAAGTCACATGAGGAACACCTCCAACACCTTGACTGTATACTGGAGAAACTCTCACAGGCCAACTTACATGCCAAGCTGAAGAAATGTGAATTCTTTCAGTCTGAAGTCAAATTCCTGGGATATGTGGTGAAGACTGACGGCTTTGCTATGGCTCAGGACAAGATGGAAGCAGTGACAGCCTTGCCAGTACCCAAATGCAGAAAAGATGTGAGAAGTTTTTTGGGCCTGGTAAATTATTGCAGGGATTTCATCCAAAAGTTTTCTCAAATTACATTGCCCCTGACCTGTCTTTGCTCTGACAAGGTCCAGTTTGTCTGGACTTAGGAGCGCACCTCTGTGTTTGAGGCCTTAAAACTTGTGTTCACCTCTGCTCCCAGCCTGGCAATTCCAGACCCATCTAAACCTTTTGTGCTGGAGACAGATGTGTCCAACTTTGTGGTGGGTGGTGTCCTTCTTCAGGAAGGAGAGGATGGTATGCTACATCCTGTAGCATATTACTCCAAGAAGATGCTACCAGCTGAAGGGAACTACCCAATATATAACAAGGAGATGCTAGCCATAATGAAAACATTGAAGCATTGGCGCAGGTACTTGTGCAGTGCTGAACATCCAGTAAAAGTTCTGACAGACCACAAGAACTTATTTTACTTCTTTAAACCACGCCAGCTGAACCAACAACAAGCAATGTGAGCCTTAGAACTGGCCAACTACACCTTGACCATAGACTACAATCCAGGAAAGGAGAAGGTGGTACTGGACGCTTTGAGCAGGGGAGCTGACCAGATTCCCTTCTCCACAGAAATCAAGGACTGCAACGCCCATACACTACTAGACCCTGCCAGCCTAGGAATACAACTGAATTACTTGAAGATTGCCTCCAGAAAACCCAACATGATAAGATCCCAGAAGCAAGACCCCTATTCAACCAAACTAGTCAAAGCCCTGGCAAAGGACCTGGATTGCCATCACTCAAAGAAATAATACTCCCTGAAAGGCGCAACCCTGCTGCTCCACAACAGAATCTACGTACCTGAAGGCCCAACTCAAACAAACATATTGATTGACCACCACAATTCAGAGATGGCTGGCCACCCTGATAGACACAACTCCTTCTTAAGCATCAAGCAGAACTACGCATGGCCAGGCATGGACAAGGAAGTAGCTGCCTACATCAATGGTTGCAAAACCTGCAGAAGAACCAAGAAATGTTGCTCAAAGCCAGAAGGACTACTGAGACCTCTGGACATCTCTGCTGGACCCTGGAAGTCAGTGTCAATGGACTACATAGTAGAGCTCCCCCCTTTGAAATCCTTTGATGCAATCCTAGTCATTATTGATCAATTCACAAAGATGGCGTACTTCCTCCTGACCACTACCCACTGCACGGCAGCTGAGACTGCCAGACACTTCCACAACTGCATCTTGACACAACACGGTACTCCAGAAGAAATAATCATCAATTGAGGACCCCAGTTCACTTCCCACTACTGGACCCAAGTGATGAAAGACCTTGGAATAAAACGTTGTGTGTCAACCTCCTACCACCCACAGACAGACAGACAAACTGAACGGATCAACCAGATCTTGGAAAAATACCTCTGATGCTATACTAACAGAAACCAAGACAACTAGCAGAGATGTTACCCATGGCACAATACTCCTATAGTTGCAAAGACCACGCATCCACAGGCATGTCCCCCTTCAAGGCCAACTACGGGTTTGATCCATCATGGGACCCTAGCATTGGCAGCAAGGAAAAGAATACAGCAGGACAAACCTGGATCAAACAAATACATACCACCCAAGAAACCTGCCTAAGGAACCTGACCCACGCCGTTAATACCTACAAGGTGTTTGCCAACAAGAAAAGAGTCCCTGGGAAAACCCTGGAGATTGGCCATGAAGTTTACCTTGACTCACAGAACATCCCCCTACACATACCCAGTAGGAATCTAGCTCACTGCTGCTGCTGCCCTTACAAGATTACAAAGCAAATAGGAGAAGTGGTGTACAAATTAGAACTTTCACCTACTTGGAAAATCCACAATGTCTTCCACCAATCATTTCTATTCAAGAAAGAAGGAACCTCCCTTCCCCACCAGAAGATCAAGACCAACCCCCTGCCCATCCAGGAGGGACGCACAACCAAATATGAAGTGGAGTACATCCATGGACACCACCTCCACTACAAAACCCCACAGTACTATGTCAAATGGGTAGGTTCCCCCCCCCCCAAAGAAAGCACCTGGGAACTTGTCTCCAACCTGCCTAATGCACATGGAGCCATACAGCAATACTTGGAAAAGAGAGCTGGGAATGAGAAGGGCAACAGGAGTGTTGCAACCAAGTTTCCAGACTTGCCTGCTAATGTATCTTACAATACACAGGGGGCGCTCAATGAGTTGCCCCTTGGCGTATCTAACAACATGGATTAATCTGATGGCAAATATCAAATGGCAGGTACTTCATCCTAATTAGGAGCAGTACCAATTTGACTTGTTGATCCCTGCACAAGTTATTCCTTGGCTTCAAACCTTACATGGAACTTCCCACTATGCCACCCCCTTGTGGCCTTGTGGCTTTCCCCATATGGTATATTAATCACAATATTCTACAATAAATGACACCTTATTCTTATTATTCTGTCCTTTCCATTGGACTGTTGTCTTCCCCAATTCCAAATACTGAATACCCATTGGTTCAGTTGCAACAGTGGTAGCAACAGTAGGTTTACAACCTATCTAAAACAAAATTCCCCCTAAGAAAAGACAGATTGTGGGCTGTATGGCTATTCCCTAACAAGAAACTTTCCTGCCAATCCCCAAGGGGGACATCCCCAACAGGTATGTCATCTATCAAGAACAGCTAGTCCTCACAAGCCTGTACAATTGGCTCTGCCTTGGACAGCGTGACGCCAGCCTCACCCTGCCCCAGTCAGACTTGTCCCAACGCATGCTCAACCTTCAACTAGAATCCTTTGCAGGGGCGTCAAAGGGGCCAACATTGTCAGTTGTCTCCAGTCTACCAAAACCCGCCTCTATATCTGTCAGGTTCCTGAGCTCATGTGGGTTGCCACTGTGTCTGGGCGCCTCACAGGGTCCACTGCTGTGTTGTTCACCAACTGGGCCAGTCAGGAACTTGATGTTACTGTCAGGGACCCAGTCTCAGGTGGCTGGCCCGCCGTTTCCAGGGGTAACTTGGGCCGGGGTTTTGCGGGCAGGGCCCACCATAAGACAGGAGCTAACTTTAGAAGATAGGAAGCAGACTTCCCCACCCAAGACCACAGGCTGGCAGCTGGTACAATGGTGTCCACCACCCCTGTGAGGGTGATGTACACTATTCCAAAAATCTTGCTGGTATGATCAGTTGGAAGGTCAGATGAAGAGGCTGGCATTGGTTTGGGTATTACAGGTGGTTCCATATAGATATTGTAGGCCAGGAGATAATTGAATTTTCCTCTAAATAGTTTTGGGGTGGAGAATATCCACAGGCCTTGGCTGTTGTATCTAATAGCGGATTAGATGTGGGCTAGCGGGTCAAGTTCAAGGATTTTCTATGGTGTGTAATCATTATATTTGGGCTTCAAGGGATAATCAGTGAAGTGAAAAGGCCCAAAGGATGCACCAGATGGACAGAAAACTGCAGGCAGTGGGGCAGGAGGGCCAGGAGATCTTGCGCTGAATGAATAGACGGCAAATACAAAATATGGCAACAGCTGTAAGAGCCAAAGTAACATAACCTTTATTTAAAAATGGCAATAAGGTTTGAGTGCAGAATCTATAGGCATATATAGCATTCTGCCTCCAAAATTAGTATTTTCCATCAGGGCTTTACCAAAATATTGGGAAAAGTGCGGGCAGGCAGCCAGAGGGCCCAGGTGTGGGAGCAGCAAAATGGCACCTTAGCTGGGTGTTCTCTCATTGGTCATAACGTCCAATTTGGTCACTCAATTTTCTTGTTTCTTTGCTGTGGTCATGGGGTTGGGCCCAAAGCTCGGGTTTATCTTTGGCAGTAGGGTTTGATTGGTTACTTGAGAGGACTTCAAACTCATGAAATTCACAGAGGCGCCATCTCTGCTTCCATTAGGCAATTTGAGAGGCTCCTCTTTGGGTAACACCATGGTTGAGCTGGTGCAGGTATTCTGGCTTTGGGACTTAGCGGGAGCCTCAGCTTGCAGGGGCTTGATCCCAAAAAATGCAGGCAGGCAGGCCCTTGGTCCATGGTCCCAGCAGCCCGCAGGAATGTAGGTTCAGGGTTTGAATCCCCCCTTGGGCCCAGGTTTCATGGGGTAATGAATTATCAATCTTGACATCATCCCCTTCTTTCCCTGAGGGCCCTCTCTTCTGGTCCTTTTTGTTCAGATATAGTTGGACAGCTTCTTGGGTATTAGCTAGGTTGCTCAGCGGTTCCCATGTACTTTCTTCTAGCAGGTATCATTTCCATTTGATGTAGTACTGGGGTTTCTGGTAGTGGATCCTGTTGCCATGTATGTATTCAACTTTGTATTCTTCAGTGTGGCCTATTTGGAGGGGCGGGGGTTTGTTTTAAGCCATTGGTGGGGGAGCAAGTTCCCATCCTTTTTAAATAATAGGGATCAGTGGAATACGTCGTGAATCTTCCAGGAGGGGGGTAGGTCTAGCTTATAAGCAACTTCTCCAATTAGTTTGATGATCTTGTGAGGGACACTTCTTCTGTGAGCTAGCTTCCTACAGGGCACATGTAGGGGTACATTGTGAGAGTCCAGGTATACTTCATTCCCAACTTGCAAGGGTTGTCCTGGTGTTTGTTTTTGATTAGTGAAGGCTTTGTAGGTTTGCACTGTGCAGTTCAGGTTGATCAAGCATGTTTTTTGTGTGTCGTGGATCCGCTCAATCCAGGAATGTCCAGTGGTGTTAGTTTCCTTCTCGCCAATCTTGGGGTCCCAGGTGAGGTCAAAACCATAGTTGGATTTGAACAGAGACATCCCAGTGGAGGTGTGGTCTTTACTATTGTATGCAAACCAGGCCATGGGAAGCATGTTGGCCCAATTGTCCTGGTTGGTGTTGGCATAGCATTGGAGGTATTGTTCTAGGATCTGGTTTACTCTTTTGGTTTGGCTGTCAGTCTGCGGGTGGTAGGAGGTAGATACGCACTGCTTGATTCCCAAGTCTTTCATCACTTGCGTCCAGTAGTTTGACGTGAATTGGGGTCCTCTGTCTGTGATGATTTCCTCAGGCTCCCGTGTTGGGTGAGGATGCGGTTGTGGAAGTGTTGGGCTGTCTCTGCTGCTGTGCAATGAGTGGTGGTTGGTACAAAGTATGCTATCTTGGTGAAGCGGTCTACCATGACCAGTATTGCGTTGAAGGAGAGGGATGGGGGCAATTTGACAATGTAGTCCATGGAAACGGATCTCCAGGGTCCAGAAGGTATATCCAAGGGTCTTAGAAGCCCTTCAGGTTTGTTTCTGCGGGGTTTGGTTTGTCCACAGGTCTCACATCCTTTCAGGTATGCACTTACTTCTTGGTCCATCTTTGGCCAGATAAAGTTCCTTCTAATGCTCCAGAGGTTCTTGAGTCTCCCTGGGTGACCAGTCATTTCAGAGTTGTGATAATCTCTCAAGATGTTGGTCCTGATGCTTCCTTCTGGCACAAAGAATTTTTTGTGCAGCATTAGTGTTATTCCCTTCAATGAGTAGCATTTTTGGTAATGGGAGCTATCTAAGGATTTTGAAAGATTGGCAATCATGGTTTTGGTGAATTTGTTGAGTGATTGGGCCTTCAGTACTTCTGGTTTGCTGGCCCTTATCTTCATCAATCCCAGGTGGATGCCTAGGCTAGCTGGGTCCAAGAGTACTTGAGTGTTGTGGTCGTGAGTTTCTATGTGGGTGGGTGCCAGGTCAGTTCTTCTACTCAGGGTGTTGGGTACTACATTCACCTTTCCTGGATTGTATTCTATGGTCAGGGTGTAGTCAGCCAGTTCTAAAGCCCATCTTGCTTGCCGTTGGTTGAGCTATTGTGGTTTAAAGAAATAGACCAAGTTCTTGTGGTTTGTCAGGACCTTTACTGGGAATTCAGCACCACAGAGGTACTGGCGCCAATGTTTCAGGGTCTTCATAATGGCTAGCATCCCTTTGTTGTAAATTGAGTAGTTCCCTTCTGCAGGCAGCATCTTCTTGGAGTAATATGCTACAGGATGTAGCATACTATCCCCTCCTTCCTGAAGAAGGACCCCACCCACCGCAAAGTCAGACGCGTCAGTTTCCAGCACAAATGGCTTGGAGGGGTTGGACATGGCCAGGACAGGACAGGGGAAGAGGTGAAGGCAAGTTTCAGGGTTTAAAAGGCGGTGGTGAATTCCAGAGTCCAGGCAAAGGCAACCTTGTTGGAGCACAGGCAGGTCAGGGGCAGAGTGATGTGAGAAATTTTTGTATGAAATCCCTGCAATAATTTGCCAGGCCCAAAAAACTTCTCACGTCTTTTCTGCATTTGGGGGTTGGCCAGGAGGTCACGGCGTCCACTTTATCCTGGACCATTGCAAACCCTGCAGTTTTCACTATGTAGCCCAGAAATTCCACTTCTGGTTGGAAGAACTCACACTTCTTGAGCTTTGCGTGTAAGTTGCTTGGGAGAGTTTGTTCAGGATTAGATCTAGGTGGAGTAAGTGCTCTTTGTGAGTCTTGCTGTAGATGAGGATGTTGTTGAGGTAGGCCACACAGAACTGGTCAAGGTATTTTCCCAATACTGTGTTTATCATGTGCTGGAAGGTGCTAAGGGTGTTGCATAGTCTGAATGGCATCACCAGGTATTTATAGAGTCCATACCTGGTCTTGAACGCCATTTTTTATTTATCACCCTCTTTGATTTGAATTTGGTTGAACACATATCTAAGTTCAATCTTAGAGTACACCTGGGTGCCTGTCAGCACATTGCACAAGTTGTCAGTGTTAGGTATGAGGTAGCAATTCTTTACAGCTATCTTGTTCAATTTCTGATAATTAACGCATGGGCGCATGCCACCATCTTTCTTGCCCACACACAGCATTGGTGACAAAAAAGGGCTCTTGGATACACAGATGAAGCCTTTCTTGGTCATGCCATTGATATATGCCTTGAGATCCAGCTGCTCCCTGTGGTTGCAGCTATAGATAGGTCCATGTTTGGGTTTGGTGCCAGGTAGGAGGTCAATAGCATGATCATACTTGGTGTGTTTGGGGAGACAGGTGACTGCCTCTTTGCTGAATACGTTGGTCTATTTTCATAGGGAAGCAGGGAGGACGCCCATGCTTGGTTCAATATGTATGATCATGAGCCTTTGAGTGGGTTCCTTGGGATTTGTGCAAAAGGGAACAGTGTTACGGGTACTCTTATCACCTAAGGTGAAGTTCTGTTCTTGGTAGTTGAGCATGAGGCCATGCCTGTCTTATCAGGAGTCCCCAAGAATGAGGGGGTGTGGTAGGCCTTTCAACAAGATGAGAGATGATGGGTATGTGTTGTCTCCTATTACCAAGGGTAGTTCTTGTTCACATTTGTATCCTGTATCCTTGGTGCTTTTTCCCAAGATGATCTGTAAACAATTCTCAGAGGTGGACAGTCCTAGTTCCTGGGCTAAGTCAGCGTCAATGAAACTCTCATCCTCTCCAGTGTCAATGAATGCCTTTAGTTTTTGGATTGTTCCTCCAACATTAACGCATACTAGGATGAACTTGTAAGACTGGGAAGAAGCGTTTATTTGGGCCAAAGAGACAGGAGCAGGGGTTTCTTAGGGCAGGCTCTGGTCAAGTGCCCTGCTTCATGGCAGTGGAAACAGAGTCCTTCTCTTTAGTGTCTTTGAAGTTCCTCAGGGGTCATCCCCCCTCTATTGGGTGTGACAGCTTGGGTTTGATGGGTCTGGGAGGGCCCAGCATTCTCTTGATTCATGCTGAGGCCCTTGCATAAGGGGACCAGGTCTTCCAAGCCAAGGTTGGGCAGGTGGTGCTTCAATAACTCCTTCATTGCTGGGTTCACTCCCTTTTGGAAGATGATGGCTGACAATTTGTCCTCAAGTTGAAAGCGGGTCTTCAGTTTAAGGAATTTGTCAATGTATGCCTGAATGGGTCAGGAGCCTTGGCGGATTTCTAGCAAGGAGCTCAGGGCATAGTATCTGGTGTCATGATCCTCCCCAGTTGCCATTAACTCAGCCCCAAACTTGGCATAGTCCAAACATAATTCTACATCCTCTTCTGTGGCTTTGCCAAACCAGTCTAGAGCGTCTCCAGAGAGCATGGAAGCGACCCCCAGTACCTTCTTGGTGTTGCTGGCGTAGGAGGAGGGTTGGTCTGGAAATGCAAGCGGAGGACTGGCATGGCGCGTCTGGCTTCCTCAAGTATGAGCTTCCCCATCTGGGGCATCTCAACCTTGGTGAGGAATTGGTTCAAAATTAAATTTTGCGCTTAAGAGGAGGGCTTGTTGGTATTGGTGGCAGCAGTGTTGGTTCTTTTTGGGCAATTCAGGTTTGCATTCTTCCACATGGAAGAGATCAGGTTCATGGTCATCTTATAGGTGTAATAAATTATTATCAATAACAAAAGCATACAAGATGCCCCAAGAAATAACAACATCTTGGGGCTCAGGGTACCAGGTTTAAAAAAGATTTCCATAATGTCAAGGACTCAGTCTCAGGCCACTGGCCCACCATTTATGGGGGGTAACTTGGGCTGGGGTTTTTTTGGGCAGGGCCCATCACAAGAGAGGAGCTAACTTTAGAAGGTAGGAAGCAGACTTCCCCAATCAAGACCTTGGGCCAGCGGCCGGTACAATGGTGTCCACCACCCCTGTGAGGGTGATGTACACTATTCCAAAAAGCTTGCTTGTATGGTTGGTTGGAAGGTCAGGTGAAGAGGCTGGCATCAGTTTGGGTGTTATAGGCGGTTCTATATAGATATTGTAGGCCGGGAGATAATTGAATTTTCCTCTAAATAGTTTTGGGGTGGAGAATATCCACAGGCCTTGGCTGTTGTATCTAATAGCGGATTGGATGCGGGCTAGCGGGTCAAGTTCAAGGATTTTCTCTGGTATGTAATCCTTATATTTGGGCTTCAAGGGATAATCAGTGAAGTGAAAAGGCCCAAAGGATGCACCAGATGGACAGAAAACTGCAGGAAGTGGGGCAGGAGGGCCAGGAGATCTTGCGCTGAATGAATAGACAGCAAATACAAAACATGGCAACAGCTGTAAGAGCCAAAGTAACATAACCTTTATTTAAAAATGGCAATAAGGTTTGGGCGCAGAATCTATAGGCATATATAGCATTCCGCCTCCAAACTTAGCATTTTACATCAGGGCTTTATCAAAATATTGGGAAAAGTGCGGGCAGGCAGCCAGAGGGCCCAGGTGTGGGAGCAGCAAAATGGCACCTTGGCTGGGTGTTCTCTCATTGGTCAGAACGTCCAATTTGGTCACTTAATTTTCTTGATTCTTTGCTGTGGTCACAGGGTTGGGCCCAAAGCCTGGGTTTATCTTTGGCAGTAGGGTTTGATTGGTTACTTGAGAGGACTTCAAACTCATGAAATTCACAGAGGCGCCATTTCTGCTTCCATTAGGCAATTTGAGAGGCTTCTCTTTGGGCACCACCATAGTCAAGCTGGTGCAGGTATTCTGGCTTTGGGACTTAGTAGGAGCCTCAGCTTGCAGGGGCTTGATACCAAAAAACGCAGGCGGGCGGGCCCTTGGTCCATGGGCCCAGCGGCCTGCAGGAATGTAGGTTCAGGGTTTGAATCCCACCCTTGGGACCAGGTTTCCCTGGGTAATGAATTGTCAATCTTGACAGTTCCTGGGTGGCATTCCAAGACGCCGCCAAGTCCTGCTACAGAGAAACCTTCTCCCCCATTGTTGTGGGGACTCCTCTTCTAGAAATCAAACAAACTGTTTCTGTTCCTGAGTACCTTGCCTCCTGGCAACAAGCTCTTGCTGCTGCCTCCAAAGCTGTGACTGACAGAAATGCAATGTTACTCACTCTCATTATCAATGAGTTAAAACCCCATATCTGGAAGTGGGTCCCCGTAGGTTGCTGCACCTCTATCAATGACTGCTATAAGGCCATTATGGAGGCTAACAATCAGGCCTCAATGGGCTTCCACAGTACCAGTGACGCTCTATTCCAACCCTGTACAACACCTGGCAATGGCCACAATCAAGTGGGCCGCCGCCAGCAGGATAATGGGACTAAACACCCCCGCAAGGGGGAGCTCCAGCTAGCGCAAATCAAGGATCCAGGAAAATCCTAGGGGTTGTAGCAACAAGAGGCCTCACAACCCCACCTGACCCATCCTCTCAATCCTTACTTGCAAAGAACCCCTGCAATTACAACATCCATGAAGTCAAAACCCTGGACGTCTTCCAAGTCTACAGTGACAACCCCGTACTACAAGCAAGCCACTCCTCAAATAAAGTAGCCCGCTTATCCTACCCCTTCTGTTTCTGTGGGAATACCCACAAATTACTGGTAGATACCAGGGCCAACCACACTATGGTGGACCAGGAGTTTGCCAACTCTCAACAACTGGACGGAGTGCCAAGCAGGTTCAAGGCAGTACAAGTAGCTGACTCCCATAGAGTCACAATTACCCATGAGACAGTACCCTTCTCTGTGAGGATGGGGAACATCCAGGTTAAGCTATCTGGGCCAATCATGGAAGGGCTCAGCCACAACATAATTGCTGGCCTTGACTGGCTTTGGCACAACCGTCCCTACATCAACTGGGATACCTCTGTCATCACCCCCAACAGAAATGGGGTGGGATTCCAGATATACCCTGTGGAAATGAACAAATTAGTCCACAATACTGTGTTTGTTAGGATAACAGAGACAGGCTTGTACAACTTCAAGGGGGGAAACTAGACTTTAATCAATATTCAGTCAAAGTTATCCGCGCTAAACCATCTGCAGTCCCTCCCTTGACCTTTTCACCACCACCAGCGCTTGCTGCACTCCTCGAGGAGTACAAGGACGTGTTCAGTGAGACACTTGAACAACTACCTCCTCCCTGGGAGATCCAGCATGCTGTGCAACTTCAGGGATTGTTACCTAAAGCACAACCATTATATTGTCTTACACCAAAGGAAGATGGGACCCTCCGCCAGCACCTTGTGGACGCTCTTGATAAGGGCTTCATTTGCCCCTTGCTCTCTCCATACAGGGCGGCTGTCTTCTTTGTAGCCAAGAAGAACGGGTCCCTTTGCCTGGTCACAGACTACTGCGCCCTAAATAAGGTGACAGTTAAGAATAAATATCCCCTGAAGCTGATTGACAACCTGTTTGATACACTTGCAGGTGCAAAGGTCTTTAGCAAGATTGATCTCACTGCAGGGTACAACCAGGTCCGCATTGCATCAGGGGGTGAGGCAAAAACTGCCTTCTTCACGCGCTACAGGTTGTTTGAGTGACAGGTCATAAACTTTGGAATGACCAATGCTCCTTCTACCTTTGCCATGTTGATAAACAAAGCATTTTAGGAACTGATTGGAAAGTGTGTGATTGTGTACCTTGACAACATTATTGTCTTCATTCAATATCAAACCATGCACCTCCAACACCTCCATGCTGTCCTTAACACCCTTTGGAAAATCCAGCTAAAAGCTAAACCCTCCAAATGCAAGTTCCTCAAGTCAGAGCTGCTATTCCTTGGGCACACCATCTCTGCTCAAGGGATAAAGCCCAACCCTACCAAAATCAAGGCAATCACTAGCATGCTGCCCCCCACTGATGTGGGTCAGGTGCAGACATTCTTAGGCATGGTTGCCTATGTGCGCAAGTTCATTTCCAATTATGGGGAACTAATTGCACCTCTCATTGAGCTCCTCAACACCAAACAGCACTTACATTGGACCCCTGTCAGAGATCAAGCCTTTTAAATGTTGAAGCAAAGGTTCACAACAGCACCTGTACTGCAGTTTCCTAATTGAAACTGTCAGTACAAACTTGAGACCCATGCCTCTGACAGGGCCATAGGGGGTGTGCTAAGGGTAGAAACTGACAATGGCGTCTTCCTCCCTGTGGCATATGAGTCCAGGAAACTTACTGACTCAGAACATTGCTACCCCATTCATGATAAAGAATTGGCAGCAATTGTACACTGTGTTGAGAAGTGGCGCTGTTACCTAGAAGGTGCTACCTTCCCACCCCGCGTTCTGACAGACCACAAGTCACTTCAGTACTTCAACATGCAGTGCCACTTGACACGCCGCCAAGAAGGATGGGTTGAGTGTCTATCCCCTTACCAGCTGTGCATTGAGTACAAGCCTGGGAAGGAACATGTCACAGCTGACGCCCTTTTGCAACTCTATGTAGTGTGATGCTCACAGAAGATGGGGATGAGGATAAAGGAACCTTGTGTAAACTTCTTCCAGAGAAGCTAAAAGGAACTACTAGTACTGGGCTGCAGTGGCAGGGAACAGTACAGCGCACTTTGATCAGGCCTAGGGTACTAACTCTAAACTGTTAGTACAGCAGGGAGATCTTCCTGTTACCTGTAGTAGCAAAGGCAACAAGAAAGCAGAGTCTGATAGAGTCTGGGTATAAAGCTTGAGTCTTATTGGAAAGTAAGATCAAGCTAAAAGTGCAGAAGTAGTATGGGTAAAGATATATTTATTGTTTAAGAAAGAGAGTCATTATATACTTGTATTATTCATGAACATTAACAATTGTGCAGGAATGGGGAAGGGAAATAGGAAGAGACAGGACTACTTTTTATCCAGTAGTAATCAGGATCATCCCAGTTAACTGACAGAACTATACCCCCATGTTTCACCTCATGGGTGAGTGAGGGTAAGATGCATAGTCATCACACGTAGCATCCATCACTAGGGACAATGGTTTGGATCCAGATTGGCCCATGCTCTACCTCTGCCCTGAGGCAACTTGCTATGAGGGCCTTAACTTGGTAACCATCTCCAAGTTGAAGGACAACAAAAGTCAGTTCATCACTGATGCTGGTAACGTCTGCCGGTGGGCAGAGACAGGTGAGAAGACACTTTACATTCCCACCAAACAATGAGGAGACATCATATTGCACTACCACCAAACCCTGGATCACATCAGAGGGTGCAACCTCTTTGAGATCATGAAACAGAAGATTTGGTGGCCGCACATGCGTCAAGACATCTTGGATCTCCTCAAAATGTGCGTGCTGTGCGAGAAGAATACGTCCAAACCTGCACCCCCAAGTCTGTCCTGCCCATCAAGGCCATGGAACCCTTTGAGCAGTGGGCCCTTGACATTGTGGGGCCACTCCCCAAAGACAGACTGGGGAAGAAGTACATTATCACTGCCATCAATTACTTCACTTGCTGACCAGTGGCCTGGGCGACAACTAACCACACCGCCACCACCATCACCCGCTTCATTGGCAAAGAAATTATGGCCCGCTTTGGGCGACCCAAGCGTCTCATCACAGATGGAAGCCCTGAACTTGTTAGACATGTCATGAAGGCATACTGCGCCAAGAATGCACTCCAATGTATAGTTACAACCCTCTACCATCCTCAAGCTAATGGACGTGTAGAACGGTTAAATGGCTCACTGGTTCAACTGACTGCCAAGCTCTCACAAGAGCACCCCAACACCACATGGACTGAACACCTGCCCACCGCTCTACTTATCCTGTGAGCAAGAATCAACAGGGGCACGTGGTTCAGCCCCAGCACCCTAGCCTTTAGGATGCCTGACAGTCTGACAGGAGTTGAAAAGGGAAAGCTACGGTCCAGAGTTCCCAAGAATCCTCCCCTAGTAACAACCCCATCCCTAGACCAATGGTGTACCAAAGCCTGTGAAATTGAACACAAGCAAATTGAAGGAGGGACAAAGCACCTCAAAGCCAGGTACGCCGTAGGTGACCCTGTCTACACCCTCAACCCCAATTCTGCCAAGTTGGAGCCCAACCACCTAAGGCCCTTCAAGATAGCCGCTGCCTATGACAATCATACCTATCAACTCAAAGATGCCCAAGGAAACACCAAGAAGCTTCACCATGATTGCTTGCGCCCCTGCCGCACCATCCCCACACAAAAGCTGTTTGTGTGGACCTTCTGCATACTCCGGTCTTGGTGTCTGACAACAAGAAGGGGGCAAGGGGGGGTGTTGCAACCAAGTTTCCAGAATTTCCTGCTAATGTATCTTACAATACACAGGGGGCGCTTGATGAGTTGCCCCTTGACATATCTAACAACACGGATTAATCTGATGGCAAATATTGAATGATGGGTACTTCATCCTAATTAGGAGCGTTATCAATTTGACTTGTTGATCCCCGCACAAGTTATTCCTTGGATTTGAACCTTACATGGAGCTTCCCACAATGCCACCCCCTTGTGGCCTTGTGGCTTTCCCCATATGGTATATTAATCACAATATTCTACAATAAATGATACCTTATTCTTATTATTCAGTCCTTTTCATTGGACTGTTGTCTTCCCCAATTCCAAATACTTAATCTTCATTGGTTCAGTTGCAACAGGAGAGAAGGGGATGATGTCATAAGTGACAAAAGCCTATTGATCATGCTTACTGGAAAGCCTCAACTACAGGATTTGAACCCTGACACCCGGCGGGCCGCCAGCCCGCAGATTTTTGGGCTTGAACCAGAGCAGTTTTTGACTTCAGGAAATCCTCTAAGGCTTGATGAGTCAAAATCACCCACATTGACGCTCCCCACATTGAAGGTTCCTGTTAACTCAACCAATCAGCGTGCAGGCCTAGCCATAGACCCTGAAATAACTTGGGCCACCACAGAAGGGGAAACAAAGAAACTTCCTATAGAACGCGGGCCGCCCAGAGATGACCAATCCCACAACCCAATAAGGAAACTTGAGTATTCTCAGTTTGAACCAGCCAATGAAATAACTCCTGCAATGGATCCCACCAAGGACTGGAAAAGCCTGGTAAATGGTAACACCCGGGCCAAAGAAATTTGTAAAAGTTTTCCCATGAAAGATGGGCATACTTATACCCTGGACTGCCAGGAAGTTGCCCATTGCTATTCTTGCAATAAAGTGACATGAACCTTTGGTTCAACAAGGTTATTCCATATTTTATATTAGTTCTATTTTATTTACAGTCTACCTCCTGCAATTCCGCACCTCACACCCATCAACCCCAAGAAACCGCGGACCAGATGCCCAACCTTTATTGTGCACCAGGAGTTCCCTACAGCCCAGTACATTTCACCAAGTACCCCCCCCAACCCAACATATTTGGAGTTCATCCTAGAGGAAATCCTAATCTACAGCCCTTAGGCAAGAGCCAGAGAAACCAATACTGTTTACAGGGAAGGCCACAAAATCACTATACCTCCCCTGCTATTCTGCAACAAGTACAGCCACCTGCCTGCGTATTTGGTCCCAATGACTCCACTTCTCACCCCGCGGCCCAACTGCCCGCAAGAATCTGTTGCTTCCAATGAATCCACTTCCACTCAGATATTTGAAGTGATGTACATCACTCTTACAGGCTTGATAGATTCTATGGTACCTGCTAGCAGACCTTGGGCTCTCCTGGGAAAAATTGTTATCTTATATTGTAAAGTTGGCCCCAATCTTGTGGTTGGCCCTCCCTGTTGGGCCCGCGGGCTGTCTGCCTGCAAGTTTCCAGGAACCCCCCACAGGCTGGATCCCTGACAATTGGTAATATAATTTGACTGCTCATGTGATGTGGTGAATAGTAGTGGCGGAACAAAGCATTGCCACTTCTGTTCATCAGAGCAAGCACAACTAGGATCCGCTGCCGGCAAAACCAGAAGCCAAGGACTGAGCCCTGCCATTGAACTGTCCCCAGACCTGAAGTCCACAAAAAGCAAAGAAGCAAAACCACCTGGTATAAGAACCCCGGTGGTATGGGTATGACCCCATTTGTAAGATAGGGGAGTTAGACTAACAAAGTCTGGCTCCCATCCTGGTGGGACCAACCACCAGGATGCCATCCAGTGCAAGACTGGGATAGCCGCTCAAAGGGGCCTCCCAAAGGAGACCAGCTGTGAAAAGGGAGGGAAATATGTATCCAAGGCCATGACCAAGGCCCCAGTAAGCAACCACAGAGAGCAATCCCAGGTGGGAGGAACATCTGGATCTAACACAGGGATCTGGTGCAAGGAGGGTAGGGAGGGAGCTGAGACTGCTATGGGGAGATGATTGGCTAAGTCAGAAAAATATGTTTCAGTAGTTCTGGATTATGGAGGGGGTGACAATCTCTCAAGGTAAGAGGCTGACCAAGGGAACAAAACATAGGATGCTAAGTTGGTGGGGACCTGGTTGAGATGTCTGATGACATTAGAAATGTCAGGGACCCACTTTAAGGGGAAAAAGCCCCCAATTTGGTGAGCCAAGGCCCCTAAGTTAAGCCCTGTGATGGCTGAACCAATGGGCACAATGACCATGGCAAGATGGCCCAAATGTCCCAGGTATGCAACCTTCCCATCAGGGAGCTAAAACGACCCAAAAGATAATATCCTACCATGTACGTCAAAAGATAGAATGATGTGTGGGGCTGTACCAGCAAGGGTTTGGCAGGTGGAGGAGTAGAATGGCGGCCATAGTGGAACTTCCTTCCCCAATGACCAGAGGGATACTTGAACCATCCATTGGCCAAGGACTCCTTCTGATGGGGATCATTGGGAGAGGAGTTTTGCCAGTTGATGGTGGGTGTAGGATTCTCAAGACCTTTTAAAGTTGTAAACAGGAAGACTAGAAACTATAGCAGGAAATAAATTCCCTTCATGGCTTCAAATGGAATTACTAAGAAATATATTTAACAAGATAGGATAAGAAATATTCTTCATTGTTGAAACAATTGAAATGAATAAGAAATGGGCACTTATATAGCCTTATAATCAAGGCTGAAATATTTGAGTGGATCTTTGGGAAATGAGAGAGGATTTTCATGCGTATATCATATAAGGCTTACCTGTTTCAAGTGGTGGATACATTGTTGCTTAATAATGGACATACAATTTTGGTGAAATAACAGGAGCCACAAAGATCTTGCAAGGTTAAAGCTAATTAAGCAGTATGAAGCCAGAAGATCACATATCTTGATATATGGAGCCTTGCCTCAAAGCATAGAGAGCAGGTCAGCAACTGTAAAGCTGGCTTGAAGCAGCCAATCAAAACAAGAGCTGTAAGTGACGTTATCCATCCTGTTAGTAACTTTTTTGCTTTTGAAGTGATTTTTGAATTCAAATTCCAATTGAATAGGCGTATAATAAATAGGTAATCTAAATGAGTTGGCTGGGTTCATACTAACGTGATCTTCATAACTAGAGTCCTGAGTTTGATTCTTGTTCTGAAAAGGCCTGAAAGGCCACATAGAGTTAACAATTTTGTGGTTTTGTGCCTTTTTCTTGCTATTCACCAACCAATTATTCATAATTAGCAGAGAGTCAGGAAAAGAATTCCTGATAAGAAAGCAGATCAGGAGCAAAACCAGGAGTTTGAGAAATCAGGGAAAGTTTTCTCCAAGAGACAAGGCTGGTGGACCAGAAAAATAGGGAGATAGGCACCAATATCCATATAGCCACCTTATACCAAGGAGACAACATGATATCAGAGGGGTCTCTTTTACTAGAACTTCTGGGCAGACGGACCAAGTGCTCTGGGAAAGTAACAGGGTATGGGCCAGTTTAGATCTCCTCAGAAAAATTCCCAACAAAAAATACAGGCAGGCAGACAGACAGGTAGGCAGACCAGGAAAAAGCGGGAGGAGGGGACAGCAGCAGGAGTTGGGACAAATACCTTTATTATTAAATAAAACTTCAAAATATAAAAGATTTGCAAATTCAGAAGTTTTATTCAAAAATTGGAATTGGTAAGCAAGGGACCTGACGGCCCATGCTTCTATTATATGCAGAGGGGGGGGGTAATAGGGCCAGGAGTTTTTGAAAGGGGCTATCAGAAAGCAATCTAAAGGGGAGCCCGTTAAAAGCCACTGGCTAATCTTCCCCTGGTTTGTGACCAAGAGAAATAGGAGCAGCAGACCCAGATGTAGGGCTCAGTCCCCCAATTGGCTAGGAGCCTTCTGAGAACTCAGGGTGTGCATTTCCCCTAATGCCTTCCCCTGATGTCCCAGCTGGAGGGCTCCTGAACCCAATTATTTTGGGCTGAGGGACTTTTGGACCAGAGGAATTGGTTGCCTGGGATACCACCAATTGCGGGATTCGATACCCAATTTTCCCGGACCGCAGGTTAAGCCTACCTTGCTCCATGTGGCCTGCATTTTCCTGTTGGTCCGCTAGCTGTCTTAGGACAGGGCAACACCAGGACAGCAAGCAATATAGCTGGATTGGTGTCTCCTCCGCAGTTGAAGGGGACTCCAAAGGAAGGATTGGGACTTTGGCCATAAAAGCCAACACAAAGCGTTCATCTACTGTGTGGGCCAGGTTCTCCGGGTTTTGGAGGGGTTTTGCCTGCACGCGGGCCACTTTTTTTGATGGTCTGGGAAATAAATCCCAATTTAGCGCCAAAGGTGGGCCACAGAACTTTACACCATTGTCATTTTTGATAATATAGTTTTATGAACCTTTGGTTCAAAAAATCCCTAACTTATCTAGTCTTAGTGATCTTTCACCTCAACTCTGTCCAAGTAGACAGTCAGGCAACTGCCCCCTCCAGAGACCAACTTGCTGACCCACCTCAGGCACTATAATGTCCCCCTGGAGCCCCCTTTGGACCTGTGCATTTCACCAAATACCTGCCCAGCTCCGCCTACTCTGAGTTCAACTTGGAGACCATCCTCATTGCCAACCCCTTGGCCAGAACTATAGAGACTGAATACATAGGACGCAAAGGAAAGAGGATTGAGGTGCCACCCTTATTGTTCAAAGACAAGTACAATTATCTACTGGCATACTTTGTCCCCATGACTCTGCTCTTAGCCCTGCAACCTGACTGCCCAATGGATCCTCCCATAACTGCCAAGACCACATCCACTCAACTGTTTGGAGTACTCTACATTACTTTGACAGGAATTGTAGACACTATGGTGTCCAACACCGGGCCCTGGTCTTTGCTTGGGAGATCCATATCCTATATTATCAAGTTAGCACCCATCATATGGTGAGCATTACCCACTGGCCTGGCAGTATCCCATCCAGAGCCATCTAATGCCTCCCCCTATGCCTGGCTTCCTGACAAGGGATCATTATGGAAGTCAACTCTAATAATAAATATCTTGTAAAGGGAGTTGACACACAAACCACACTCAAACTAATGCATCACAACTGATTTGGATTATCAAGAGCAAGACTGGCACATAGAGGCTTTTATCTACCAGTATTTAAGGATAAACTGTATCAATACAAGTGCACCACTAGGATACTCTTAAGAAATTACCTAAGTCTCTGTCTTCCAAGACCCCAGAGGGATGCTGTAATAACTTTGATTACTCTCTCTCAGAAAATCATTTCCTCAAGGAGTTACTTGATTGCTGAGTAAAGGTGGCCCAAGACAAATCCAGATATTACACTAGAATCAACCCATTGGGTTTCAAGAGATTCCGGATCTTATAAAGCCCCATGGCTACCATGATCTACATGACCATATGTGGCTTACCAGTTAACTTTATAGCACTTGTCTTATACAGTAGTTTCCAAAGCTATGGTGCTAAGTGAAAAACCAATATTTAAATGAAATCATCTCAGATGAAAATGAAATAGAATTGAACATAAATCTATTGTTAATCAATATAAATTAATTGGCTTTAATTTTGTTTGTATCTGAGTTGTTTTGGTTTAAATCTCAGTTGTTTTTGCTTAGCGCCATAGCTTTGAAAACTACTATATATTCAATGAAGATACTATCATCTTTTTTAATTTTCCCCCTTATTTCATATCTTATACTTCTTGGAAGTATCATTGCAACAATAAGTTACCTGGCCCCTTTTCCTTCTGTATAGTATTAGGATTATAAACTAGCTTGCTGTTAAATTATCTCATTTATGTTTTTGCAGAGTAAGCCCGGCAGCAAGAATATAAAAATAATATCTTTATAAGTTCAGATTATATGAATGAATCTTCCATCCATCTTGATCACAATTAGGGATGCTTCGGCTTAGCCCCGGCTAGCTTCCGGCTCTAGGCCGCTACAGCCAGAAGGAAAAAATCCTATGTTTAAACATGTTTAAATAAATCTTTTCTAAGAGTGGCTCAGAGCCAGAAACTGGCCGCAATTGCCTGAGGCTTGGCCAAAGCAGCCCTAATCACAATAATGCTAGATCTGATCACTTTAGCTGCTTACTATGGTTTTGGAGTGAGATATGAAGGCTAAATAACAGGGAGATCTTTTATAACAGATATCATACAGAAGGTTTCGATATTGATAACTGAGGAACAATTTATCCCATTTGAACTCTTTTGGCCTTGGGATGCTTTAAGACTGCCTAGTTAGGGATGCTTTGCCAATCATCCCTCCAGTTTTTATTGGTTTATGTTTGGGAATCTATGTGTTTGACTCTACCCCAAACTATGATATACTTTTTATATGATATACAGTAATTTCCAAAGCTATGGTGCTAAGCAAAAAAACTCATCTGTAAGTAAAAATAACTTAGATGGAGATGAAATCAACTCATCTGAAAGAAGAAAAAATAGCTCAGATGGAAACAGAATATAAGTGAACCCAAAGCTACTGTTAATCAATATAAATCTATTGGGGTTTGATTTTGTTTGCATCTGAGGTGATTTCTTTTACATCCGAGTTGCTTTTATTTTAGATAGGTTTTCTGCTTAGCACTATAGCTTTGAAAACTACTGTATTAAAGTATATCTCACTTGGATTCGGGTTTATTTTTATAGCATCAAAAGTACTATCTATGATGAAATCCTTATCAATAGATATTTAAGCGCCTTTAAAATAGCTCTTTTCTCCTTCCATCTTTAGTAAAAACTAAAAAGCCTTTCGTTTTATTTCTTCTCGTTAAGAGCGCAAGGTACCTGCACGTTGCTGCTCTTTTAGTAACCGACTATAGCAGCCACCAGCTTATTAATTTTAATAGCCTCACTATTCCCATCTCCGCTGCAGGAAATATTGTCATAATACTGACACTGTTGCTAAACCGTGACCAGCACTTTTTGCTGTATCTACTTAAATCGATTATGATTATTTGTCCTTAAAAAGTATTTTTCTGATTTTATTATTAATGGCTATATTTAGTTATACTTCTGTGGGCACAAAGAGTTTCATATCTTCTTCCTAATTAGGCTTCTTGGAGCTAAAGCAACTGATAGTATTTTGTTGTACCCTCGTATTTAGTGCAGCTAAGCTCAAAACTTAACTCTTGTAGTATCATTTATATTTGCAAAAAAATCGGAAATCCTATGTAGCCTCTCCTTTTCTCTTTTAAATACATTTTATCCAAGAGAATATGAGCACCGATAAAAATAAAAATTTAATTGATAGGTAATATGAACTGTTGGGTATAAACCTTTAACACCAAAAATAAGCTTTATTATGCTTTGCCCGGTTGATTTTTGTTGGTTGGGCTTTACTTGGTGGGTAAACAATTAACTTTATTCTAGTAAGTTTTTGGCAGCGTGTAATAAGTTTTCTAGATCCAGACCTGCTATCAAACTCAGTCTATTTCCAATGTTTTGTGGAATCGATCAAAACAAAGATTTGGGATGACAAGTCCAGATTCTCGGGTCACCGAAATTTCTTTTGAAGAAAATTGGATGAGCATTTTCAAACTCCCTGTTATGAAATTCCTGATGGGTCCCTTGGGTACTAAGGTTGGGTTGGCTTGGAGCTGATATCCTCGTTTTGGCCTCGGTTGTAATATTCGATTATGCATTGGTAAAAACCACGGCCTTGGTACGGGATAATTTCCGTAGGCTAGGCCAGCCATTTGCAAAGTATAAAAATCTCAAAAATTAATGTGGGAAATGATGTCGGCTGGCTAAAGCTGTTTAGACGAGTAGTTTTCTATTGTCATCTACAACAGCAGCCTTGTTGGTATCAAGAACTTTGTCACTGGAATGTATTGGAGCTTCCAAGCCTCATCATGGTTATCCATGGGATAGGATTAAATATGAAATCATTTAAAATTAATGACTGAGCTTTACTCTTTAAAAAAAGGAGCATCTTGGCTTTGATTTTACAAATCCACATATATTGACTATCAGATTATAGGGAATATAGTCACGTTTTTTCATGCAAGTATAACAACGAGCCCGTGTGGCCAAGTGGTAAGGCGTCTGTCTTGTAAACAGAAGAGCAGTGGTTCGATTCCGCTCTCGGGCAATCTTTTTTGTTTTTCTAAGATGCAGTTTGACCATCCCATCACCAGCTTTTTGACCCTCTTTGCCCAACTGTTTAGATAGGGACTATATGACCTGAAATTAATCAACTTAAATAAATATTGGCTTTTATTCCCCAACACTACTTTTTATCACATCGCTTTAGTTTCCTGTTGGGAATAGAGTTGCCAAAACAGTTAATGCACAAGCTACAGCCTGACTGAGTCTAGACAGAATTATGTTAAGCATGACATCAAATCCGATCACCTGTGAAAAGGCCTTTAAGTAAAAAAAACCTGAAAGGTTCACATGCCAAATTGGCTAAATGATCTCTTGGAATAATAAAACTTAGTGTCGGTTGTAGCAGCTACCTTAAGCTGCAACTTCAGGGATGAGACTTTTGTATATTTAATGGGCGCATTTAGTGCCTGGAGTGCTTCTCTTTAATTGATCTCGTTTTGTAATAATAAAATATAGTGCTCTTTCAGGATCCAGGGAGTGGTATTGGCAAATGGATATAATTTATAAAGAATTATGTTTTCATTCGCAAAAACATATGGCTGTACATCCTCAACGAGTTCCTTTTTACTCATTGCAAGTTAATTTTTTTATAAAGAAATAGCAACCTAATATCTTTTAACATAGCTTTGAATTCCCAATAATCATACTCTTTCCTGAAAATCATCATATATTCTAAAGCTATTTAAGATATGTCAATTTGACTTAATGACTATCAATAAAGGTTAGCAAAAAAACCAAGAGAGAGATTCTGGGTATGAAAAGATTCAATTATAAAATTTTGTTTATAAGGATACATCAAATAATATGCTTTATTCAAGATGTATTTTAAATCCTCTAATATCGAATTGGGGCTGATTCATGGCAGCTAGCCTTCCTGAGCCCAGTATCTATACCATCAAAGCAAAACCAATTTACACACAAATGTAAGCTCCTAGGAACATTTTACCTCCCAGCTCAATTTTATCAACTGATATACATAGTATCTCATGATGTGAATGTTAACAAAGGATAGCATTTCATCTATCTACTTCCTCAAATTTAAACCCTCCACTTTGAGGAAACATGTATAATTGTTCCCAAAATCTGGAGCTACAGTGGCCCAAAAAATACCCAGCCAGCAACATTTTAAAGAAAAAAGTAAATTTCAATAAATGAAATTTGCTATAAAAAGCTTGAGCAGATACACCACAAATTTTTACACAAGTATGGTATATAAAACACATAAATAAATAAATATGAAGAAAAAATAAAAACAATTCAAAAAATATTTAATAATAAGAGCTGTGCCCTTAAGTATATTAAAGCACACAAAATGAATATGAGACAGCACTTCTTATTCAAACTTACCTAGATTATAAAATTGGGATTAGAGAATCTTTCACATAGAAAATATGGTTAAAATAAGTTAAATACCTGAGGTTATTTGTGGTTGAATTGTTCAAGCTAAGGAAATGAGTTTATCCTATAGAAAGATAGCCAAGGAACTCAAGATTGGCAAAGAAACTGCTCGAGAAATTTACCTCAAGTTCCAGGAAACCAACTCAGTGAAAAATCACCCAAGATCAGTGTCAGGATTCAGAATCCTGACAGCATTTTATATTAATTTACTTGATTTTAACATGTTTGAACCCAATTTGAAATATGTTTTTAAATTAACATAATTCAATTGTGCCATTTCTGAGTGCTTTGGCAGTTCAAATACCTTTCGAACTATCTGTATTCTTGCACATAATTGCTAATCCTCAAAAAATTATATCTCTGTGGCTAGAGAACCAATTTCAACGTTTAAAGGCATTCCTGAAAGCTGAGACCAAGAGAAATATATTGGTGCCACTTTTGAACCACTGTTACATATTCCAACATATCTTCAAAATACCATATCTCTCTTGTAGCATCTTTGACTCCTCTCATTCAAGAATTGATGAGTATAAATTACCTTTCCCTTTCTTTTAACCCTTATCCATCATTCTCCTTGTGGTGCTTTAATTATCTTATGGTTCTTCAATCCTATCCTTGTCTTGTTAATTATCTTGTCTTGTCTCTTTCTGGATCTTCTTGGATGAATGATAAGATAATTGGAATAGTCAATGGTTTGAAGTTCTGGTGGCTCATGGAATCTTATTTCCATACTTAATTTCTGACAATCAGGCTGTCCTAAAAAACTGCTGCTCAAGAGGATTGGTCTATTGTTAGAATAGTTAAGCAAAATTGGTTTATAACTACCAGTCAAATTAAAGAGACTATCAAAAATACCTTGGAAATTGATATCTCTGAGTCCACTGTTTGCAATAGACTCTATGAACTGGGGTACTATGGTTGTGCTGCAAGAAAAAAAATCTCTTATAAGTCCAAAGAATAAAGCCAAAAGATTGGCCTTGGCTCACAAGTATGTTAACTATCCTGTATCCTTTTAGGAAAAGGTGATTTGGTCTGAAGAGACTAAAGTTCAGCTCTATGGATCTCAGAGACATCAAAATGCCTATTGCAAAGCTGATAAAGCTTACAAAATTGAGTGCTTAAATCCCACTGTTAAAAATGGACACCATGGTGTCATGTTTTGGGGCTGTTTCACAGCCAATATAAGAGGGAAAATCCAGCCAATCATTGAGAAGGTAAATGCTGATGTTTACAGAAGAGTCCTTAATTGGAATCTTCATTTATTTATGAAGGATCTTTAAGAACTAACCAGTTATATATTTATACAAGATAGCGCTCTTATCCACAAATCCAAGAAAGCCTTAAAATACTTGGATGATAAACAGATTTTTTGTTTGGATTGGCCTCCTCAAAGCCCAGATTTGAATCCCATTGAGCATCTTTGGGATGTTGTCAAATCCAATTTGCCAAAAACCTCTAAAAATCCATCATGGATCTTAAATCTGGAGTGGCAAAAGTGTGGGAATAAATTCTAATGGAAACTTTAAAGAACCTAGTCCATTCTATGCCCAGAAGACTGCTGCTGTGATTGAAGCTAAAGGTTGGCCTACAAAGTACTAAGTCCATAGTATATTCAGCTTTGAAATCTATTATTATTTTATATTAAATATTCATATTTTTGAAATCTTTTTATTTTTTCTTCCTATTTATTTATTTTAGCATTTTTATATACCATACTTGTGTAAAAATCCGCGGTGCATCTGCTCATGCTTTCTATAGCAAATTTCATTTATTGAAATTCACTTTTTCTTTCTAAAATGCTTCTGGCCGGGTAATTTTTTGAGCCACTATGCTTCTTGAAGACAGCTAAATCTTTGAATGGGACCAGCTTGCCAACAATATCCAACATATATGTCTCAGCAAAAGAAGGAAATATAACCAGGACAAAACATCTCATTGAGCTATCCCAGATAAACATGGGAGGTATAATAAATGGATTTAAGATGTATTAATGATATATAATCAAATCAGGAAGGGAGGGGAAAGCAACAGACTTTTTTAAAAGCAAAAAAGATCAAAAACTAAACCCAATTTTGCAATAAAAAGGGAAATTCAAAGGAAAATTATTATATTAGATCATACAAGAAGTAAAAAAGATGGGTTATGAGCTGATAGCTAGCTGAATAATGACAGCAGCCAAGATATCTCTTGCTGGCCCCAATATTAATAAAAAATAACAAGAATTGTTTTTCTTATAATATCAAGCTATCTAAAAACAACTTTATAGATAGCACCTGGGGACTCATATGAGCTGTTAGAATAAGGATGGCTACAAATAGGGAATAAATACTAATTTCATCAATATAAATCCCATCTAGTTAGTGCTCATTGATGCTGTCATCAATTGATCTTTGATGATCAACCAAAAATCTCTATCTCATTACTGAAAGAGACCATCACATAGAAAATATATATTAACTTTAGATACAGTAGTTTTAAAAGTTATGGTAACAACCAAAAATATCTCAGATTTAAACAAAATTATTTCAGATTCAAGTAAACTCTAACTATCAGGTTAAAACATACACTCTGTTAACAGGGATTTTTGGCGTTAATGGGTGAAATGGGTCAACACAGCAAAGAATTGCTCACACACCAAGAAAAAATATTCAAAATACAATCTGAAATACATTGATTCACAAATAAAATGATGTGAGTTGATGTTCAGTGAACCTATGTTTACTATGTGAATTAGTGATGCAGTACACCCAAGTGTACTGAGTCAAAACTCAAACCAAAACCAAAACACAATAGGAACTCAATATGTAAACAAAACCACTCAAATGTTGTGTGCAATGTATTGTAATCAAGAATGATACCAAGGTATCTAAAATAAGGCACACAATCTGAAACATAATTTTTAAAAATATTGTGTTGGGTGCTTAATTTGGTGTAAAATCTGGGAAAATGTGTCATGAATGACATTTCAATACTTGTATTGAAAGCCTGGGAATAAAACCCCAGGTCTCAGAAAAAGCCTTTTTATGACCAGAGTAGACAGGAGCCAGCCAGACTTCCAGTTGGGCCAAACCCTGGACCACCAGAGATATCTTTCCCCAACCAGGAGGAACAGAAACCTGTCAACCTGTCAAGTGTCAAGATTGAAGGTTTGAAATCAACATTGGAGACCCTGTAATTGAACCCTGACCCTCTAAAGACTACTCAAGTCACACAAAGTGGACAGGAACCCACCAACTTGTTAAGTTGTAGACCCAAGTTGTTGAATTACTCTGAGACCTGCCAGACTCTTAAAGAGGATTCCCTGAATGGACATCAGATTGCTATTAGCCACATGCCACCAAAGACCCAGACCTATGCTAAAGTTATGGCTTTCCTAAATGAGGTTACAACAAGGCCTCCTGCCAGTCCCACCAATGATCACCAGCCAGTGCCAGCCTCCAGTCCAGAATGGTTAATACAATTTGACTGCTCAGGTGATGTGGTGAACAGTAGTGGTGGAACAAAGCATTGCCACTTCTGTTCATTATAGCAAGCACAACTAGGATCTGCCGCCTGCAAAACAGGAAGCCTTTGACTGAGCCTTGCCAGTAAACTGTCCCCAGACCTGAAGTCCACAAAAAGCAAAGAAGAAAAACCACCTGGTATAAGAACCCCAGAGGTATGGGGATGACCCTGTTGCAACTGAACCAATGAGTATTCAGTATTTGGAATTGGGGAAGACAACAGTCCAATGGAAAGGACACACAATAAGAATAAGGTATCATTTATTGTAGAATATTGTGATTAATATACCATATGGGGAAAGCCACAAGGCCATAAGGGGGTGACATAGTGGGAAGTTCCATGTAAGGTTCAAAGCTGAGGAATAACTTGTGCAGGGATCAATAAGTCAAATTGGTAACGCTCCTAATTAGGATGAAGTACCTGCCATTTGATATTACCATCAGATTAATCCATAACGTTAGATACGTCAAAGGGCAACTCATTGAGTGACTTCTGTGTATTGTAAGATACATTAGCAGGTGAGTCTTGAAACTTGGTTGCAACACCCCCCTTGCCCCCTGCTTGTCATCAGACACCAAGACCAGAGTCTGCAGAAGGTCTGGGAAGGTCCATACAAACAACCTTTGTGTGGGGATGGCGCAGCAGGGGCGCAAACAATCATGGTGAAGCTTCTTGATATTCCCCTGGGCATCTTTGAGTTGATAGGTATGATTGTCATAGACAGCATCTATCTTGAAGGGCCCTAGGTGGTTGGGCTCCAACTTGGCAGAATTGGGGTTGAGGGTGTAGACGGGGTCACCTACGGCGTACCTGGCTTTGAGGTGCTTTGTCCCTCCTTCAATTTGCTTGTGTTTAATTTCCCAGGCTTTGGTACACCATTGGTCTAGGGATGGGGTTGTTACTAGGGGAGGATTCTTGGGAACTCTGGACTGTAGCTTTCCCTTTTCAACTCCTGTCAGACTGTCAGGCATCCCAAAGGCTAGGGTGCTGAGGCTGAACCACGTGTCCCTGTTGATTCTTGCTCACAGGATAAGTAGAGTGGTGGGCAGGTGTTCAGTCCATGTGGTGTTGGGGTGCTCTTGTGAGAGCTTGGCAGTCAGTTGAACCAGTGAGCCATTTAACTGTTCTACACGTCCATTAGCTTGAGGATGGTAGAGGGTTGTAACTATACGTTGGAGTGCGTTCTTGGCGCAGTATGCCTTCATGACATGTCTAACAAGTTCAGGGCTTCCATCTGTGATGAGACGCTTGGGTCGCCCAAAGCAGGCCATAATTTCTTTGCCAATGAAGTGGGTGATGGTGGTGGCGGTGTGGTTAGTTGTTGCCCAGGCCACTGGCCAGCAAGTGAAGTAGTCAATGGCAGTGATAATGTACTTCTTCCCTAGTCTGTCTTTGGGGAGTGGCCCCACAATGTCAAGGGTCCACTGCTCAAAGGGTTTCATGGCCTTGATGGGCAGGACAGACTTTGGGGGTGCAGGTTTCAACATATTCTTTTTGCATAGCACACACATTTTGAGGAGATCCAATATGTCTTGACGCATGCACAACCACCAAACCTTTTGTTTCATGATCTTGAAGAGGTTACGCCATCTGATATGACCCAGGGTTTGGTGGTAGTACAATATGGTGTCACCTCGTTGCGTGGTGGGAATGTAAGGCGTCTTCTAACCTGTCTCCGCCCAACAGCAGACGTTACCAGCATTGGTGGTGAACTGAATTTTGCTGTACTTCAACTTGGAGATGGTTACCAAGTTAAGGCCCTTGTAGCAAGTTGCCTCAGGGCAGAGGTAGAGCATGGGCCAATCTGGATCTAAACCATTGTCCCCAGTGATGGACGCTACATAGAGCCATAAAAGGGCATCAGCTGTGACAAGTTCCTTCCCAGGCTTGTACTCAATGCGCAACTGGTAAGAGGATAGACACTCAACCCATCCTGCTTGGCGGTATGTCAAGAGGGACTGCATGTTGAAGTACTTGAGTAACTTGTGGTTCATCAGAACACGGGGTAGAAAGGTAGCGCCTTCCAGGTAACAGCGCCACTTCTCAACGCAGTGTACAATTGGTGCCAATTCTTTATCATGAATGGGGTAGCAATGTTCTGAGTTGGTAGTTTCCTGGACTCATATGCCACAGGGAGGAAGACACCATTGTCAGTTTCTACCCTTAGCACTCCCCCTATTGCCCTGTCAGAGGCACTGGTCTCAAGTTTATACTGACGGTTTTGATTGGGGAACTGCAGTACTGGTGCTGTTGTGAGTCTTTGCTTCAACATCTTGAAGGCTTGATCTCTGACAGGAGTCCAATGGAAGCGCTGTTTGGTATTGAGGAGCTCAGTAAGAGGTACAATTAGTTCCCTGCAATTGGGAATGAACTTGCGCACATAGGCAACCATGCCTAAGAATGTCCACACCTGGCCCAAATCAGTGGGGGGCAGCATGCTAGTGATTGCCTTGATTTTGGCAGGGTTGGGCTTTATCCCTTGAGCAGAGATGGTGTGCCCAAGGAATAGCAGCTCTGAATTGAGGAACTTGCATTTGGAGGGTTTAGCTTTTAGCTGGGTTTTCCAAAGAGTGTCAAGGACAGCACAGAGGTGTTGGAGGTGCATGGTTTGATATTGAATGAAGACAATAATGTTGTCAAGGTACACAACCACACACTTTCCAATCAGTTCCTCAAAGGCTTGTTAATCAAAATGGCAAAGGTGGAAGGAGCATTGGTCATTCCAAAGTTCATGACCTGACACTCAAACAGCCTGTAGCTTGTGCAGAAGGCAGTTTTTGCCTTGTCCCCTGGTGCAATGAGGACCTGGTTGTACCCCGCAGTGAGATCAATCTTGCTAAAGACCTTTGCACCTGCAAGTGTATCAAACAGGTTGTCAATCAGCGGCAGGGGGTACTTATTCTTAACTATATCCTCATTTAGGGCGCAGTAGTCTGTGACCAGGCAAAGGGACCCATTTTTCTTGGCTACAAAGAAGACAGCCGCCCCGTATGGAGAGAGCAAGGGGAAAATGAAGCCCTTATCAAGCGCGTCCACAAGGTGCTGGCAGAGGGTCTCATCTTCCTTTGGTGTAAGACAATATAATAGTTGTGCTTTAGGTAACAATCCTTGAAGTTATACAGCGTGCTGGATCTCCCAGGGAGGAGGTAGTTGTTCAAGTGTCTCAATGAACATGTCCTTGTACTCTTCAAGGAGTGCAGCAAGCGCTGGTGGTGTGAGGAGGTCAAGGGAGGGACCACAGATGGCTCTTTGCAGATAACTTTGACTGAGCATTGATTAAAGTCTAGTTTCCCCCTTGAAATTGTACAAGCCTGTCTCTGTTATTCTGACAAACACAGTATCATGGAGTAACTTGCTCATTTTCATAGGGTAGATCTTGAATCCCACCCCATTTCTATTGAGGGTGATGACAGAGGTATCCCAGTCAATGTAGGGACAGTTGTGCCAAAGCCAGTTGAGGCCAGCAATTACGTTGTGGCTGAGCCCTGCCATGATTGGCCCAGAGAGCTCAACCTGGACGTTCCCCATTCTCACAGAGAAGGGTACTGTCTTGTGGTTAATTGCAACTCTGTGGGAGTCAGCTACTTGTACTGCCTTGAACCTGATAGGCACTTGGTCCAGTTGTTGGGAGTCGGCAAACACCTGGTCCACCATAGTGTGGTTGGCCCTGGTATCTACCAGTAATTTGTGGGTGTTTCCATGGAAACAGAAGGGATAGGATAAGCAGGTTACTTTATTTGAGGAGTGGCTTGCTTGTAGGACGGGGTTGTCACTGCGGACTTGGAAGACGTCCAAGGTTTTGACTTCATGGATGTTGTAGTCACAGGGGTTCTTTGCAAGCAAGGATTGAGAGGATGGGTCAGGTGGGGTTGCAAGGCCTCTTGTTGCTACAACCCCCAGCTTTTCCCTGGTCCTCAATCTGCACTAGCTGGAGCTCCCCCTTGCGGGGGAGTATGATGATCCACATGTTTGGTGGGTTTGCAGGTGGGGCTAATGTTGGCCAAGCAAAAGTTTGGTTGTTTGTTAAAGGTGAGCCTAGTAGGTAACATAGGACTACCAGGGGCAGATGTTGCCTCCACCCAGCAGAAGGAATTGGCTGCTTGGAGCATAGTGCTTCACCCCGCAGGAAACTGTGGTTGCGGAGGGGTGAAGACTAAAATAGCAAGCAGGGAACTTTGTCTGTCTTGGGGGGAGTAGGTTTTAGACCCCTGGCGGGTAACACAGGCTGCCAGGAAGGGGAAGAGCTTTGAGAGCTCTACATATCCTAATACACTTACAGGAGGTCTGTGAGTAAGCACCCTACCTAACGGACTGGTAGAGTGTCCTTGTTTATGCCCCTATGGGAGCTTTGGGGAGACCCAAGGTGAGCATTGGAGGGTATAGACTTGCTCAGAGGTGTCACCAAGGCGGCTTGCTTGGGGAAGCAAGCTGCAGAACTTGGTGTGATCAGGCCTCTGGGAAGTAGAGCTGATTACTCTGCAACTGAAAGCCCAGACTTAATCACCTGGGTGAGTAAAGACAATGCATATACATTGATCTATGGTTGAATGGCCTAAGTGGATTGCCACTTGCAAGGGCCCAGTCAAGCGCCAGTTCAATGTAGACTCATGCCTGGGTCTACAAGTTCTGGTAATGGGGACCAAGATAAAGAACTGAGGTGCTTCACAGAGTTAACAGAGAAAACTAGTAAGAGGGAATGTTTGGTTAAAGTGAAGGCTAGTTGATGGACTGTTAATTCATATTGAATTGAATGAACCAATATGGTTCAGTGTGTAGAAGGAACAAAGAAGGTTCTTAGTGAGGATTGTTGAGGAACTGGTTGAGGATAAGTTGAAGGACAAGAAGATTATGATGCAGGACTAGCTGATCATAAAGCAGGAGGACCAGAGGACAAGAATTTTGTGTTAAAGACCTGAAGAGCTGAGAGGATGAACTAGCCAGACTGAATGCAGAGGCTGGAAGAGCTGATTTTAGTGACTTTTGAGAGGAAATTTAGATAAAAAGAAGTTGTTAAAGAATAATTAAATACTGCATAATTATGATTAAAAAAGGATTAAAAATCATGTAATGAAAAAGAAAGAGAAGGAAAATAACATATAGTTTGTTAGAACTATAAAGTTATTTAAAAAGAAGGATTATAGAAGAAGGGAGCTGGAAAGAAGCTGGAAATGAAATGGAGAAATTATGAGGGCAAAAGAGCAAATTTCACTGAGAACAACTAGGAAAGGCAAAAGAACGAGCAGCAAGCAGGTTTGAAGCTACAAAACGTCAAAAGAAAAACAGAAAAACACGGAGAAATGTTGAAAAATCAAAGGGTCAAACTTTGCCTAAGTAAAACATATGTGGAAGCGCTCAAGATTTGCCGGGGAAACATGACGGGAATTATGGTGAAACCGTTTGAAACACAGAGCAGTTGTTTACCCAGAGTGAGACAGCCTCAGGTTTAAGCCAGGGTTAAGGACGGGTCATCTGGGGAAACCTTTTTGGCAAAACTGTTGAATCAAGGTGTATGATTAGCTGCAAGCCAAAGTATATTTGATCAGTGTTTTGAGGGCTTTAACTTAAGAGTTAAAGCCTAAAAAATGAGGAGCAGAAGCAGAAAATTTAGGGCTTTCATTGGCTGAAGTAAGTTTAAAGGTTTAATATACTATAGAAGAAGAAAAACACGATAGTTTAAGATTTGAAGAATCAGAGTTCTAAGAGAGGGTTTTGGTCTGAAACAAGGGGCTATAAAAGGGGAAGCTATCTGGGACTCTTCAGGGACTAGATCAAGTGGATTACAAAGGCCACAAAAACTTCAAAAGGATCTAAAGACCAAGAATATGAAGCCAGAGCTAGGAACAGACTGCAGGAGGCTAAGGTGGAACACAGGAGCCCAAGCCCAAGGTACAGGAATACAAGACCAAGGTGCAGGAACACAAGACCAAAGTGCAGGAGCCCAAGACCAAGGAGCAGGAGATGAAGACCAAGTACAAGGAGTCCAAGATATTGTTGAAGGACTCCAAGTATTGGCAAATCCATATTGTTTCCTTGACCCCCTGGGCCATATACCAGAAGGTTTCTAAGGGGATCTTCCTTCTGAGATTGAATAAATGCTCATTTTGACCCCTATACATATCTCTGAGATACATTTTCCCTTACTAAAGAATGACAACCCCTTCCATCCAGTCCCTGGCTATGATACAGGACACACTTGGGGACTGGTGACAAGGAACCCCACAAGAGCCCAATGCGGGGGTCTTTCTTTTGTAAGCGTGGGAGGTTTATAAAGGAGTATGGATAAGATAGCATTCAGAGGAGGATTGTATTTTGGTCTTCAGGATGGTTGTTGAAAGCATGACACTAGAAGAAAGAACAGTGTATGAACTGGAAGGCTTTTGTTGAACAACAGATGGGTCAGAAGTTTGCTAGGCTGCATCCCAGATGTACTGTATGGCTAGAAGTGTGAACTCTCTGGGGAAGAGTTGGACCAGGAGATCCTTGAGTGTAGCCCAGCTAGCTCAATTGGTAGAGCATGAGACTCTGAAGTTCAAGGTTGTAAGCATTAAGCAGTGATAAGATGCATGGATGAAGAAGAGGAAGGGCAGGTCCCTGTCTCTGAAGATGTGACTGAGAGGCTTATGATCAAGGTGCGTGCAGGGTAAGTCCCTGGGCTTATAGGATCAGGAAGTTGGTGTCAGCTTGTGATTGGGGTAGGGGAAGTCTCTATCTCTGGAAGTATGACAAAGAGGCCTATGATCAAGATAGTAGGGAAGTTCCTTAGGTCTTAAGGACCAGGAGGTTAGTGTTAGCATGTGACCAAGGGGCCTATGATCAAGGCTTGTAGGGGAGGTCCCTAGGCTTAAAAGGATCAGGAGGTTGGTGTTGATATGTGACTGAGATAGAGAAGGACTCTATGTCCTAAGAAGGACCAAATGAAGGATCAGAGAAGACCCCAAAGTGGGTAGAGCTGCTAAGGTTGCTGTGCAGAAAGAAGACTTCATTCATCTGGGGAGGAGCCCCTCAGGAGATGTTTGAGCTATGGAAGCAAAGGATGATTGAAGCTCCAGTGTTGAAGTTGCTAAGATGAGATCTACTGTTTGCTATAGAAACCAACACCAATGGAATTGGGTTGGGGGCCTTGTTGACCCAGAAGGAAGGGGTTCAGGCCTGGCCCATTGCTTATGCTTTGAGGATTTTGCGGGACGCTAAGACAAGGCTGTGATTTGAGCTGTTGACAAGTTCAAGTCATACATGATGGGATTGCCTTTTGAGCTTATTACCAACCATGCGCCGCTGAAAGCATTAAGGATCAAGGCAAACTTGATGGGACATTTGTTGAGTTACGCAGAGAAGCTAGCCTCTAATGATTACAATATTGAATACCAACAAGGGAAAGATAACATGGTGAAAGACTTGTGGTTCAGAGAAATGGTGGGTGTCCAAGATGGATACACCCAAAAGGTTGAAGGGCAGGCTGAGGAAGTGCGCCAGAATAGAACATACATCATGCCAGAATACTAGGATCAGGTTTTCTGGGATATCCATGTTTGGTTTGGAGGACACTTCAAGTTCCAGAAGTTAGTGGTAGAAGTCAGAATTGAATGCTACTGACCCATGTTGCACCAGACTGTAGAGAATGTGTGAAAGGGATGCCTTCAGTGTTCAAAGTACTCCATGAGGGTCCAGAGGTACCTATTGTGGCCAGTAGGGGCATCATATCCATTTAAGAAAGTGGCCTTGGATGCAATACATTGAAAACTTAACTGTGGTTGGAAAGCTCTGCTGTGGTAGCAGTGGACCTGGGGACTAAGAAGGCATGAGGAAGCCACTGGTTGGATGTCAAAAAAGGGGCTGTAGCAGGAGAAGTAGGTGCGTTGGCCCGAGAGGAATGCATGGATGCAGCAAATAATGAACTCCTGATGGGTTGGAGTTCTGATGTAGTACAAGCATGAAGGATGTTGAAGACCATGAGACTTTGGTTGTAGAGGTGGATTGGTCTCTCTTGAACAAGTGGGGTATTGCCAGGACCAAAATGTTTGGTTAAAAGAGATTGGCCGTGTTGGGTTGAGAACTGGAGAGAGTTCACCCATGGTTCTGAAAGCAGTTAGTTGGCCAAAATGCCCTACACCTGGGTTATTTGGTGAAGATAGAAGCTATCTTGGGGAGGAGCTATGTGGTGATCCACATGTTTGGTGGTTTTGCAGGCGGGGCTAATGTTGGCCAAGAAAAAGTTTGGTTGTTTGTTAAAGATGAGCCTAGTAGGTAACATAGGACTATCAGGGGCAGATGTTGCCTCCACCCAGCAGAAGGAATTGGCTGCTTGGGGCTATAGTGCTTCACCCTATAGGAAACTGTGGTTGCAGAGGAGTGAAGACTGAAATAGAAAGCAGGGAACTTTGTCTGTCTTGGGGGAGTAGGTTTTAGACCCCTGGCGGGTAATGCAGGCTGCCAGGGAGGGGAAGAGATTTGAGAGCTCTACATACCCTAATACGCTTACAGGAGGTCTGTGAGCAAGCACCCTACCTCACAGACTGGTAGGATGTCCTTGTTTATGCCCCTATGGGAGCTTTGGGGAGACCCAAGGTGAGCATTGGAGGGTATAGACTTGCTCAGAGGTGTCACCAAGGCGGCTTGCTTGGGGAAGCAAGCTGCAGAACTTGGTGTGATCAGGCCTCTGGGAAGTAGAGCTGATTACTCTGCAACTGAAAGCCCAGACTTAATCACCTGGGTGAGTAAAGACAATGCATATACATTGATCTATGGTTGAATGGCCTAAGTGGATTGCCACTTGCAAGGGCCCAGTAAAATGCCAGTTTAATGTAGACTCATGCCTGGGTCTACAAGTTCTGGTAATGGGGACTGAGATAAAGAACCAAGGTGGTTCACAGAATTAACAGAGAAAACTAGCAAGAGGGACTGTTTGGTCACAGTGAAGGCTAGTTGATGGACTGTTAATTAATATTGAATTGAATGAACCAATATGGTTCAGTGTGTAGAAGGAACAAATAAGGTTCCTAGTGAGGATTTGTTGGGGAATTTAAGAGAGGGGGGCTAGACTAACAAAGTCTGGCTCCCATCCTGGTGGGACCAACCGCCAGGATGCCATCCAGTGCAAGACTGGGATAGCCGCTCAAAGGGGCCTCCCAAAGGAGACCGGATGTGAAAGGGGAGGGAAGTATGCATCCAAAGCCATGACCATGAATCCAGTAAGTAACCACAGAGAGCAATCCCAAGTGGAAGGGACCTCTGCATTCAACTCAGGGATTTGGCGCAAGGGGGAAGGATTTTCCAAGTCAGAAGAAGGAGTTTCTGTAGTAACAGACTCTAAAGGTGGCAACAATTCTTCAAGGTGAGAAAGACAACCAAGAGAACAAACCATAGGATCCTGATTTGATGGGAATCTGGGTGAGATGTTCAATTAAATTTACAAACAGACCAGGAATAAGATCAGAAGATCAAGAAATCAAGTAAAGTTTGCTCTAAAAGACAGGGTTTGAGGACCAGAACAAGAGGGAAATAAGCACCAGTATCCACATAGCCATATTATACCAAAGTGACAACATGATTTCAGCGGGTGCCCCTATTTTGTTGCTAGAACTACCAGGCAGACAGACCAGGTGCACGGGTAAATAATAGGAAATGGTCCAAATTAATATACTTAAAAAATTCCCAACAAAGAACAACAGGAGGGCGGGCAGGAGGGCCAGGGAAAGTGGGAGGCAGGGGCAACAACAAAAATTGAGATAATTTCCTATATTATTTAAAAAACTTCAAAACTACAAAAGGATTTGCAAATTCAGGAGTTTATTCAACAATTGGAATTGGTAAGGAAGGGACCTGACAGCCCATGCTTCCATTTTATTCAAAGGGGGGGGGTGATAGGACGGGAGGGGTTATGAAAGGGGCTATCTGAGTGCAATCTAAAGGGGGGCCTATTAAAGAGTACTAGTCAATCTTATCTTGGTTTGAGACCAAAAAATAGGGGCCGCGGAACCAGATATAAATTCAGTCCCCCAATTGGCTAGGAGCCTTCCAAGGACTCAGGGTACGCATTTCCCCTAATGCCTTCCTCTGACATCTCCATCAGAGAGCTCCAGAACCCAATTTTGGGCTGAGGGGCTTCCAGGCCGGGGGAATTGGCAGCCTGGGACACTACTGATTACGGGATTTGATACCCAATTTCACCCAGGCCGCAGGTTAGGCTTTTCTGGATTCATGCAGCCTGCATTTTTCTGTTGGCCTGCCAGTTGTTTCAGGACTGGGCGGCACCAGGACAACAAACAATTTAGCTGAATTAATGTCTCCTCTGCAGTTGGAGGGGACTCCAAAGGGGAAATGGAAACTTCAGCCAGAAAAGCTAACACAAAGTGCTCATCCACTGTGTGGGCCAAGTCCTCTAGGTTTTGAAAGGGTTTTGCTTGCACATGGGCCACTTTTTTTGATGGTCTGGGAAATACATCCCAATCCAGGGCCAAAGGTGGGCCATAGAACTTTACAGGGAACTGGTTGAGGATAAGTTGAAGGACAAGAAGATTATGATGCAGGACTAGCTGATCATAAAGCAGGAGGACCAGAGGACAAGAAGTTTGTGTTAAAGACCTGAAGAGCTGAGAGGATGAACTAGCCAGACTGAATGCAGAGGCTGGAAAAACTGATTTTAGTGACTTTTGAGAGGAAATTTAGATAAAAAGAAGTAGTTAAAGAATAATTAAATACTGCCTGATTATGATAAAAAAAGGATTATAAATCATGTAATGAAAAAGAAAGAGAAGGAAAATAACATATAGTTTGTTAGAACTATAAAGTTATTTAAAAAGAAGGATTAGAGAAGAAGGGAGCTGGAAAGAAGCTGGAAATGGAATGGAGAAACTATGAGGGCAAAAGAGCAAATTTCACTGAGAACAACTAGGAAAGGCAAAAGAACAAGCAGCGAGCAGGTTTGAAGTTGCAAAATATCAAAAGAAACACAGAGAAACATTGAAAAATTAAAGGGTCAAACTTTGCCTAAGTAAAACATATGTGGAAGCACTCAAGATTTGCCAGGGAAACATGACAGGAATTATGGCAAAGCTGTTTGAAACACGGAGCAGTTGTTTACCCGGAGTGAGACAGCCTCAGGTTTAAGCCAGGGTCAAGGACAGGTCATCTGGGGAAACCTTTTTGGCAAAACTGTTGAATCAAGGTGTATGATTAGCTGCAAGCCAAAGTCTATTTGATCAGTGTTTTGAGGGCTTTAACTTAAGAGTTAAAGCCTAAAAAATGAGGAGCAGAAGCAGAAAATCCAGGGCTTTCATTGGCTGAAGTAAGTTTTAAGGTTTAATATATTATAGAAGAAGAAAAACAGGATAGTTTAAGATTTGAAGAATCAGAGTTCTAAGAGAGGGTTTTGGTCTGAAACAAGGGGCTATAAAAGGGGAAGCTATCTGGGACTCTTCAGGGACTGGATCAAGTGGATTACAAAGGCCACAAAAACTGCAGAAGGAGCCAAAGACCAAGAATAGGAAGCCAGAGCTAGGAACAGACCACAGGAGGCTAAGATGGGAACACAGGAGCCCAAGACCAAGGTACAGGAATTCAAGACCAAGGTGCAGGAACACAAGACCAAAGTGCAGGAGCCCAAGACCAAGGAGCATGAGCTGAAGACCAAGTACAAGGAGTCCAAGATATTGTTGAAGGACTCCAAGTATTGGCAAATCCATATTGTTTCCTTGACCCCCTGGGCCATATACCAGAAGGTTTCTAAGGGGATCTTCCTTCTGAGATTGAATAAAAGCCCATTTTGATCCCTATACATATCTCTGAGATATATTTTCCCTTACTAAGGAATGACAACCCCTTCCAGCAAGTCCCTGGATATGATCCAGGACACACTTGGGGACTGGTGGACAGGAACCCCACAGGGCGTTTAGTCCCATTATCCTGCTGACAGGGCTGGCAGCGGCCCACTTGATTGTGGCCATTGCCAGGTGTTGTACAAGGTTGGGATGGAGCGTCACTGGTACGGCAGAAGCCTGTTAAGGACTGAGTGTTAGCCTCCATGATGGCCTTATAGCAGTCATTGATGGAGGTGCAGAAGCCTACGGGGACCCACATGCAGATATGGGGTTTTAACCCATTGATGATAAGAGTGAGTAGCCTTGTATTTCCGTCAGTCACAGCTTTGGGGGCGGCAAGGTACTCAGGAACAGAACCAGTTTGTTTGATTGCTAGAAGAGGAGTTCCCACAATACTGGGGGAGAAGGTTTTGCTGTAGCAGGACTTTGTGGCATCTTGGAATGCCGCCCAGGTGACGTCAAGTTCCTGACTGGCCCAGTTGGTGAACCACACAGCAGCGGGCCCTGTGAGGTGGCCAGACGCAGTGGCAACCCACATGGGCTCAGAGACCTGAAAGATACGGAGGTGGGTTTTGATAGATTGGAGACAACTGACAATGTTGGCCCCTTCAACACCACCAACAAAGGATTCTTGCTGAAGGTTGAGCATGCGTTGGGACAGGTCTGACTGGGGCAGGGTGACGCTGGCATCACACTGCCCGAGGCGGAGCCAATTGTACACACTTGTGAGGAATAGCTGGTATTTATAGATGACATACCTGTTGGGGATGTCCCCCTTGGAGATTGGCAGGAAAGTTTTTTGTTGGGGAGTAGCCATACAGCCCGTAATCCGTCCTTTCTTAGGGGGAATTTTGTTTTAGGTAGTTTATCAACCTACTGCTGCTATCACTGTTGCAACTGAACCAGTGAGGATTCAGTATTTGGAATTGGGGAAGACAACAGTCCAATGAAAAAGATAGAAAAATGAGAATAAGGTATTGTTTATTGTAAAATATTCTGATTAATATACCATATGGGGAAAGCCACAAGGGGGTGGCATAGTGAGAGGTTCTATGTAAGGTTTGAAGCCAAGGAATAACTTGTGCGGGGATCAGCAAGTCAAATTGGTAGCGCTACTAATTAGGATAAAGTATTTGCCATTTGATATTGCCATCAGATTAATCCATAACATTAGATACGTCAAGGGGCAACTCATCAAGCGCCCCCTGTGTATTGTAAGATACATTAGCAGGCAAGTCTTGAAACTTGGTTGCAACAACCCCATTGTCATTTTTGATAATAAAGTTTTATGAACCTTTGGTTCAAAAAAATCTTACCTTATCTAGTCTTAGTGATCTTCCATCTTAACTCTGTCTAAGTAGACAATCAGGCAACCACCCCCTCCAGAGACCAACCTTCCAACCCTCCTCAGGCACTATACTGTCCCCCTGGAGCCCCCTTTGGACCTGTGAATTTTACTGAATACCTGCCCAACCCCATCTACTTGGAGTACAACTTGGAGACCATCCTCATTGCTGATCCCTTGGCAAGGACTAGATGAACCAAATACATAGGACATGAAGGAAAGTGGTACAAGAGGCTGCCAAGATAGTTCAAAGGCAAGTACAATTCTCTGCCTGCATACTTTGTCCTCATGAATTTGCCCTTAACCCCACAACCCAACTGCCCAATGGAACCCCCCCACCGCTGCCAAGACCACATCCAATCAACTGTTTGGAGTACTCTACATTACTTTGATGGGAATGGTAGACTCTATGGTGCCCAACTCAGGGCCCTGATTTTTGCTTGGGCAATCTGTATCCTATATTATCAAGTTAGCACCCATCCTATGGTGGGCATTACCCACTGGCCTGGCCATACTCTGTCCCAAGTCAACCAATGCCTCTATCTATTCCTGGCTTCCTAAAAAAATGGGTGGAAATTATTTTGGGTATTCTAAAAGGGCGTTGTAAATCCAAAAACAACTAATTGAGAAATAAGAAATCTATAATCAGGATATTTGGTAAGAAAAAAATTAATTAAATATCCATATTCAGATAAAAGCAAAAATTAAAATTAGGGAGTAACTCAATTAAAATTTATTTGGTATTTTATTAAATTCTTAAAATGGAAGGAGCACAACAACAGAGTAACAATGGACCTGTTGTGCGCTGCAGTTGCAGTTGCCCCTGCGGGTTAAAGAACAGAGTTAGTGCAACACAAGTGCCTACTCAGGAAGGAGACAGGAGAGGAGAGAATCATAGTGAGGTCTCACATACACAACAACCAGTTCAAGCTTCACAAGCTGCTAGGGTGCAGAGCATCAACCCTCAGGTCCCCAATGTGAGAGAGGGGGGCTAAACCAACTAAGTTTGGCTCCCATCTGGGCAAAACAAACCACCAGAATGCCGCCCAGTGGAGAACTGGAACAGCCGCTTAAAGGGGGTACCACAGGGAGGACATAGAGGACATCTGAGGCAAATATGCATTCAGTGCCATCAGCGCCAAACTGGTGAGCAACCAGGGCGTGCAGGTGGGGACGGGAGGAGGCATCACAGGGGCGCATAAGGGCACCAAGCTACTCTTCTCCAGGTCGGGGAAGGAGGGCACTGACGCCTCCTCATTCACAGGAGCAAGAGAGGCATAGTCAACGTCACCCAAATCCAGATCATCACACATCAAGCTCTTCACCACAGCCTGACCAGAATAAAAGAGATTGTTGGGAAGACTCAAGAGGCTGGGAGGATCTTCACTCATGAGCCATACAGAAGAGGAGATTCTTGACCACAGGTCTGGAGAAGTCAACCACAGGAGGAGCAAAAAGGGGCCTAAAGAAAATACAACAAATTTAATTACTAGGAGTATCATAGTTGCATTCTCCTTGGAATTTGGAGAAGAACGGTATAGTTTTTGGGATATAAAACAACAGAATTAACCCTAATAGGGGTAACCACAAACTGGAGGTGAAAGGCAACAGCAGAACAGGTCTGGAAGCCTTAGACGTGGTTGCAGGTGTCTTGGGCAAAAGCAAAAAAGAAAGCGGGTTTGAAACAAGAAATTCAACAAAAAACTCAAAGTTATAATAGACATTATATTGAATTTTAAATGAAATTTAAGTTTGAGCCTTATTTTTGTAAGCAAAAGCAAAAACAGAAGGGAACTATACACTCAAGCTTCTTCAGAGAGAGCCAGAGGAGAAGACAGGTTTGAACCAGGCTGCCACAAGGTAAGTTTAATAAGCACTATTAACACTTTAAAATTTAGAACTAGGGAGACTCCAAACTGGGGCTCCACCACTGTAAACTTTAAAATTTTAACTGAAAACCAAACTTTAAATCTAATTGGAAAATAGACAAGCAGGGGACTGAAAGTCCCCTTGCTGTGTTAAAAGGAATGTATTGCAAGGAGAGTGATCACACAGCAGTTGGGCCTGGATCCAATTGGCTAGGAGAAAAACTTTGCTGGATAGGCCCAGAGAGACTGGAGAGTTTCACTCTAATTTCCGCAGTCTGACCTGATTGGCTAGAAGAGGTACCAGGCATTTGGGGGTTCAACTGAGTTGTCAAGCGTTGATGTGGCAACTTTTGATTGGCTAGCACTGATAGTTTTTAAAAATGGGCAACACCAGGCTAGTAAGTAGTCTAAATTGACCAACGTTTCTTCCCAGGAGGGAGTAACCAAGGGCAAGAGATCCGCAGGGTAGGCTAACACAAATCTCTTATCAACTGTGTGTGCTAAATCCTCTAAAGAATGAAGGGGTTTGGCTGGCATTTTTGGGCCTTTCTTGGTGCAGCAGGGGAAGATTTTACAATCTAATGCCAGGGGTGGCAGTGAATTTACACCCAAGCTGACCTGAAAGCCCACTAAGGTCACCACTACCAAAAAAATAGGAAACAAGGAGGTAGAAATTACTTCATATATGTTTGACGCTGTGTACCACCAAGAGTTGGTCCTGTCAGTCATGCTGGAGAAGGTTAAGTCTGTGATTAACACTAGCTACAAGCCATATGTCAGTGATGGCAACCAGGAAGAGGGCAAGGAGCCTGATTTTTATAGAACCATAGAGGGGCAGTTGGTGTTAAAGAAGGTTGTGTCCTTTTATATCAAGGTGCCTATGCCTTGCAAGCCAGTCTCCAATCAGGATCTAGATAAACCAACTCCCGCAAAGCCCACTCAGAAGCACATCCCTATATCAAAAACATGATCCTGCTCAGACTTATGTGTGAATCTGGTGACTACAAGGCGGCCACAGCTCTTGTTGGGGTGGATCCCAAGTACACCTCAAAGACATTCAACACCTTCTTTGAGACTGGCTGAGTCCTTGCCGCGGAGAAATCCTTGGGCTTTTCCACTATGCTCACTACAGAGCACAAATGGGCAATCTGACAGTGGATAACCCAAGATTGTCATCTTGAACTGACAAATATACAGTTAATGGTTAAATCTACTTTTGAGGTTGAGGCCTCAATTTCCTTTTACTACCATCTGGTGAAGAGAATGCACTTTTCCTGGAAAAAGCTTGGTGTATCTCTGTACAATTGGAATAGCCTAACCAATGTCAAGACCCAGAAAAAATACAGTGAGGCATACACTGCCCTCAAAGCCAAAGGGACAGTCAAATTCTATTACATTGACAAATCAGCATTTGCCTAGTCTATGCAGAATGTATATGGCTATGTCCCCAAAGGCTCCAATAATGAGGTAGCTTGGAGTGCTACAGTTTGCGCCACAGCCTATTCAATGGTGGCTCTCCTTGGTCCAAAGGGGGTTGAGCTCTATCAAATGATACTAGGCTCTCAAAACAGCTGGATCTTCCTATTGTTTATCTGATTGGTCCAGGAGCACCTGAGGCGCACAAGCCCGGGCTTCACCAATGTAATAGTACTGGAAAATGTTGGTCTCCATAAGGTGACAGATATTCTTTCAGAATTTCCAACAATTGACACCAGCATTGCAGTGGGCCCCCAGCAATTGATCACAGCAAATTTGCGCCTTCTCTTCCTCCCTGCCTATTTGCCCTTCATAAATCCCATTGAGGAGGTCTTTGGGTGGCTTAAGCAAGTTGTCAAGCAAGGGACCACAACTGGGACCAAAGATCTCTTTGATTTGCTGCAGGCCAGGATTCACACCCTTCCAGCTAAGACTGTGGCCAAATTCTATGGCTACACTGATTTGTTCATCCCTGTGTGCCTTGCCCAACAGCCAATCAATTAAAGGCTTAGTGTGTCCAAATTTTTTTATATTCTATAATTTACTATTTAAGATTTATTAATTATCATATTATATTTAGAAGCTTCCAAGCCAGCAATCACATAGAATAGCACCACTGACGCAGATGCTTAATTTTGTATTGTAAATTACTTATATCTATTATATTCTGTGATGGCTATTTCAAATATTTAATATCACAATATGATAATTATACAGAAATCTCACTTTTTTCAAATACATATAAAAATTAAATTTAAAAAATTAAAGGTAAAGCTCTCAAGGTATTTGTGATTTTTATTAATAGATTTTAATATACATGTATAAAGACCTCCTATAAGATTTTTTATGTAATAGTTCACTAAAATATAAAATTGTTTAAAAATTAATTATAATAAAAAATAATCTAAATAGTTGTGAGGTTTATTGGAAAAGAGAATTTATTAAGGGTGCCTGTAATAGGTTCTTTGGTATGCACCCATCTGGCAATGGAGGTGGCACATAACCTCCACTGCCACACTGTGGACAGTGAATACTGTGACGGAAATTGTGGGATAGTAAGAAGCTGTCTCTAAGTGGTGGGGAATTACCACCCAAATCCACATAGAGTTAATGATTAACCACCAAAATAGCTTCAGATACTGTTTTGTAAAGTTTCCAAATGAGATACTAGAATTAAGTAAAATAATTAATACCAACCAGAATAGCCCAAGATAAATAACCTGGGAAAGCATCAGAGGGTCTTCAGAATAAAATTCAGGACATTGAGATACAACAAGATTTTCAGCTTCAAAGATGGGTGGAACAACTCCAAGATAGGTAGGCATTGAATTAGCATTGGGCAGTGTTGACAACAAAGTACCAACAGCCAGTCCCCATCTGCCAGTAATGATTCTGCTGAGGATCAGATTGTAGGGGATGTAACACAACAATCCAACTACTGGATGCATTTCTTAAAATAAAATTAGACCAAGGGATAAGTGATTTTTATTGAGTAAATTTTGGGAGGACTCAACTCTTAGAGTTGAAACAGTAAAAATTATTCAATATATATCAAAAATTGACTAAGCAATACCGCCTGGATCCTGGGCTCCTATTCCTTCTACATTGTCAAGTGAGTACTTAGTCCAGGTTGCAAAGAACCCTAGTGTGACCAACTTCTGATGACCATGCTGATAAATAAGCTCATATTGGGTGACCCTTAAATTACATCAATTTATCAACGTCAACTTACGGGGGGGAATCAGATTTGACCGCAAACTGGGGCAGCCATAACCCATTTTCAATCAACTGTTTGATTCAATTCCGTCAAATCAGTCAGTTTTGTTAAAGTTTTCCAGCCTTCCAAGCTTTTCTACTTGGCTAAATAATTCCTATTGTTATGGAACTTACCGTGACAGATACACCCTGATTGAAATATTCTTGGCAACTTGTAAAAGGCAGTAGGCTCAGGTGAGAGTTCAGGAGCAGCTTTTCTGGTGGGGATGCAAACCTGTAAATCCCAGCCAGGACCAGGGAGTCCTGGATGATGTGCTCCACTGAGTCATATCCTGGGGGACCTTCTTCCTGTCCAGGAAGAGCCTGGTCTTGTTGATCCCAAGGAGTACCCCATCCAGGTCCTTCATATCAGCGCTAATCCCAAAGTAAAAGAGATATCTGAGGTAAACCACCAGATGAAGCCTTTGTCCAGCAAAGGCTTCTGTAAACTCACAGAGTTTATTATACACATCACTAATATTCTTCTTGTTCTTGGTCTTTGCAAAGATAAGCTCCATAGATAGAGGGAGCCTTGTCTCATTGGTACTCCAGGCCAGCCCAAAGTCCACCAGGATGATTTTTGTCTTCTTTGCGGCTGTTGCGTCTGCAACAGCCAATTTTGACACCACACACCCAAATTTTTCTAGAAGGTAGGAGAGCGTGTGCTCTACCAGGAAGCAGAAGCAAGCATCTGCATGGGCCCAGCCCATCTCTGGTACGTTCTTGAATGGGAGCATCTCCAGGACGTCTCAAACAAGCTTAATGGAGTTTACACAGTAAACTCCACTGAGGGATACCAGGTCCAGGAGGACCAGTTAGACATCCTTGTTGGAAGTAACTGCCCACTCAGATGCCCCCTTGGCATGCAAAAGCCCAGCCAATGCCTCCCTGGACATTGGGAAGATACTGTAAATCCTATCCTTGAGCTCCTGAAAAACAGGGGGGTAAGGGCCAGCTGCTTGGCCACATGGATGGCAAAGTTTTCATAGAATGTGGCTGGGACATAAGGTACCAGGACCTGGCGTAATTTGCTGTCTATATTTTCTAAAAAAACAGGTAAGTATTTTCAAATTTTTATTAATTTTTTATTAGGTTAACTTCTTCTATGATTTCCTTGCCCGCAGCCTCTGCCAGTTTGGCCATTCTTGGCACAAGCAGTTGGGTAGGCAATTTTGTATCCTCTGTTTTTGCTTGCTTGGTAGGTTTGAGGTGGGCATACATTTTAAGGTTGTTGACCCAGACAGACAGTGCAGAAAGAGCAAAGGACTTGAATTGTAAGCCTTTCACAACTGTCTTCTGGATGTTAAGAAGACAATCAATGGTATTCTCAGGGGTGTTAGTTATTTTAGTCATTAGGGCCTTTGCAGACACCTTGCCTATTTTTTCCCCTTCAAGGACAGCAGAATTCACTCTGGCTTTGACCTTGCAGTCAATTTTCTTGATTTCTGCAATTGCAGAGTTGAGGTCTTTGAGTAGTTTTTTGAGTTCTCTCATATGATTTTTTACTAGCCTTTACATTTGTTTTTATAGCTTTTACCCCAATAAACTATGTATTATTCTGATACTATTGCATCTTTGTTTATCCCTGTTTGTTTTCCCATTTACTACAATATCCAATCTTTTTACCCATTGTGTATATGTTTTATGCTTATCTCAATATGTGTTGTTTGCTTTGTGTTGGCATTGTTTTCTTAATTGCCATATTATTTTTTGCACTTTACACAGCCCCTTGTAAAAATATTAACAACAATTTGGAGATCAGCTAAATTTAAATTAGAAAATTATGAGTTTATTGTGTTTAGATAAAGTTGTCTCTGATCCAAATTCAAAACCTTAATGATAAACTTTAAGCCAATCAGGAGCCAAGTGATAAAGTGATTGTTGTGACATAAAGTATCATTCAATAATTCTTTGATGCATGTGCGCTAATTAATCTGATTGGCTGGGTATTTTGCCATTGTGCGCCATTGCTACTGTGGCAAGTTGTTGGTGGACTAGTGCTAACCCAGCCACTGATTGGGCACCAGCCCACCAACAACTTGCTACAGCGGCAATGGCACACAATGGCAAAACACCCAACCAATCAGATTAATTAGAGCACATGCATCAAAGAATTATTGAATGATACTTTATGTCACAACAATCACTTTATCACTTGGCTCCTGATTGGCTTAGAGTTTATCATTAAGGTTTTGAATTTGGATCAGAGACAACTTTATCTAAACACAATAAACTCATAATTTTCTAATTTAAATTTAGATGATCTCCAAATTGTTGTTAATATTTTTACAAGGGGCTGTGTTTAGGTACTAAAAATAACTGTGTTCTGGATCTAGATACATGGTATAGTAAATATACAATTTTATAGAAATAAACTGAACATAAAGAATAAAACCAGCTATAAACAAAGAGAAATGAACAATTGAAATCCAGAATAAAGATAATATAAATAGAAAATGTTTGGAAACAGGGAGTTTATTGGGGGACAGGGAAGAGTGATGCCTAGTAGACAGAATAGCACAGAAAGGAAGGTGTAGAGGCAGTGCTGGCCTTAGGGGTCTGGGATTGAGTGGATGAGGCTGGCATGTGGATGGTGGTGGGGGTAGAGGCAGGAGGATTTATTGTGATGGCCGCCATATGTCACTTGTTGTATTCCTCATTGGTCATTGCCTTGATAGGCTGGTAGGTGGCTGTGGCACAAGGTGGGAGGCACTTATTCTTACATGATTAGTTGTCCATGTTCATGTGAAAAACCATTTGAGAAAACAAGTCAGCCACCATTTGGCAACAAAAGAGAGACTTGTGATTGAGAACACCAAGATAGAGGTCATTGAACGCCTGGAGGCGGTGCTGCCGGACCGTGTCTCCAATATTGAAGAATACTACATTGGCTAGGTGAATATCTGCATGACTGGTACGGTAAACTGATGCCTGCGTCCCTGGATTACCTCAAGGCAGTGGAGCTACCCTCCATCTGTGTCAGGGAATTCTCCTCTGACTACATTAATTTTATGGATTATTCAAAGTGTGTCCCACCAACACAAACAGTTAACAACAAATTTTTAGATACTATGGACAACTTGGTTTTCAAGCTAGGCAGGGATTGGACCCAGAACCCTAAAAACAAGCCAAATTTTAGTTTACAGTCAACTGATCAACTTATATTACCTTCTTATATTGATTCCTTTCTTTTGAGTTTTGCTTCCAACTTTGGTTCTTCTTCCAAAACTGTTAGTATCTCAATAAGACATATCACTTACCACTAAAAAGCTGATTGGCTGATTTCTTCTTCCTTTCTGCTCTTGAATTCACTGGATCTATATCTTTACTTGGCTCCTTACTTGATATACCCTAAGATCAAGCTTGTAAACCGCTTGATTTTCTCCAATCTTGTGGCTTGTTCTTGTTTCCTTGTCTGCAACAATAATCTTAAGCAGATCATTAAGCCCCAAGTTGAGGCACAGGTTATTCAGGTATTAGTTTCAATCATAATTTTCATGAAAGTCCTCTGTAAATCCCCTCCTATCCCAATTACTACTTAAATGTTCCAGCCTCTATTGGTGTATTTAGGTGAGCTATTTTTATATTTCCTATTTGTTCCAAAAATAAAGATATTTCTTCTCCACTAAGTTTGTCTACACTTATCTCTTGCAATCCTTTTTGAAGCCATGAAAGAAATTTATTTTCTGTTCTGGTTTCTAGTTCCTTTCTGTGGTATTGGCCCTTGAAAACCCAACTCTCACCACAGACTGGTATAATTCTTCTCCTGATGACTCCCACCAGAAGGAATCCCTGGCCAATGGTTAGCTCAAATATCCCCCAGGACACCAGGGAAGAAAGTTCCAGTATGGCCGCTCCACAACTCCATCTCCACCCACCAAACCTTCCTTGGTTAGACCAAATGCCTCCTTATACCTGTTGACATACTTGGTAGGATATTAACTACTGGGAAGGTTCAGTTCTATGATGGGACGGTTTGCATACCTAGGGCACTTTAGTCACCTGGCTATGGTTACAGTTCATATTGGTTTGGTTATTGCAGGGCTTAACTTGGGGGCCTTGGCTCACAAGATTGGGGACTTGTTCCCTTTCAATTGGGTCCCTGGCAATTGGTGGCTTAAGAAAACCTGGTGAGTGAAGTTTGAGATATCCCAGGAGCCAAGAAATTTGCCACATGTGTGACTATACTTGTAACCATTGATGAAATCAGGCTTTGTCCAATAGTGTTACAAAAGTAACAAGTTTGAAACCCCGGGCAAGAATTGAGCCCGCTCCTATCCACCAGGCGGGGCTAGCAGGCGGGGAGATTTGCCTGCACCTGGATTTTTGCTTTTTGAAGCAAATCCAGGTGCAGGAATCATTACTGCCCTGGTGACAGCTGCAGGGCCTGTTCTGGGCCCCAAAAGCTATGCCCAAGCCTTGGTGGGTTTGGCTGGGTCTGTGCAGACTAATTTTAGCTGCCCAGTAAACCCAGTTCAAGCCCAACCTCCATTAAGTAATCTGGGGTCCCCAATTGGGGACCCTTTTTTAATCAAGTTCCTTGGCTTCAGGAAAGCCTTTCAAGCCAGTCCAAAAATGGTGATCTAATTGGGAAAAACCTCATAACCCCAGAAGCCAAACCTGCCAGAACCAATAGACAGCCAAGCCAAGATGGACCACCAAAAAGCCAAGCAACTGTTCCTAAAAACCCCAAAAATGATCATGAAGCAGCCAACCAAACAGCAGAACCTGAGATGCCAAGCCCTGCCACACAGATAGCACCAGAAAAATGCCCAGAGGCACTTGCATGTGAGTAATTATATAAACCAGAAGCACCTGAGAAAGTTATGTATTGTCATCCTCACCAAATAAAGTTGTTATGAACCTTTGGTTCACCAATCTGTTTCCATACCTATTTTGATACTCTTTCATCTGCATACACCCAAGCGTCAGTACCCATCCACTGGGATAGATAGTCAGACTCCATTTGACAAAACCAAAGCCTTTGGCTACTACTGTCCACCCAAAGCACCATTTGGCCCTGTGAATTTCACTGAGTATCCCCCAAATCCTGATCACAAACCCTGGGCCTCAGAAGACTTGCAGTAGTACACCCACCCAAATGCCCCCAAGGAACCCTACTAAATTGTTGTGACAGAAAATTGGTCAACATTGACCCATTGACCTTCAACGGGAAATACAACAATCTTACTGCCTACCTGGTCCCCATGGAACCACCCCAACACCCAAACCAACCATTTTAAACCCCACCCACTTATGATGCCACTGGCCAGAGTAGTCAATTCCTGGGAGTGCTTTACCTGGCACTCACAGGATTGATTAACTCTGCCTTGCCAGTGGCCGGGCCTTGGGCTGTGGCCGGGAAGGCCCTTTCCTACCTGGTAAAGTTAGGTTCCATCATCTGGTGGACCATGCCAGTACCTGCTTTGACTCCTCCCTCACCTGCTGGAGCTCCACAGCACTCCTGGTATCCTGAAAGATAGTAGACAAAACCCTTGGCTGAAACATCCAGAAACCCACCAAAGAACATCCCCTTCCTGACCTTCTTCCTTCCATTTTCTTGGTGGATTTTCCTTGCTCACCAAAAATTTCAAAAGCAATGGACAATTTGTAATGGGCAATGTTTATGATGTCATTGGACAAACTTGTCAGGCATTGAACTAGAGTGGGTTCAATGGCAAGATCATATGGGAATTCTTACGGCCATCCAATTGGTTACCGCCAAAATGGGTCAACACCCTGATTGAAGCCACTTTCCCGTGCATCCAGAGCTGCACCATGTGCTCAGAAACCCATATGCTATGGTGCACAGCTTGCTTCTGGACCTGGGTCAGGGGAAGCTTGGGTTAATGCTGCAGGAGATCAAGTATAGTCAGATGTGTCTGGCTGGTCTGGGGCTCAGGGCATTCTTGGGCTTCTTGGCTATCCCAACACCCTCCCCCTTATTTGATAGGTTACTGGATCCCCCCATGGCGCAGCTGGGGTGGATTTTTGTTGGGTAGAAGTCCAGTCCCAGGTCCGGCCACGCTGGATGCACGCTGCAATTTCCTGGAGAACTCAGGCAGCAATGATTCAGCACTTGGGGAGCTGGGCCCCAGGTGCTGTAGCCTGATTGGCAGAAGGGGGAGCAGGCTGAGTATTGGTGGGCAGTTTTTCTGAACCAGGTTTGTCATTATTATTGGCTGGTTGGTTGGCACCTTGTACGGGGTTAGGAAAGGGGGTGGGGGAAGAGCTAGAGGCTAGGTGACTACTGAACAAGTCAAAACCACATGGTTCAGGTCAGCTTCCTTGTTACCCACATCAAAGATCTGGATGTAAATAGGGGGCTCCAGGTGCTGAAACACACCTCTGCTGATGCCGTCTTGGCTGCTGCTTTGTTCACTGGCCCTGTCAAAACTGTTATTGCTAGTCAAAACCATGCAGAATAAAACCTAGGAAAATTTGATACAAGTAGGGGTTAAAACTTTATGACTTATTTTTATTATAATCACTATTCCATATTTGGAAGGTTCTCAAAACTATTTTACAAAAATCAGGAGCTATGAAAATGAATAAAAGGCCTCTGTTCCTAAATTAGATAGCTGTTGATTGGCTGTTAAACTGTTATATTTCTATTTTAGGCTGCTCATACTACACATCTTGTGTGAGCTCATTTTGTTTTGTGCTTGTGGAATCTTGCTTCTAGATTGCTCTAATTTTGTTTCATTTTAGTCCTTCTGTCAGTGCCTTGTATGAATCCTGATTGGATTATAATAAATCTGGAACAGCATCCATCCATTTCACTTGGTGTGCCAGGTCATTTCATTTGTAGTTTGAGCTACGCCAGTCAATGTTTGATATAACATTGTACATGTGTTGGGGATATCTTGTTCATCGTTTGACATTTTTCCAGTTCACTAAAAAATCTTGTTTTATTTGATCCTGGAAGCTTTTCTAGCTTGGGGTTCGCTTAAATTGGAGTTCATTTCATTTAAATCTGAAGCGTTTTTGCTTGGCACCATAGCTTAAAAAGCTACTGTAGATGATCTCTAAATTGTTGAGGTGCTGCTTGGGATGCAATAGGTTCAGATGGTCTGCAGTGCCCTTGAGAAGAGTCTGGACCTATGTTTGGTTATCCCTCTCAGCTGGCTTGGATATTAGCTGATTGGCTGGGCTTCTGGGAGTTTGATTAGAGCCACAGTATTTGTGCCTTGTGATGTAAGGGCCCTTTAATTTAGATGTGATGCTGAGGGTGTTCTTGCAGTATGGGGTCCCATTTAGGGGATGATTACTCCTTGGTATAAAGTTTATGTGAGGGTATTTGCCTGAAGGTTTGCTGATAGGAAACATCCAGGTTGGCTATGGAGGGCTGTATGATAATATCTTGATACCCAGGGGGATTGGATCCTTAAAGGTAAAGGCTTACTGCGGATAAACATTGATGGCTAATAAGCCAAATGTTTTCTGGGGGTAAACGTTTGGATAGGTTGATCTGGATGCTTTCTGATGATGATCATCTGTTGTTGATGTTGCCTAAGTGGGAAATGTTTTTTATTTCCCAGGCTTAAAAGGAACCAATAATACATAAGCAGATGATGTTAAAGGGGTGATCATTAAAACTCATATGAGGAAAGGCTAATTGATGATCAGCTCATGCATGCTACTGGTTTCAGCTGGTTAGGTAGCCAGCCTGACCAGCTTCATAGAGTCCATAGTTGATTGGTTAGGATTTGGGCTTGTCATAATGTTACCCAATGGTATCCATATATCTATAGATGATATGGTAGCCTGTATTGCAAATTTTGGGGAGAGATTTCTTCTGAATTTCTATAAGGGCTGGTCAAAGCTATCCCAAGATATCTAAGAGAGGTAGCCCAAAAAGAATATGACCATGTATTATTATAGGCTTATAGTCATTAAAATATTGAATAAAACTCATATTTACTTGTCTTCAGGTCTGCTTCAGCCTTATATTTGATGGAGTTTTTATATATGTTTCTTTCAGATTTGGTAAGTGTGTGGCCTGGTATTCAGCTTGAGTGTATTTTTGCACTCAGGTGGAGGAATTGGCCTTTATTTCTGTGTTATTATTTTAGACTTATGAACCCTTTTTGGTTGTGTATTGCTAAATTTTTTTCAAAGGGTGGGTGGTCATAAAGTGGGGTTGGATGGCGTGATTTGGTTGGTTGAAATAGATTTGCATCTGAAACAGGATGGTTGATTGGATTGCAAGGGGATATTTTGTTTTTTGTGCAGTAGCTTATAAACCTGTTGAGATAAACATATATTAGTCAGCCTAAAAATGAAATCAAAGTGGATCCAAATCTATTGTAATTTAATATAAATTCCTTAATTTTTGTTTTCGTTTTTAGACTAAGTTTATGCGTTCTAAACTGACTAATATACATTTATCTCAACAGGTTTGAAAATTACTGTATTAATTTTTAAGCGATGTTGGGGTATAAGAAGACATGTGATAATAATATTGTAGAAGATAAGGAGAAAGTGTTTAGTTAGAATATTGTGGTTCAGTAATGTTGGATGGTGGCTTTGTTGGAATGGGGAGAAGAGTCTTCATCGCAGCCGTCGTTAATAGAGTCTGGTTCGGAATCAGACATCTCCTGGTTAATTGCGTAGTAGGCTGGTATTTCTGTTGTCAGAGGCGTGGTGTTGGGTGCCATGGGATCGTTTAGATCCATGAGAACCGCGTAGGCCTGTATGTTCTTGTTTGTGTCTACAGCGGCAGTGTAAGAGTGGATATCCTTATTTGAGTCCATATGGGCGGTATAGGCAGACACCTTGTTAGGCGCAGCGTGGATTGGCATGTCTGTGGTCAAAGGCGTAGCATTGAGAGGCATGGCCTTGTTTGCATTTACTAGAGCAGCATAGGCCTGTGCGTCTGCAGGGGAAACGAATTGGGGTATGGCTGACTGGTATAGCTTCGTGGGCATATATGAAGGACTGTCAGCTCCCTTAAGTTGGGTGGGGTAGGCCTTGTGTTGGGGATGGATATTGGGGATGTATCCGTCGTCGTGGTAGGATGTGGGGTCGGGGGTTTGGTGATGCTTTTTACTAGACATGGATGCTTCCTCGGCTTTGCGTGTAAGTCTCCACTCGGAAGGTTCATCGGAGATCAAGCGAAGGGATCTGCCAGAGGGAAGTGCGAGGGCATGTATTGCTGAAAGGAGGGCAACAGCGATGATTGTGTTTCCTTTGGGATTCATGATGCAGACGATAAACTTCGTACACTCGCCTTGGTGTACTTATAAAAGGTATATTTCAGTTGAGCTCTTTGGTTACATTCGTTGGCAAGCCACGATGCATTTATTTATAATCATCCAAATCTCTACCAAGCCAACCTTGCTTCGTTCAACCTGCCTCCCAACCGCCATCGAAATCACCCATCACATACAAACATTTACACCCCATATAAATTCCCACTTTAAGCTAAGCATTGACTCTTTGAAGCGCAATAGTACTTGGAAAACAAAACTGCTATTATTCCAGAGGTTGAAATCCCAAATAACCAATCGAGCTATAAAAGTGGGCTTCATAGATGGGTAGATAAGACCCTGGAAAAACGAGTGAGTATTGCGATAGGGTCCATCCAACCCCTTACATCAGACACCCCTAGTGCCTTCATTTTTACCAGCACAATCCACTGAGTATTTACTGGATAATTTTACAAAAATGCCATCATACATCACCTTAGAATATAAACTATCAACCTGAAAGCATACATCTCCAAATATTAAGAGATGTCGCCCCTTGCAGCTAAAATGCTCCACAAAAACTTTAATCTTAGTTGTTGATGAGCAATAAGCTGCTATTGATATATCATGGAAACCCAAACAAAAAGTTGAAGTCAGCAACCACAACTGGACTACACTTGAGTCAATCCATACATCTGAAGGCCCTAACCATTAGTTCAATGGCAATACCTTCAACCCTGATCCTTGAAGTTGAATAGTTGCTCAATAAAGCTACATCCAAATGGATCCTTTAAGCATCTCTGAACTTTCTTAGCCATTTTCAATATTCAAATATAAGTGAGGTTCAGCCATTGAAAGCAACTTTAACTAGAATACCTTTTCACTATCAAATATATATTATTTCACCCTTCCCATTTCAAAACATTGCTGATAATGATAACTTCCGTGCCAAGCACTTGGTTCTAGCAGCACCAGGTTCAATTTCCCCATGGTCAATGTCATAAATTTTAAAACAATCCCAAACAGAAACACCTATACATCAGTATCATAGCATACACCATTTACCCCACCCTTTCATAAAAAAGCTCAGCCTAACTATGGGAAGCCTTGAAAGACCAGAACTCCTTCAAAAAAACTTGCTCCAAGAGAAAAACAGATATCTCCATCAAAGAGCCTTTCCCCAGCTGGATTCCAGGATACCTGAACATTGGGGTTTAAAAACATCTTCACCTTGAACCATGTCCTAGAATTTAGAAGATGTTAGGGACACTCAACTGCTAAAGCTATCAGCTCATCCATCCAAGGCTTGGTTTTCATGTCCTTGGGCATGGCCAAGGGACACAACAGGTGTTGCAACTGAACCAATGAGGATTCAGTATTTTGAGTTGGGGAAGACAACAGTCCAATAGAAAGGGCAAGAATGAATAGAAGAAGGTATTGTTTATTGTAGAATATTGCAATTAATATACTATATGTGGAAAGCCACAAGGCCACAAGGGGGTGGCATGTTCCATGTAAGGTTCAAAGCCAAGAAATAACTAGTGCAGAGGTCAGCAGGTCAAATTGGTAGCACTCCTAATTAGGAGGAAGTGCCCGCCATTTGACATTGCCATCAGATTGGTTCATGTTAGACACGTCAAGGGGTGACTCATCAAGCGCCCCCTGTGTTTTGTAAGATACGTTAGCGGGCAAGTCTGGAAACTTGGTTGCAACACCCCCCTTGTCCCCTGTTTGTTGTCAGACACCAGGATCAGAGTCTGCGGAAGATCTTGGAAGGTCCGCACAAACAACCTTTGTGTGGGGATGGCGCAGCAGGGGCGCAAGCAATCATGATGGAGCTTCTTGGTATTCCCTTGGGCATCTTTGAGTTGATAGGTGTGATTGTCATAGACTGCGGCTATCTTGAAGGGCCCTAGGTGGTTGGGTTCTAATTTGGCTGAATTGGGGTTGAGGGTGTAGATGGGGTCACCTACGGCATATCTTGCCTCAAGGTGCTTCTTCCCTCCTTCAATTAGTTTGTGTTTGATCTCTCGGGCTTTGGCACACCATTGGTTTAGGGATGGAGTTGTCAACAGGGGAGGTTTCACGGGAACTGTAGACTGTAACTTCCCTTGTTCAACTCCCATCAAACTGTTGGGCGTTCCAAAGGTCAGGGCGCTGGGGCTGAACACGGTGCCTCTTTTAATCCTTGCTTGTAAAATAAGTAGAGAGGTAGGCAGGTGTTCAGTCCATGTAGTGTTGGGGTGTTCCTGTGAGAGCTTGGAAATCAATTGAACCAGTGAGCCATTTAATTTCTCTATGCGCCCATTGGCTTGTGGATGGTATGAGGTTGTGAATATCCGTTGGAGTGCATTCTTGGCGCAGTACGCCTTCATGGCATGCCTAACAAGTTTGGGGCCACCATCTGTGATGAGGCGTTTGGGCCGCCCAAAGCAGGCCACAATTTCCTTGCTAATGAAGCGGGTGATGGTGGTGGCAGTGTGGTTAGTTGTTGCCCAGGCCACTGGCCAACAGGTGAAGTAGTCAATGGCAGTTATGATGTATTTCTTTCCCAGTTTGTCTTTGGGGAGGGGTCCCACAATGTCAAGGGCCCACTGTTCAAAGGGTTCCATTGCTTTGATGGGCAGGACAGACTTTGGGGGTGCAGGTTTAGACATATTCTTTTTGAACAGCACACATGTTTTGAGGAGATCCAAGATGTCTTGGCGCATACGTGGCCACCAAACCTTCTGGTTTCATGACCTCAAAGAGGCTACATCCTCTGATGTGACCCAGGGTTTGGTGGTAATGCAGTATGGTGTCACCTCATTGTTTGGTGGGGATGTAAGGCGTCTTCTCACCTATCTCTGCCCGGTGGCAGACGTTGCCAGCATCCGTGGTGAACTGACTTTTGTTGTCCTTCATCTTGGAGATGGTTACTGAGTTAAAGCCTTTGTAACAAGTTGCTTCAGGGAGGAGGTACAACATTGACTTTTCTGGGTCCAAGCCATCATCCCTGGTGATGGATGCCATGTAGAGGCGTGAGAGGGCGTCAGCTGTGACAAGTTCCTTCCCAGGCTTGTAATTGATGCACAGCTAATAGGGGGATATGTGCTTGACCCAGCCTGCTTGGCGGCATGTCAAGTGAGACTGTGTGTTGAAGTACTGGAGTGACTTGTGGTCTGTCAGAACGCAGGGTGGAAAGGTAGCACCTTCCAGGTAACAGCGCCACTTCTCAACACAGTGCAAAATTGCTGCCAGTTCTTTGTCATGGATGGGATAGCATTTTTCTGAGTCAGTAAGTTTCCTGGACTCATACGCCACAGGGAGGAAGATGCCATTGTCAGTTTCTACCCTTAGCACGCCCCCTATGGCTCTATCAGAGGCATCAGTCTTGATTTTGTACTGACGGTTTCAATTGGGAAACTGCAGTACTGGTGCTGTTGTGAGTCTTTGTTTCAACATTTCAAAGGCTTGGTCTCTGACAGGGGTCCAATGGAAGCGCTGTTTGGTATTGAGGAGCTCAGTGAGTGGTGCAATTAGTTCCCCGCAATTGGGAATGAACTTGCGCACATAGGCAACCATGCCTAAGAATGTCTGCACCTGGCCCACATCAGTGAGGGGCAGCATGCTGGTGATTGGCTTGATTTTGGCAGGGCTGGGCTTTATTCTTTGGGCAGAGATGGTGTACCCAAGGAACAACAACTCTGACTTGAGAAACTTGCATTTAGAGAGTTTAGCTTTTAGCTTATTTTTCCAAAGGGTGTCAAGGACAGCACGGAGGTGTTGGAGGGCGTGATTTGATCTTGACTGAAGACAATAATGTTGGAAAGGTACACAACCACACATTTTACAATCCTTTCCTCAAATGCTTTGTTCATCAACATGGCAAAGGTGGAAGGAGCGTTGGTCATTCCAAAGTTCATGACTCAACACTCAAACAACCTGTAGTGTGTGCAGAAGGCAGTTTTTGCCTCATTCCCTGGTGCAATGCAGACCTGGTTGTACCCTGCGGTGAAATCAATCTTGCTAAAGACCTTCACACCCGCAAGTGTGTCAAACAGGTCGTCAATCAATAGCAGGCGGTACTTATTCTTAACAGTCACCTCATTTAAGGCGCAATAATCTGTGACCAGGCAAAGGGACCTGTCCTTCTTGGCTACAAAGAAGACAGATGCTCCATATGGAGAGAGCAAGGGGCAAATAAAGCCCTTGTCAAGTGTGTCCATGAAGTGCTGGCAGAGTGTCTCATCTTCTTTGGGTGTAAGACAATACAAGGGGCGTGCCGTAGGTAGCAACCCTTGGAGTTGTACAGCATGCTGGATCTCTTGAGGGGGAGGTAGTTGGTCCAGTGTTTTGCTGAAGACGTCCTTATACTCCTTGAGGAGTGCATAAAGCACTGGTGGGGGTGAAGTGGTCAAGGGAGGGGCTGCAGGTGGTTCTGTGCGGATAAATTTGACTGAACATTGGTTGAAGTATAGTTTCTCCCCTTGAAGTTGTACAACCCTGTCTCTGTTATTCTAACAAACACAGTATTGTGGAATAGCTTGCTTATTTTAACAGGATATATCTGGAAGCCCAACCCATTCCTATCAAGGGTGATGACGGAGGTATCCCAGTCAATGTAGGGACGGTTGTGCCAAAGCCAGTTGAGGCCAGCAATTACATCATGGCTGAGCCCTGCCATGATTGGCCCAGAGAGCTTGACCTGGACGTTCCCTATTCTCACAGAGAAGGGTACCATCTCATGGGTAATTGCAACTCTACAGGAGTCAGCTACTTGTACTGCCTTGAACCTACTAGGCACTTGGTCCAATTGTTGGGAGTCAGCAAACACCTGTTCCACCATAGTGTGGTCAGCCCTGGTATCTACCAATAGTTTGTGGGTATTCCCACAAAAATAGAAGGGATAGGCTAAGCAGGTGACTTTATTTGAAGAGTGGCTCACTTGAAGTACAGGGTTGTCACTATGGACCTGGAAGACGTCAAGGGTTTTGACCTTGTGTACACTGTAGTTGCAGGGGTTCTTTGCCAGCAGGGATTGAGAGGGAGGGTCAAGTGGGGTTGTAGAACCTCTTGTAACTACAACCCCCAGGCTTTTCCCTGGTCCTCAATTTAGGCTAGTTGGAGTTCCCCCTTGCAGGGGCGTTTGGTTTCATTCTCCTGATGGTGGGGCTGGCAGCGGCCTACTTGGTTGTGGCCACTGCCAGGTGTTGCACAAGGTTGAGGTAGAGAGTCACTAGTACAGCAGAAGCCCATCAAAGCCTGATTGTTGGCCTCAACAATGGCCTTGTAACAGCTTTGATAGAGGTGCAACAACCTATGGGGACCCACTTAAAGATATGGGGCTTGAGCCCATTGACTATCAGAGTCAGAAGCATGGCACTCCTGTTAGTCACGGCTTTGGGGACGGCAACAAGGTACTCAGGAACAGATCCAGTCTGTTTAATTGCTAAAAGGGGAGTTCCTACCACAATAGGCGAGAAGGCTTTGCTGTACCAGGATCTTGCGGCATCCCAGAATGCTGTCCAGGTGACTTTGGTTTCCTGACTGGCCCTGTTGGTAAACCATACAGCGGCGGGCCCTGTGAGGCGCCCAGAAGCAGTAGCAACCCACATGGGCTCAGGCACTTGACAGATACAAAGGCAGGTCTTGGTGGATTGAAGCCAACTGACAATGTTGGCTCCTTTGACCCCACCCACAAAGGATTCCAGCTGAAGATTGAGCATACATTGTGAAAAGTCTGACTGGGGGTGACGCTGGCATCACACTTTCCAAGGCAGAGCCAATTATACACACTTGTAAGGACTAGCTGGTTTTGGTAAATAACATACCTGTTGGGGATGTCCCCCTTGGGGATTGGCAGGAAAGTTTTTGATGGGGAGTAGCCATATGGCCCGTACTCTGTCCTTTCTTAGGGGGAATTTTGTTTTAGGTAGGTTGTGAACCTACTGCTGCTACCACTGTTGCAACTGAACCAATGAGGATTAAGTATTTGAGTTGGGGAAGACAACAGTTCAATAGAAAGGACAAGAATGAATAGAAGAAGGTATTGTTTATTGTAGAATATTGCAATTAATATACCATATGTGGAAAGCCACAAGGCCACAAGGGGGTGGCATAGTGGCGTGTTCTATGTAAGGTTTGAAGCCAAGGAATAACTTGTGCAGAGGTCAGCAGGTCAAATTGGTAGTGCTCCTAATTAGGAGGAAGTGCCTACCATTTGACATTGTCATCAGATTGGTTCATGTTGTTAGACACGTCAAGGGGTGACTCATCAAGCGCCTCCTATTTATTGTAAGATATGTTAGCGGGTGAGTCTGGAAACTTGGTTGCAACACAGGGATCCCTAGCGGTAGGATTAGGCCCATATTAATCCAGAGATCAGTCTTCAGGGACAAGTAAGGGATTTACCTTAGGGCTGTGGAAATGGTATTTATCAGGGATCTCCTCTAGCTGAAACTAGTGCTGAAACAGCAGGCTTGACCTGCCAACAAGGTTTTGAGTAAGCAGGTCTGTGACCCGCAACCAAATTATTCAGTCACTTGGAGCCAGACTAGGAAGTTAACCCAAATTTCCAAATCCATCAACATGAACAGATGATGATCCCTTACGGTGGATACCTTGTTTTGGCGCTTGACTCATTACCAGGATCAAGCCACCCCCTTCACCATACCACTGTGTGATCAACACTATCATGTTCCTGTTGTCCATGGTTCACAATGACTATATAATACCTATCTCTCAATAAAGATTATTATCTAGTTTCTAAATATTTTTCCCCTTGTAACTCTGCTAAAACAGCACAGTTATGACACTGGCCATTGTGTGGCAAAGTCTATTGTAGTGATGATGTAATTCTTCTCATTATGTTTTCCTGACATGGGGACTATAATGTCTAGGGCCCACACCTTGAAGGGTAGTTGCGTGAAAATAAGTAGTACTGACTTAGGTGGGGTTTTGCTTCTTGAAAACTTCTCACATAATTTGCATTGTTCTAAGACTTCCTGAACATCTTGGTACAGGGTTGGCCACCATGCTTTCTGTTTAAGGAACTTGTAGAGGTTGAAACTTTTTGTGTGCCCTAGGTCTCTATGGTAATGTAGAATGGTGTCAACTTGCTGATGTGTGGGGACATAAGGTATGGTGGTTCTGTCAGACATTTTTTGATGTAAGGTTCCATACATGTCTGCAAATAAGTGCTCGGTCTTAATGACTGTTTCTTTCATTATGTCTGTGGTTCCAGGGGGGAAACCTTTGTCCTTTGTCCAAAGTACCCATAGGAGCCAGTCTGGGTCAAGCCCATTATCTCCTCTCATGGCTCAGATGTACAGGCGCAAGAGTGTGTCCGCCATAGCAAGCTATGGACCAGGCTTGTATTGTATGAGCATATTGAATCTCTCCAAGAGTTCTATCCAGTGGGATTGACAGCAGGATAGGTTTGCTTGGGTTTTGAAATATATGAGCAACTTGTGGTCAGTCAACACCGTGAATTCTTCCTGTTGTTATAGATAACAAAGCCATTTGACTAGACAGTGTACAATTGCCAACAACTCTTTATTGTGGATAGGGTATTGACACTTGCTGTCTGCCAGTTTTTGTGATTTGTAGGCTACAGGCAGGAAGTCACCATTATTGTTCTTGATTTTTAGTACCCCCTCCCCAATGGATGCGTCAGAGGCGTCTGTTTCCATTTGGTATTCCCTATTGTGTTTGGGGTATTTTAGGATGAGTGCAGTTGTGAGCTTCTCTTTAAGACGTCTGAAGCAAAGTTCACATTGGGGGTCCATACAAACTTGGATTTAGCGCCAGTTATGGCAGACAGGGGTGCAGTCAAGACGCCACAGTCAGGTATGAAACAGTGTATTAGGCCACCATTCTTAGGAATATGCAGAGTTTCAACTTGTCTTTGAGTGGTGGCATCTTGCAGATGGCCTGTATCTTTTGACTGTTGGTCTTGATGCCGTCTTTCGAGACTATGTGCCCTAGAAAAGGCAGTTGCTTGCAGAAGAACTGGAATTTGGAGGGTTTGGCTAGCAGCTTGTGTTGTGCCAGGGTAGCAAAGACTGTCTCTAAGTCCTTGTGGTACTGTTCTACCAAGGGGCTATAGACAATAATGGGGTCCAGGTAGAATAAGGCATGCTTGCCTATGTGAGGGGCAAACACCTTGTTCATGAAGGTCACAAAGGTTGAGGGGGCGTTTGTCATACAAAAATTGAGTACCACACACCCATATGAGCTGTACTTAGTACATAAGGCTGTCTTGAGGATATCTTTTTTTGATACAGATCTGATTGTAGCCTGCTATTAGGTAAAACTTGGAGAAGACTGTGGCACTGCCCAGGGCATCAAAGAAGTCAGCAATAAGGGGTAGTGGGTAACAATTTTTGATTGTAACTTTGTTTAGGGCTTGGTAATATGTGACTAGGCGCAGGGTGCCATCCTTGTTGGCCACAAAGAATATGTCAGCCCCAAAGGGAGATTGTGAGGGACATATAAGCCCTTTCTCCAAGGCCTTCTTGAGGTAGGAACGTAGGGTGTTGTCTTCATTTAGGATCAGGCAATAGATGGGCTGTGCTTTGGGTACAGCTCCCTTGAGTTGAATGGAATGTTGGATATGTTTTTCCGGAGGTAACCCGGGTTAAGCCTCCTTGAAGATTTCTGGAAGGCAATTTAAAATTTCACAATCTTGAGGCCTAGTGGTGTCCTGGTGATCTTAGAAGTGTATGATCTTGTACTGGCAGGAGTCCCATCCAATTGTCTTGAGGTTTTCTCTCTCATCAAGGGTCTCTGTAATTTGCACAAAGACGTGGTTGCATAGGAGTTGATCCATTGAGTCAAGGTAGATCTGGTGGTTGACGCCTTTGCGTTTGATGGTCAATACAGAGGTTGCCCAGTCTATGTGGGGGTTGTTCTTTATCAGCCAATCCAAGCCCAGTAAAATGTCAAATTTTGGAAAGTCAATGATAGGGCATTGGATGGTAGAGTGCAGGTTCTCAAGCATGACAGAGAAGGGGGTGGCTTCCCTTGTCAGTGATGTGATTTTCATCAGCTAAAACCATGTTTTTAATCCACAAAGGATTAGTGGCTATCTTGAACTTGTCCATAAAGCTGCTGTTGACTAGGATTTGATCCGCGCCCAAGTCTAAGAGTGCTGAGCCTGCGTAACTGCAAAAGCAGAAAGGGTAAGACATCAGTTTATTGGGGTGCCTGGAAATGGTGTAAAGCACCAGGTCCTCTGAGGGCACTTGGATCATTGGACACTGGTCCACATCCTCTGGTTGGTACTCATTATTAGGCAAGTCAGGAGTTGTGCGGGAGAGCTTGGCTTGCTTAATGCTCTCCCCATGATTTTCCCTTGTCTTGGTTGCCTTTTGTGGCAGTGATACAGAAGTGGGTAAGGTTTGAATGTCTGTTGTTACTGTTTCCATGTCCATTTGAACCTGTGGGTTTATGGTTTGTGCTTCTGCTGTTGTTTCCAGGGGGTGGTTGACTGGAGCGCCTGGCTGGGTGGGAGTCCTTGGGTCTTTCCCCTTTTCTGGTTTGCGCTTTGGGGAGAGTGTTGGATTTTTGTTCTTATTTCTCCACTTTTCAATATAGACTCTGTAGATTGGTCACTTGATCCAGATTCACATGTCTCACTAAATGCAACTTGAGTGCATTATAGTACATGAGGTGTGTGGCTGGGGTGTCAAAAGCCATGTCAGAGGGTGCGCATAGTCAGAGTTCCTTGTAGGCACAGGTGAGTTCCTTCACAGTGCCCGTCTGAGTTAAGTTCTTTAATTGATGTATGATCATGAGTGTGGTGTCCTTAAGCATGAATATTGCCAAAAAGTCTTGTTTGAAGGTATCCCAGTCCTTTTTGGTATGTTCTTCATGCTACATGTTGCACCAGGTGCCAGCATTGTGAGTCAGTTGGATGGAGATTTCTGAAATCCAGAACAGCTGCAGGAATTCCATTTGGGCCAGTTTGCTTTGGGAAAACTGGATCCATGCGGCAGCGTTGTTGTTGTTAGCCCCAGAAAAGGATTCCAGGGAAGTGCTTTGAAGTCTTTGGGCTACATAGAATGGCATGGTGTTTTTGTCAGTTGTACAAGGCATGGCAGAGGGAGCCTGGAAGAACCCTTGGGTAGACAGGGCATTGAATGTGGGAAGGGGTATCATCATATTTTGATAGAGGACAAACCCACCAGGTATCTTGGTACCAGGTGTGTATGATGTCCAGTCTGCTGGGAGGCCAGACATGATTCTATCAAGGATTTTTTGGCCGCAGCAAGTACAGACAACAAGCAGAATTTTGAGGAATAAAGTAGGATGGAAACCCTACTTCTGATACCAATGTTGTAACTGTGCTGCTTTAGCAGAGTTACAAGAGGAAAAATATTTAGAAACTAGATAATAATCTTTATTAAGAGATAGTGATTATATAGTCATTGTGAATCAAGGATAACAGGAACATGATTGTGTTGATCACATGGTTGGATGGTGAAGGGGGTGGCTTGATCCTGGTAATGAGTTAAGTGCCAAAACAAGGTACCCACCATAAGGGATCATTATTTGTTCATGTTGTTGGATTTGGCAATTTGAGTTGACTTCCTAGTCTGGCTTCAAGTGGCTGGGTAATCAGATTACGGATCACAAACCTGCTTGCTTGGAACTTTGCTGGCAGGTCAAGCCTGCTGTTTTGACACCAGTAGCACAAGCAGTAAAGACACATACTGTGAGAGAGGGGGGCTAAACTAACTAAATTTGGCTCCCATCCTGGTGAAAAAAACCACCAGGATGCCACCCAGTGGAGGACTGGGACAGCCACTTAAAGAGGGTATCACAAGGAAGACACAGGGAAAATCTGAGGGAAACAAGCGTTCAAGCCCATCAACATCAGTCCAGTGAGCAGCCAAGGGGTGCAAGTGGAATGGGAGGGAACACCTCAGAGGCCACAAGTGGTACGGAATCACTCTTGACCAAACTGGGGAGGGAAGGCATGGGAGACACATCCACCTCAGAGGCAGGCAGGGTGTGATCAACGATACCCAGATCCAAGTTATTGCATGTCAAGCTCTTAACCACAGCCTCTCCAGAAAAGAGAAGACCACTGGGAAGATTCCAGAGACTGGAAGGATCTTCACCCACAAGCCGGACAGAAGAGGAGATTTCCCCCCACAAGTCTGGGGAGGTAGACCACAAGAGCAGCAAAAATGGGGCCAAGGAAAATACCACAAATTTGATAACAGGGAGTATCATAGTTGTGTTCTCCTCAAAATTTTGTAAAGGTGAGTGGTTTTTTTTTGGATTAAAACAATAAAATTTAGGCTGCCAGGAGCACCCACAGACAAAGAGAACAGGCAGGAAGTAACTGGGGGAACTTTGGAAGGCTTGGTGGTATACTTGGGTGCCTTGGGGACAATTGAAACAAAAACAGGTTCAAAAATAAAGAGTTTTAAGAGAAAATTAAAGTAAAAGTATAATTTTATATTGAAATTAACTAAAAAACTTAGTTTTGAGCGTGAACGTTGAAAGCAAAAGCAAAAACACAAACAGCTATACACTGGAGTCTGTTCAAAGAGTACCAGCAGAGGGACTGGGTTTAAAACAGGGTAGTGGAAGGTAAGAGTTATAGTAATGACTAACACTTTTAAAATTTCTAGATGATGGGAAATCAAACAGAGGTCCAACCAAGACTGTGAAAATTAAAACCAAGTGCAACAGGACCCAGAACTTTAATAGATTGGAAAATAGTCAAGCAGGGGACTGAAAGTCCCCTTGCTGCATTAAAAGGAATGAGTTGCAAGTAAATGTGAATCACATGACATTTGGATCTGGATCCAATTAGCTAGAAGAAAACTTTGCTGGATAGGACAAGGGAGACTGGAGAGTTTCACTCTATTTTCCGCAGTCAGATCTGATTGGCTGGAAGAGGTACCAGGCATTTGGAGTTCACTTGAGTTGTTGAGCGTCAAGGTGGCAACCTTTGATTGGCTGCTCTAATGGTTTTTAAAAGTGGGTGACACCAGGCTAAAAAGTAGTCTAAATTAACCAACATTTCTTCCCAGGAGGGAGCAACCAAAGGCAAGGGATCTGCGGGATAGGCTAGAACAAACCTCTCATCAACTGTGTGTGCTAAATCCTCTAAAGAATTAAGGGGAATGGTTGGCGTTTTTGGGCCTTTCTTGGTGCAGCGGGGGAAGATTGTGTGATCCAATGCCAGAGGTGGCAGTGAATTTGCACATACTGGCAATGGCGTATGGCAATTCATAGGAAAAGAAATCATCAGCAAGTTCAGAAAGCCATAACTCCTGATAACCAATGGAGGCAAAGAATTGACCTCTGAAGATACCAACGTATACCTCACCAAGAATGGGGTCAAGCACACCGTGACAACACCTTACCACTCTCAGGCCAATGGACATGTGGAGCGGCTAAATGGCAGCCTTGTGAAAGCCTTGTCTATGCTCACCTCCAGAAGATCTGAGGACTGGTATAAGCATCTACTAACTACACTACTTGTATGCCAAACTTGTGTGAACAGATCCACTGGAAAAAGACCTTTCAAGTTGGTATATGACACAGTGTCATGGCTCATACCAGAGTCCATCTGGACTCCCACAGGGGAGGCAGGCTGGGCCTGGAAGACCAAGTACACAATAGACGCAATTATGACCAGATAGTTGATTGCAGTAGCTAGGGAGCGCCAACTCCCAGTATGGGGCAAAACTTGGTCAGCCATCCCAAATACTGTGATATAGACAAAACCCATCTTACTGAAGTCCTGGGCAGGAGGCACAGTTGGCAGGGGGGAGTAGGAGGAATATCCAGCATGGAGAGCAAAATGATAACTCCTGGTGGCCAGGAGGGAGCAGATATGTGGGTGGCAAAGTGTAGTGGAGTTATGAATAAATGCAAACAGAATAATTATATTGGTGCAAAATTAGATAGTTCTTAAAAGAAAATAATGAATCCTGAGCATAAAATTGTTTAATTTGAAGATGCCAATAGTGAGAGGGAATGCCAGTGTTTTCAGCTATATCCTTCTGGGAAACTGAAATTGAACTTACTGGTAGCTCCTTGTTAGTTGTTAATGAATTTTTCTCAAGTTGGGTTCCATTGGTGACTCCTGATTTGTCAGTTAGATGGATCCTTTCATTATTCTTGCCCTGGGAAAGCTGGCAGGGGAATTTTGGGACATTTGGCACCCTAATCCCTAATTCTGGGTTTCAGAGGGTGTGGGCCAATTAAAATCTTTCCCACTTGGCTTTGGGACAGTTTTCAATTGTCCCCAGGCTTGGCATTGACCAGGGTTCAGTTTGCCACTTGTAATTAAAGTTTCCTTTGGGTTATCTGTGTGATCAATGACACAATTGTTCAGTTGCGCAATTGCTCCATTGCAGGCATTGAACCTATGCAACATAAGGTTTTGTATGGCCCATTCTGGGCCCTGACATCATCCCCTACCATAGTTGAGCTCTTACTGCTTAACTCTGGATGCACGGTCTTGTACGTTGTCAGGAGAACACTAGCATTGACAAGGTTATCTTCAGGCTCTCAGGTATTCTCTTCATGGGGGTATCTTTTCCATTTGACCAGGAAGTGAGATTTTTGGTATCAGAGTTTGTGTCCCAAGATGGCTTCAACCTTGTGTTCTGTGAAGCTTCCTGTTTTAATGAGTGGTGGAGCTGTTCTCACTATCTGGTGCAGGATAGAAGGTCCTTTCTTTTTTTGATAACAGGGAGAGATGAAATATGTTGTGAATCTTCCATCTGGGGGGAAGTTCTAGTCGGTGGGCTATGGTACCAATGTATTGTAAGAACTTGTAAGGACCTGTTTGTTGGGGGCTCAAACTAGCGCAAGGGGCAGTGGTCTTGATATTCTTTTGCGCTGAGGTACACAAGGTCTCCTACTTTGATTGAGGGGCCAGGGCTTTGATTCTTGTCAGCAAAATCCTTGTATACTTGTACTGCTATTCTCAGGTTCTTGGCAAATTTTTGTTGGCATGCGTGGATGTTGCTGACCCAGTCTCGTCCTTTGGGGTTGTTGGCTTCCTCTGTGGGGGGCATCCCATACGGGGTTGAATCTGTAGTTGGCTTTGAAAGGGGACATACCAGTGGAGCTGTGGTCTTGATTGTTGTACACAAACTGAGCCATTGGTAGGTGGGTTACCCAATTGTTCTGTTCTAAGTTAACATAGCATCATAAGTACTGTTCAAGGACCTGTAAGGTCTGAAGGCTTGGAGAAAATTGTTGTAAACTAGAGCCTTTAACCCAAGAATGTTTATATTTGTCAAATATAGAAAGGTAGACAAAGTTTTCAATAGTAACTGAACTAAGGCTCCTAAGAGCTTATATGAAGTAAAATAAGGACTAAGACAATTTATTAAACCTAAGAAAATAAAATAAAAACCAGTCTTAATGACTGAAAATTTAGTTAAAAAGTCAATTTCTAAGTCTGGAAATGGTCTGCACTAGCAGGAGAATTAAAACTATCAACAATTAAATTGTGAGTGCTACTGTAAAAGCTGCCTAACTGGTGAACAATAAAATCAAAAGAAATCATGAACTAAGATTTAACTAAGATAAAAGAATTGGAAGAGAAAACACAAGCCACAAAACCTAACAAGTACCTTTTTGGGGTGCAAGTCAAACAAACTCAACTATTTGTTGAGACTGGAGAAAACAATCCTTTTATTGTGCTTTGTTGTAAAAGTCAAGAATTGAGGTGAAAAGTTTAACCATTTTTGGTTAGGAAAACAATTCTGAAAAATAGATGTCAAGAGAGAGAAGTTCCGTAAATTCAACTTAAATAAGTTAAACTATTTAAAGGAGACCAGGAGGAAAAGAAGGCAGTTACAGAAATGCTTTGGTAGGTAAGAGCAAGCAAAAAGTGCAGAAAAACTAAGTCCAAAGCTTTGAGAGGATGTAATTGAGTGTATAGCAAAAGTAAGTAGTTTGGTGCTAACTTCTAAACTTCTGCATGTAGATCCAGGGTTTGAAACCGGTAGCAGAAGGTAAGGGAAGTTTGAAAAAATATTAACCATCATTTAGGTTGTAACTAGGCTTTAGAAAAGTTTAATTTTGACCCCAAGGATGGAAAATGAAGGGGAAAAAGAGAGGAACATGAATAAATAAAAATAGAGTAATCATGAGAAATCTTAGATGCCACAAAAACCAATAAGCAAGATAAAGAGTAGCAGCTATAAGAAAAAAGTGAATCCTGACAGGACCTGGTTTACTCTCTCAGTCTGTCAGTTGCTCTGGGGGTGATATGCAGTAGACAACAATCCTTTTATTCCCAAGTTCTTTAGGATTTGGGCCCAAAACTTGGAGGTGAATTGTGGGTCTCTGTCTGAGACCACTTCTTGTGGGAGTCTGTGGTTCATGAATACTTGGTTCCAGAAAAGAGTGGCAGTTCCCTTTGCTGTTACTTTGGTTGTTGTTAGAATGAAGTGAGCCATCTTGGTGAAAAAATCAACAATTAAAAGGATGGCGTTGTATCCTTTTGAATTGGGTAGCTCCACAATGTAGTCCATAGAAACTGACTTCCAAGGGCCTTCTGCAATCTGAAGAGTTTTTAGTAATCCTTCTGGCTTTCCTTGCTTAGGCTTGGTACATCCACATGTCTTTCAACCACTGCGGTATCCTTCAATTTCTGGCTTTGAACTGGGCCACATGGAGGTTTTCTGGACTCCTTTGAGTGTCTTTGTACGCCCAGGGTGTCCTGACATGAGAGAGTCATGGTATTACTTCAGTATCTCTAAGTGCAGTGGACCCTCTGGTACGTAGATGTGTCCGTGTAGCTGCAGGGTGTTTCCATGGAGGGAGAGACCAGTTTGGTAGTATCAACTGTTGATATCTTTCTTTAAGTCTTCCATGATGGAGATACAGTGCTGGTCTATGGTCTGAGCTAGTTGGATTTCTTCTCTTCTACTGGTTAGTCTCAGGAATAGGAGCATTGGCTCAATCATGTTTGGGGACAGCAATGATTTAGTGTTGAATTCTTCAATCTCTTTGGCTCTAGGAAAAATGTTGACTCTTCAGCTTAGGGCATCTGGTACAATGTTGATCTTTCCAGGCTTGTAGCTGATTGATAAGTCATAATCTGCTAGGAATAGGGCCCATTTAGATTTTTGCTGATTCAGTTGTTGCGGTTTGAAGAAGTATGTCAGGTTCTTGTGATTGGTCATGATTCTCACTGGGTGGTTGGCGTAACACAAGTTCTTATCCAATGTTTCAAGGACTGGATGATGGCAAGCATCTCTTTATTGTAGATGTGGTAGTTCAACTCAGGCAGAGCAAACTTTCTTGAGTAGTAAGATACAGGATGAAGCTTACTATCATGTCCCTGCTGAAGCAACACCCCCCAATTCAAAGTCAGAGGCGCCTATTTCCACAATAAAGGGCTTATTGTAAACTGGCATTGCCAAGACAGGGGCAGAAACAAAGGCGTTCTTTAGCAACTCAAAGGCGGATCTGGCAGCGCCATCCCACACAAAGGGGTGTTTTCAGAGGTAAGATGGGTCAAGGGCAAGCATATAGAAGAAAAACTTTGAAAAATTCCTGGTAGAAGTTTTCCAGGCCCAGCAAACTTCTGACCTCCTTGCGGCTCTTAGGTTCAGGCCATGACATCACAGCCTCTATTTTATTGGGTGCCATTGCAATACCTCTTTTCAGTACATTGTACCCCAGGAACTCTACTTCCTCTTGGAAGAACTCACGTTTCTGGAGTTTAACAAAGAGTCTGTGTTCCTTGAAGTGTTGTAGGACAGCTTGAAGGTGTTCAACATGTTCCTCAAGGGTGCAACTGTAAATGAGGATGTTGGCTAAGTAGGCTACACAACACTGATTCTTGAGTCATCTCAAGACCACGTCCACCATAGTTTGAAAGGTGCTGGGCGCATTGCATAACCCAAACAGCATAACCGAGTATTCAAAGAGACCTTACCTAGTCTTGAAGGCGGTCTTCCATTTCTCACCAGGCCTGATCTGGATCTGGTTAAAGGCATCCCTCAAATCAACCTTTCAGAAGACATTAGCTCCTGGAAGCTGGTCTGAGAGGTCTTAAGCATTGGGTACAGGGTATCTGTTTTTCACTGTGATGCTGTTTAGGTCCTGATAGTTGACACAATGACGTATGTTGCCGCCCTTCTTTTTAACAAACAGTAAGGGGGACAAACAAGGAGATTTGGAGATGTGTATATATTACTTCTTTAACATCTTGTCCAGGTACTCTCTTAAGGAAGCTTATTCCTTCATTTTACAACTATAGACAGGCCCATGCTTAGATTGGGTTCTGGGAAGGAGGTCAATGGCATGGTCAAACTGACTGTGTTTAGGCAAGGCAGTGGATTCTTCTTCTGAGAAGCCAGACTCACAAGGCTTCAAACATTTTTGGATCTCAGATTTGCAGGATTCCATGGTGATAGTGTTTAACTCAGGGGTCTGCTGGGGGTTCAGGCAGGGGACCTCTAAGGTTTGGCTCTCATGAGTGACAGTCACTTGATGGTTCTTATAGTCCAAGTTTAATTTTGTAGTTGACCCACCATTCAAAACCTATCACTACAAGTTTGGGGAGCTTCTCCTTGACGTAGAATATGGTGGGCAAGAGCTTCCCATTTAACTTCAAGGAGACAGACTCTTTGCATTCATGGAAAAGGTCTGTTGTCTTGTTGCCCAAGGTCACCAGTTTGGAGTTGCCTTAGATTGGTACACCCATTTTCTCAGCCTGACTACGTTCCATGTAATTGAGGGTTGCCCCACTGTCTATGAGGGCCACAGTGTTCACCTCATGATCATGGTAGCATAAGGTAGTGTCAATTATAGAATAGGACTGGGAAGTGTTGTTTATTGCCAAAATGATTGCTCCTTGGGTTCCATTGGAGCGGCTAGTGCAGTCCTTGGATAAGTGATTACTCTGGTGGCAATAGAAGCATAACCCACTTCTGACGTTGCGTTGGTAATTCCCTGGGGTCATGTTCAGACAGGGCCTACTAGCACCAGGGGTTTAGTTGTTCCAGGACTGGCCAGTGTGGTATCCTTGTGGTTGACTGAAGTCCATGCCTCTAAAATAGCCAGGAGCTCATCTTTGGGGAGTTCACATTGGTGGTGTCTCATTAGACTGGCGTGGTGTGGGTTCAGACTGTTTCTGAAATGCAGGCCTGATAAGGCATCAGGGATCTTGGCGGTCTCTGCCAGGCGTAGAAATCATTGAATGTAAGTTTCTAGGTTGTCCCTTCCTTGGGTCAGGCAGATGAGCCCCATGTAGGCTTGGATCTTGGCCCCAGTAGGGGTGTTTGAAGAGTTAATTCTCTCCAGGAATTGATCATAGGAGAGTATGAGGCCTGGGTCTTCCTCTAGGCTGGTCAAGAAGGTTTCTCTATTATTATCCTTCAGTTGGACAGCCATCATCATAACCTTCTGAGCATTGTATCTGAAGCTCTCAGGGTGGGCACAGAACAGGGCATTTATAATGATCATTCCTTTTCTGAAAACAGCCAAGTCCATTTTTGGCAGGTCAGGAAAGTTTGTAGGGGCAGCAGCATTTTGGTTCAAAGTGAAATTTCATAGTCTGGACCTGGGATGGCTTGGCAACAACTACTTCTTGGCTTTTGTTTGCTTCTTGTTTCTTGGCCATATACTGTCTTAGGTAGTAAGATGAGGTCAAAAATAAAAGCATACAAGATGCCCCTATAATCAAAGAAGAATAGGGGCCCAGGGTTACTAGTTTTGTTATGATTGATATACTGTCATGGCTCATTCCAGGATCCGGCTGGACTCCCACAGGGGAGGCAAGCCAGGGCTGGAAGGCCAAGTACACAATAGGTGCAATTCTGACCAGATAGTTGATTGCATTAGCTAGGGAACATCAACTCCCAGTATGAGGCACAGCCTGATCAGCCAGCCCCAATACTGTGATATAGACAAAACCCAACTTACTGAAGTCCTGGGCAGGAGGCACAGTTGGCAGGGGGGAGTAGGAGGAATATCCAGCATGGAGGGCGAAATGATAACTCCTGGTGGCCAGGAGGGAGCAGATATGTGGGTGGCAAAGTGTAGTGGAGTTATGAATAAATGCAAACAGAATAGTTATATTGGTGCAAAAGTAGATAGTTCTTAAAAGAAAATAATGAATTCTGAGCATAAAATTGTTTAATTTGAAGATGCCAGTAGTGAGAAGGAATGCCAGTGTTTCCAGCTATATCCTTCTGGGAAACTGAAATTGGACTTACTGGCAGCTCCTTATTGGATGTCAATGAATTATTCTCAAGTTGGGTTCCATTGGTGACTCCTGATTTGTCAGTTAGATAAATCCTTTTATTATTCTTGCCCTGGGAAAGCTGTCAGGAGAATTTTGGGTCCTTTGGCAACCTAAGCCCCCAATTCTGGGTTTCAGAGGGTGTGGGCCAATTAAAATCTTTTCAACTTGGCTTTGAGACGGTTTTCATTTGCCCCCAGGCTTGGCCTTGACCAGGGTTTGATTCCCTGCTTGGAATTAAAGTTTCCTTTGGGTTAATCTGTGTAATCAATGAAGCAATTGTTTGGTTGCACAATTGCTCCATTGCAGGTGTTGAACCTATGCAACATAGGGTTTTGTCTGGCCCATTCTGGGCACTGACACAAAGCCCAATATCATCCAAGCATTATCAGGACCCAAGCTGGAAATTCCAAGCAAGGTCTCCCCTTGTTCAGATCCCCAGGTCATAGAGGCCAATGGTGATCAAATAGAAAGAGAAAACAAGCGTCTAAAAAAGACATTTTTCCCCATTCAAGACAGACATGAAGCTGGTGACAAAGTTTGGGTCATGAATGTTGACAAAAGCAAGTTACAACCCAAGAAAGTAGGCCCAGCTATTATCCTAAAGGTAAATAAAAACAACATTTACTTTGTGCAAGGACTTGGGAAACGTAAACAAGACAAGGTCCTCCACCATGATTTCCTGAGACCCTGAAAGGAAAGACAAAGACAGCGTGAGACCGCCCTACCCGCCACAGAACAACAGTTAGTCTAATATGGCGCCCGGAATCCTGACAACCTCCCTAACAACCTGCCCCAGAGGAGACCAACCTTCATTTGGGGGGGGTGTCAAAACAGCAGGCTCAACCTGCCAACAAGGTTCCAACCAAGCAGGTTTGTGACCCACAATCTGATTACCAGGTTACTTGGAGCCAAACTAGGAAGGTAACTCAAATTTCCAAATCCATCAACATGAACAGATGATGATCTCTTACAGTGGATACCTTGTTTTGGCGCTTGACTCATTACCAGGATCAAACCACCCCCTTCACCATCCAACCATGTGATCAACACAATCATGTTCCTGTTATCCTTGATTCACAATGACTATATAATAACTATCTCTCAATAAAGAATATTATCTAGCTTCTAAATATTTCCCCCCTTGTAACTCTTCTAAATCAGCACAGTTACAATATTTTATTTTAATTTTGGTTTCTCTGATTGGCTGGAGCTTAAATAAACAGCTAAAAGTTGATCTGAGCTTGCTTTTAAACTAATAATAATTTATAGGTGACCATATAAGTCCAAGGAAACAATGGGTTAAATTCCTGTTTTAGAATTCAACAGAAGACTTAATTTATCTGGAATTAATCCAGAAGGTAATGAAGAGTATGTACTACCCAATAAACTTTCTTTTATAGGGGAATTAATAACCCCAGAAGCAGCAAGAGTCTCTTTTTAATCAACAATTAAATTATTGTTGTCAGGAATACTTGCCAGAGGATTCCTGACACTTTCTCTGCCCCATAGAATCCCTCTACCAATGGTGCGGTAGAACAAGCTAATTCCACATTGGCGTCTACCATGAGGAAGCTGACCTACTCTGATGCTGCCAACTGGGATCTATACCTGCCAGCTGCCTTGTTTGCATATTGTCTCAACAGATATTGGGTCACTAGTTTTTCATCCTTTGTCATGCTATACAGCAGGGAAGCCACTACTCTGTTGCTCCTGGGGTCCCCCTACTCTCCTCTGATAAGGCTATGGATCCTGATGCCCATATCAAAGCTCTAGTCAACTGCATAATTGACATACAGTCTTCTGCCTATGTCTCTGCCTACAAGACTAAGATCTTGGAGCTAACTCCTGACAATGCTAGTTGCACTCCCCTCACTTACTTTCAAGTAGGAGACCTGGTCCTCTAATACTAACACCAAGTAGGGGGAGCTCATAAACTGGATATCTTATGGGTTGGTCCCCTTGAAGTGACCTTTAAATGAGGATCATAGTATACTGTCAATTTGCTATTCACCAGATATCTCTTTGCCTGTGTACATTCCAAGTTCCTCCAGAAGTACACCCCCCAAAGGCCAATCTAGAAGGAGAAATGTTGTGAATCCCAATATTCATACATTGTTGATTTTGCCTTTGGTAGAGTTGCATCCTGAGTCTGAAATCCTTCAGTTCCCTTCTTGAATTGAAATGTGTTAGAGTCTAAATTAGGTGAAGGGCTCATTCACGTTCTGATGGATGGCATGAGCAATCCTGACATGCTTATGCAAATGGCCAGCAATCTACCTGTCTGTTGACAGTTCTGTGGTAGACAGCTGCTATATAAGAACCTGTTAGATTTTCCAAATAGATTTTAAGTTCTGTCCATGTCTTCTCTTTGTGATTACTTTTTGTCAGGGATCCACTTAAAAGAGCCTAAGTCCCCAATCTTGTGAGCCAATGCCCCTAAGTTAAGCCCTGAAATCACCAAACCAATAGAAACTGTAGCCATAGCAAGGTGACCAACATGTCCCAAGACTGCAAACCTTCCTATCATAGAACTTAACCTTCCCAGTAAGCAATATCCTACCAAGTACGCTAACAGGAATAAGGATGCATTTGGTCTAACCAAGGAAGGTTTGGCGGGTGGAGGTGGAGTTGTGGAGCAGCCATAATGGAAATTTCTTCCACAGTGTCCTGAGGGATATTTGAACCAACCATTAGCCAAGGATTCCTTCTGGTGGGAGTCATCAGGAGAGAAATTATGTCAGTCTGTAGTGGGAGTTGGATTTTCAAGAGCCAATATCACAAATAGAAAGGGAACTAGAAGCCAGAACAGTAAATAACTTTTCTTCATGGCTTCAAAGAAGGATTTCAGAAGTAATTGTGATCAAGATTTATGGTAAAAGATAATATTTATTATTGGAACAAGTAGAAATAATAGATATTGCTCACTTAAATACCCCAGTAGAGGGCTGTAAATATTTAAGAGGATAAGGTGATAAGAGGGAATTTACCTTGTTTTTTCACTAAGCTTATGGATAAAATTAATAATTTTATCATGTGTATATAGACTTGGATCTTAATAAAATGTATAGAAACATGGAACAAAGAGAGACAAAAAGAACAAGCCACAAGATTAGACACAATTAAGCAGTTAATCTGCTTAATCTCAGTGTAAATCAAGTACACAGCCTGGTTAAGATATAGAGACAGTGGTTCTGTGAAAGGCAAGAGTGAAGCAGGCAGCCAATCAGCTTTTGAGCGGTAAGTGAGGTGGCTTATTAAGCTATTAGCATTTGCAGAAGTAGAACCAAAGTTGGGAGCAAAATTCAAATGAAAGAGATCAATGTAAAAAGGTAATCTAAGTTGAACAATTGCTTGTAGACTAACATTTTGTGACAGAAATTACAGGATAGTAAGAAGCTGTCTCTAAGTGGTAGGGAATTACCACCCAAATCCACATAGAGTTAATGATTAACCACCAACACAGCTTCAAATACCGTTTTGTGAAATTTTCAAATTAGATACTAGGATTAAGTAAAATAATTAATCCTAACCAAAGTAGCCCAAGATAGATTGCCTGTGAAAGCATCAGAGAATCTTCAGAATAAAATTCTGGACATTTAGATACAACAAGATTTTCAGCTTCAAAGACAGGGGTCCCACTCCAAGATTGGCAGGCATTGAATTAACATTGGGAGGTGCCAACAACAAAGTTCCAACTGCAGGGCCCCGTCTTCCAGTAATAATCCGGCCTAGAATAAGATTGTAGGGAATGTAGCGCAACAATCTAACTACAGGATGCATTTTTTTTAAAAAAGTAAATTAGAACTTGGTATAAAAGATTTTTATTGAGTAAAATTTGGGAGGACTCAACTCTTAGAGTTGAAACAGTAAAAATTATTCAATATATATCAAAAATTGACTAAGCAATACCACCTGGATCCTGGGCTCCTATTCCTTCTACATTATCAAGTAAGTATCTGGTCCAAGTTGCAAAGAACCCTTGAATAACCAATTTCTGACAACCATGCTGATTAACAAGCTCATATCAGGTAACCCTCAAATTACATCAATTTATCAACGTCAATTTTCAAGGAGGAATTGATTTCAGCTATCAGAATGGAGCAGCTGTGTCCCATTTTCAATTGACTTTTTGATTCAAATCCGTTAATTTGGTCAATTTTTTTAAATGTTTGCAAACTTTTTGAGCATTTCTACTTGGTTGGATAATTCCCAGCATGATGAAACCTACCATGACATTACCCTCCGCTTTAGCCCTAGGCACAATACCACCATCTGTGAGATTGGATAAGGAGATGTTCTTGTGGGCAAGCGGGAGTTTCATTGCGGCTTAGATGAGCTTAGGGTGGCCAACAGCAGTGGGATTGTGCTTGTAAAGATCTTGAATCAGGTCTGGGGAATCAGAACAATCATAGTGGGGAACCCATGAGTTTTTGGAATCAGGATAACCCTTCCATGACACCAAATATTCCAAACAGTGTTGAGTCTTACATGAAGCCAGAATATAATTTAGCTTATACTCAGGTTCTTCTTCCACAAGAATGGGTTAGGAAGAAGGAGTCTCTGTACCCTTAAAGGGAGTAAGAAGGCATTCATGGAAGGTGTGGAAAATCTTAAAGGCCAGGGGTAAATCCAGCCAATATGCAGAGGGACCAATTTGATTTTCAATCTTAAAGGGACCAAATTGCTTAGGACCTAATTTTCAAGAGGGGACCTTCAGTTTCATATTACAAGCATCAACCATGACTAGATCACCTGGCCTGTAGGTTGGACCTTCCTGGCGCTTGCAATCTGCATGTTCCTTGTAAGTTGTCACGGCAGAGGCAAGAGTAACCTGTAACTCCTGATGGACCTGCTTCAATGCAGCAGCTTGATCAGTTGCAGCTTCCACGTTGCTAACTAAGTGGGGACCCATGTTGGATGAAGGGTTGTAGCCTACATTGGCATAGAATAGCAAAACCTGAGTTGACGTGTGTGGAGCGTTATTATATGTGAACTCTGCCATGGGTAGGTTATCACACCAGTCATCTTGTCTTGTGTTTGTGTAGCAGCGTAGATAGACCTCCAAACTTTGGTTTACCCTCTCTTTTTTTCATCAGATTGGAGGTGAAAAGCCGTGGAATGGCACAATTTGATACCTAGAATTCCAGTAAAAGCTTCCCAGAACTGAGCAATAAATTGGGGCCCATGGTTACTCACAATCTCCATTGGGATGCCATGTAAGTAGAAGATTCTATTCACAAACAACCAAGCTGTTTCCACTGAAGTAATTGTGGTTGAGCAGGGAACAAAGTGTGCCATTTTTGTGAAGCAATCAATCACTACTATGATTACATTAAACCCGTTGGAATTTTAGAGTTCTCCAATAAAGTCTACCAACACCAACATCTATGATCCTGCAGCTGGCTGCAGCAGAACCAACAAACCAGTTGTCTTGTTCCTGCTTGCCTTGGACCAAACACATACCAGACAGTCTCAAACATAGGCTGCTCCTGTACTGTCAAACATTTCCAAGAAAACTGTTGGCAAATTAACTCCACCGTTTTATTCTTCCCTGGGTGACCTGCTGTGGGGCAGGTGTGATTGACCTCCATGATTTCATCCCAAATAGTTCCCTCTGAGACCCACAAGCAACCTTGATGATATAGATTTGGCCTTATCTTGTGATGACACTGCGTCTGGCCAACCAGATGAGCACAAGCTAGTTCCAGTAACCTATCATAATCTTTGTACAGGGGCTGCAAAAACTTGACTTTGGAATATAGGTCTAAGTCTGCGCCCTTGGTCAAGGACACAGTAGCAAGCGTAGCCAGCAGAGGTAGTACAAAAGAAACCACAGCCTTCTCTGGAATCATTGTGTGCGTGTTAAACTCAGCATCCATACCAGCATCTGGCAGATGAGAAGGATTTCTACTCAACGCATCTGCCAGGTGATTTTCCAAACCCTTAATGAACTTGTAGCAGAACTTGTGTCTTGTCAAATCACCATGCCATCTGGATTGGCGACCTGACAAACCCCTGGGTTGTTGATAATATAGAAGAGCTTTTTGTCAGTTCTTACTACAAATGGGTGGCACGCTGACATGAGATGGTGGTGCCAATGCTTTAAAAATTCCACAACTGCCAAAAATACCTTGTTGTAAATCATGTAATTGCATTCTCAAGCCTCCATCTTTTGGGAGAAATACCCTGCAGGTCTCTCTATCCCATCACCAGCAGTCTGCAACAACACACTGGCCACAGCATATTTTGAAGCATCTTTGGAAACCACAAAAGACAGCTCAGGATCCAAATGTCTTAACACTGGGGAGAACAACAAAAGAGCCTTGACTGCTGCAAATGAATCTGCGCACTCAGGCGTCCAGACCAGAGTTGTCTTTTTGCTAGCTGAATATAAAGGGGCGGCCACTTTGGAAAAATGAGGGATGAATTTCTTCAAGAACGTACATGTATCCAAAAACTTCAAAGTTGGGATACTTTCACAGGCGTAGCATACTCTCAAACCGCAGCTTCCTTGTCAGGAGCAATAGTGTGGCCATCTTTAAAGATAATATTACCCAGAAAAGTAACCTTAGATTTAAAGAATTCAAATTTACTCTTTTTAATGATCAAGTTTGCCTGGAGAATGCGCTCCACAACTGTTGACAGGTGGGCCTTATGTGACTCCTCATCTGGAGAGAACACCAAGATATCATCCATATACTCAATGGCACATACACCCAGGAGATCCCCCAAGACGGAATCAATTAACTGCTGAAGGCAAGCTGGAGCATTGTTCAATCCAAAAAGATTACATGAAACTGGAATATGTCCTTCTTGGTTCTGAATGCTGTTAATCATTCCATTCCTTCTGCAATCCTGATTTTATTGAAGGCATTAAACAGATCAAGTTTTGAGAATAACTTTGCCTTCTCAACACACCAAGAAATCTGAGCTTTGCGAGGTAAGGGATCAGGATCAGGAATTGTAATGTTATTCAAATTCCTGTAGTCAACACAAGGACAAAGAGACACATCTGACATTTGAATAAACAACAAGGGAGAGCAGATTGACAAAGCCTTCTTGAATATGTATCCCTTTTCCAACATTTCTTGAGTTCACTCCTCTAAACATACGTCTTCCTTCAAGGTTAAAGGGTAAATAGGAGACGCAATACAAATCAGATCAACAGTAACTTTAAAGTCAAAGTCAAACTGAGTGTGCTTGGGAAGGACCTCACCCCTAGTAACTTCAAACGCCATGGACCAGGGGTGCAGACATGCTGGTAAATCCAAACTTGCAGGGACAGAAACAGGAATCAATTGAATGGTCTGAGAAGACTGTTCTAATTCAGACATACCTAACAACAGAATATGGATATATATGCCCAAAGAGTGTTCCACTTGCAGCTCATTTTCTTTCAGCAAGGTTGATAAAAAATGGTATTGCCACCAGCCCACCCCTAAAATAATAGGATACATCAGGGTAGAGCAAATAGAGAACCTTGCAGTAAAAGACTGACCCGCAACTAAAAAAGTCACTGGCTTCTTAAGCTGGAAAGAGGGAAACATTTGACAGTTTCCACCTCTAACAAGCATTCCAGGGTGATACTTGAGTTGTAGAAAGTCTGCGGTTTTAACACTCATAAATTTCTCAGAAGCACCTGTATCCAACAGAATGTCTGGGCAATAGATATTTTGACCATTATCAATGCTACCATAAAACAAGAAGTAACCAGAAGTAGATTTATTTGCAGCAAAGGTTGCAATCTTGGCAGGGTCCTGCTTCTCTTTGGCAGTACAGACAGCAGCTAAGGAGGCAGGATGCTCCTGGAAGTATTGCTCAATCATTTCTTGGACAGCAGCTGAAAGGACAGAATGATTGCAATCAATGGAAACAAGGGGCAACTCTTTGGGTTCAACTGCCAAAGGCTTTGCAGACACAATGTGTTGAAGCATAGCCAATGAACTCTTGGGGGTAGACACTAATGGCACTTCATTCACCTTGACAGGTTTGTTCAAAATTGCCAATTGCAGCTGAGAAGAATCATGTGGAGAACAATCCTGACTCTGGCTGGAGGACGCTACTGCAGAATGCATCCCAGAAAACCAGGAGCACACAGCAGGTTTGACTTTGACTTCAATCAAACCTTGTCTGGAAACCAACATATTTCAGACCAGAGAAAGAATTTGGATTACCAGAGCCTCAGTTGTGGTTAACAGGGAATCCCAAACTGCCAGATCCTGGGCAGTCTGGTCATCTGCTAACCACAACGCTGAGAGTTTATTCACCTTGGGAACATCAATTGTACGGCAGTAGGCAAGAAACCGAGGAAAGAATAGTGAAAGCAGAGTAGTACCATGTTGGAAGGCGTACAGCTTACAATGTACTTTGAGCTCCTCAATAGATACACACAATTTTTTTAAAAAAGGATACAGAGATGCACTTTCAGTTAAAACATGTGGATTGCGCTCCACCACAGACAACAACCATTCACAAGCATCCTCAGAAACCTTTGTCATCACATGGTAAACTTGGGATTTGTGACTAAGGCTTGATCTGGAATAGAATGATAAAGCTGACATGACTTCACCCAAAATTTCATCAGTAGGTGGAGCAGGAAAATAATCCAGGCGTAAAATGATATAGCACGGTGAAAATAGGAAACAGAAGATCCAGTCTCAACAATTGCAACTGGAGATAGAAACCACAAATTAAAGAAAAGTCCAAACTGAAAACTCAGAAAAGATCTGATACAAATAAACATGGTAAACACAGATATCTCAACAGAGAAGGAGAAAAGAAACACAAATTCATGACAAACTGCTTCCAAAAACTCAGACGTAGAAGAGTTGAGTAATGTGATGGAAATCACTGAATAATACAAAGCCGTTTCTAAATGATGGGGAATTACCACCCAAATCCACATAGAATTGATTATTAACCACCAACACGGCTTCAGATATTGTTTTGTAAGATTTCTAATTGAGATACTAGGATTAAGTAAAAAAATTAATCCTAACCAAAGTGGCCCAAAATAAATAGCCTTTAAAAGCATCAGAGTATCTTCAGAATAAAATTCAGGACATTGAGATGCAGCACAATTTTAATTTTCAAAGACAGGGGTCCCACTCCAAGATTGGCAGGCATTGAATTAACATTGGGAGGTGCCAACAACAAAGTTCTGACTGCAGGGCCCCATTTTCCAGAAATGATTCTGTTGAGAATTAGATTTTACAGAATATATTGTAACAACCCAACCACAGGATGCATTTTTTTAAAAAAGTAAATTAGAACTTGGTATAAAAGATTTTTATTGAGTAAAATTTGGGAGGACTCAACTCTTAGAGTTGAAATAGTGAAAATTATTCAATATATATCAAAAATTGACTAAGAAATATCACCTGGATACTAGGCTCCTATTCCTTCTACATTGTCAAGTAAGTATCTGGTCCAAGTTGCAAAAACCCTTGAGTGACCAATTTCTGACAACCATGCTGATTAACAGGCTCATATTGGGTAACCCTCAAATTATGTCAATTTATCAACGTCAATTTTCAAGGAGGAATTGGTTTCAGCTGGCAGACTGGAGCAGCTGTAACCCATTTTTGATTGACTTTTTGATTCAAATTAATTAATTTGGTCAATTTTATTAAAAGTTTGCAAACTTTTCAAGCCTTTTATTTGGCTATATAATTCCTGGCATGATGGAACCTACTGTGACACATTTGGCTTCTCTTTAGGGTTCCAAGTTTGATCCCTGTCTGGCTTCATATCAGGTTTAACCATAGTGTCAATAACTTGGCTAATTGTTGTTTGTTCTGGTATGTTCTCTTTAAAATTATTCATAAAATTAAAGTGGTCAGGTTAGAATTCCCTGTCACTTTTGTACTTTGGTGATGTCTCCCTAGTGTTGTAACTGTGCTGTTTTAGCAGAGTCACAAGGGGAAAAATATTTAGAAGCTAGATAATATTCTTTATTGAGAGATAGTTATTATATAGTCATTGTGAATCAAGGATAACAGGAACATGATTGTGTTGATCACATGGTTGGATGGTGAAGGGGGTGGTTTGATCCTGGTAATGAGTCAAGCGCCAAAACAAGGTATCCACTGTAAGGGATCATCATCTGTTCATGTTGATGGATTTGGAAATTTGAGTTACCTTCCTAGTTTGGCTCCAAGTAACCTGGTAATCAGATTGTGGGTCACAAACCTGCTTGGTTGGAACCTTGTTGGCAGGTTGAGCCTGCTGTTTTGACACCCCCCCAAATGAAGGTTGGCCTCCTCTGGGGCAGGTTGTTAGGGAGGTTGTCAGGATTCTGGGCGCCATATTAGACTAACTGTTGTTCTGTGGCAGGTAGGGCGGTCTCACGCTGTCTTTGACTTTCCTTTCAGGGTCTCAGGAAATCATGGTGGAGGACCTTGTCTTGTTTATGTTTCTCAAGTCCTTACACAAAGTAAATGTTGTTTTTATTTACCTTTAGGATAATAGCTGGGCCTACTTTCTTGGGTTGTAACTTGCTTTTGTCAACATTCATGACCCAAACTTTGTCACCAGCTTCATGTCTGTCTTGAATGGGGACAAATGTCTTTTGTAGACGCTTGTTTTCTCTTTCTGTTTGATCACCATTGGCCTCTATGACCTGGGGATCTGAACAAGGGGAGACCTTGCTTGGAATTTCCAGCTTGGGTCCTGATAATGCTTGGATGATATTGGGCTTTGTGTCAGTGCCCAGAATGGGTCAGACAAAACCTTATGTTGCATAGGTTCAATGCCTGCAATGGAGCAATTGCGCAACTGAACAATTGTGTCATTGATCACACAGATAACCCAAAGGAAACTTTAATTACAAGTGGCAAACTGAACCCTGGTCAATGCCAAGCCTGGGGACAATTGAAAACTGTCCCAAAGCCAAGTGGGAAAGATTTTAATTGGCCCACACCCTCTGAAACCCAGAATTAGGGATTAGGGTGCCAAATGTCCCAAAATTCCCCTGCCAGATTTCCCAGGGCAATAATAATGAAAGGATCCATCTAACTGACAAATCAGGAGTCACCAATGGAACCCAACTTGAGAAAAATTCATTAACAACTAACAAGGAGCTACCAGTAAGTCCAATTTCAGTTTCCCAGAAGGATATAGCTGGAAACACTGGCATTCCCTCTCACTATTGGCATCTTCAAATTAAACAATTTTATGCTCAGGATTCATTATTTTCTTTTAAGAACTATCTAATTTTGCACCAATATAATTATTCTGTTTGCATTTATTCATAACTCCACTACACTTTGCCACCCACATATCTGCTCCCTCCTGGCCACCAGGAGTTATCATTTTGCTCTCCATGCTGGATATTCCTCCTACTCCCCCCTGCCAACTGTGCCTCCTGCCCAGGACTTCAGTAAGATGGGTTTTGTCTATATCACAGTATTTGGGCTGGCTGACCAAGTTTTTCCCCATACTGGGAGTTGGCGCTCCCTAGCTACTGCAATCAACTATCTGGTCAGAATTGCGTCTATTGTGTACTTGGTCTTCCAGGCCCAGCCTGCCTCCCCTGTGGGAGTCCAGATGGACTCTGGTATGAGCCATGACACTGTGTCATATACCAACTTGAAAGGGCTTTTTCCAGTGGATCTGTTCACACAAGTTTGGCATACAAGTAGTGTAGTTGGTAGATGCTTATACCAGTCCTCAGATCTTCTGGAGGTGAGCATAGACAAGGCTTGCACAAGGCTGCCATTTAGCTGCTCCACATGTCCATTGGCCTGAGAGTGGTAAGGTGTTGTCACAGTGTGCTTGACCCCATTCTTGGTGAGGTATACGTTGGTATCTTCAGAGGTCAATTCTTTGCCTCCATTGGTTATCAGGAGTTCTGGCTTTCTGAACTTGCTGATGATTTCTTTTCCTATGAATTGCCACACTTCATTGCCTGTATGTGTCTTTACCTCTTGCTCCATTGGCCATTGTGGGGCAATGTCAATAGTGTTGATGATGTATTTCTTTTTGTTGTGCTTTCCTGGAATGGGTCCCACAATATCTAGGGCCCATAACTTGAAAGGTAGTTGTGAAAAAATAGGCAGTACAGACTTAGGTGGGCTGTTGCTTTTTTGAAAATACTTTGCATACCTTGCATTGGTCTAGGACCTACTGGAAATCCCAATATAGGGTTGATCACCATGCTTTGTGTTTAAGGAATTTGTAGAGTTTGCAGCTTTTTATATGTCATAGATCTCTGTGGTAACATAGAATGGTGTCTACTTGCTGATGTGTACAAATGTAAGGAATGGTGGTCCTGTTGGCTCTTTTGTGATGTAATGTCCTATAAACATCTGAAAATAGATCTTTGTTCTTGATGACTCTTTGTTTTGTGATGTCAGTGGTCCTAGGAGGGAATCCTTTATCTTTTGTTTGGAGTACCAGGAGAGGCCAGTCTATATTGAGCCCATCCTCAACTCTTGTGGCCCTAACATACAGGTGTGAGAGTGCATCTGCCATGGAAATCTCTGGGCCAGGTTTTTACTGTATGATCATGTTGAACCTTTCTAGGAGTTCCATCCAACGTGCTTGTTGGTGGGAAAAGTTTGCCTGCGTTTTGAAGTATATTAGCAATTTGTGGTTGGTTAAGGCTGTGAATTCCTCTTGGCATTCAAAGTAACAGCACCATTTTACCAGGCAGTGCACAATTGCCAGCAATTCCTTGTCATGTATTGGGCATTGGCACTTTCTGTCTGTCAGTATACACAACTCATAGGCCATGGATAGGAAATTGCCATTATTGTTCTTGATTTGTAGTACCCCCTCCCCAATAGATGCGTCAGAGGCGTCTGTTCCTATTTAGTATTCCCCATTGTGTTTGGGATATTATAGGATGAGTGCAGTTGTGAGCTTCTCTTTAAGATGTCTGAAGCAAAGTTCACATTGGGGGTCCATACAAACTTGGATTTGGCGCCAGTTATGGCGGATAGGGGGCAGTCAAGACGCCACAGTCAGGTATGAAACAGTGTACATTGGCCACCATTCCTAGGAACGTGCAGAGTTACAACATGTCTTGGGGATATGACATTTGAAGATGGCCTGTATCTTTTGGCTGTTGGTCTTGATGCCGTCTTTTGAGACTATGTGTCCAAGGAAGGGTAGTTGTTTGCGGAAGAACTAGAATTTGGAGGGTTTGGCTAGCAGCTTGTGTTGTGCCAGGGTAGCAAAGATGGCTTCCAAGTCTTTGTGGTGTTGTTTTAATGTGGGGCTATAGACAATAATGTTTTACAAGTATACTAGGGCATGCTTGTCAATGTGGGGGGAATACATTGTTCATAAAGGCATCAAAGGTTGACTGCGCTTTGTCATCCCAGAGTTGATGTAAGGGATTCCCTCCCTAACACAAATTGGGAATCAAATTTTAATTTTTTTGCAATTATTAAGAAACCAGAAGTCACATTTATAAATGCTATATCAGAAACAAAGGACAAACCCAAATCTCTAAATGAAATCAATTTGAAAACACATTCAAAATTGATTAATCAATGTTTGAAATTTAACTTCAAAAACAAAAACAAAAACAAAACGTGAAAATCAAGGCAGTAATATAAATTCTATTTAAAAAACAAAAATCAAGGTTCCGGACAACAATAACAACAATTCAGCATTAAAAAAGGACTCAAATAAATATAAAACAACCAATAAATCAGAAATTAAATGCAAATGATATTCAAATCAGAGATCCAGAGACCTAAGTATCTAATCAAACCCAGCAAACCACCCAAGCCAAAGGAATACTTCTCATCCAGCCTCAGATTTCATTCCCAATCAAAGCAAGGTACAGCACTGCAATGCAATATTCCAACCTTCCTCTTCTTGCATTGCAGGCTGCAGCCTGATGCAGTCCTGCAATGCAATCCTTCTCAAAATTACTCTTGCAGATCCACCTGGTAACCACCATGTTCCCTTCCTCACTTGAAGTCCGTATTTAAACTGACAAATTCCTCCCATCCAAATTGCTCCAATAATTTCTTTATTTCCTATCAACCAATTAATCTATATTTTCAACCTCTAATACTTGATTAGTAGATTTTAAAGGTTCTCCCTCCAACAGCATGAAGTTCATCTTCCCTGTATGGACTTTTTGTGTGTTAATCAGTTATGGGCAAGCCAATGTGAACTTTGAAACCCCCAAACCTACTACTACCAACAAATCAGAAGACTCAATCTGGAATTGTTTTGGACTATGTCACTGCCATGCCCCTTACGTAGAAACAGCACTATCCCCACCTATTATCTACCCCAAAGCCCCCTGGTTGGTCTTGGGGTACACCTGTGTCTATTATCTTCTAAACCACTTCACTCCCTTCTTGGAAAGATTCCAGTTATTTGGTCACCTTCTACACATGTTAATTATAGGGATTCCAGTAGGGTCCACTCTAGTCAATTTCAACTTGGGAGCTTTTCTTCATTTGATTGGAGAGAGACTTCCCAATGAGTGGATCCCTGATAGTTTTACTAGTAACTTAACAAAAATTAAGATGTTTAATTCACTTTCAACTATAAATACTTATCTCAAACTTACAATATTTACATAAAATAATCAATAATATCTAATTAAATTAAAATTTAAAACTAAAAACTAAATGATCAACACTAAAACATAAAAATTAAAGCTAAAAAGCTAAAAGTTAAAAGTAAAAACAATATAAATAGGCAAGCAAGAAAGTTTATTCCTCCCCCTTTTTACCCTTCTTCATTTGGCCCCTTCCAGGAGGGAAGTGGCAATAATTGCAAGCTATTTCTTGATCTCAGGGGCCTTGTACTTGTGCTTGGTTGCACCCTGGATGGCCTTTGTGAAGAGCAAAGACTTGGTGGTGGGCTTGATGGGGGGGGACACGGTTGGCCAAGTCACGCAGCTTGGAGATGGTTTTCTCCTGCTTGTGCTGCAGGAGGGAGAAAAACTTATTGAATTTTGGGTGGAGTATAAAGTTAGCCTTGAGGTGTTTATGATAAGCCTCTAGCGCTGAGGTGGTCTTGAGCTCACCATTCACTGCCGCCCAGTACACATTCCAGCTGGCCTTGGTGTGGGCCTTGCCTCGCCTCTGTGTGACAACCTTCTCAATCCACTGGGGCTCAAAATACTCAAGGAAAGGCTTGAACTCTGAGCGCTTTACTATGTAAGGATCCTTTGAAAGAACCTCAAACCCCTGATCAGTGCGCTCTGGCTTTAAAAAAGCCAAGGCACTAAATTGTGCAAGCACAAATTTGCAGGTGTCTGAAGTGTCTCTCTGGCTCAACCTACTAATATTAGCATGGGACTGCACATTTCAAGCAGCTGTTTGGAAGAAGTGGAAGTGGCATCCCTGCACCTCCCCACTGAACAGCTGCTCAAATGCATTGAACTGAGCAGGCTCAAAGTCCATGATGCAAATGTGAGGCCCCAGAGCTTTCAGTCTTACCTTTTCCTCCAAGTCCAGGGTTGCCTGGTCTTTGTCAGTGGCAGGAGGGTTGGTGTGGGTGTGGGGGAGAGATCATCTTGGCATTGTTGTCATTGGGGGGAAGGAGGGAAAGTGCTTTGCAAAGGATTAAGAATGGGCAGGTTTAAATGGCCTCAGTGGCCCCAGGGAGAAGGAAGAAAGCAAGTGGAAGCACCTGGATTTCAATCTGGGCATGAATCATCCAGATCTGATAGAACATCCAGGGGCAAGTAGCACAGGTACAATTAACTAGCCAAGTTGACGCCCTTTTCAACTCCATCAGGCTCTGCTGAGTTTTGTAGCAGATAATCTGGTCCTTGGAGCCGGACTCATTGTTGTACAGGAGGAAGCGCTCCCCACTTGGAAGCTACTTGAGCTCATGGGTGAGTGTAAGCTCAGAGAGGACTTCAGAGGCCTTTGGAGGAGGAGGACTGGATGCAATACTATTATTGCTTATGAACTTTACCAACTGCTCTTGAGTTGAAACCAAGTTTAGATTGCTGGGATTTAAGTGTTGTAAGGCCTTAATGGCCAAATTGGAAGCTCAGATATTGGCAGAGGTGGGGATCACTTGCACAAGATCTCACTTGAGCATTATTGTAATTAAATGACCGGGGGCTCACATGTGTGCTCCCCCTTCTTGGCTGTGACCTGCTCCCAGTTCTTGGTGTTCAGGCGGGCCCCACAAGTCTTATCTTCACAGATAAAGTGCTTGCATTGGTTTGAAATTTTTAATTATTACAGTTAAAGGTGTAATTATCAGCAATATACCCAGGATTTCCCTTTAAAGACATGAGCTTGTGGACTTTGAACTCTCTATCCACATTACAAATGTTGTGGATAGCCAGTAGATCCCAAGCCACGTGACCAGAAGCTTTGAACTTCTTGGAGTACTCCTCAGGCTCATCTTGAGGGCTGAATGAGGGAGGGGGAGAAGAGCCATCAGGGAGGGAGGGGAAGGGTTTCTTTGAGGCCTGCTTGGATGCCTCCTTTTTCTTACCAGAGGCAGGGGTGTGCTCCTTGGCAGCCTTTGCCTTCTTGGTATGGCGCTCCTTAGTGGGCTCGGAGTCAGCCTCTGACTGGTAATAGGAGTGGTTGGTTATATCATTGTCAGATTTATTAGGTGATGAGTGGTGAGGGGAAGGTGAAGGAGAAGATGAAGGGGGAGGAGATGCAGTGGGGGGAGAGGGAGTGGCAGACTTTGCCTTTGCAGGCTTTTTGGCACACTTGAGGATAGTTGCTTGGTCCTTGGAGCCCTTTGAGTCTTGACACTTGGGAGGCTGGCTGTTCTTGTTTGATTTTGGGTAAAGAAAAGGTTAGTTTTGTAAATAAAATAACTGAGAAGATATATTAAACACAAAAAGGTAAAGCAAAGCAAAATTTAAGTGAAAAGTATGCAAATAAAGTTTTATTTATCAAGAAAAAACCATAAAAAAGTAAATAAAAGAAAAATAGAAACTCAAAGTATAGATATAAAGGTTAAAAAATAGAAAATAAGTGATTTTATGATGAAGCATCAAAGATTCTAGGTTCAGCATAACATCTTAGTGCTAAATCAATGAAAAAGTGTAATTAAAAATAAAATAAAGTATATAAATATTATATGGGGAGAAGCAGGGAGATTAGAAGATTATAATTGCAAAAAAATTATTATGTGAATTTTTTTATTTGGGGTTAAGTATTTAAAACATAGTAAAGTGTCAAGTTTAGCACTGTCAATCAGCTGGAAAAAACTGAATTCTCACTGTCAAATTTCCTGGAGTCAAGCAGAAAAATCAAATACTATGTTTTTTACATATGAAACTTGCTTAATTTTAAAACAGGTTCAAAAGTTAGGTGGGATACACTATCTAGAAAGACACTATCTAGAAAACATTATCTAGAATGACGCCATCTAGAAAATGTGTCCTAAAATGGCATCTAGAAAGATGTCATCTAGAAAACGCCATCTAGAAACCCTATGTCAAATTTCTGGTAGAACTGTGCCAAATAACTTAAAAATAAATAGAAACCCAAAAAAATCAAAAGCAGTAAGAAAAACATATGGCTAGACTCAAAATAATCCAAAGATTCCAAATCTGCAATAATAATGTGTAATTATCTGGTACTAACTATAGTGTGCCAAGCTCCAAAGTCAAAACACCCCAAACTGTGATATTTCCATATTGAAATTTGCTCCTATGTTTGTATCACTGTACTAAAAATTAAGTAAAAATTAAATGTTTGAAAGTATAGTATTTAATGGAAGAGTGACTGGATCAGGCTTTAGTCCCAAAAGTCTTTACAATGCCTTTGAGATGGGTAAGGTGGCCTTCTATGGTGTAATAGGTCAAAAACTCCTTGGTAACACTTGCAAACTTGACCTGCTGATCTGTATGCTTGGATAAAACAGCTTTGCTTTAGATGGCCTGAGGGTAAAGCTGGTCTCCATGAATATATCAGATCTTCAGCTTGTTAATAATCACAATGAATCTGGGCTTCTTTATCTTAACCAGTCAAGAAAATTGATTGTACCTACCTTTAAGTGATGAGGTGATCTTAGTTACACTGTCCTTAACCTGATTATTAAAGTTCCAGTTAATGGAGACACTACCCTTGAATATATAAAATCATTAATGAAACATTCCAAAGTTAAAACCCAAATATTACAGATAATTTTATGATAAGGAAGAAATCAGTATATCAAAAGTGGTTTTTAATGGCTGTGTTACAGGGAGATAGTACTACCAAAGGTGAGTTAATTTGAGTTGAAATATTATATGTGGTCATAAAATAATATCATACTTTATTTCCAGTTAATAAGGAAAAGGCTTGGATTTATCACATAAAAGTATAATTTATTATTTGATTCCAGATGTTGTCTTTCTAGATGCTGTATTTCTAGATGACGTATTTTAGGGTATTTATTAAGTGCTTTTATATTCAAAAAATCTTATTTGGATAACACTCTTTTTATTTCAATTTGTGATAGTGTTTTCTAGATGCTGTTTTTCTAGATGGCATATTAGAAACCAATATGTAAAAAATAACTATTTAATTAATTTTTTTAATTTTTTTTAAGTTTTTCTGATGTAAATCCTAACCCTATTGCAAATTTTTTTCTAGATGGTGTCTTTCTAGATGGCGTATTGCACCAAAAGTTAACCCAAAAGCAAGGCAGTTTCATATTCTCAAAAATAAAAAATACAACATAAGTTAAAAAGTAAATGAGTGAGAAGGTGTTTATCAGTGATTATATAATTCTGGGAGGAGTTGTGAGTGAATTATTTACCATAGTGTTGATTAAAACGTTAAGAAGCTCTCTGTACTAATCCCCAAGTTAAAGTGTCAAGTGGCGCTCATAGTGTGTCACTTATTAATTTAGCCTTAATTCTGAGCCTTTGATTAGTTAAATCCAAAACCAATTGTGTGGCAAGTAGATAGTGTCAAATGGAGGGGAGTCAAGTTTACGTTTTTTATAAATTACATATAAAATCTATTAATAAATCAGGCTTAATTTATGTGGCACCGCTTAATCTACAAACGCAAAAATGACATAATGTAAAACAAGTGGGGTATTGGATTAATGTATATATCATTAAACCCAGTATAGTGGTGCTTGGGAGATTAATCAACAACTATAGGCACTAATAATAAAAATATAATAGTAAATAATAAATTTTTTATAAGTGCATATGTGTTTTATTAATAAAATTGAGATTTTGGTTTAAAAAATGTCAATCTGACCACTTTTTATTTTAGAGTGTCAAACACAGGTTTTTTATTTCTCATTAGTAAATTTACATATAAATTTGCCCTTAAATTGGTCTTTGAGCTAACTGATTTATTAAACAAAGTCAAATTTGAGTGAATTTAATCTCAGATTTTATTTCAAACCCCTAAATTACTAGTAAAAAGTAGATTAAAATTGATTAAGCCAAAAATACTAATGGATTTGCATATGCAGCAGTCAAATCCCTGGTACTTGACACTTTGTCAAGTACTAGGGAGTCAACTTCACCACAGTTGCTGTCCAAGTGCTCTTTCTTTAAGTTATCTCTAGAATTCTTTGGTCATGAGGTAACTCAGACTGGAATACATCACACAACCAAAAAACTTGAGGCCATTGACAAAATGCTTCCACCCACCAACCTGTGAGAAGTACAAGTCTTTCTAGGCATGATGGGCTACTACAGACAATTTATCCCTGACTTTGCCAATATCAGTGAACCTTTGGTTTAATTATTATGTAATATCCCCTTCAAATAGACAGCCATCCATCAGCAAGTCTTTGAAGCCCTCAAGCAAAAGTTGAAGGAGGCTCCCATCCTTGTGTACCCTGACTACAACAAGGAGTTCATCTCACTGAGGCTAGCAACCTTGCCATTGGAGCTATCCTAGCGCAGCTTGATGATGAAGGCATAGACCATCACATAGCTTAAAATTCTAGAGTTCTCAATAAACACAAGAAAAATCACAGTGTCACAGAAAATAAATGCCTGGCTGTGCTACATACCGTCAAACAGTTCTGCTATTATGTTTATAGCACATATTTCACAATTGTAATTGACCATGCTTCCCTCAAATGCTTGAATAAATTGAAGTAACCCAAAGGACGTCTAGCTAGATGGGCCCTCTTTCTACAAGGATATGATTTTACTGTGCTATACTGCCCTGGAATACAGCATCAAAATGATGTTGGACTCTTATGTATGCCTACACTGGCCCTACATCCTTCTGAAGCTGGCAGGCTCTATGAGTTAATTGGTCATCCTTCTTCCTGGGAGGCTGAGACTGTAGACACTTACTTGGACCTGAAATTTTTTTCTCAAGCTATCCCCAACAGTGACCAACTTTTTTTCAAGAAGGTACTCTAGCAGTGACTCTCTTACGTCCACCCCAGTCTCTGGATGTCTCTCGTCTTGCAGGCCCATCAAGAAACAGGGCATGGAGGGATAGCCAAGACTCATGATTGGCCTCAATTTTATTACTACTGGGAAACCCTTTGCCTGTTGATTCTAGATGTTCTGGCCAGCTGTCGTGATTTCCAGCTCCAGAGACCGTGTGCTATTGTCCATGAGTTTAAGCAGGTGCCCAGGCTCCTGATAACCTCCCTGACAACCTACCCCCAGATGAGGCCAACTTTCAGCTGGGGGATGTCAAAACAGCAGGCTTGACCCTCCAGCAAAAGTTTCTAAGTAAGCAGGTTTGTGACCTGCAATTCAATTATCCAGTCACTCTTAGCCAAACTAGGAAATGACTTGAATTTCCAAATCCAACAACGTGAATAAATGATGACCTCTACAGTAAATACCTCATTCTGGCGCTTGACTCATTACCAGAATCAGGCCACCCCCTTCATCATCCCACTGTGTGATCAACACTACTATGTTCCTGTTATCCATGTTTCACAATAACTATTGCTGGGAATTTTGACCACGCAATGATGCCAATTATGACAGAGCTCACAGATTGGGATTGCTACAACCAAATTCATAAATTAGTATTATAATATACAATGATGCTAATTATGATGGAGCTTGTGGATATGAATTACAGCTACCAAATAACATAAATCGGTAGTATAAATCATATGCATATTGAATCAGCAGTAGCTTGCTGACCTGGACATTAAATTAGCCAATGATAAGCGCCGCCGCAGCACTTAAGTGATACATGATTTGCCGTTGTACTACCTTAAAAATACATAAGCGATGTGGTGTCACCTAGCAACTGGATTAGGCACCAAAGCGCCAAACTACTTTTACGTCAAGTGCCAACTAAAAATTATTGCAAGCGCTCCAGCGCCGCCTGGCAAATATTGCAAGTGCCAAGGCACCGTGTCAGTACCCATAATGGGCCAGACAAAACCCTATGTACATAGGGTCAACACCTGCAATGAAGTGATTGCGCGACCAAACAATTGTGTTGTTGATCACACAGATTAACCTAAAGGAAACTTTAATTCTAAGTAGAGAATCAAACCCTGGTCAATGCCAATCCTGGGGACAATTGAAAACCCTCCCAAAGCCAAGTGGAAAAGATTTTAATTGGTCCACACCCTCTGAAACACAGAATTGGGGACTTGGGTTGCCAAATGGCCCAAAATTCTCCTGCCAGCTTCCCCAGGGCAAAAATAATGAAAAGATCCATCTAAATGACAAATCAGGAGTCACCAATGGAACCCAGCTTAAGAATAATCCATTGAAAACCAATAAGAAGTTGCCAGTAAGCCAAATTGCAGTTTCCCAGCAGGATATAGCTGGGAACACTGATATTCCCTTTTTTGTTGAAATCTTAAAATTAAACATCCTTATGCTCAGGATTACTTTTTTTCTTGCAAGATCTCTATACTTTTGCACCATTATAACTATTCTGTTTGCATTTATTTACAACTCCACTACACTTTACAACCTTGTGTATTTGCTCCTCCTGGCCACCTAGAGTGATCATTTTGCCCTCCATGCTAGAGATTCCTCCTACTCCTCCCTTACCAAATGTGTCTCCTGCCCAGGACTTTAGTAAGTTGGATTTTGTCTATATCACAGTATTGGGGCTGACCAACCAGGTTGTGTCCCATACTGGGAATTAGCAATCCCTAGCTACTGCAGTCAATTATCTGGCCAGGATTTTGCCTATTGTGTACTTGGTCTTCCAGGCCCGGCCTGCCTCCCCTGAAGGAGTCCAGCCAGATTCTTGTATGGTCCATGACACACCGCCTTACTTTTACATCAAGTGCCAAGTGTAAGGAATTCCATACATTACACAAATATAAGATCAAAATCAAGAACTCTGGATAAATCTCAAGGACTGAAAACTGCATTTTTAAATGCAGATTTAAAAACTAAGGATGTTAACAAAATAATTAATTCAATTGTTTTGAAAACACATTTGAAATTGATAAACAAATGTGTTTTAAGCAAAAACAAACATGAAAACAAAAGCAAGCGTAAAAACCAAGAACAACACATGAATTCTACTTCAAAAGTGAAATTTAAGGCTCCAAACAACTATCACTATGACAATAACAATTCAGCATTTAATTTTGGCTCCAATAAATATAAAACAACCAATCAATCCTAAATTAAATGCAAAGGATATCCAAACCAGAGATCCAGGGACCTAAGTATCCAATCAAACCCAGCAAACCACCCAAGCCAGAGAAATACTTCACATCCAGCCCCAGATACCATCCCCAACCATAGTGAGGTACAATACTACAATGCAACATTCCAACCTGCCTCTTCTTGCATTGCAGGCTGCAGCCTGATGAAGTCCTGCAATGCAATCCTTCTCAAAATCACTCTTGCAGATTCACCTGGTAACCACCATGTTCCTTTCCTCACTTGAAGTCAGTATTTAAACTGAAAAATTTCTCCCATCCAAATTTCTCTAACAATTTCTTTATTTTCTATCAACCCTATAAATCTATATTCTCAATTCTAAACACTTGATTAGTAGATTCTAAAGGTTCCCCCCAACGGCATGAACTTCATCTTCCTTGTATGGACTTTTTGTGTGTTAGTCAGTTATGGGCAAGCCAATGTGAACTTTGAAACCCTTGAACCAAATCTGACTGAAACATCAGAAGACTCTCTTTTGGTATTGTTTTGGACCATGTCAACGCCATGCCCCTTACATAAAAACAGCACAATTCCCACCTATTATCCACCCCAAGGCCCCCTGGTTGGTCTTGGGATACACCAGCGTCTATTATCTCCTAAACCACTTCACTCCCTTCTTGGGAAGATTCCACCTATTTGGTGTCAGGGAATTTTTCCCTGAATACATCAATTGCATGGTTTATTCTAAAGATTAAGCCTTAATCCAAACCATGGGTAATTGTGAGAGAGGGGGGCTAAACTAACTAAGTTTGGCTCCCATCCCCGTGAAACAAACCACCAGGATGCTGCCCAGTGGAGAACTGGGACAGCTGCTCAAAGAGGGGACCACAGGGAGGACACAGGAGACATTTGAGGGAAATAAGTGTTCAAGCCCATCAACACCAGCCCAGTGAGCAATCAAGGAGTGCAGGTGTTAGTGGGAGGGAACACCTCAGAGGCCACAAGTGGTATGGAATCACTCTTGACCAAACTGGGGAGGGGAGGCATGGGAGACAAATCCACCTCAGAGGCAGACGGGGTGTGATCAACGATACCCAGATCCAAGTTGTTGCATGTCAAGCTCTTAACCACAGCCTCTCCAGAGAAGAGGAGACCACTGGGAAGATCCCAGAGACTGGAGATATCTTCTCCCACAAGCTGAGCAGAAGAGGAGATTTTCCCCTACAAGTCTGGGGAGGTAGACCATAGGAGCAGCAAAAACAGAGCCAAGGAAAATACCACAAATTTGACAGCAGAGAGTAGCATGGTTGCGTTCTCCTCAAAATTTGGGTAAGGAAAGTACTTTTGTTTTGAATTAAAACAATAGAAATTTGGCTTTCAGGAGGACCCACAAACAAGAGAGCAGGCAGAAATTAATAAGGGGCACTTCAGAAGGCTTGGCAATGTACCCAGGTGCCTTGTAGACAATTGGAAATGTGAACAGGTTTGAAAATAGAGAATATATAGAGAAATTAAAAGTAAAAGTAAGATTTTATATTTAAATTTACTAACAAACTCAATTTCAAGCGTAAACGTTTAAAGCAAAAGCAAAAACACAAACAGCTATACGCTGAGGTTTGTTTTAGGAGTCCTGGAAGATGGACTGGGTTCAAAGCGGGGTGGCGTAAGGTAAGGGTTATGATAACAACTAAAACTTTTAAAATTTCTAGATGATGGGAGCCCAAACTGAGATCTGACCAAAACAGTAAAATTAAAAACAAGTGCAACAGGAACCAAAACTTTTATAAATTTAGAAAATAGACAAGCAGGGGACTGGAAGTTCCCTTGCTGCATTAAAAGGAATGGGTTGCAAGTAAATGTGAATCACATGACATTTGGCTCTGGATCCAATTGGCTAGAAGAAAAACTTTGCTGGATAGAACCAGGGAGACTGGAGGGTTTCATTCTAATTTCCGCGGTCAGATCTGATTGGCTGGAAGAGGTACTAGACATTTGGAATTCACTTGAGTTGTCAAGCGTCAATGTGGCAACCTCTGATTGGCTAGCTCTAATAGTTTTTAGAAGTGGGTGATACCAGGCTAATAAGTAGTCTAAATTAACCAGTGTTTCTTCCCAGGAGGGAGCAACCAAAGGCAAGGGGTCCACAGGGTAGGCTAGCACAAACCTCTCATCAACTGTGTGTGCTAAATCCTTTAAAAAATGGAGGGGTTTGGCTGGCGTTTTTGGGCCTTTATTGGTGCGGCAAGGGAAGATTTTGCAATCCAATGCCAGAGGTGGCAGTGAATTTACAGTAATGGTACATTGGTTAATAAGGGTTTTGAGCAGGACAGGGATCAAACCCTGAACCCCAAGAACAAGAAAAATGTTAGTTTAATGTCAAATTATCATCTTATCTTACCTTTTTATGTTGACTTTGCGCTTTTGCATTTGCTCTGGTTTCTGAATCTATTATTGAAATCATTAATGGTTTAATAAGCAACGTTATGTACCACTTGCAATCTGATTGGCTGCCTTCATCTTCCTTGCTGCTCTGGAATCAGTTTAGCCTATATGTGAGCAAAGCTCTGTACTTAATTTAAATGATTTCCTGCCAACACACCGCTTAATTATGATCAGCCTTGTGGCTTATTCCTGGAGCCTCTATTCCCACTATGTTGCTATTCATATTATTAAGCTTCATCTTTATCAGCATTTGGAAAAAGATATTACTTTTGATCACAAGTTTCATGTAAATCCCTCTTATTTTCTAAATACTGCTTAAATGTCCCAGTCTTCATTTTTAGGGTATTTAAGTGAGTCACTTTCATACTTCCTCTTGCTCCAACAATAAAGACTTATATTAATCTACTCCTGCCCATACTTATCTTTTGATCCCTCATTTAAAACCATGAAAGGAATCTTATTCCTGTTTTGGTTTCTAGTCCTCCTGCTTATAGTTGCATTAGGTCTTGAAAACCCTACCCCCACCACTGACTGGCATAACTCCTCTCCCAATGATGCCCACCAGAAGGAGTCTCTGGCCAACAGGTGGTTCAAGTATCCCTCCGGCCACTGGGGAAGAAAGTTCCATTATGACTGCAACATCACTCCTCCTCCAGTAGAACCCTCTCTGGTTAGACCTAACGCATCTTTCTACCTGTTGACATACTTGGTAGGGTATTATCTATTGGGTTGGTTCAGCTCAACAATGGGTAGATTTGCTTATTTGGGCCATTTGGACCATCTTGCCATGATCATGGTACCTATTGGATCAGTAATTGCAGGGATCAACTTAGGGGCTTTGGTCCACCAGATAGGGAACTTGTTCCCTGTCAAGTGGGTCCCTGACATTTGGTCACCTTCTACACATGTTAATGATAGGGATTCCAGTAGGGTCCATTCTAGTCAAATTCAACTTGGGAGCTCTCTTTCATTTGATTGGAGAGAGACTTCCCAATGAGTGGATCCCTGACACCAAGGCGCTGGGTTTAATTCCCCATTATCTCAAATTCCCATATTTATCATATTAATAAGCACTATGCCTGAAGTATGCCAGAGAATTAGGAAGAGATCCTGAAGTAACTAAATTATTCTATGCCATCAAGGATCACCTTTGCTGGGTGAAGATGAAGATATTCTATTGATTGATGTGCAATAAGTGCCAAACCTAGATTAATAATTACCCAAATTAAGGATGTGTTAGAATGTCCTAGAAGACATTGCTATCAGTCCATGGATCAGCCTTGCAGAAGGTATAAGAAGAATCTTTAAATTACTATGAATAAAAATATTGACTTGTCTTTAATATATATTTAATCTGATTAACCTTTATCCTGATCTTTAAGTGCTTCTGCACAATCAGAAGCCATTGCCAGACAATAATCATGGTCCCATTCAATCCTGGCTCTTCTGATAAAATACTACTCATATCCTCACATATGACTTTATTCAAGCAAATTTCCTGTGCCCTATAATCTTAAATAATTGTGGCGCTGTAATGCAAAAAGTGCAACAACTATATAATCATTATCTCTCAATAAAGAATATTATCTAGTTTCTAAACATTTTCCCTTTGTAACTTTGCTAAAACAGCACAGTTACAACATAAGGTAGTTTGGTGGGGACAATTGTTATTTAAAGCCTTTGTGTGCATCTTGATAAGCTGGCCTCCTTGTATTTAATATTTGGACAGCTTACAGATACCATCAATGGTGGTTCTGTAAGCTGTCACCTGACCTCCTTGAAGGCCAAGATTTTTTGACCAGCAGGTCAATGTAGGGAAATTGGGCGTGGGGCATCTGCACCCCACTTGAACCCAATTTTCTGTGCCACCATCCACTTGCAATCAATTTTTAGATTTAAATCTACAATTGCCGCAAGCGGGCAGGGCTTAGAGCCAGGTTTTGTAACAGAAATCACAGGAAAATAAGAAGCTTTCTCCATGTGGTGAGGAATCACCCATCAAATCCACATAGAGTTAATGATTAACCACCAACGCAGCTTTAAATACTGTTTTGTGAAATTTCCAAATGAGATACTAGGGTTAAGTAAAATAGTTAACCCCAACCAGAAAAGCCCTAGATAAATGGCCTGCAAGAGAATCAGAGTGTCTTTAGCATAAAATTCAGGATATTGAGATAGCACATGAGTTTCAGCTTTGATGGAAATAGGAACATCTCTGAGATTGACAGGCATTGAATTAAAATTTGGCAGCAATGGCAACAAAGTACCAACAGCAGGCCCCCATCTTCCAGTAATAATCTGGCTAAGGATTAAATTGTAGGGAATGTAGTGCAACAATCCAACTACAGGATGCATTTCAAAAGTGAAGTTAGACCAGGGAATATGTGATTTTTATTGAGTAAATTTTGGGATGACTCAACTCTTAAGAGTTGAAACAGTGAAAATTATTCAATATATATCAAAAATTGACTAAGCAATACCGTCTGGATTCTGGGCTCCTATTCCTTCCACATTTTCAAGTGAGTAACTGGTCCAGTTTGCAAAGAACCCTTGAGTGATCAACTTCTGATGACCATGCTGATTAACAAGTTCATATCTGGTGACCCTTAAATTATGTCAATTTGTCAACGTCAATTTACGGGGGGAATCAGATTTGACCGGCAAACTGGAGCAGCCCTAACCCACTTTTTGATTGACTGTTTGATTCAAATCTGTTAAATCAGTCAGTTTTGTTAAAGGTTTTCTGGCTTTCTGAGCTTTCCTACTTGGCTAAACAATCCCTGGCATTATGGAACTTACTGTGACAGTTTTTTCCAGGTAGCGGTGCTTTGGCCAAGCCACACCCAGGAAAAATATAGCCATGACACAAATCCATACAGGGTGCAGCAAAGCAAAAATAAAGGCCTATTAGATCAAGCAGCATCCTGAGCTCATCACAGCTGCCCTCCTGGAAGGGGAAAAATTAATAAGGGAAGAAGGATGAAGAACAAACTTGCTTGCTTCTATGTTTTTTGCTTTTGACTTTTTGGCTTTAATATTTTTTTAGCTTTGATCATTAACTTTTTGGCTTTAGCTTTGTCACTTTTTATTTTAGTTAGATTTTCACAAATGACAAACTCTTGCTAACTATGTTTATGGAAAAACCTCAACTACAGGATTCAACCCCCAAATTCTGTAGGCTGCCCAGCTACCTGCAGTTTTCTGGGCTCAAACCAGAGCAGGATTTGATCTCAGGGAATCCCCTGAGACTTGATGAGCTAAAATTACCTGCATTGAGGCCTCCTGCACTAAAGATTCCTGATAATCCCACCAATGAAAGTGTGGGCTAAGCCAAAGATCTCAAAATAACTCAGGCCACCACAGCAGGGGAAGCAAAGAAACTTCCTGTGGAACGCAGGCCATCCAAGGATGGCCAATCCTGCAACCCAAAAGGGAAATTTGAGTCCTCTGATTTTGAGCCAGCCAATGAAAGATCTGCAATGGATGCATCCAAGAGCTGCATAACCCTAGTAGACAGTATCACCAGACCCAAGGGAAATTGCAAAAGTTTGCCCATGGTAACTGGGCATACTTATACCCTGGGCTGCCAGAAAACTACCCATTGCCATTCTTGCAATAAAGTGATATGAACCTTTGGTTCAACCAAGTCATCCCATATTTGATTTTAGTTCTATTTCATTTACAGAATAACCTCTGCAATATTGTACCCCACGTCTATCAACCCCAAGAAACCGCAGACTGCCCGCCCAAACTATATTGAACACCTGGAGCACCCAGTGGCCTGGTACATTTCAAAGAATATCCCCCAACCTGGAATATTCAGAGTTCACTCTAGAGGAAATCCTGATATATAGCCCCAACGCCAGAGCCCAAGAAACCAAGATCATTGGCCAAGAAGGATCCTGGATAACTGTGCCTCCTCTTCTATTCCAAGATAAATATAACTACCTGCCAGCCTGCCACATTTTAATGACCCTGCCTCTAACCCTGCAGCCCAACTGCCCGCAAGAATCTGTGGCAGCCAATGAGTAAAATTCAACACAACTATTCAGAGTAATGTAAATCACTCTAACCAGACTAATGGATTCTATGGTTCCCTTCGATGGGCCCTGGCTACCATAGGCAAATCCTTGTTGTATGTTGTAAAGTTAGCTCCTATCCTCTGGTGGGCTCTCCCTTCCAGGCCTGCAGGCTGTCTGTCTGCGAGTCCTCAAGAACCCCCCACAGGATGTGTGATGCCAGAAAATAGCCCTCTAAGGTGAAAACTCCTATGTGCATTATCAAAGGTGCGCTGTCTATAGTACACTATCTTATGTGCACTGCCCAAGGTGCACTATCTAATGTTCACAGGTATTAGATCCTCTAGTCTGATGATGGAACCCTCTGATCTGATAATTGAACCTCTTGAAACCTCTGGGTTCTCTATGCTGCAAATGTTATGTGTGCCAGATCCTCTTGACCATACACTATCAATGCTCTTATATTATTGTATTCTCTACTATGAAACTATCAATGTATTTCCCTTGGGCTGATCTCCTGCTTTCATCAAAGTACATAATAGTAAATATATAATTCCCTCATCATTCACAATAAGCAAGGCCCACTTTTATCCCTACCTTTTGACATATTGTGCTTTACAATTGGCTGGACATTTCTAATATTTAGATATTGTCCTTTAACCAGGCCCTTTCTATGGAAGCCCCTGTTATCCCTGTTGCAGAGATCAAAGGTGACAGAAAGATACCCCTGCTATACTAGCACCCCTACCAGGCTAGTGTCCCAGGCCCAACCACAAGTGCTATCCCCTCCTTCTCCTTTTAAAGACTTAGGAAACCCTGGTGTATACCTGCTGCCTCCCATTCTTCTGATAGAAATATTAAGGTCCAGACAGCCCTATCTGTTCCCCATAACTTATGTTATAGAATACCATTATTGCTATGAGTTATCTGTACTGTGGTATGTACTATAGATACTCTATTCAATATCTTTACAGATATAGATTACTGTATTGCTAAGATAGTTTTTCACTACAGTAAGTGCTATAACCTATCTGTGTTCCTTGCCAGAACACACCCTCCTGCCTCTATCCTCCACCCTCTTATCAGGTATACAAGACAGACCCCCTGTCTGCCTCCTCCCATAAGTGCTATTAGTTAGCCCTCCTGCTTACAGCCCGCTAAGCCCTTCTGGTAAGGACTCCCCTGAGTTGACCTTGGAGGCCCTGTAGAAAAGTACCACAGGATGGATCCCTGACATATATAGTACCAATTCTTTTTGGGTATAGATGGTAGGTTTGAGATGAACAGTTCCAGTTGAAAGCAAACAGAATGCCTTAACTTTTGTCCATTTCCTTTTAGAGCATAAGCTAATCAAAGCTGCGCCTATATGAGGTACTACAGATCAATATTGATATCTCTTTATATTGTTTACCACACATGATCTCATGTTTATCTTTATCTTTGACCAGTTGGAGCGTTAACTTTTATGGGGATAAAATATTTTTTGGTGAGGGGTGTGTTTTACACAGCAGAATGAGAAACAACTGCGTACATCTCCTTATTTGTATTAGCCAAGGCATATCTTTCCTGCATCTCTGAGCTGGTTAGGTCCCTTCAGTGTACTATAGCCTGATAGATTCCTTCTATATCAACACTATCCAGTGCATCAAGTACTGTCAGTTGAAAATGCGTCAACTTCCAGGAGTCAACCAGGCAATCCCCTGGATTCTCAATTTAATTAATGATGGGCTACCAGGGAGTTGATTTCACAACAGTTGCCCCTACTTCTGGTCAATATTAAGATAGTCTGGCTTATTTCAACCTGGCAGTTGATCTGGATGGTTGGTGGCAGGAGCTCTTTGCAACACGGGTTAGATTTAGCCAGGCTGGGCTCAGCAGGAGTTTTTTTGCTCTAGGTAGTGGGCTACCTGGATGCTGTAAAGTTGATCCATCTGCCTTGGTGTAACGGTATCCCCTTTTAAGCCTGGCTGGCAGCTTCTTGGTATAAAATGTGTTGGTTGGTAATGGTGGAGGGAGAAGGAGGATGCTGTGGCATCTGAAGTTGTGAAGTGGTAGCAGCTAGGGTGGGTTGGGAAGTGAAAGGTAGAGAAAGGTACATTGAGCTGCTTATTGAGGAAATTATCATGAGAGATGCTTAGCCTTTCTTTTGGATAGCAAAAGAAAGGAGTAATGGTTGGGGGAGTGAAAGTTTATTGGATAGATTTTTATATCATATGATGATTGTAAAAGTATATGAGCAACACTAGAATAAAGAATAGGTCAATTAAAATGATAAAGGTAGGGGTATGACATGGCAGAGGTTCAAGGTGAGCAGGAGGAGCTCTTGATTGGGATTGAGATGAATTTCATGGTTGAGTGTTTGCATCACAACCAATTGAGGATCAGGAAACAGACCCAAAGATGTCAGGATTTGACAAGAGCATGCTCAATCCAGGGATTGCAATCAAAGCTTTCTGTACAGTTGAGTTTAAAGAGGTTAATGAATCTGGCACTAGGCTAACCTTTTGGGTTAGTAATGTACTTTTTCCTGGAAACTCTTGAGGGGTGAGTCTTGATTATGTTAGAGCTTTGAATAAATTATTTAGCATCCTCTCCAAGGATGTATTTTGCACTTGACTTATGGCACTATACAGGGGTGGATCTTGTTAGAGGTCAGGTAAGTGGGATTGAGCCTTCCAGTATCTCCCTGGTGATGGATTTGATTAGAGTTTATTTTCACTTGTGATGCTGGTTCTTTATAGGATTATCCCCTCCCAGTTGATGTACCATATGCTCTGATGAATTCTTGACTAGTGGCTCAAATAATTATGTTTTTTGTGGTGGTACTTGAATCCTTGCTTATAGATTTATCATCGCTTGGATGCTGGTAATTGCTGGCCTGTCCAGGTGGGGGTCTGTAGGCTAGCTTATTCTGGCTGGGGTTGAGAATCTGGTTTATGAGAGAAGTGGTTGGTTTGGATTGGAGGTATTTTGGTGAAGTAGATAAGGATTCCAGGGAAATGATATATTTTCCCTTTGTTTGATGAAAGTTGAAGTGGAATGTTTGCAAGTCCGTAATGGGGACGCGTCGGTTCGATTGGGATTGGGCAATCGGATGGGGAGTTGGAGCGAGTGTTTTTTGGTTTAGTGGATTATGTTGGATTTTATTCAAACTACAATATGGGTTGAGTAAAACCTTTCGGTTGGTTTTAAATTAGGAAAATATTTGGGGGGATGGATCTCTGGCAAGGGCAGATCTTTGGCCAACTGCACGCGATGCTGTGGATCTTACAGTGGTTGGGGAGGGCAGTTGGTTTTAGATAGTAGGTTTTGACAATGTCAAATGTAGCATTAGTGTTTGAACAGAAACTTAGCAAGTATAAAATCTGGTGGTTGAGGATAAAAAAAGCATTTAATTTTAATAATCAATACTATGTATACCACTGGAAACACTGTTCTCGTTGCCACTCTTCTTTCGGCTATTGGCGCCACCTATCTTCCCTCAGGCAAGTACGTCAAGGGAATCTCCGGCTACCTTTCAAGTGGGCAAAGCGCCATGGAGTCCAGTGCCGAGTTCAACAAGTTCGAAGTGGCCGATGCCAACGAAGTTATAGTATCTAGTGGGCGCTACAAGTGGGGCCCTCAGCGTGCCAACTACAACGACGACTCCGAAGACGAAGATTCCCGCAGCATCCAAGGCTCAGGATGCGGCTCCGAAGACGAAGACACTGAAGATATGGAACGGGATATGTCCGATGGCAAGGCATCCAACAACTTCAACCAGTACATGCAACAAGTCAGCTACAACTCCGAAACCTCAGACAAATACCACGTCAAGGAATGGTATTCCACCGGCAATGGAGATTCCTTGTCCAACAATGCTCTCTCTTACGAATACACACCCGAATCCGAAGAAGTCTTTGATGACGAGTCCCCCATGCCATACCAAACCAATGCCCCAGAGACAGGATCATACATGTCTTCTAACACCGAGAATTCAACGGAAGATTCCATGCTAGCTAGGAACGACATGTCCATCCAAACCAATGCTCCCATGAAAGGATCATACATGTCTTCTGGCAACTCAATGGAGGACTCCATGTTAGCTAGAAATGACATGACAATTCAAACCGATGCTCCCATGAAAGGATCATACATGTCTTCTGGCAACTCAATGGAGGACTCCATGTTAGCTAGAAATGACATGACAATTCAAACCGATGCCCCCATGAAAGGATCCTACATGTCTTCTAACACTGAGAATTCAATGCAAGACTCCATGCTAGCAAGGAACGACATGACAATCCAAACCAATCTCCCCATGAAAGGATCCTACGTGTCTTCTAATACTGAGAATTCAATGGATGACTCCATGCTAGCTAGAAATGTCATGCCTTCTGAAAATTCAATAGATGAGTCCATGCTAGCTAGAAATGGCATGTCTTCTGACAACTTAATGGATGAGTCCATGTTAGCTGGAAATGTCATGACTTCCGACAATGAAGAAGCAATGGATCTATCCAAGAATGATTCTACGCTTGCAAACAATCAGCTTTCCTACCAGTCCGAAGCTCCCATGTCCGAGTCCAATGTCACATTTAACCAATCCGAGGCCCCTACCACTCAAGTATCCTCTTACCAAGGCGAATCCACAATGTCCAGCGAAAACTCTTATTACGCATCCTCCTGCTCTGGACCCATCGCCATGGAAAGACAAGCCGAGCAAGAAAACTTTGTCGATCAAGTTCCCGCCAAGCGCGTCTACCAATCCGGATCCCTAAGCGCCAACATGAAGTACACCGCCGTTAACGAAGTGGAATACTAAGCAATAAACAATTAATCACCAATTATCCACATAAATATCTACTATAAATTATTCACATCCCACAAGCATGAAACCATCCTTCTCTATTAACGCTTATAAAAATCTAGCTTTATTTCAACCCCGATATAGACATCCCTCAATAGCGTTATATCTTACCACCAAATATCCCATAACACATCAACTATTTACCATTCCGTATACATCCATGCATCTATTGATTGACTATTCTCATATCAAGCAAAGACATGAACTTTTCAGAAATATCTACCCGCTATATCACCATACAATCCAAACCATCAATTACAACCAAATGAGATTTGAAGCTCCCAACTTGCATGGCCTGCATTCTGAACCGCAAGAGATTTACCCAAGAAGATGATCCAATCAACCCAACCTATAAACTTGCCCCCTGTACACTAACAGAATTCTCTGGTTTCAGATCACCACAACAAACCATCCCACCTGGATCAGAAAACCTCATCCAGCAGGTGAGAGAGGTACATATCAGACAGGTGGTACCCTAATGTACGTCTTGGGAAACCGCTGCTCTCTATCAGTTTGGGGCAACCCAAAATTTTCACTCTTCTGCATCTCCAGGATCCTTGTCAACCCACCCCAAGGTTAACCTTGGAGATGAGATGGATCATTAGGATATTTAGCCTTACTTCAACATTATGTGGGGGTTCACTGATCCCAGAAAGATCTGTACCAATCCCTTTGAAGATCCCTGTATCCTTAACAATCCCCCAACCCCATGCCAGGGCAACCAAACATCATATGCACCCTACTTGCCAAATCAAGTATGCCTATAAATATAATAATTGCTGCAGCTGAACTAATTATAGCTCAGTATTGAGATCAGGGAAGACAACAGTCCAATAAAGGGACAAATAGTAGGAATAACATGTAGCTTTATCTGTTTAACAGTAGTTGACATACCAAAAAGGGAAGCCACTGATCCACCAAGGGATGTCATTGTGGTAGGATCTAAGTATGGTATGAGCAGCTAATATCCGAGCCATGATCCACCAAGGGATGTCATTGTGGTAGGATCTAAGTATGGTATGAGCAGCTAATATCCGAGCCAGGGAGTTGTGAGAGAGGGGGGCTAAACTAACTAAGTTTGGCTCCCGTCCTGGGAGAAGAATCCACCAGAACACCATCCAGTGCAGGACTGACATGGCTGCTCAAAGTGGTATCCATAAAGAGGACGCAGCAGATAGTCAGGGAAAGTAGGAGTCCAACCCCATCAAAATCATGCCATCAAGCAACCACAGAACATGCTTGGGTGAAGACTCTTGACTGCCCAAATCCTCATCTTGGGCCTGAGTAACAGGAACCTCTGAGGGAGAAGAAAATAGAGGAGCCAAGCTAGGGGCCATTGAGGGGACCAGTTTGAGGGCAGAGAGCTTGAGGTCATCACAGGTCAAGCTCCTTACAACATTCTCACTGGTAACAAGAATATCCTGAGCCCATCTGGGGAGGCCCTCAAACATATGTACAAATTGACTGGGGTTGCTCCTAACGTGGTGGAAGGTATTGAAAACGCGGCTCCAAAGATCTGGAGAAGTGGTCCATATCATCACCAAGGCAGGTGCCAGGGTGAAGGCCACAAACTTCAAGAAAGAGGCCAAAATTTACAAACTGGGGGCAACAACACAAGCAGAACCAAGTTTCTTGAAGCTAATTTTCAAAGAACCAAAGAAAAGGGAGATCCTAGCAGTAAGAGCTTTCCAAAGGTAGGAGACAACAACCACAAGCTATATGCCTTGTCAAACAACAGGTGGTGCTCCTCAATGTCATGGTAGGTTCCATCATTCTGGGTATTATCTGCCCAAGCAAGAAGGCTCAAAAAGCTGGAAAACCTTTATCAAAATTAACCAAGTTAACAGATTTAAATCAAACAGTCAATTGAAAATGGGTTATGGCTGCTCCAGTCTGTCAGCTGAAACTGGTTCCCCTTTTCAAATTGACATTGATTAATTGGCGTAATTTGAGGGTCACCCAATATGAGCTTGTCAATCAGCATGGCCGTCAGAAACTAGTCACAAAAGGGTTCTTTGCAACCTGGACCAGATACTTACTTGAAAATGTGGAAGGAATAGGAGGTCAAGACTCAGGTGGTATTGCTTAGTCAATTTTTCTGATATATATTGAATAATTTTCACTGTTTCAACTCTAAGAGTTGAGTCCTCCTAAAATTTTATTTGATAAAAATCATTTATCCCAAGTTCTAATTTACTTTTTAAAAATGCATCCTGTGGTTGGGTTGTTACAATATATTCTGTACAATCTGATTCTCAACAGAATCATTTCTGGAAGATGAGGTCCTGCAGTTGGAACTTTGTTGTTGGTGCCGCCCAATATTAATTTTGTGCCAGCCAATTTTGCAGCTCCTCCCCCCATTCTTGAAACTGAAAATTGTGTAGCCTCCCAATGTCCAGAATTTTACTCTGAAGATTTGTTAATGCTGTCTCAGGCCATTTATCTTGGGCTACTTTGGTTAGTTTTAATTGTTCTGCTTAATCCTGGTATTACAATTGGAAATTTTACAAAAAGATACTTGAAGCCACGTTGGTGGTTAATCATTAATTCTATGTGGATTTGGGTGGTAATTCCCCATCACTTAGAAACAGCTTCATACTATCCTGCAATTTCTGTCACACTCAAAGTGTATTTGTAGTATAGGGGGCAGCAAATACAGGTTATTCACTCAGTAAAACAATGATTGGTGCTTTTTGAAGTGTATTAATAGTATAGAGGACAGCAAATACAAGCTATATACTCAGTAAAACAACAGGAGGTGCTTTTTGAAGTGTATAAATAGTATAGAGGACAGCAAAGTGAACAGGAGACAAATTTTAAATTGTAGTAAGTAATACAAAGCTTTTAATACTAAATTCAGAGTTTCAACTAGGTTTTCAAAAGCAGGAGAGGTAAGTGGTCTTGTATAAACCAACTTTAACTCTAGAGGACTTGAAGAGGATGCCGGGAACCAGGGGAAGGGCAAAAAGATAATGAATATTAAAGTAAATTCTAATAAAGCCAGGAAACAGAGAGGGCCAAAAAAAGGAACCCAAAAGTCAAAACTGATCTTTTTTAAAAGGTATAAACTTTAATTGATAGAATGAGCAAGCAGGGGGCCACAAGTCCCCTGTGTCATGCCCTGCCCCAAAGGGCAGGCTCTTTAGTTCATATTTTTTTTTGTTTTTGCACTGCTTAAATCTTTCTTTATTTTAACATTGAAATTTTAGAGTAAGAAGTTAATAATTAAGTATTTTAAACTTGATTTACCTTGTTTTACGTGTATTTGTGTTTGAATTGCTGTTGTTGTTGTTGTCTTCCTTTATCCCAGCTATTCTATTAGCTATATATGGGTCATTATTTGTTAGATTAAACCAAGGCGCCAGCTTAAGCATTTCAAAGCCTTTTAACTTCTTTAGTATCATTTAATTCATAAACTTATGTTTTTTGAACATTATTATAAGGCTTAGTTTACTGAAGAAAAGTTTAAAAGAGTGTAAAATATACAAATAATAGAAATAAATCTTATTTCTATTAACTGTATTTTTTGCTAAAACCCTTTTTTCTATTT